>JAEQBH010002502.1:0-711074 GCA_016808115.1 Tetrastigma voinierianum
GCACACAAAATCAATTGTCTAAAATACAAACAAAAACCACTAGGGAGGTTCAAAACATAAGTTCCAATGGCAACAGCTACAACTCTTGCACCATTACCCACCAAGGCTCCACTCTCCCTTTATGAGTTTCCACGTCTAAGGCCCTCGCATATCGCATATGTGTGAGCCACAACTCAGAACTAATACCCAAAGGTTGCCATAAGAAACAGTATTTACTTCAATGACATAAATACCTGAAGGTGTTAGTGCATCACATGCCACCTTCTTCTTTGACTCCATGTAGCCTTGCAATTTCTCTTCCAATGGCCTTCTTTGCCACAATGGAAGCATGTACCTTTTGAGGATGTCTTCAATCTTTTGTCTGTCAGCCCCAAGGATGAAAATATTCCGCTTTGACGAATATATCTAGCATTTCTTGGATTTTACGGATATATCGGATATATCGGAGATATATCGATGGATATTTTTACATAAATATCGATAATTAAAAATTATTTAAAATTAAGAATATATTTAAGTTACTTATTAAAATTATTTTAAAAGCATAGAGAATGATAATATCAATTAGATTTGATTTTTACATTCTTTTCCTATATTTATATTTGTTTATGAAAATTTAATGATTTTTATTAAAATATATTAATTAAGAAATAAATTATTTTTATATGATTTATACAAAATAGTTTATTCAATAGTTTTAAATTTGGAAATTGTAATAATGTAAATATAGAATACATATTTTATATATTTATATTTATATTTAGCTATTATAAATGATTAAAAATATTCATAAACTTATTAAAAATATATTCATAAATTAAAAAGCACAATATATTAAAATTTTGTAATATATATTACAAGATCCTTACTTAAGGGATAGGAGGTCAGAACCTTTGCACTTTTGGGCGTGGTTCGAACCCCTCAACAACAAATTTCCTCCATTTGTGTACAAGGATGAACAAGAGTCGATTTATGAACAAGAGGAATAAAGGATCGATATTTCGAAATATCGAAAACCTGGCAAAAACCGATATATCGCAAATTTCGCCGAAAAAAACCGATAAAAGCCGAAATTTCATATGACCGTATTAATCTGGGGCGAAATATCGTGCCTAAGATTCACGATACACGAAATATCGGCGAAATATCGGCCGATATTTCCGATTTTTCAAACCTTGGCTGCCCCTCCCTTTTGCTTAGTGATTTTTCTCTTCTTCTTGTTCTTAGAACCGTTCTTAGAGCTAGAAGAGTTCACGAGCATCACAGTTTTACCTTCCTTCACCAAGGTGGGTTCTACTGATTTAAGCAGATTGATCAGCTCAGGTATGGTGGTCTCTTTATCGTTCATCCCGTGAGTTACACAAACTATAAAACTTCGTAAACCAAATCGTAATCAAGTCTATACTTAATTCATTATCCATACCAAAATCCAGTTCATCCAACCTAACTATGTACCCATGCATCTTCAATGCATACTGTATTGGAGATGTCCCTTCATGCATCCTAGAGCGAAAAAGCATTTTGGAGACCTCGAATCTCGCTTGCTCATGAAATAACTCCTATAGATGGGCGACTATGTCATATGTCAGTCATAGCCCTGCGCCGCTTTCGGGCTTCCTGAGACATCGATGCAAGCATGATACATGCAAAGAATGATATCACATCTAAGTGCTTTTGATATGCTATCCGGGTCTCCAAATAGATGCATCAAATGCATGTAATACTTCAGGAGTGGGGTATCAAGGACATAAGCTATCTTTTTCGCCTCGAGAACAATTTCAAGTTCCTTAGCCACCCATGAAATTCTGTCCCACAATTTATTGGCATCTAATATGGATAAGAAGTTCACGATGGCCCATATGTTTCGATTCTTCACAACCTAGATGTAAAAGAGATTATGTTAGATTGTACTTAAAATGCATAATTATTACGGCTTGATAATCATGCATTATGGCTCCCACTATTTTATTACGAATCCATAGCCCTCACTATTGATCCGAGAGAATCTATATGGAGGTTCTCCTAGCGGGTCGATATCCCATATCACCAAGAATCACCTTGGGGTTAGCCCAACAAGCTATCTCGGGTCAAAAGGGTAGGTATCCTTGATCATACCAATTGCATTCGTACGCAATTTAAGGAATCCAATATCACTTCAAGTGGCCTTGGGGTTAGCCCAACAAGCCATCTTAGATCAATAATTATTCCAATTTGCAATGCGACGCAACTATCGAATCCAGTGCTATCAACTGTTGATTTGTGCACTATCACTGGGTTATCATCATCATGATACATGTACATCTTATGTATACTGACCCAGCTGCGTCTCTATCCAACATCAACCTTGGGGTTAGCCCAACAAGCTAATGAGTCTAGTTAAGGCTAGCCCACCAATCAGGAAAACTCATTTCCATGGATAGAACATGGTCTTGTGGAGGAAGGCTTGGGGTTAGCCCAACAACCTCAATCTCCAAAAGGAACTCTCATTCACACCATATTAGTGGAAGACGTTAGCCTTAATATTTATTATGGAGGGTTTTCTTTATTTAAGTCACATCCTTTTCATTAGCATGCATTATCCATTCATCTCATGAAATTATAAGGATAGTTACTTTAACTATATGGCATGATTGTATTATCCTAAATCACTCCATGAGCCATAATGGAATTGACTAGGTCAAACCTAGGATATGCATGATTATTACAACCCTTAAATAAATCAAATTTCATAATCTTCAAGGTCTTCTTTCTTGGATCCTTCCACACTTCTTCTCCTTTGCATCTTCAACAACTTATCATAATCCTATGTAATCTAATCATATCTATTTAATAAGAATAACCTTAAGTTATACATTTGAGGGGATTTAGATGAGAAAAGAAGTACATTGGAGAGATTAGAAAGAGGCAGTGGACAATACAGCCTTATTTATCCAAAAAGAAATAATAATCAAATGCGCGATGCTCAATCACCACGGCAAAGTCCATAATCATCCATCATGCTAACATACACCCTTAAACATGCATTCTAACGCAATCCATCGAAAAGTTGAAGGTAATGGTACCTATGATTTCTCAAAAAACACATTTAAAGGTTTTTCAACACTTGAAACAAAATTGACCCAATTTTTGTTTTGTTCAACATTTGAACAATGACCTCAATTCAACACTTGAACTGAATTTGTCTTACATCCTATTCATTCAACATTTGAACAAATAACCCCTTTATTCAACACTTGAACAAATCTGATTCAACATCTTGAATCATGAACCCTATTTAAACTCCCCAATAGGTTCAACACCTTTAACCATTATTCCGATTCAACACTTGAACCATAATTTTCCAAAAGGACATTTTTGTCCAAAAATCTCTCTTAGGTAATTTCAACATGGTTTTTCGAAATCCATAATTCTAGATATTTTAAAGCTGAACAGCTCAGTTTTAACTCGCACATTTCTATGTCAAACACTTAAGAGTAGCGTGTTCAAAACTTGTGCAAAACCATACTAGAAACTTAATGAACAAGGCACCAGTAGTATTGAACGTCGCGACGTTGTGAGGGTTCAAAACCCACTACCGCCTTCATGTCACGACGTTGGAACGTCGCCACGTCGCCACGTCATGACGTTGGCCCGTCCTAATGTCGCGACGTTACCACGTCACGACGCTAGAAATTCGTCATGTCGCAACGTTGGGGTGTTTGACTCAAACGTCATGTCAAGTCACTTCAGGTCACATCACGTCACATCGTGTCACATCACGTCACATCACATCACATAGCAACATTGCAACATCGCGAAGTTGCTGGAAATTTATGAGCAACGTCGCGACATTAGACACGAACGTCGCGACGTTGCTGGGTTTTCCAGCGACCATAAAGTTGTAAAAATCCAATCTTTGGGACTTTTACACACTTCCAAGTTGTTCCATCTTCATATTAACCATCCTAGATCATCTCATGACCATATACTTCAAGAACAACACTGGATCTAAACCTTTTCATCCAAAAATCACATTTTCGAAAACTTTGAAAACATGGGTATTAAAACTGAAAACTCTCAACATTAAATCGATTTTGATGCACACAACCTGGCTCTAATACCATTGAAGGGTTTCATGGGGGGCAACACTTGCCAGTAGCAGCGGAAATACAAAAAAAAATCCCAATAAAAACCCATCCAATGACCCCAAGTAGCATCAAAATCAGTTCTATAACAAAGAGAAGGGTGTAGGATCATCTTGTGTCGGTTCCAAAACCGAGTTAGTGGTCGAGGCAACTTTAGACCGAAGCGAACCAAGTCCTAGGTTTGCCTCTAACGGTATCCACACAAAGAGTGAAGCCGACAACCTCCAAGGCAACGGTCCGGCGAACACTCGTCCCTGCAAATAAGTCCCGATCCGAAGAGGAAGCCAGAACCCGGCCCTCATTCTAGAACACTTTCTTTGGAGATGAGAACACATGGCTATTTCTCATGAACTCTCTTTTCTCTCAAAAGGAGCAACCACACTTAGGGTTTCCATAGCATTCTATTTATAGGAAAACCCCTTCATGTCAAATGACCAAAATGACCTTCACTCTAAGTGATGATAGGAGACACGCATCCCTATGCGTTATGGCGAGTTCCCACACGACCCAAAGACGAGGTACAAGCCCAAACCTATTATCTCTTTAAGTGATGGCTTTCGAACCTGAGATTCCACTAATCCCGTGACATTTAATTCATGAGAATTAACTCCTTCATATTTGGATCACATCCAAATTCGTTTCATATCAGCCCCACACTCTTCTAAGTGTTTGACCCATTAGGTTCCGATTATGTTGGCCACTTGACTCAACTATTGAATTAAGCAAGTTAAGATTGGTATATAGCAACACATCATGACCCCTAATTGACCGGAGAGTTAGTGGTATGACTGCATACCCTTCCCATAGACAAATACCGTGCAATTCGTCCTTTCACCAAACTATACCCAACTTGGTTCAGAGCATGGACAATTGTGTAGCTCCTACTAGACTGGCTATGCCACACCTAGCTCAAGTAATATTTATCTTGTCCCCAAATTCATCACTCAACCTTTATGCACTTGAAGACACTCCTCAAGACATTTTCACTCTAGCTAGAGATTCCCCGAAAGTAATGATTTCCGACAAGAGGCCTTAGGTACTCTCCTTTATCGGGAGTGGCGAACTCTCGTCGGGCTACTCAATTACCTCCAAACACCTCAAACTATACCCAATCCTCATTCAATGAGTGACCCCTTAAGAGGCAACGTGGATTAAGGTCAAAGTAAAGAATCAGCATCCAAGATATCCTTGAGCACCTCAAGTCTTTTAGGATACTACACTTTACTGTTAGTGACGTAGACAATCATCTACATTTAAATAGATGATCCATATGATTGCCTCATATCAGGTCTCCAATGTACTTAGTTACTCTTAGCAAGCATCCACGCCAACTCTTATCAACTCTTGATCATAGTTTATAAGATCTACTGCTTGATCCAATCAAGGAGTAATGACATTTGTTGCTTTCTTGTCCCATCAACAATGTCCAGTCTTATTGATCCTATGACTAGGGATAATTTAGACACAAACATAATTGCACATGATAGGAATCTTATTATCATGATCCCATCATGATTTCCTTCATGCTATGTTATGTATCATGGACTTCATTAATTCGATTAAAGATCTGTTATCAATTCAACTTATGAATATCAAATTAATGAAGAAGCCTTTCATATTAAATAATATGTTACGCGTACATTAAGTGCTAATGGCGATTGTCTTTAGAGCACTTCTCTAACAAGCAGACCACAGGGTGGTACTGAAATTCTTGAAGGAGAATCTATTCTCTAGATTTGGGGTCCCCAAAGCCATAATTAGTGATGGAGGTTCGCATTTCTGTAACAAACCTTTTGAGAGCCTCCTCACTAAGTATGGTGTCAAGCATAGCAAGCCACCCCATACCACCCCTCACCACCGGCCAAAGTTGAGCTAGCCAACAGAGCGATCAAGACAATATTGATGAAAGTGGTGAACTCTAACCGAAAGGATTGGTCTCTCAAGCTGCTGGACTCTTTGTGGGCATACATAACATCCTACAAGACCATTCTGGGCATGTCTCCTTATCGCCTAGTTTATGGCAAAGCATGTCA
Organism: Tetrastigma voinierianum; assembly: GCA_016808115.1. Lineage (NCBI taxonomy): Eukaryota > Viridiplantae > Streptophyta > Magnoliopsida > Vitales > Vitaceae > Tetrastigma > Tetrastigma voinierianum. The sequence goes on from JAEQBH010002502.1 coordinate 6,158, forward strand.
CCTGCCTGTGGAGATTGAGTATAAGGCATGGTGGGCAGTGAAGAAATTGAACTTGGATATGGACAGAGCTGGTCTCAACAGGATCCTCGATATCAACGAGCTAGAAGAATTGAGGAATGACGCCTACTTCAACTCAAAATTTGAAAAAGATAAGCTGAAGAGGTGTCATGATCAACTAATAGCTCACAAACATTTCAAACAAGGAGACCAAGTGTTGCTCTACGACTCCAAGCTCCACTCCTTTTCCTGGCAAAGAACTGTATTAGACTGGCCCATTCACCATCCAGGAGGTCTATCCCAACGGATCAGTGGACCTGTTCAATCCCAAAGACTGTAGGGTATTCAAGGTTAATGGGCAAAGGCTGAAGCCATATGCAGTGCAACACTCAACTGATAAGGAGGAGATCCCCCTCCTTGACCCTCCATGATTGCTAAAAATCAGTCTTATAGGAAGTGGCTTCTGCAGTATCTCAGAAGCCCCTAAAATTTTGTTGTTGAAATTTTGGTTTCTTTACTTTCAGTTCTTGTTTTTAGAGATTTTCGATTCCTCATGGCCCATTTTTTGAAAATTTTTCTCATTCGCAAGTTTGTTTTCTCACAATTTTTAGTCTTCTGCTTTGTAGATGCTGCGCAATGGGGTAAGGTTTTTTCGCCTGAAATTTTCGCAACCTGCAAAAATTCGCATGTCCACTATTCATCTCCCTTGCCTTTTCATCTTCCGTCTACTGCAAACCCTTAGTTTCTACGCCCCGCCTATTAATTTTTTCCTTTTCAACCAGCCATTACTGGTAGGCATTTAAGGCCACATCAAAACTCATTTGCCCCTTCCCTATAAAGCCTTTTCTTTTTCTCATTTCACATCTCAAGTCCCATTTTCTCAAGCCCTCCTTTCTTTCTCCTCTCAAAGCCTCTGGGAATGGTGAAGACCCGTGAGGATGCGCTTCCACTCGGGTGCCCGTTCCTTCCCCCACTCGGCTACTCCACTCCCAGCCACTCTCCCGCGCCACGCCTCTCGCCAGCCGCCTCCCGTCGGCCGCACTCCACCGCTGTCTCTACCGGCCTCTCAGGCGCTGTTGCTCGTGGTTTCCTCCGTCGGCAGCCGCCCGAGGGGATACCACGGGGCCGTCCCACTCCACCTTTTCTGCCACATCCTAGGCCATCTCGGAAGGCCCCACCTTCTAAGAGGGCCCGGACCTTGGGCCCAAGGGAGTCCTTCAGCTCCAAGCCTCATGAGCCACAATCACCACCCCATCGTACTCGGGCTGAGCCCCTCCTCCGGACTCTGGTCCCTACTCCATCATCCGGCGCCCACTCTTCCTCCGCAACTCATTCCAGTGGAATGCCAGATCAGAGTGAGAACGACTCGTATGATGAGGTTTTATTATGATCTTCTATCCTTTCCGTTGCACTGAGCTCCGAGACTGATGCTCCTAGTGCGTAGGTACCTGAGCCGCTTCATGACACCCCCGTCGGCTTTTCTACCTGGGTGGTCATCGAAATTCTACCACACGATGATTATCCAAAAGAGTCCAACCCGACCGTCTTCATTTCCTCCATCGACGGTTGGCCAGGATACTGTGGCCCCGCACATCGCCGCCACATCTCACCCGGCTGCTGGTCCCCGCCAACCTGGGCCGCTTATAGGCGCCCCATCCTCGCCCGTGGAGATGGTCCGTCTTACCGGGGACCCTACCGCCCGGTCGGGGCTTCGGCCCAGAGGCGCCTCCCGCCGCGCATGCTCTTATAGATCACATTCATGGTTCAATCTTTTCCCGCTCTAAAGATACGTCAGAGGAGATGAGCCATCTTGGAGGCCCTATATCGCATCTCGGAGGGCTACTGGTTCAGTCCAGCGGAGCTTATTATGACTTCCTTGTTCCATTTCGAGGACAAGGTCCATCGCAAGAGTCTACCTCGAGCTGAGTCCACGCCTCTCTTATTCCCGAGACTCCTATGCCGTGTGATTGACATACCTGGGCTCCCGATGAGCCTCCAGATTGAGCGTCATTGTGACTCGTGAGGCCGCCCTTACCATCGATCTGGCAGCCTTATGCCCCTTTTCCTTCCACTACAAGGATCTCACTACCGCTCTATATTCCCGCCGAGGAGCAGCCCCTCCTGAGCATATTGGGGAGCCTTAGGCTCCGACACCCTCAATCCCGTACCCTCTCCCGGGCTTCCGGGGTGATCGCCCAGCCCCACTGCCCTCCGTCTTCGTGGCCCCTCCCGCACGCCCCTCCTGGCACCCGGCAGCCGCAAACAGGGGCACTTCGCACCACCTCCGCAAAGATATCACGATTTCCACCCGAGACTTTCTCTCACCATCACGGATGCGCCAAGATGTCCTCCACTAGCAAAGATCATTTGCGACCGCCCATGCGTTCTCGTGGGATCAGGACCGCGATTGAGGCTGCCATGGCTTAGACCACGCCAGCCTCACACAGAATCGCCATCCTCATGCGTATCCGCAGTCACCCGGGTCCCCCGATCTCCCCATATGTACTGCCAGCCGCTCTGCCTACTCTCACAGGATCTGTGTCTCTCCTCCACCTCCGTACTCTGTTCCCTTATGGGTTCTAGCAAACAAGAGAAGTTGCAAATTTACTTCCAAAGAACATTCCTCAACCCGCCTGCATCAGGACGCCTCTTCATCTAAGCATCGACTGGAGGTAGCACTTCCTCCACTACCTTTCCAATCCACACCCCATTACGGTCAATGGCACACTTGGTTAGTGGGAGAGTTAATGAAGGAAGTGATTTTTATACTGTAGATATAAGTTTTTTTTTTACTCTTTAAGTCTACTACATGCTGTCATTTGTATGTTTAGTATTGCTTTTGCTTCTTTTGAAATGCTTTATATTATGAAATTTAGTATTACCACACTTATACATATCGTACGCTCGCTTTCTTAACTCATTTGCAACATTTTTGCCCCTATTTTTTTTTGTGGTTTTGCTTAACCTGTAAGTTGAAAAATTGAAACACTGCCTAATGCCATTGATACTAGATTAGTTCCATGCATGATTAAGTGGTTGGTCAGTTGAAGTCTCCTGGTACTCAATCTTTTTCTTCCACCTTAGCTAGCCACACACTGCGGCACACGCTTCACAGCCTAAGAACCAGATAACTCCCTTATCGTGCAAATCCTACTCCTAGTTTTATCACCACCGTAAAAGGTTACACTCCCTAGAAAAGAAGGTCAATGAAGTCTTCCAAAAGAAAAAGACAAAGAAAAAGAAAAAGAAAAAGGAAAAAGAAGAAAAGAGAAGAGAAAAGCCGCGACGCTTTACCTTGAAACCCAAGCATGGTCCGAGGGGTTTACGGTGAAAGTCTTTAAAGCCTGGTGCCCTAAGCCTTAGTCAAGCTGGGAGCCACCACCTAAGGCTCGCTACACGGGTGGACGGGTGAGGGTTTAATGAATGCAGGTGCTTGAATTTCAAATTCATTCGGAGTCCGGGGTGAAACCCGAGGAGTTAGTGGTCGAGAGATCCTCATGACTTGATGCCCTAAGCCTTAGTTGGTTGGGAGTCATCGGTGGACCCCCATTACACGGACTTTGGTGAGGTCGATTTCTAGCATTGCAACTCATACAAAAGAAATATAGCACAAAAGAGTGGAGCCGTATTTATCTTCGGGGTTGGTCAATGTGCTAGGATTTGGCAATAGCTTGGTTGGGGGAGAGAAGAAGGTGTTATTGTTGAAAACTCCATCACATAAACACTTAGATTTTTGTGGAAGTTTCAGGTCGAATCCCTCGATAGATACTCTTTGAAACTCGTCCCTGTATGGCATTTATTCTCCCAAGTCGGTTGCCGGGTGGCAGTGGTCTCAATCATTCACACTAAGGGTGGCATTACTTACTCATACACTTCGAAAATACCATTCCTTTGCATGAGCTTAACCTGTCTGCTCTTCTTTCTTTTTATCATTGCTAAGGGACTAGCAATGTGTTTGCTAGGGGAGTGATTAAGGCCTGGCTTGAAGGTTTTATCTGTCATTGCAAAGTTTTGAGCACTTTGTGTACCACCTAACTTAAATAACGCAATTGATACACTAAGGTCCCAAATGACTAATGCTAATCATATTTTGTGATATTTGTAGTTTTGTGCCAATACCACCCATTATCTTGTTAATCTAAACAGAAAAGAACTCCCAGCCAAAACTCAAGTCGTATGTACAAAGCAGAAGGCAATTATTAACAAGAGAGAGATGAACATTTATGGATTAGCAAGGTTACACTTTTCGCAATCAGATTCGCACGCTAATTTTCGCAGTCGAGAAATTTCGCAGCCCCGCCTCGCTTTGCCATGTTGACCAGCTGATCGCTGTGGTTTGCACCAAAATCGCTCCTTTATTGTGGTTTTTATTGTTTCATACTTTTTGTAATTTCCTTTGACTCAGTAGTATATAAGCCCCGCCAAGCTCTGTAAAATCAATCAATCCATCAATCAATCACCAGCGCCAAAGCTACCTTTCTCGAAAGTGTGATTTTCTCTCATTTTCTCCTCGCACTCTTCACTCACCAAACACCCTCGAGATTGACAACTCAAGGGATGCTCGACTAAACCCTCTCATCCTTGAAGAGGAGGGTCTGGGTGAAAGCTTAAGGTAAAGCCCCGTTGCCAACGCATTTATTACCATTTATGCTCGCATCTCACGCTAGGTTTGAATCCCCCGTGGTGTACCCCGAGTGGCAACACTTGGCAAGCTGCCTAGTGGATACTACTGTTAGATCCACTTATGCTAACTTAGTTGCTATTTATTTGCTCCTGTGTTAGATCCGTAATGGTTTTAATTCGTCGGAAAACATTAATGGTTAATAAATGTTGTATACCTGAGAAAATGTTGGGGTTTTCACTTTATGGCTAAACGTAGATTCGAATTTCGAAATGACTATAGGTCATCCTCCCCAACGAGGAAAAGAACCCAGACATTATATAGTTGCCTTAGAACCCTAAGCCTGGGCCTGAAACTTCATGATTTCTTTACACTTTATTTCCCAGCGCTACTGACATTTTCTGCCATCAACCCCACTGCTTTTTACAAGAAACCCATCCAAAGTGAAACACCATTTTCGCCAATCGTGACTCACTGTATGGAAGAAAAACCCATTCTTGAGTTCGACCTCTAGACCATCTGCATCAAAAGAGTTTGCTGCACGCGTGAGAACTAGATATAAATTCTGCTTCGACCCAGACAACCCACCAGTACCTAACTGTGGGCATCAGAGTACTCAAGGCCTTTAGGCCCAAAATTCACTACTCAAGAGAGGGCCCACGCCCACGTAGCCCATCGCCCGCCCACGCCATGAAGCGGGCCAAGGCGGCCCACTGTATTAAAACCACACGAGAATCGACTAGATGGTGCAGTCCTAGAATCCGTCTGGGATCCCGAGTTCCCCAACAGGCCATCCTACCGCATATGGAAAGGGTGTTATGGATGACTATATTAGGGAAGAAATCACCCGTAGCTTATTTATCCATGGGTCTCCCAATGTCCAAATCCTATACGCCTCAAAAACGTTAACTTATATAAGGGGAAAGAACTTGGTCCTATAAGAAGGTTGATCTTATCACCAAAATTACTAAGATTATCTTTCCTATAATCAATGAGAAATTCGAGTATCATGACAAAAGGCCTCACAGGGAAAGGCATGCAACCCAACCACGCTTTACTCCTTCATTCCTCTTCTCCAAACTTTTTCTCGACTTAATGTGAAGAGACCTGGCCGGCACACCGCTGCCAGAACACTCTTTTCGCAGTTTATATCACGCCACCGATGCCCCGAAGGTCGGGATTTATCCAAAATTTACAATACCTTAGAATAAATATTTACTGTAGCTTTTCCATAAAAGATTCCCACACCTTAATTTGCATTCCTTTCCAAATAGGTTAATTGACTTTCAGTTTGACTCCTTGCACTTTACCTTCCTGTTATTTATGGTTGTGTTGCAGGTTCAAACTCGCTGGGCCTGAAGTTGTTCGCTTGATTGATACTCGGGATGTTGATGGATTTTAGCCAATTGATGAAGTCTCCAATTTTGACTCTTTGCACTCGCCTGAACGTTTCTTGGTCAGACAGCAGTTCAAATGTTGAGTGAGGTTGGGAATTTGATAGATCTAGGGAATTTGATTGAGGCGGCTGGGAAGTTGATAGATCTTGGCCTGTTGATAAAGGCTCGTCAGCTTCTTTAGATTTCCTCTTGTGCTAGAAAAACAACATGAAACGAATTAAGGTAATCACAAACTATCAACTTATTTTAAGATCAGAATATACATACATTGGATGTTGAGTGAGTAGGATCTCATCAATCAAACTGCTTAGATATTTTCTAGCCTCCCTTCTTTTTACAAAGTTATTGATGCAAAAGTATTAGAATTGCAATTATAAAACTAAAAACATATAAGAATGTAAATTATTTTTACCTTCGCATGAGGTTCTCATTACTGCTTGAACTGCTTGGCAACTCCTTTTATTATACCTAAGGTTGATAACACTCGTCAGACGTATCCCACACTTTCCTTGAAAACTTATATCTATTGGCTATTCTTGGTCCTCATCAGCATCTTTCCTTTTATTTTTTTAGGTCTTCTTGGCATTATCTTGTAAGGAGGAGGTTTAAATGGGATCCCTTCACTCTTAGGCCACATTCGAGGCCAATTCAATGGTTGTAAACCTATTACATAGTGATCTATGTGTGCCTATTTCTTAAAGACATCATCAACATAGTCCTCTGGATCTTCCCTCATGTAGCCAATGCTAGTAATAGCATGCTTACATAGAATGCTAGTGAGATCCCATGCATTGCAACTGCATGATCTTGTATTTATGTCTACTAAGTAAACATCGTCTCCATCAAATACTTGAAATTTGTTGGAAGTTGCAGGTTTGCAGTGGCAATTTGAGGACTTAACCTTTAGTTTCTCCAATTTCTTCCTTACTCTTGGGCATAATACATAATCTGAATCACCCATCAATGCCAACTTCTTAAACATCCTTTCCATGAGGTATGTTCTGATGTCTTCTAGCATTATAAGAAGTGGATTTATCCTTGCCTTACAAATTGTTCCATTTAAGGCCTCACACAAATTATTATTAGCTGCATCGCATTTTAAAGTACATCTCGCAAAAAACAGCTTACACATACATAATTTATATTACGTGATACTTGCGTATAGATAATTAAACAAATTGACATCATGTGTTAGCATGAGAATTTTGCTGCATTGTTACCTAAAAAATGACTTGCAGAGTTTAGCAAGTCCTTTCTCGACAAAATGAATGGTTGCTTCATTGTTCTTTGCACTTATGTCATCTAATGCTTCAATGTAGTCAACTGCATTTGTTGCGTTAACTGCCCCCCAAAAAAGTCTCTTAAACCCATCACCTTTCCAATTTTTCTTCCAATTTGCATATACATATCAAGCACAATTTTTGTGTTCAGCATTAGGCATGTGATGGACAACAGCATTACAAAGTCCCTTCCCAAAAAAAAAAACATTAATACCATAAAAACAATAACAATAAAGTAAATTAAACACAAATAAATTCAGTCCATATTTCATTACCTTCTGTTGATCGCTAATAATCGTCCATCCACTACAAATTATGTCATAGTTTGTTGTGAATAAACCCATGAACCACCTCCAGTTCTTTTCATTCTCACTATCAACTACAACCCATGCTAAGGTATACATTTGGTTGTTTGAATCCCTTCCCATAACTGCAAGCGTTGTCTTTAAAAATGCACCATCTAACCCAAATAAAGGTTTGCCAACAACTAAATAATTCTTTCTCATGACAAAAAACCCAACATACAATCTCTAAAAAACACAGTTACTATCAGGGTGGACCTCACACGCAAATGTTCCCTCTCTATCAACTCTTTTCAATTCTAACACGTAAGACCTTAACTTAACATAATGTTCTTTCTAAAGTTCTTAATATGTGTAATGCTTCTTAACCCTGCCTTATAACACATACTCCTAATAATTAGTCCAAACCTCTCCTTCAAATCATCCTCCATCTCACTAACACTCCAAGTTGGATTATTCCTAAATTTCGTAAAATATCTGGTACCAATCCACTTGGCAGTTGCTTGCTTATTTGTCAAACTCCTCCTATATTTATGTATTGGATAAACACTCTTGATTACAAAAGATACTCTCTCTTGCAACCAACTAGAATACACCTTCCAATAACAACCAGCACCACACCTCGCTTCCATCTTCAATGCATAACTTCTTTTCCACCTAATATTTCTTCCATTCTCTACTGCATACATTTGCATAGCTTCTCTAAATTGTTGTGGTCCTGTAAATTTCATCCCAATAACAAATTCCAGTTGTTTGTGATCACAACTGGGGTCATACTCAATTAACCCCATCTTCTTATGTTCTTTATATTGAAAAATGTCATCTACATCACTTGGGACAGGACTGTCTTGTTCTTCTTCATTGCTTTCATAGGCACTTTCATATCCCTCCTTCGTTGGTTGTGGGTTATACTTATTAAACAATGTACTAGTCGATGGAAACTCAACCTTAATGTCATCTTGTGCAGGAAACCCTGAACCAAATTTATTCCTCAATCTTTTGGAACATCTCTTAACTTCAAGTAATTCTTCATCTGATGTGGAATCCTCACCATCACTCACATCAGTTTCATGTTCATCAACATAATATCATCATCACCATCACTATCATTTGTTTCATGTTGATTTTCATTGGTTTCAGGTTGTGTTTCATGCGTTTGAGGATATGTTTCATGTGCTTGAGGTTCTGTTTCATGTGTTTCAGGTTCTGTTTCAGGTTCTGTTTCAGCTTGTGTTTCATTCTTGATTGGTTTTATTTCATCAAATGGTTGGTTGGTTTCAATTGTTTTTTGTTGAATTTCAGGTTCTAATTGTGTTTATACCCCCACAAGTTCCTCTCCACCTACATTTCTTTAAGCTTCTCTGCCTCAACATAAAGTTCTACATGCCCTTCACTACATGCTAAGTTGATCATATTCACAAAATCAGTTAAATTCTTTACTTTTAATATTTAAAAGAAATAAAGTATTATAAAAAACAAACAATCTAATACTTAATACTATTTAGTTTTAAAATATAATTCAAAATTAAGTTTAAAAAGAAAACCCAAACCCCATCTAAGTGTTCAATTATTCAATAGAATTTTATTTTAGTTTCTCAATTTTGTCATTCTAATAAAACTTTTATGGAGTTCTTTATTTTTTATTTATTAAAGTAAAATGTGAGTAAGTGAGATAAACCTAAATGAAACTAAGTGAACAAAACTAAAATGTAACTAAGCACCAAAGTAATAACCAAGTGAATTAAATCTAAATTACAACTAAGTAAACTAAAAGGTGCCTTCTAGGATTATTTTTGAATTTATAAAATTCCATCAAACATGAGTATCTAATGATGGCTAAAAATATTACTAGATAAGTGTGGACTATGGGTGGAACTGCCGAGTCAATATGAGCAAAGTTAGAGCTTGACTCGATTAGAAAACTCGAACTCGATCAAGTTTTTTTCGATATTCAAAACTCGACTAAAAATAGTTTGATTACTGAATTAACTCGATAAAACTCAATCAATTATAAATTATTAAATAATTATACTTGAACTCGACTTGATTAAACTCGAATGAATTTAAACTCATGATACTAGATTAATAAATAATAAAATAGTAAAGCTATATTAAGTTCACAAACAGCTTAAGTAGAGTATTGTGATACTCAAACTTGACTTGACAAGCTACTCGAGCTTGAACTCGACTTGATTAACTTCGAGTCGAACAGCATCCAGAGTCAAGTTTGAGTGGCTCAAGGGCAATGACAGAGGCGTAGTTTAATTTCGGGGGCATAAACTAAACAAACTGGGGTGCTAGCTTAGTGGTGTAGGATACTTAGATTTTGAGGGGGGCATTATCAGTGATGGGTTCGATTCCACCAACCGACAATTGAAAAAAAATTGTAAAAATAATTCGAGGGGGCATATGCCCCATCGAGCATTAGCTAGCTCTGACAGTACTTACGAGTATCTTAACGCATTTACACCCCTAGTGTAAACTACCATGGGACTACTATAAGGCAATAAGAAGTGAAGGACAACATATAGAATAACATGAGGCAATATGACAAAATGGATGGTCAATATATAGCACATAATTGAGGGCTAACAAATTTATTTTGTAAAGAATTCAACAAAAAGAGAGCAAAAAAAACAAAACAAAACAAAAGACCTAAGAGTGTTAGGAATGAAGACAAGACAAGAAATTAATTTGTAGATGCAAAGTTGAAAAGGAAGAAGAATGGGTGTATTGAAATTACTAAACTAAATTGGACACCAACCTAGTGAATTTGGCACCAAAATTGATACAAGATTCAATATGGATTCTAGGAAAAAAGTAAGGGTTTTGTTGATTTCATTTTGATACAATGGAGGGTTTGTTTCACCCTTGTTCTTCATCAATCTACATTCTATCATCGATCTATTGATTTAGTTGAATGAAAAGCTTTACTTATTGTAAAAAAAATAAGAAGGATATTTGTTTAATTCAATCTAATATATTATTTTTCGTGAAGAAATCTATTTTGATTAAAAGGAGTGGAGAGGATGAGCCCAAATTTACATATTTTAATTTTTCAATTAAGGTTTTAGTCTCCATTTGGAACCCGAAAATACTAAGAAAATAAAATAAAGCGGAAAAGTGGAAAGAAAGAAAAGTTTAAGGAAAATAAAAAATAGATTTAAACTTAATAAATTAATTTTATATATTTATTTTCTAGAATGCTTCTCAAGTTTGTGCTCAAATTAGCAAACCATGCTACCCACATTCTTGCTAGGGCAACTTGGCTACAGTCTGATCTTAGAGAGGGGCACAACTCAGCTCCTTTCCTTGTTAACATTCTTTTAGAGGATCTTCATGAATAAATCTTCTTTTTATTCTCAAAACAAAAACAAAAAATCTATATGTTTATTATTTAAACTCATTTTATTTGTTTTTTCTATTATATAAAGACTAAGAAATTTAAAATATATAAATTTTTGAATTTTTTTAAATGAACTGGATTTTATGTTTATCATTATTCATATATTATTTATGCTATTGTAATTTTAAATTTTTAATTACATCATATTTATTTAAAATAAATATTTACTTATTTGCACTCAAATTAAAATTTGACCTAACTCAGTATTAGTTTAGGCCTAAGCCCAAGTCCATGAGTAAAAGTCTAGATAAAATGAGCCCAAACCCATTTAATTAAGCCCATATAAAAGTCCAGGGATATTGCTAAAAATTTTAAAAAATTTCTGAAGTCAAACAAGACATTTTCTCAAATAACATAAATGGCAAGGAATGGGGGCAGTTATTTGCAGACATGAAATTTCTTTCAGGAACAAAACTCTTTAATGGAGACATGGATAATTAATTGAGGAACAAGCTTCTTTAATGAAGATATGGACAATTATTTGAGGAAGACGGAGAGTGGAGAACATGGAGAGCTCATAAATGGTGACCACAACCAAAGATCTTCAACATTCTAGTCAAACATTCTCACATCTATAACATTTAGTTACGTCACCTATGACCATGTCATGCCGCGATTTATTTTATTTGTAGCTATATGTTATAGTTGCATTATTTATTGTCTTTCGCTAGGGTCATTGACCTCTGTCATAACCTCCCCTTCTTATAGTGTCATAGTGAAGCTTAAGTACGAGCATAATGAACCAAAATTAGTGTCATAATAGTGCATCTCATGTGTAGCATGGGGGCCACTTTGGTGTACCCTATCTTTCATGTTCTATTTTGATTATTGGTGGAGTTTTTATTTGCAAAAAAGAATGGGTTTGTTGCAAGATTCAATAGATATTTTTGTTGGAATATCCTTTTGAAAGACATTCATTACAATGAATGAATGACATTCATTATGGTGGAAATCTGAAAGGCCTTAGTTATGGTGGAAATATGAGAGGTCTTAACGATTATCTTAGAATTTTGAGAGGCTCTCAACGGTTGAAGGTTAAGGGTCTTTGGTTTTCTATATTATGAGAGACACCGCTTATGTTCAAATAGAATTTTAGTCTATGTGTGTCAAGGCTCCAGTGAAAGCAAGTTTGCATTTGAGTGTTGTTGGTAATAGGTTCGAACACAGTCTCAGTTCGTCGGAGTAGTATCAAGGTGTTGTGGTGCTGCTTATACATCGTTTTATCATGGGAGACATATGTCAATCCGATAATCTCCAAGCACCAGAGGAGACGATGAATCTTTTTTAAGGAAATTGTGACCTTTCACAAGACTCGGCTTCTTCCAATGTGTTCTTCCTTGGTTTTGATTCTTTTCCCTTGGTCATTCTTGATTCTCTTGTTACATGTTTTTGTTTAACCCATAGAACAAGTCTCTGATTTGGGATTTTCGTTATAGTGTAGAGATTAACTTAAAACAGCTTTATGCAATGGAAAGTTTTGTAACAAAAAAATAAATAAAATAAAAAAGAAAGAAAGAAAGAACAACCGAGGTGTGGTTGGAGAAGATTCCAATTGGATGGAATGAAAAAATAAAAGGAAACAAAAGAAAAGGTTTGTTTTGGAAAAAAAAAAATCAACCAAAAAGGAAAAGAAAATACAAGATTCCGTTAGAGAAAAAACAAAAGGAAAAAAAAAAAGAGGTCGTCTAAAACAAAAAGGTTTTCCCTGTTCTAGTTTTTTTTTTCTTTCTTCGAAAAAACCAAATTTGGTTTTTCTCAAAAAAAAGAAAAAAATTGTTTTCTCTCCACTTCAAAGGTTTTTTTAACTTTTTTGCCCTGGTCATCCTAAATGAGAGAAAACCAACTTTGCTCTTTCCTTAAGTTTAGCTTGTTTCTTTGTGCAAACAAAAAAAAATAAAAAATAAAAAGGAAACAAAAAAAAAAAAAAAAGGTTTGGTTTTGGAAAAACGTTTTCGTTCGAGAAAAGAAAAATCAAACTGACTATATTTTGCCAAAATTACAAGAAAGAGTTTTGAACTCATGACCTAACATTCAAGGAATAAATGCTCTACCACTAAGCTACACACTTAGTTAATGTTAAGTTATTGAAACATTTTTCTTATAACTTGTGTCAATTGCCTTTGAGAATTTTGACTTTACAGAGAAGTTATGATTGTTGTAGGAAAAATGACATTTTACCCTAACAATATGATTGTGCTTGAATCTGTCCAAGAGGCAAACCTCACTATGGCCTAAGTGCCAATGATGCCCACTACTCTACTCGTTTCTGTCTCACCGGGAGAGAAACTTGAGAAGTTCAATGGACTAAATCAAAAGGTGGCAATCAAAGATATTTTTCTACCTAACCACTCTGAATCTCACGAGATTCTTAACTAAAGATGCTCTGAAGCTCAAAAAAGATGAGCGTGATATCCAAGTCATCAGTGCTACATATGCTTGGAAACATTCTGACTTCCTGTGTAGGAATTACGTCATGAATGGATTAGTTCTCTATATAACGTCTACACTGACAAGAAAACAACAAAGGAGCTTTGGGAATCTCTTTACCGGAAATATAAAACTGAGGATATAGGGGCTAAGAAATTTGTTGTGGGTCGATTCCTTGATTTCAAGATGATAGATTCCAAGACTGTGGCTAGTCAAGTCCAAAAGCTTTAAGTGATCTTGCATGAGATACATGCTAAGGGAATGATATTGAACAAAACTTTTCAAGTGACAACTATTATTGAGAAACTGTCCCCTGCTTGGAAAGATTTTAAGAATTACCTCAAGTATAAACAAAAAGAAATGAGCTTAGAAAACCTCATTGTCAGACTTCGCATTGAAGAAGACAATAGAGGATCAGAAAAGAAATTGGCACACAACTCCAACGAGGCCAAGGCTAACTTTATGGAACATGGTCAAAGTTCCAAATTCAAGAAAGTCAACAACAAAGGAAAAGGCACTAAGTTGGGACCCAAATGAGGGATCTCAAAGAAGCAAAAATTTCAAGGAAAATGCTTCAACCATGGGAAGCAAGGTCACAAGTCGAGGGACTGCAGACTGCCAAAAAGAAACAAGCCTAAGGAGGCTAATGTGGTTGACAATATCACTAAAGATGTATCTGACATCAATTTCACAACTCGTGATCTCGAGGTGAACTCCGGGGATCGAATCCCAAGGAATGGTGGATTGATGCTGGTGCTAATGTAATACCGAAAAATTCAAATTCTTCGAAAATGGTAAATGGTAATTTCGATCAAACTGAAATTTTTTCTAGATCTCGATGACTTAAAACGTATCTCCCCACTTTAACGCTCTCATGAAATCTAGCTACCACATCGACTTCATTGAATTCAAGACGTCGAATTTAATGCCGAGGCACCGAAAGTGCTCCGTGACGAAACGGTCAGAAATTATGTGATGTGACAAAAGTCACTACTAAATAACACCATGTGGCGCATGTTGCATAATTAGTGAGATGATGGAGATGAATGAAACTGGGTCAGCCATGTTTCAAAAAAAAATCAAACTAAAGGACAAAGGATGAAATTTTGGAAAGTTTAAATGAATAAAACAAAAGATGAATAGTTTTCTTCTTCAATTGAAGAGCAAAAACATGCAGTAGGTGTGGGTTTGAGATTTTAGAGAGAGAAAGAGTGACTTCTCTCTAGATTTCCGGCGGTCGGGCGGAAGTCGGTTCTCGTCCAGACAAGAAATGAGATTGTTCTGCAGCGGTAAGGGCTACGCGTGGGCACCGATTTGTGAGTTCCCAACAACTCCAAGAGGTAGGGATCTTTTCACTTGAACATTCTTTGGTTAAGAGCCATTTTATGGATGAGGATTTGTTGAGGCCTGGAAGGCCGTGTTATCGATCTCAAAATCTTTGAACTGGGTGAAGAAATCCCTACTTGTGTGGCCTTGAACATTGTCGACCCGAGGGTTTCACTGTTCACATGATTGGTTGTGTGATTTTTGTGTTGTTTGGTGATTCAAAATGAATTGCTTGGATTGTTATTAGCCCATGAGCTAATTTTGGGTATTTATTGATTGTAGATTAGATTAACATGTGAATTGTAAGTGTTTGTTAATATATACATGTAAAATATTAGCATGAATATTTTGGAATTGGCATGTGCATTCCATATCACCCGGGGCACCCTAGATGGTAGGTGAGTGCATGACATGAAGGAAAATGAAAGAAAAAAAATGAAAGCGATTTGTGAAGAATTTCGAGGAAGATTTTTCGAAGAATTGCCTTGGAGGTTGTCCAACGAGTTCATCGGTGGACCCATAGCTATTTGGAGAATTACTCAGCAATTCACCTCAGAAGTTTGTCAATGTATTTGCAGGAAATTCGGTAGTAAGTTTCGAGAACAAAAGCTTTGTTTTGAAAATTGTATTTTGCTCGCATTGGCTTAGGCGTGTGTGAAGGTGATGAGTTTCGAGACATGGGATTGACATGACATTCAAGTAGGATCATGTATTTGCTTGAGAGTGTGATTGGTTGCCATGACATGTGCATGAGTGAGGGTAACCCATGTGAGTGTCACTCTTGGGCCTCCCATACTGTCGAGGATCGTTATTTCAAGTGCGGGAAGTGTCAGGGATGACGGCGCTGCTAGAGACCGCATTTTAGAAGAAAGCTGGATTGTGGCTTTGGTATTCATTTTGTACAACATGTATTAAAACTTTAAATTTTGATATATGTTTTGGTTAAGAGTATTGTAATAACCCTTGAACTATTATTATATAGTTGATATATATTTTGTAGTATTATTAGTATAGGCCCGAAGAGTAGCCATTTGCTACGTGGTTAGGTGTGGAGTCGTTGTAAAATATTGGGACAGGTTGCCATGTGATTGGGACATGTTGTATTTGGGTAGAGCTCCGTGCAAAGAATCTTCTGTAGATTTTAGGTAGTGGTGTCGGGTTACCAGGCATCACGATCTTCCCCGCGAGGTTGTGGGTTGTCAACGAGACACCCCGGGATTGGGGCATCACAGGTGCTACACGCCATTTATACTCAGACAAGAAGATGTTCTCCACCTTTGACCCAATTGAGACTGGGGACAAGGTGTTCATGGGGAACTCGGCCACCTCTTAAATTAAGGGCCAAGGAAA
This sequence comes from Tetrastigma voinierianum, assembly GCA_016808115.1. Classification (NCBI taxonomy): domain Eukaryota; kingdom Viridiplantae; phylum Streptophyta; class Magnoliopsida; order Vitales; family Vitaceae; genus Tetrastigma; species Tetrastigma voinierianum. The sequence goes on from JAEQBH010002502.1 coordinate 22,264, forward strand.
AGTAGTCTTGAAGATGACTTCTAGGAAGGAAGTGACTTTGACAAACGTCTTGTATGTACCCGAAATTTGCAAGAACTTGGTGTTTGGTTCACTACTGAATAGTCATGGATTTCAGACGATGTTTGAGTCAAAGAAATTTATTTTGTTGAAGAGTGGAATGTATGTCGAGGAAAGGATATATGAGCGGTGGTTTATGGAAACTCAATGTAATGATTGTCATTAAGTCAAATATGAATAAGCTAGTATACCTTATAAGTACTTGAGTCTTCTAATCTATGGCATGGTAGATTAGGACATGTTAATTATATTACTTTACATAGATTAATTAGCAAATCATATACCAACTTTCCAAGTGTTGAGCATAAGTGTGAAACTTGTGTTGAGGCAAAACTGACCAAGTCATCTTTTCAAAGTGTTGAAAGACACATTGAACCTCTTGACTTAATTCATAGTGATATATGTGATTTGAAATTTGTACAAACAAGAGGTGGTAATAAATATACTGTGCAACTTTGTAATCGATGATAGGACCAGAAATCTTTGTTATGTGTACTTACTCAAAGTAGGATGAGAGCGATAGAAATTTGTTCTCTACAAAACCGAGTTAATTAGTTCAACAAAAAATTAAAGTGCTAGAAAGTGATCGGGTGGTGGTATGAATCACCATTTGTTGATATTTATGTTCAATATGGGATTATACATGAAACTACAGAACTTTATTCACCTCAATCCAATGGAGTGGCTAAGCGAAAGAATCACACTCTAAAGGAAATGATGAATGCAATGTTGATAAGTTTTGGTCTACCACAAAATATGTGGGGAGAAGCCATTTTGTCTGCTAATTACCTTTTGAACAAGGTACCTAAAAAGAAAGGAGAGAAGACTCCATATGAGTGATGGAGAGGACGACAACCATCCTATAAATACTTACGAGTGTGTGGGGATGTCGGCCCAAAAAGTGCGAGTTCCTCCGCTTTAAAAATGTGAAAATAGGACCTAAAACTATTGATTGCATTTTTAGTGGTTATGCACATAATAGTACTGCTTATCCATTTTTTGTCCATGAATCGAATATCCCAAATATTCACAAGAACACAATAATGGAATGGGAATGCATCATTCTTTAAAGATGTGTTTCCATGTAAATCCAAAGAAGAGTTAAGCTCATTGAAACGAGTGCTTGAGACTAGTAATGAAAATAGTCAAGATCAAGATGGTGAGGTAGAACTTAGACGCAGCAAAAGGGCAAGGACAGAAAAATCTTTTGGTCTAGATTTTCTGACATATATGCTTGAAGGGGAACCTCAGACTTTCAAGCAGGCAGTGAACTCTATAGAGGGTCTAATGTGGAAAGAGGCTATTAAGAGTGAAATTGATTTCATACCGCACAACCATACTTGAGAACTAGTGAATCTTCCATCAGGTTGTAAACTTTTAAGTTCCAAGTGGGTTTTCAAAAGGAAAAGGAAAGTAGATGGGTCAATTGACAAGTACAAAGCAAGACTTGTGATCAAAGGTTACAAACAAACTAAAAACATTGATTACTTTGACACATATTCTCATAATAAACTCCACAAGGATGGTGCTTGCAATTCTTTGCACTAAATCTTGAAATACATCAAATGGATGTAAAAACAGTATTTCTAAATGGAGAATTAGATGAAGAAATCTACATTGAGCAACTTGAGGTTTTTTCAACTCCAGTACAAGGAAAGAAAGTCTGTAAATTAGTGACATCCTTGTATGGATTAAAACAAGCACCGAAACAATGACATGAGAAATTTGACAATGTTATGATGTCACATGGATTCAAAATCAATGAATGTGACGTGACAAGTATGTCTATGTCAAAGAGGTGGAACATGGATATGTCATTGTATGCATGTATGTAGATGACATGCTCATTGTCGTTAGTGATGATAAGATGATTACATCTACCAAGAACATGTTGAATTCTAGGTTTGACATGAAAGACATAGAACTTGATGATGTTATTTTGGGAATAAAACTCATAAGAACATCATATGGACTCATTCTAAGTCAGTCACATTATGTTGATAACATTCTTGGAAGGTAAGAACAGTGCAGGTGTCGGAACACCGATTGATGTAACCCGCGCATCATCGAGAATAAAGAAGTGTTTCACCCTGCAAGTAGAATAGTTCGAGTAATGAGCGTGCGATGTACCTAATGAGTTGTACAAGACCATATATAGCTTATTCGGTTAGTAAATTGAGTAGTTATACGAGTAATCTTGGAGCTAAGCATTGGCAAGGAATCATGATAGTACTTAAGTACTTACGTTTTACTCGTGATTTTGGGCTAGACTATACAAGATATCCTACTGTACTTGAAGGTTACAGTGATGCAAACTAGATGTCAAATGTTAAAGATTCAAAATCCATAGTGGTTATGTGTTTACTCTAGGGGGAGGAGCAGTCTCATGGAAATCCTCAAAACAAACGGTTATCGCTAGATCCATAATGGAGTTTGAGTTTATAGCATTGGAAAAATGTGGGGAAGAGGCGGAATGGTTACTCTCATTCTTAGAGGATATTCTGAGATGGCCAAAACTTGTGCATCCAATTTGAATACATTGTGAAAGTCAATCTGCTATTGGTAGTGCACAAAGCAATATGTATAATGGTAAGAATCGGTTTGTATTCGTCATGAACCGCGATACTATCGAATAAATACTCTCGACTAGTGTTATCTCTTTAGACTATGTAAAATCCAAAGATAACATTGTGGATTCACTAACCAAAGGGTTAAATAGAGAGTTAGTTGAAAATTCATCGAATTGAATGAGACTAAAGCCCATAACAGAATAAGTCGTTTAAGTGGACCTTGACCTAGTTGACTAGAAGTCCCCGAGATCTAGGTTCGAGGCAACTAAGCGTAAAGACTTTTAATGATCACGTAGGATCTTCCACATCCCATTCTTATGATGAAACAGTGATGCTAGTAAAAGGAAGGTTAAGCTATGCTTTTAATGATCTCTGTGCATGGAAAGTGAAATAAGAGTAATATAAGCTGCTCTTGATTTTAGAGGTCATCTATGTAAGAGTGAAGTGGGGCCGCTTCAAAGGGAATTGAATAAGGAATGATTCCTATTAAACTCTTACAAAACCAGGCGCATGTTCATGGACAAAATGGACATAAAAGTGAGAACTGAAATGTGTTAGGAAGATTCTTTTGTGAGATATGTCATCACCTACACATATGACATAACAGTTCAAGGACATAATGTCCACTATTTAGTTAGTAGAGTAAATATATTTTTACAAGGGAAGGTTCAAGGGGTGATACTTACCTCTCCTATGCAGGTTTCGACTGTTGAATCTATCACCTAGTCTTTTAGAGTCTTAAAGTTTCGGTCATGAATGTCATTCATGTGGGTAATTGTTGGAATATCCTTTTGAAATACATTCATTACAATGAATGAATGGCATTCATTATGGTGGAAATCTAAGAGGTTTAACAATTGTCTTAGAATTTTGAGAGGCTCCCGACGGTTGAAGGCTGAGGGTCTTTGGTTTTCTATATTATGAGAGACATCGCTCTTGTTCAAATAGAACTTTTCAGTCTCTATGTGTCAAGATCTAAGGAAAAGCAAGTTTGCATTTGAGTATTGTCAGTGATAGGCTCGAACACAGTCTCAGTTCGTTAGAATAGTATCAAGGTGTTGTGGTGCTGCTTATACGTCATTTTATCCTGGGAGACAGACACCGATCCAATAATCTCCAAGCACCAAAGGAGACGGCGAATATGTTTTAAAGAGATTGTGACCCTTCACAAGACTCGGCTTCTTCTAGTGTGTTCTTCATTGGTTCCGATTCTTTTCCCTTGGTCATTCCCGATTCTCTTGTTCTAGGCTTGTTGCAAGTTTTTGTCTATCCCATAGAGCAAGTCTCTGATTTGAGATTTTCGTTATAGCGTAAAGGTTGTAATAATTTTGATGTCGTTAATCTTATGTGTATATAATCATACTTAGCCACATTTCTTAATATCATTTGGTTGGTTGTAGGTTATGTGTGGCAGAACTTAGAATTCTATCATGTATATCATTCTTAATACAAACTCACTTATAATAGGCAAAGGAGCTCGCACCTTGAGACTTGTGCAAGAAAGACTTAGGTAGTGTTTGTTTTTTTTACTTAATGCTAAATAGAACTTTTTTTGAGCTTAATACTGAATAGTACTTAATAGCATTAAGCATTAAGTTGTTTGTTTTTTAATATTAGGTAGTGAGTAGGGATGACGACGGGGCCAGTTATTTAGGGTTCTCGCCACAGCCTTGCTCTTAATGACCGCGAGGTTTGGTTTAATTTTAATCGGGTTTAACGGGTTTGGATTTATTTTCTCAAATGCAAACGGAGTTCGGTATTACTCACGTAAAACGGAAGAATCTAATTTTCAAAATTTGCAAAATGTTAATAAAAATAATAAATTGCCATAAGAGTTCGAAACCTAAAATTCTCTGAATCTCGGATGTGAGAAAGCAGTTCTTATTTATTAAATTCGTCTCGAAATCTAATGACCAAGAAAGTTTCGTTGAATTAGGAGGGGAGCTTGGCATTTTCGATTTTACAGGTGATAAGTTGCCGGTGACTCCGAGGGTAAGAAATTTTTTAAAGAAAATCTCGGAAGTCGAAATGTCTTGAGAGCTAAGTTCATTTAAAATAAAGTAAACTAAAAATAAATTATTTAGTGACAGATGAATGAATATGAACCATGTATCCAAATAATAATAATAATAAGCCCCTTAGATTATATTTTAAAAATAATTTATTATTATTTATTGCTATACTTTAATATAAAATAATAATAACTATTATAATATTTTAATAAATAATTTATAAACATCATATATTTTATTTTTATGAAAAATATTAATTTTGATATAATAAAAATAAAAAAGCAAATATAAAAAAATTAAAATTAAAAAATAAAAACAAAAATAAAATGTAAACTAGACGAGTTTGAGAATTTTAAATGAGACAAGTTTGGGAATTGAAAAAAATAAACGAGCCGGGTCGGGATGAGACCGCCCTGTCCCAAATCCTCCCATTGTCATCCCTAATAGTGTGTATTGTTAGCCCTTCTTCTTGTTGGGTAATGATTGAATTTTTCTTATTTTTGTGGAAAATGACTTTTAAGACCAAGAAAAAGCCAAATATTTTCACTTTTTCTATTCAAAACTTTATAAAAAAATTTCAGTAATAAGTTGTGAAAATTTAAAAAAAAAAAAAACAGCTTAATGTTGAAAGCTATTTAGTTTCAGCATTAAGTCAAAAAACAAACACCACCTTAATGTCTAGCATCCATTTTCAGGATATTACCAATTGATTTAATTAACAAGTGTTATGAATTTTATTTAGAGAACAAATACTAAGCAGAAGAACTTTGATAAAGGTAAATATTTGAACAGTCATTCCCGAAAGATTATTTTCTCTCCTTCTCCGATCAATTAGTCTTCAATAGAAAAGGGAAGAAAAACATCAAAATCCAGAAATTAGTGAAAGAAAGAAAATGCTAGAATTAAAGATACCTAGCCATATGCTCATTCTCTTCATCCATGGCATTTGGCCAATAAAAAGAAAAAAAGCCACATTCTCAATGCTATTTCTTTGACAAGATGTTTCACAATACCTATGATCACAGTCTTGGAATCGAGGAAACGCTCCACGACAAACTTCTTGGCCCCAGATCTTCTGTTTTATATTTTCGATCTAGTGATTCTCATAACTTCTTGGCTGTTTTTATCTGAATAAACATTGTTTAAAGAAATGAACTTTATGGAGGGTCTCATGTGGAAAAAGGTCATTAAGAGTGTAATTGATTCCATACTACAAACCATACCCGGGAACTAGTGGATCTTCCACCATGTTGTAAGCCTTTAAGTTCCAAAGGAAAAAGAAAGTAGATGGATCAATTGACAAGTACAAAGAAAGACTTGTGATCAAAGGTTACAAACAAACTGAAGGCTTGAATTATTTTGATACATATTCTCTGATGACGAGAATAAATTCGTAGCTGCAATTAAAACATTTGTGGATCAGGTATGTACTGGTGTATAACCTGATTGCAAAGATTATTATCTAATCCCCGGCAACGACGCCATAAAACTTGTTATTTGGATCAAAGTAATATGTACACAAGTGTATAACACAATTACCAAAGATTATTATCTAGAAATCGGCAGCGACATCATAAAACTTGTTATTTGGATCAAAGTATGTACACAAGTGTATAACCACAATTACCAAAGATTATTATCTAATCCCGGCAACGGCGCCATAAGACTTGTTGATGGATCGAGTAATAATACCTGAGTGTATAGCACAATTACCAAAAGATTATTTATCAATCCCGTGACGGCGTCTGTAAAACTTGTTGGCCCGGATCAAGAGTGTACACAAGTGTATAACACAATTACCAAAAGATTATTATCTAATCCCGGCTTAGCGGCATCATCTGACTTGTTATTGGACCATTTGATGTACGAATTTATGATGTTATCACCTAAGGACTGTATTATCTAATCCTCGATAAATAAACCATTAGCTTCAGTGTGAGTTTCTTTAAGTATCACTTGATTAAGATATTTTTTTTTTAGAGTAAACCATTTTCGTGTGGTTTTGATCGATATCTTGCAAGTGCACGGTCACGAAATAAACAAAATGGATTTAAGTCGGTGTCGATCCACGAGATCTCGAGGAATTTTCAATCAACTACTGACTACTTAAGCTCCATACTATTTGGACGATAATACGATAATGAGATTTTTGCTTTGAAAGCTTGAAATGAATGATGTAAGAAAATGAATAAACAATAAATGAATTGAATATTGAAATATCAAAATAACAAATTAGATTTATGATTTATCTCTAAAGAAAACATTGAATAATCGGCTATTGTGAAAGAATCAATTCCTACGATGCATGCGCATCTTTGGTTTTACGGAACTCACGGATCTTTTAAACTAGTCGAAAGGAATAATAAAGTGTATTGGATCTCTCAAAACCGCCCAGTTCATCATCTCACCTTAAGCATTTCTCTCGAGACACGAGGAGGGTGGAAATAACTACTTTTAAAACTAGTAGCCTTGTTAAGGTATTTTCTTTCTCAATACTTCATACCCACAACATGGACTACGGATTTGAAGCTCCTTCAATTTAGTCATTCTTGAAGGTACACTATCTTTAGTTCCTCACCCTCAAAATTAGAATAGGTGTGCTTTCGCGATCGAGATCGCTGGCAACACGGGATCGAATTCCTTTGTCGGAATTAGAGGTGAATATACGTATACTTAAATTTATAACTCACTCAACTCATTCTCGGTTACAAGCGAGGATGTATTGATTTAAATATACGGGCGCATTAAATCAACAAATTAGGGTTCAAATACCTTCCGAAATTGTTTCTTACTCTCGGGAATGCCTTCTGCATTGTCACCCGAGTGCCTCACGGAAATCAGGCTGGAAACAACCTCGTTATGGATCTGAGGCGAAATTAGGATCAATTCAAGAATACGCAAAACCGGCAAGTCGATTTAACATCTGAAGTTCATTAATGATAATAAAATCTGCGGGAAAGATTATTTCGAGCAATAACGTCAATTCAATGGAAGGCTGGGTTTTCTAAATTCTTTGATTATACCATACATTGGCTTCTTGATCAAGAAAACCCTTGTAAATCGAAGCCCCAGGTGTTAAAAATCGAAATTGTCTAAATTGAACAACTTGACAGTAATTTTAAGAAATATCATCTACATTCATTTCCCGATCCTTCTGACTAACGTTCAAATCCAAATTAGAAACGAAATACACACTAATCTAATCTAAAATAAAATGGAAGAAACTTGAAAACAAAAGAAAGAAAAGAAAAGAAAAAGAAAAAATAAAAAATACGGGAGACGAGCGCCCGAGGATCTCTCTTTCCGATCGCGAAATTTGCTTTTGTTGGTAAACCGTATTTATAGGGTTAAAGAAGTTGGGCCTAATTCCCGATGCAGTCTTTGTGGATTTCCCAATGGGTGGCCCGTATTCTTGTTCGGTCGCGACCTCAAAGCCCTTGTCGCGACGTCAGTTAGTTTGGCACTTGTTGCGGCATTTATCGATGAAATCGCGATATTCTCTTTGTTTTCTTGCAAGCACCTTATGTCACGACAAGGAATCAATGTCGCGACATCAACCTTATTCTCTGCAACCTTTAAATGATGGTTTTTGATGTCGCGACATCAATCTTTTGTCGCGACATCAATCTATGGCTCCACAGGTATTAACTGTTCGTTCCTGATGTCGCGACATCGATCTCTTGTCGTGACATCAGCTCATGTCTTCGCAGTCCTTCGAAACGATGATTTACGATGTCGCGACATCAATCTCTTATCGCGACATCACTTTATGGCTCTGCGCGACTTTGAATTGATGCGTTCCTAGTGTCGACGCGATCTCTTGTCGCGACATCGAAAACTGAAGTCTGCGGCCTTGAACGTATAACGCATATGCATGACGCCGATCTCTGTCGCGACATCACTTTATGGAATTGCAGCTTTCAAGCGGCAGCGAAGTCTGTATCGCGACCTCGATCTCTTGTCGCGACATCGGATTATGGCCTTGCGGCTTAAAAGCTGGTTGCTTTTGGTGTCCTTGGCGTCAGTCCTACGTTGTGACTACGACCGTCTGTCGGTTCATCTTTTCAAACACATCATAAATCGAGGTGCTTCTCTTGTCACGACCTCCATCCGCATCGCGACATCGATCTTTACGTCGACATCTGCGAAGTTATCGCGACATCATTCTTAAGTCTCTGCAGTTTAGTCTTGATTTGCCCACATTGTGGCCTGTCTCTACACGCATCAATTTCGCGAATTTTCACGATGTCGCGACTGCATAAGCCCCGGACAATGCAAGCCCAAAGCTACTAACATTAATACCCGGTACTTTCATTTATGCCTGCCATTTACGTATTTTTACTCAGATTGTTGCCGTTTTCTCTTTGCTTTTTTCTTCTTTCTTTCACACTCCACCGCTAATAACAAATTGGTGAGTTTCTTCATAATTACATATTAATTATTCTTTTCGGGATGAAAGTAAGCGAGAAAAATGGATTAAAATAGATGACTTTCGCTCATCAAGCTTCGCAGTCTTTGAAATGAGAAATCTTGAAGTACATCAAATGGATGTAAAAAAAAATCTTTCTTAATAGAGATTTAGATGAAGAAATCTACATGGAGCAACCTGAGGGCTTCTCTACTCCAAGACAAGAAAAGAAAGTCTATAAATTGGTGAAATCCTTGTATGGATTAAAACAAGCACCAAAACAATGGCATGATAAATTTGACAATGTCATGATGTCACATAACTTCAAAATTAATGAGTGTGACAAGTGTGTGTATGTCAATGACACAGAACATGGATATATCGGTGTATGTATGTATGTATGTAAATGACATGCTTATTGTTGGCAGTGATGATAAGATGATTACATCTACTAAGAACATGCTAAATTCGAGGTTTGAAATGAAAGAATTAGGATTCACTGATGTTATATTAGGGATAAAAATCAAAAGAACATCAGATGGACTTAATCTAAGTTAGTCACACTATGTTGACAATATTCTTAGAAAGTTTGACAAAGATAGATGCGAGGTATAGCAGAACACTGGCTAGATATAACTCTACGTTTTACTCAAGGAATAAAGCCAAAGAGTAACCTCCGATAGAATACTCTAGGGTAATAGGCAATCTAATGTACTTAATAAGTTGTACAAGACCAGACATAGCCTATGCAGTTAACAAACTGAACAAATACACGAGTAATCCAGGAGCTAAGCATTGGCAAGGAATTATGAGAGTATTAAAATACTTATAATTTACTTGTGATTATGGGTTGTACTATACAATATATCTTGTTGTACTTGAATGATACAACGATGCTAATTGGATATTTAGTGTTAAAAACTCAAAATCCCAAAGTGATTATATGTTTACATTGGGAGGAGTAGCAGTTTCATGGAAATCCTCAAAATAAACGGTTATTGTTTGGTCCACAATGGAATATGAGTTTATAGCACTAGACAAATGTGGGGAAGAGGCTGAATATCTACACCACTTCTTAGAGGATATTCCAAGATGGCCAAACATGTGCCTCAAATATGCATAGATTGTGATAGTCGATTTTAATTTATTGGTAAAGCCTGGCAGAGTATGTCTGATGGTAAGTTTAGACATATTAAGTCTTAAATACAATACTATTAGACAACTACTTTCAATGAGGTTATCTCTCTAGATTATGTAAAATCTAAGGATAACATTATGGATATGCTAACTAAAGGGTTAAATAAAGAGTTAGTTGAAAAGTCATCGAAGGGAATGAGACTAAAGCCCATAAAGGAATAAGATTATCTGATGGATACCCGACCCTAGGTAGTGGAGATCCCAGATCTAGGTTCAAAGGAGACTTGACTAAATTGTAAAGACTTTTGATTTTATCCTTTAGTGGGGATCTTCTCGTGCCCATTCCTATGATGAAAGCAATTGATACTTTCATCTGAAAAAAGGCTAAACCATACTTTTGTGGTCTCCCAATGGCTGGAAGAGTAACATGAACTACTCTTATTTTAAGAGATCATCTATGTAAGAGTGAAGTAGGGTCGCTTCAAAGGGAATTGAATAGGGCATAATTCTTATTAAACTCTTGCAGAACCAGGATCATGTTCTTGGCAAAAACAAACATAAAAGTGAGAACTGGAAAATGTTAAGAAGATTCATGTGTGATATATGTCATCATCTACAATAATGACTATAGATTCAGGACATGTGTCTGCATTTTTGGTCGATGAAGTAAACATCTTACAAGGGAAGGTTGAGGATAACACTCCTCTCACATGCGGGTTTAATGCATTGTACTTTGTTACTTGAGAGGAATTGTGGGTCTTATCTTTGGTGTCAATTTCATTCATGTGGGGAATTGTTGGATTTTTATCCATTTGAATGAAATTTCCTTCTTGGGTTTGAAGCGATTGAAGGTTTTATCATTTGAACATTTGAGTTAATGCATTAAATTCTTTTAAATACCATTATGAGAATTTATTTTCCATTTCATCAGTTGAAGTTGAAACTGTCGGAGCCTTTATTTCATCCGTTCCTCCCATGTAAAGTGTTTATTTAAAGAGAGTTTCTGGCTCTCTTTGAGTAGAGAAAAAACACACCACGATTATGTCGAGGAGATGAGAATGCGAACATAGTGTCCTTAGCGAGATAGCTATGATAGGTGTTGCTGCCATCAGTCGAATATCGTTTTATCCTGGGAAGAAAACGTCTATCAAAGTCTCGAGACACCCTCAAAGAAAACGAATCTACTTTAAAGAGATAATGGTTGCACAAAACTCATCTTCTAACACCGTCCTTTTGTAATTTTTCTTTGTAATTGTTTTTCCTCTTCTTCTCTTTGTTTTGGTTTCAATTTGTACTATGTTTATAACATCCTCTCACAAACTGATATTTTTATGAAGCTTTGATTCGAGTAACACTTCTTATCTTTCATTAGGCTATGTTTGGTCCCGAAATATGCTAAGGAAAGGAAAAAAAAAACTTTATGAGTTGCAAACGGAGTCTAAGAATTACACTTTTTTTCCAATGTCTTCTTAAAGTTCTAAAATATGATTCCAAGTTTTGAATGATTTGTATCAATTATTCAATCTTGGAAAGATCAAAGTTCTACCAGTCCTCGTTATCCTGAATTTGTGATTATCTTCGGACTTGTTGGCTTTGTTTCTCAGCAAATTCGACTTTCAAACCACATCACATTTTTTAATCCAATAAGTTTTCATAAAATAAATATTTTATTGACAGTTAAACACTTTTACCTTTTTTAACTTTTGTTAATCCAATCTTCCACTACCAAATGAAACATACTGCAACGAAAAAAATAAAATAATATATATATATATATATATATATATATATATATATAATGATAGGAAAAAAAAAATAATATGAAAAATCATTTTTCCAATCTTGGATGATAAGAAAAGTGCAAGGGAAACAAATACAAGGGAAAATACTAAGGTAAATATTGTAATATTTTCCTACAACTTTTCTCGAAAATTAAATAGGGAAAAGAGAGAGAAAGGGAAAGAAAAAGGCGTTCTACATTATATCTATATAATATTGGGCTTCCAGTTATGTATGTATATATTAAAATTTTATATTCCTACAAATATGAAATAATTAAGAGAGAAAATTATTAAATTTTGCAATAATAAAAATATACAAAATAGATTTCTTTTTTTTTTCTTTATAATTTGCATGCATAACCAAACAAAAAAAAATTATATTCATTTCCTCACCTTTTTCTTTCCTTTCAATTTCATTTTCCTAGCATTTTCTAGTAACCGACCATAACATAGCCTTAAAGTCCAAGATGGATAGAGTTACTTGTCAGCAGCCATGCAACTTTTGTCAAACCTCCTAAGATAGCTCCAAAATCTTAATCACATTCTTCATAAAATTTCCTTATACGTTGTATAATTAATTAAGCATGTACAATGATTATTCAACGAATACATGAAAAATTCCACCAAAACCTTTGCATAGCCTTCTAAAGTTTGTTGTTATTTTAGGTCAATATCTATATACCATTAATTGCCAATTACTTATACAAGATTTCTAAAGTGTCAACATAGAACGGCATAAAAAAACTCAGCTAAACCAGTGGACTTTTAATTAGGAACCTTCCTTTTACCACCTTCTCTGAGGAGTTCCAGATCAATAAGTAAACCATAGTTTGAAAAAAAAAAAAAACCATGTAATATATTATATATATCGTCGTTATACTCTTTCTTTATTGTCTTCTTTTTTACCATATATGTTCCTTCTTCTTCTAATTAAGTTTTAATGTAATAGATAGACTTGGGAATGAAGCTGACTCTCCATTTCTCTTATCTTATTTTTTTTAGCCCCTTTTCTTTAATTTAGGAAGGATGATTTTTTTATCGTTCTTGGCTTAAAATCACTCCTTTATTTCTCTTTCAACCATTTTCTTTTTCAATAAAATGGTTCTTCCATAAAACTACAGATTTTTAATTTGCTTTTATCATCGTCTTGTGCGGCGTGTGGTTTGTATAGTCTTAGTACGATGGTTTGATTTTATTAAATGCTATTACAGTGACTTTTCTTATTTGTGAGTGATTCAAGCAAGCAATAAAATTCAATCAGCAAAGACATAATAATCGTGATCGTTAATATCTTGAAAAAGCCCAGAGTCGTAGATAATCTGATGTCGCTAGAATTATCAAATATGTAGGTTTTGAGTTGATTTATTATATTATAAACCTGGATGTTACGTAATTTTTTAGAGTTATTAGCGAATTTGATTATGTGTTTCTATTGAATATATTGCCTAATTGAATTAATAAAACCATTCTATTAAAAAAAAAAAAAAAAAAAAAAAAAAAAACCTTGGGAATGAAGTCAATGAGGTAAGAAGGGTGGAAAAATTAACAGCAAATCTCACCGTCTTTTTATCTTCCTTTTGACTAATGGAACCATATGATGTCACCCTTTTAAATCTTTATAAGACACCTTGAGCCAATCATGTAAGATTCTAAGAAATGTCGAACTTATCTTCTTGTATATCCTGTTGTTTTTATTCTGGGTCAGGCAACAAGTATAAACAAATCTATATGAAAAAGAGAGAGAGAGAGAGAGAGAGTTTACAACAACTATTTGTGCAAGAATGTTGCCAACAAGGAATTATGGAAAATATGATATATCAAGCTTATTAAGGTATAACATATAAGTGTCCTTGAGTTCTAGCTCAAACAGTTAAGAGGTAGAATGAGTTTATAGGGTATTGGAGTTTGAATCCAAGAATGAAGTACTACAATGATATATTTCCAAATGAATTGAAGTTAAAAAAAAAAAAACAGTATTACATATAGGCTATGTTTGGTACCTGAGAAATATGATGAAAAATGAAGAAAAGAAAAATAAAAGATGAAAGAAATAAAAATAGAATTAAATTTGATATATTATTTGTATTTGTAATTTCAAATTATTTTATTGATTTTAACATAATAATATAAATATTAAATAATTTAAGAATATGTAAATTTCTAAATAATTTTATTTATATTTAATTTTCTTTAAGATTTTTATTAGACAATCAAACATAAAAAATCATTTTTTAAAACATTTTTTATTTATTTCCTTAGTATTTTCCAAGAACCAAACACAACTATGCTGCATCAGTGTGGTACTAACTTTGATTTCAAAAGAAGAATAGTGTTGAAATCAATGGTACAATAATGAAATACGAAACACCATATTTACGTGAAAACTCTTACGAAAAAAATCACGAGTAAAGGAGAAAAATACCAGATTTACTATGAATCTGAAAATAATTACAAAATACAATGGAATAGAAAATAAACCCTAATACATCGATATGACAAAAATACCAAAGTAGAAAAAGTCAATGTAAGAATGACCCTACGCTCCTTGGGGATCGGTTAGTAGTATGGGGTTGGCGTCTGCGACAAATTTCCTTTTTACCAGCTTTTAACTACTTAAAGAAATCGCATCGTGAGCCTTAAGTCGAATATAAGCCCAAAACCAAATTTGAGTCACAAATCAACAAAAAGAAAATGAGATTGGGTTGCTTTTGTTATGGTATGAGCCACATTTGAGCATGATGTCATGCGTGAATACCTCAACATCCCTTACCAATCTGGTAGATGCATACAACCCTGTAATTAAAAATATTCATTAATCTATTGATCAGAAAATGATATGAAGTTTGGTCTTGGATTGGTTATGACCAGAAAGCTTAACTTTGACTTCTTATTGTTGCTTTTGTCACTGAGATTTAGTGGTTGCTGGGTGTTTGGTTTGGATTCCTAGAAAATTAGCACTGTTTTGACCTGTTGAGCTGTAAATTTTGTTTTGTATTAATGTTTGTAAATCATGGCATGGCTAATTCATTTTCCAGAATTAATTTGGATCACAAAATACATATAACAACAAAAAAATAAAATAAAATTTAGAGGAAAATAAAAAAATAAGTTTTAAAACAATAAATTAATTGTATATATTTATTATTCATTTTTCTTCGTTTATTTATTATATAAGGAGTAAAAAATTTAAAAATATAAAAAATTTTGAGGATCGAATTTGGATTATAGATGACTCTCATTTATATTTTTCAAAGTAAAACCAAATATGAGAAAATTATTTTCCTTATTATTTTTTTCCTAATATTTTTCGGGATCTAGACGAAATCTAAGAGTTCTAAAACAATAAAATTAATTTAGTCTTCTGTCAACAGTCCATTTCAGGTATATTCATAAACAATATTAAGTCTTATTTTAAGAGGTTTTGTATCATATTGCATGGCTGCTACTCAAAGTAGAAATAGAATCGAAGAAAAACGACTTATTTTGGTTATTCATAATATTAAAGATGATGTTTTTGGTGAAGGAGATGAACCATGCAAACGACTTATACAATGACACTAATAAATCTTTTGGAGAAATTCTAATGCTAACTAACACGATTTTACCAAATTTTTTGATGATATGAAAATGACAAAGGTGGTGACCGTACTAATAATGGCATCAACGACAGCTTAAACAATTATTTTTTATTTTTAAAAGAAAAATAATTTACATTTATTATTGTGATACGTCGATATAAGCATATAATCAAGATTGTTAAAGGCATCGAGGATGAAGCAATGTCAGGATTAATAGTATAATGAATCATTCGAAAATCCCATATATTTGATAATTGGCTCTGCGTTTGATTTGTATTGCATATTACATATGATGAATCTAATTCTACAACATATTAACAATCATTGATTTAATTTCTTGTTTACGATTCTCGCATACTTTGCGTGTTTAATCGCGTTACAAATAAATGATGAACCCGACAAGCAAAAACACGTATTGAGCTTGATACAACCAGAAATGTGTGAGGCTTGATAGCCAATACTTGGCTTACACGAAGGCGGCGACAATCATGCTTCATCGAGTGGCGATTAAATCATGAAAAAAACAAATAAAAACTTAAATCTATGTGGAATAACCAATTTATTGAGAAAGAAAATGATGGAAAGAGATGTAGAAAAGTGATTTTAGATCAAGAATAAACAAAAAATCACTCATCCTTGTAAAAGAAAATAATACTAGGGTTTTAGTTTTTCAATATAAAAGCTTATTCTTAAACTATTATCTTTGAACGATTAAAATCAACATATGAACTATTAAACAATTTACCAATGTTGCATAACATATGCGTTTTGGTTCAATGTACCTGTCTGCATTCAAAGACACAATAATGTACTAATAGAGAATTCAGAATAAGACTTATTCATGAAGAGAATTTGCAATTAACTTCTATATTTATAACATTTCCCGTCTTTTAGTATTGGCGGATTGACAAAAATTTTATTTCACTAGCTACAATGGAAAAGACAATATTACTGAGCTGGACAATTATGATATGAGCATCAGTGAAAAATCGGAATAAAACAATGAAAATGTTACATTCCATATCAGTTAGGGAAATTCCCGACACTATATATGTTTGAACTTCACTTAACTTAATAAACATGTTTTCAAATTGTGAAGACCCTTAGGGTCAAAATGGACAATATATACATGATCAGTACAAATCATTACACTTGTCTTATATATGTTGTAATTTGGGGCAACATTCATTTTGTAAATTCTCAGTTTCCTTTTTTGAGGGATAAAGTTCGCGAAATCTTTAAACTTACCCATATGTCTCCTTTGCTTAAGCTTTTTTATCTCAAGATTCCCAGCAGCGTTTACTTAAAAGTAGCTCAGTCATGCGCTGCCATTAGAAAAATATCCACACATTAAATATCCACACATGTCAGAATTTTCAATTTGGTTGTGACTTCATTTTTATTTTAATGGGATAGGCATGAATGACTATGGAAGTAAAACAAATATCTTGAAGCATAAAAAAAAAGTTCGAATTCTTAAAATGGAACCGAGCAATGACAAAGTCGGGGCATTTATACACATATTCACCTATTCCCTCTTTTTGAAATCTGAAGCTTCCAACAAGGTAACTAGGTAGTTACCAGGACAACAAGGTACCTGAGAATATCATGATCTTTAACTTCAAAGAAAGTACCAAAAAGTGTTCCCCATGGAATTCTTTAGAAAAAGCAAGGTTTGAACGGGTAATCAGAGATGCTTCTTATATAATAAAAATTCAACTAGAATAAAAAACATGGATTTTTTTAACCATTTGCATGTGTACATAGTTCTCAAAAAAAGACTATTCCCCCCTTATTATCCTCTCAATGAATTACACCTGCCCTACCTAATCCTGCTTTGTTCTCATTTTCATTGCTCATGAGGTTTCCCCCTCAGATGAAAAAGGAAGATGATAGTTGCTAGGTAACTTCCTCTCCATGCTTTTGCTTTTTAGAAATAGAAAAATACGACTTTATGTTTTGAAAAGTTTGAATAGTTTCCCATGCAGTTCTATATAAAACCATCATTCCTCCTCAAGATTTTCCAATGCTTTTCAGATTGCATTTTTGCTGTGTTCAGACAAAGCTCGGAAAAAATGGTTAGATCCCCGTGCTGTGAGGACCGGAATTTGAAGAAGGGGCCGTGGACGCAGGAAGAGGATCGGAAGCTGGTTGAGTATATCAAGAATAATGGCTATGGAAGTTGGAGTGCGCTCCCCAAGCTTGCAGGTCTGAACAGGTGTGGTAAGAGTTGCAGACTGAGATGGACTAATTATTTGAGGCCTGATATCAAGAGAGGTAAGTTCTCTGATGAGGAAGAGGAAATGATAATCAAGCTTCATTCAGTACTTGGAAACAAGTAAGTATTTCTAATTTAATGGTATTTGGGGATAAGGTGCACAAATGTAAACTTTTCCGGACTTTTGCCTGTATGTCCCACTTTGGTCTCAAGATATCCTAATGTTTATTTCTGTCGCAATCCCTGTTAAGCATTCATATGGGTTAGAGTTTCCAACTTGATTGTAGTTTATTTTAACGAGATGGGCATGGGTGACTACATAAGTGTTATAGGTATCTTTGGACCGAAAAAAGTTGAGAAACAAAGAGGGATATATGTGCAAAACTCGAGGGCATGAAAAAAAGTTGGGAACAAATTGGGACATACGCATAAATTGTGCACGTTATCCCGTGGTATTTTGGTATAATTGTTTTCTCAAAATGGCTGAACTGATGATCACTCCCCATTTCAGGTGGTCAAGGATAGCTACTCATCTTCCTGGACGGACTGATAATGAGATCAAGAACTTTTGGAACACACATGTCAAGAAGAAGTTCTTGAAAATGGGGCTTGATCCAAACACTCACCAGCCAAGAACTGATTACAATTCATTGCTGAATCTTTCTCAAATTCTTTCAACAGAAAACTTGAGCAAAATCCGACTCTTGCAAAACATATTTCAGATCATAAACACAGGAAGTGTACTTTCACAAAATGTAAAGGGAGCTAGTAGTCTCCTCCTGGGGTCTCATAATCTTACCCCATTTGAAGGATTTGTTAATGGGAATCCCATCCTAGATCCAATAGGATTTCCAAATCCAGAACTAATTATCCCTGATTCCCACAATAATTACAAGGCTAATTCCAGCACATGGGCATGCATTAATGAAGGTGGATTCAGATCAGAAGTTCTTAATTTCAACAATAACTGCTCAAGCAGTTCCTATGATATTCCAATAGAACAGCCACTTCCTGCATTGGCTTCATTTTCTCCTGACTGTTCTATCTACCAAATGGAAAGAAAAATGAACCCGGCTTTCGCCTCCGCTGCCTCGTCTCCCTCCGACATCTTTGAAGCTTGGGGAGAACTTATGGATGATGAAACCGGTGGTTCTTACTGGAAGGATGTCCTAGAGTAGGTGCTCTCCTTTTCAATTCCTGAACTGTTTTATGTATATGCATTGAAGGCCAGTCACCATACCATTATTTCTTTCTTTTTTCTTTTCGACATCTATTAACTTTGCATATCACGTTATAATATCATGTTCTTACAAAGATTCGATCTTGGAACCTCCCATTCCCCCATCCCACCTCCTTGTCATATAAGAGCTACATTTCGCTTTGAACTTTCTGCTCTTTTATATGCAACAAATTTTTCTTGGCAGTTTGCCGGTGTATTGCTGCCCATTTATCAGAAATTCAACTTCACACCCAGTAAATATTGACCATGATAATCTTTTCCATTTGAGAAGGCTTTTTATTTTTATTGTTGTTCCTTTTTATGATCATTAAGCTACCTTTCTCCATACATTCCAAGGAAATATTTGTTGTATGATGAAAACAGATAAAGTACTTCTATGTGTCGTAAAATTTTCCAAATAATTAAGGTGCCATTGATGTTTTTTCTTTTATATAATGCAATTAATCTTTCCTAGTTTTAATCACAGGTTTCTTCTAAAATTAGATAAAATCCAGTATGAAGCTGCCTAATGCTAGCTATAATGTTGAAAATTTTGTGGTTGCTTCCATATTCCTTGACACTTGAAAGCAGACAGCACAAGGTTGTTAGGTTAGCTGAAAAACAAGATTACGTGTGTGTGTATATATATATATATATATATATATATATATCTCTCTCTCTCTTATATATATATATTTATTTATTTATATAAGTACCAAATGGTGTAAAGGCCGTCTAGAGAGGTATCACCTTGTGCATTAATATATCATATATGGGGATTTAATTTTGGGTGGTTTGATTAAAAGACCTTTTGAATATAGAATTTTGGAAATTTGATCAGTCATCAAATTTTGACCTGATTTTGATAAAAATTTCCTTATTTTCTTATAAAAATAACTCATTCTTTTAAGAGACAATTTAATTAAATACATGAAATGAAAAATAACATTTTTATCCAAAATTGGGTTTTTTTTTTTCGAGAAAAAAATGGGAAATGGTACAGTCTATTTGTTTGCAGTTTTTTTTTTTTAAGTTGTTTCTTATGGAAAAACCAGAAGAGCCACAGAGAAAACATGTTTGATTTTTTTTTTTTTGGTTGCATGTGAAAACAGCATGAAACATGAAAATATTAAATTAAGATAACAATAAAGTTTACAAATAATATCAAAATGGTGTTCTCTGTATTTTCAAAAATTGTTTTTTAATAACAATTTTGAATCAAACATACCCTTAAATCCATAAATTTAGAGTTATTTAATGTCTCTTAACTTTTTTTTTTTTTTTTTGACATGGCATGTAAAGTCAACCATATTGGAAGTCTCTTAATTTCCATTCCTACACCAATGGGGCGATGTTTTCCTTTTGATGGTCTTCCAGCTGCTCTCAATTTCGATGATTTTTATGATTTGTGATAGGATTCTTATAAATATTTAAGTCACTAGAAGTCAGATTAGTTGTTATATTGCTTCCCTTATTAGGTGAGATTTCATGATTTTCATCTAATATATTATTTCATTCAAATGTCTCATATAAACTTAGATTTAATTACTTTTTGAAATGTCCAAGAACTTCGATTGACTATTTAATTAGAAAACTTGTTTGCCGTTGATTGTGAATGAGATTACTACAAAAGAGCATCATTTAAGTTACGAGGAAAAAAAGTCTTCATGGGATAACTTGTTAAAAAAAAAAAGAGGAGCTACAATAAGCTCAAGCTTATATAAACTCGAGTTTTTAACCGTTAGATTTGGATTCTTATCACTTTTTGGTGTAAAGTATAAAAAAAATATGTCAGAATATTCCGATCCAATTGTTGAAAAGCTTGAGCTTTTTTTAGCCAAACCCAAAAAAAAAGGGGGAATTATGTTTTAGGGTATGATGAGCCTCCATATTTAATAAAAGAGCTATGAAAGCTTTAAAATTGGGCCCAAAATCTATAACAACAACTAAAATTAATAAGAATGATATAAAATTTTAAAAATACCAAAACTGCCCTCTCACACCTTTTGTGACGCCCCAAAATCCGAGGGTCCGTTGACCAACGGTCAATACGCGGAAATACCCGTGGATATCATGTGTCTCAATACCACACTATTCAATCCCATGTACCGAGATTTGTTTATTTACATTCAATGAACACTTTGTGTTGTTTTCAAAACATATTACTATGAGTTTAGTACAATCGCCTGGCAGTATATAACAAACTTGTTTGTCAATACTTTTACAAAGGTTCTGAGACACGATCGACTTTCTTCACAATTTGGCTCCTAATGAGGAAGTCGTCCACTTGGAGTCTGCTCTGTACTGAGAAATGTTATCCCATATAGGGTGAGTCATGCAAGTAGAGAAACTTCACTCTGAGGTTACTCGCACAAAGTCTTGAATGCAAATCTTGCTTACTTGCATTCCCATCAGTATTCCATACAAATTATGCAATTCTATCATGGAATTCTATATGTCATGTCATGAAATGAGATGAGACTCAATCATATACCATGCTCCGAGTCATTACCAACTCCATTACTCAGTGTGATGCCAAAGAGTAATAAATTCCGAGTCAATCACCAACTCCTATCACTCACCACAATGGCCATGCATGATAAAAACTATCATTGATTAATTGCATCCAATGATCATTTCAAACAAAATTTCATTTTGTTTATAAACCAAAACCTTTTGGATGTCATATTATAATGACTACTTTCTTGTACAAAATCATGTGTCTTTTGTGGTGAAGTGCGGTGCAGTATCTCAGCGAAGCCATGCAGCCTTCTATACACTTTCACGAGTTTTCACCGTTGGACACATATGTATAATCAAAAATACCAGGTCTTTTACCTGAGGGGCTATCTATCCCTGCTTGCTATTTCCTGACACATATTTTCATGCTCTACGTGTAAAACCCGGGAAAATTTTAATTTTTCTGAAAAATGGCAAAAACAGTAAAATTGTTGAAATGGTTCAGGGAAGCCTGAAAATTTTTCTAGATCTCGGATGACGAAACAGACTTCACTGTTGGATTCATCTTGCGAAATCTAGTTACCCAGACAAATTTCGTTGAATTCCGAGATAGTCGAATTTTTATGTTTTTCATGACGACGAGTTCCCGATAGACCCTAAAAATGGGATTTTTGAGAAAAAAAAATCTCAAAAATGAAAAATAAATTAAGAAAATTTCATTTAAATAAATTGAAATTAAGCCAGGAGCGAAATGTCATCGTTTAAAGGACATAAACGGACTCGGACTAGTAGCGAACACGTGGTGCGATATGGGCCAAGTTTTTAAGACTTAAGTCAAAATAGAAAATCAGATTTGGAGGGGGGAAAGGATTAGATTTTAGGTAAAGGAAAAAAAGAAAAGAGCGTAGAGAGAGAGAAAAAGGAGAGGATGAGAGTTTTCAAAACTTCTCTATTCGATTCAGGTTCCCTCGGTCGAGTCGTCGGGCGAAGCAGTTCATCTACTCGGCAATTTATCGTCGGTCACAAAGAAGGGATTTCAGCGAAGATCGAAAGGAAGAGTTTCGTGTCGAATTTTGAGTTATGAGGTGTTCTCGAGACCTCATACTACGCTCAAGAGGTAGGGATTCTTCCTACTTTGGTTTATTTTCCATTCTAGGGGATGTTTGGTTGAGTTTTAATGCCCTAAGGGGCTGTTTGGCAAAATAATGGGTTATGGGAATAATGCCCTGTTTTGACCCTATATGATGTCCAATTTTTTAGGCTAATTTTTAGTTAGAAAAAGGGAGAATTTAGACTATTATCCTACATGAAAATTGTAGCTGAAGTTGTGAACTTGAGGTTAGGATTTTGAATTACACAAATTGGACCTTTATAGCTCAAGTTATGGTCCATTTAATTTCCGGAATTGTCATAACTTAGGTTGTTAATTGTTTGTGTTCAGGTTTTGGGACTGATTTTCAGTTGGGAAAAAAAGGTAATTTGGACTAGTGTCCCTCATGAAAATTGTAGTTGAAGTTGTGAACTTGATCTTAGGATTTTTAATCACTTAAATTGGACTTCTATAGCTCAAGTTATGGTCCGTTTAATTTCCTGAATTGTCACAGTTTAGGCTGTTAACTGTTTGTGTCCAAGTTTTGGAACTGATTTTTGATTGGGAAAAATAGGGAATTTAGACTAGTATCCTTCCAGTTCATTATAGCTCTATCTGAGAACTTGATGTTATGCTTTTGAATCACCCAAATTTGACCTCTATAGCCCAAGTTATGGTCCGTTTTCCGGGACTTCCACAGGCTGCCTTGTTTTGGCCGAACCTACTATCCAGATTTTTGAGACTGATTTTCGGTTGGGAAAAAGTGAGAATTTGGACTAGTATTCTTCAAGGAAATTGTAGCTCTATCTGAGAAATTGATGTTAGGCTTTTGAATCACCCAAATCGGACCTTTATAATTCAAGTTATGGTCTATTTTCCGAGACTGCTATAGCTTAGACTGTTTAATGGTTTGTACCAAGATTTTGGGACTGTTAGGGGGCTAGTTTTCTAAACCGAGTTCAGAACTATCATGTGGTCTGTTATGGCTTGTTTTGTGGAATGTTTTGTGGGCGTCTCTATGCCACAATTGGTCTTGAGGATGAAGTTGTCATTGCTTGAGTTTGAATGACATGCTTAGTAGTAATTGATTGGATGTCAATATGTGAGTCCTAATGTATTGACATGTGGAGAGTATGTATGTGTGTATGAATATGTTGACATGATTTGTGTGATTTATTTGGAAATTGTATGTTGATTGATATAATTGTCCAAATGATGCTGGGTATAATGCATGAATGAAATTATCCGCCTTAGCATCCATATATATATACCTAATGTGTGTGTGTGTGTGTGTGTGTGTGTGTGTGTGTGTGTGTGTGTGTGTGTGTGACATGGAATAAGCATGAAATGGCATAATTGCATTTCATATGCACAGGGACATCGCATGAAATGGAGTGTGTGCATGGTTGTTGTCATTAATCATTCTTGGTGAATGGGTGGGGGACTCAGTACCTTGGACGACGTCCAATAGAGTTCCACGGTTTACATGGTTGTAAATTAACACTGTGTTTTGTGTTGATTGTGCGGGCTCGGAAAATGGGACAACATCCAAATTGAGTCGCACAATTTGAAAATGAAAAATGAAATTATGTGTTGGGTGAAAGCTTCGTTATCTTTTTGGTTACACATATGGATCCATCGGTGAAAGCCCGTAAAAGTGTGGGAAGGTTTGCGAAGCCTACGGTGGGACCCCGGAAAATTCGTCACCCATAAAAGACACATTGATTTTTGAAAACAAATGATCATTAAGGTGAACATCCAAAAAGCTTTTGGTTTGAAAACAAATTAAATTTATTTTGTAAAATGATCATTGGATATATGTCCAGAATGATGGATTTTATCTTACTTGGGTTTGGTATTGTGATAGGAGTCGGTTGGACTCGAGTTTGATGGCGTTTGTGAGGACTCGGTACGGTTAAAGTGGGTATATCTAATTTATAGCATGTAAATTCCATTGGGGTTGCGTAATCTTGATTGGAATGTGTTTTTTGGTGACATGACCATTGCGTAATGCGCCCAGGTGGGGAGTAGCCTGCATAGGGTTTATTATTGGGCATTGTTCTATCCCGTCGTGGGACCCTCTTTCCAAGTACGAAGTGTACGGTGAGATGGCGCTCACTCGAGGCCGCCATTGTGGCTTGGGTTGTGGCTTTGGTTCTTACTTTTGTAAAATATATTAGAGCGAAGCTGTTTCGATATATGTTTTTGTGTAAAATTATTATAATTAAACTCTTAAGGACTATGGTATTATAGCCTTGTGCATTATGTTTGGTGCTGGATCGGCCGGACCCTATGTGGTAATTTTTACTCGTAGATGGACAGGAAGGTCATGATATGATATTTGGCACGGATGGTATGTTATTATCTGTTATGCAGTTGTATTTTGGATAGAAGTACCGCTACATGCAAATGAGGCTACCATTCGATTTTGTTAAATTGGGTCGGTGAGACACAATAGTGTGGTATCGAGGTTGCAGGCATCACAAGTTTTTCTATGGAGTTAATAGTTGGTTAAGCGAACCCAGGGTTTTTAGGCATCTGCTACGAACGGTGGAACTTCGATTGAACCGTTCAATGTATCAAGCCCACTCATCAATCACCAAGGATGGTGTGTGATGGCACCATGCACTTACACCCATGAAATGCGATGTCTCAGTGCATATGCAATGCATTATGTCATTTCATATCAATTACATGTCTCATATGTAATGAATACCATATGGACAATTCCAACATACAATTTATCATATATCATGGATAATTATGTCAGAAGCATAAAATTTCCAAACACTTCATCCAATTGCCAACATATTAAAACATATTTATTAGCAAGAACAATCAAGCATTTTATCACAAAATCAAGCAATATCACTTTAAAATAATCCACAATTTCAAACCTCACAAGTCAGTCATAACAGACCACCAAAACAAGGCACAATCAGTCCCAAAACAGCCATGAACCAGTCCCGGTTTAGGCCACCAACCGATGGAATTAACGATCCGCGCGAAGTGAAATGCGAAAATAATAAGTCGTTAAAATGTAGACTGGCAAATAAACAACCCAACTATGGCAGTCTCGAGAAATGGACCATAACTTGGGCTATAGAGAGCCGATTTTGGTGATTCAAAAGCCTACATCAAGTTCACTAATGCAGCTACAATTTACATGAAGGACTCGAGTTCGAAGTCCCTTGGCTTCCCACTTGAAAATCAGTCCTTATGGTGGAAAATAAATCAAAGTAGGAAGAATCTCTACCTCTTATAATGTAGCCTAAATGATATCTGGACTTTTTATTTCTTGGTCCGATGAGTTCCGACCATCGGAACGCCGATTTCCTTTTCCCCCTCTTCCTCTATCCTTTTCTTCTCTCTCTCTTTTTTTCTTCTCTTTTTTTTCCTTCCTCTCCTTTTTGTTGCTCTCCTCCTCTACGAACTAATTTCCCACCCCTTTTATAGACTTCTCCATTGACATGCATGTGGACACATGCATTTGCCTTCTAAGCCCTTGTGTGCTCTTGCGTTTTCCTTTGCCTTGTGACACATATGGCTTGCTGTGACTGTGATCTGCAGACACTCGTTGTATAGCGTAAAGTGAGCATCTCTCGGAATTGGCGAAGTCGTGCAGGTAACTAGATTTCGTGAGATGAATTCAACGATGAGGTATGTTTCGTCATCTAAGATCTAGAAAAATTCTAGGTTTTCAACCTATATTGTAGTGGCAAGTTCACCATGTTTGCCTTTTTTTTAAAAAAAAGTTCAAATTTGCAGGGTTATCTTTGCCAAAGAATTTCGTCTGAAATTCACACACACATATACATACAATCACATGCATATGCTATAGTCATTTTTTTTTCAAATGACTAAACAACGTACCTTCATCCCTAAATAAGAAAGGATAAGTGGCACGCATCATGTCCTCGCGTTCCCATGTTGCATCCTCCACTCCTCGGTGTTGCCACAACACCTTTACTAGCCTCACAGTCTTATGTCGCAAAACCTGATCTCAGCTATCCACAATACGCACAAGTCCCTCCTCAAAGGTCCCATCTCCATCAACAATGAGCTCACCCTAATCCATTATATGAGTCATATCTAGAGTGTACTTCCAGAGCATGGAGACATGGAATACCGCATGAACAACCGATAAACCTGGCGGTAAAGGCAATCGGTACGCAACTGTACCCACACTCTCGAGTACCTTTAAGGGTCCAATATACCTCTGCGATAGCTTTTCCCACTTGCCAAATCTAACCTCTCCTCTCTTAGGCATCACCTTCAAGAAGACATGATCACCTACCTCAAACTCTAGAGGTTGCTGCCATCTGTTAGAGTAGCTCTTTTGTCGGCTCTGAGCCGTGAGAAAACAACTTTTAATCAATCAGTCACCTTTAAAGGTGTCTTTGCAAATCGGACTTATAGAGGATCTCTCTCCACCTCCGTCGACGGGCCGGAAAATCAACATGGTCTCCATGTAGCCCTAATTCGGGGGTCCATTGACTACCGTCGGCAGCGGAATACTAGTGGATGTGGGTTGCCCAGAGCACCACTAAATAATCGGCGAGTCTCCTTTTTGTACGGGGCTCTACCCCGAATACAACACATATAAACATATTGCAATATACTAATGTACCTGAGTTCATACCATATGCCGAGTAAAATGACCTCTTGAATTTGCATTATACTCTAACATATCCCGACTATCGATATAATCCATCACATGAGTAAAGCGGCCACTTGAGCGTAGCTTGATACTCGTAAAGCATCCCAGCTATATATCGCCAGTTACAGAGTTAATGATCTACTCTTATACAACACATATATTAAAATGAAAAAAACATTCTAATACATGCAAAACCATCAAAGCCACATTCCGGCTTTCTTCGCGGCCTCTAGATGAACGTCTCTGCTGCTTGCATCCCTGCTACCTGTAAAATAATTATCTCGACGGGGTGAGCTATTGCCAGTGGTGGAATGTATGCCAGTGGGCTACTCTCCACTAGTGCATATCTGATGCTCCCGAAAATAAACACACATTCAAGCAAATGCATGATCCTACTTGAATGTCTAGCCGATCATCTCATATCCCGAGTCCTCCCGAGCTCCCTCACTGCTAAAAGCTCACGTGTAGAGAACCTTAGTTTTATTTGTTTGTGGACCACCCTCCGATGTATATCAGTTGGGCATCTCGTGGTGATGTATGTATGGACTACCTCAGTCCTCTATCAATTGGGCCGACTCCGACGATTGATATTTTATTTGGACTACCCTCCGATATTCATTATTTTTAGACAACCCTCTGAACCATTCTCTCAATTGCATCATCCTCCTATAATTCTAGATTTGATTGCATGGCAAGATGCATGATGCCAATTCCATTACAATTCTATAACACATGCAAATCATGTATCATATTTTCTTTTCACATGATTTAATCTTTGAAACATGTCATGTAATTTCCATCAATTTCATCAAAATTAGCTCGTGGGCTAATGATCCAAACACAGCATCGATTTGAATTACTCAACCAAACACATTATTTTCACAAAAATTATTTTGTGAACATATTCTCAGAGATAGTGAAACCTCGTTACTATTCCCGGCAAATTACCAATCATAGGTTCACTTAGCAATCCCAAATTTCACAGCCATTCCCGGCCTTTTTCATCAAGCACACATTAACACATGATTGCACAACTAGCAACCCAGATTCGGCCCTTGGACAATCAATTTTGTCCATGGATTTCAAAATCCAACACACCGGTTCCAAGATTTGGAATCGATCAAGCGACCCCTCGCAGGCCTCGTTCAACGCTCAAACATTAACAAAGTACTTAAATAAAGAATAAAAGCGAGTAAGGAGAAACACTTATCTCACGTTTGTCAAATAAAGCCAGGTGCCCCGCAGCGTTGCCACCATTTGCGTGGAAACGACTTTCTGTGCTGAAAACTTGTATTTGGATCGCCCGGTATTTTAGAGAGAAGTCAGATGTTCTCTCTCTAAAAAAAATCTGCAACTCCACTGTAAGTCCTTCTCCCTCTTTCATGTTTTCCCCACTTTGCATTTGAGAGAAATGAAACACTATTCATTGTTTGCCTTTTCTAACTTAAACAATTAAAATGGCATTTATGTCCTTATTTTCCAGTTTGACGTCGGCACTATCTCGGCCGTCATTTTATACTTTCTCTACTCGTACTTATGACACGTGATGCGATGTTATATCTTGACTTTCACGGCACGACCAGCGTCATATACGGCGATGCAAACTCGATGTCACCGATTCGACGAGTCGACTTGCTAGCTAGATTTCGCGAGACGATTCCAACGGTGGAATCCGTTTCATCATCCGAGATCTAAATAATAAATTCCGGATTTTTTGACCGAAATTACGATTTTACCCTTTTTCCAGAAATTGGAATTTCTCGGGTCTTACATTATCCCCTACTTAAAAGGAATTTCGTCCCGAAATTCTTGACAATTACAATCACTCACATGCATATGCAACGTGCACTCTACCATACATGTAAGCTTCGTCATTTAATTATTAAGCGACTAAACTACGTGCCAGCCATAAGAGAAGGGTGTGTTGGCTGCCATCGTGTCCTCGCTCCCTTGGACTCCTCCTCCATAGTGTCGCCATAGCACCCTCCACTAGCCTCCACGGTCTTCTGTCGCAAAACACGATCACGGTATCAAAAATACATCTTGGTCCGCCACTCCAGGTCGTCGGTGTCAGCCTCTGTCGTACGATCAGCTACATGAGTGGATCTGGCGTATACTTCGGAGCATGGAGGCGTGAAACACCTCGTGGACACGACATGTTAGGCGGTAAAACCAACCGGTGCATATGAGTGCATATCCTATCGGAAGTATCTCGAAGGCCCGATAAACCTCGGGGATAAAAGCTCTCGCTTGCCCAGGCCTAACCACTCTCTGTGACATCACCTTGAAGAAGTGATCCCCGACCTCGAACTCTAAGGGTCGGCGTCGTGCGTGCATAAGCTCTTCTGTGGCTCGGCGTGAGAAAGGCTTTGAATTGTCGTATCAGCTGCAGCTTCTCAGGTGTCTGCAATCCAGTCGGGACCAGTGATGGAGCTCTCTCCACCTGGGGTCCCGACAGCGGTGATCCGCTCATACAATGCCTCATATGGTGCCATTCATACTCGCCCCACGATAACTATGTGTGACAAATTCCACTAAGGGCAATTTGCTCCTCATTCCCATATGAACCAAGACGCATGCTCATAGCATGTCCTCTACTTGTATATAAAATCGCCTGACGTGTAACCACCTGACCCTTGCTTTGTGTGTAGCCCGACCTTCCCAAGGTCTGATTGTGACAATCAATGGACCGTCAACCTAGTCCATGTCATGAATGACATCCATATCACAGAGCTCTTGCCTTCGGCAACACTTGATGTAATTTCTAAAGGGGTATCCAAATCTCGAGTCCTCGACTCGATCCTCTGACCTCTAAGTCTACGTGATAACTTTGGCCAGGTGTGATTTTATCTCGATTAACATAACTCTTGACACACTTCGAGCCTCTCTTACATTCACATAGAAATTTGGGATCATCTCAGGATCATATTCCATCTAACTCAGGATTATACATAGAAGTTGCATTTGCTCTTTGCCAGACATAAATACATTACTCTTGTTTCTGAATCGAAGCGCATAGTCTTGTTGGACGTAGTCCACAAAAACAAAACTAAACCCACATAACAAGAGTGGTGAATAGCCGTCTTAGATGCACCACGGGCTTCGTAGCAATGTTCGGTGCACCTGACGCCAATAATCATGCCATCTTGTGACACCCGATCGATTCTGCAACAATGATCTGCAGTCTAGGCTGTAGTCAAGGCTCATCGGATCGACTCTGCTTGCCCGTCCTAGGGAAGAGAACATCTATACTGTGGCTTCTCTAAAGGCCTTAACCTCTAAGCCCAAATCCAAAGCCGTGTCGGGTGTGACAACCCGGCTAAGGTCCACGTTGCGTATTTATTGGCTGTCGACTCATCCGTGTTAAACGACATCAACAACCCGATATGCTGCCACCACCAAGGTCGCTTGCGGCTTCCTTTGCTTGTGACTACACGATCGTCACGACTTAGACCCACACTGCGGTCCTCGCTCTTGTGTTGTTCAGAAGATGTGTGTAACCACCAGCTGGCTGATTCATTAAGTGCTGGGTGTGGAGGAATGAACCGTATACTCTCATGTTTCACGATAAGCTGGGGCTGGCTACAGTGGGCCGAAAATCAGTTTCTGGGAAGGATAAAATGATAATTTCGGTCAAAATCGAAATTTTCTACAGATCTCGGATGATGAAGCGGACTTCAGATTGGAATCGTCTCGCGAGAAATCTGCTTCTACATTGAATTTCATCGAATTCGAGGCGGTCGAATTTCACGTTTTCGAGGCACGTAAGTGTGGGACACTTGGCACTTTATGGTGGCCTAGAGCTCACGATGTCAGTATCAGTCAAACATTGTTTTTTTTTCAGTGAACCATGACACATGGCATGCTCTTCAGAAATCTGAAGTGTGTGAGTTTGGGATGAGGATGGTCATGTCCTCTCAATAAATAGAAATTTGACATGTGGCATTAGAGAGGACTTTTCTCTTGTCAGTCTTGTTGATGATTAGGAGAGAGAAGAGAGGAAAGAGAGCCAGGTAGAAAGTAAGAAAAAGAGGGTTTTAGAAGAAGTTCTGCATTCTCTGCCATTCAATGAAACTCAGAAGCAGCGAAAATAAGTTGCTCCCAGCAAGGGCCCCTGCGATAGACCAATCTTAAGGAGTTTTGACAAGCCTGGAAAGGTAGAGGTTTTCTCTGCCGCTTCACTTTTGTTTTGGTCATGTAATGGATGGGGATTTGTTGAGGCTGGATGGCGTGGTTTTCGATTCAGATTTGGGCCAAGTGAAGAAATCCCAAGTGGTTTGGACAGGTCACGGGTATTTGCGTGATTTGTGTGATGTTGTGTTATTGCCATGAGTGAATAACATCTGAGTGCGTGATTTTTTGTGAAGCGGTTCAGTCAGGTATCGGATTGTGCCTTGGCTATGTGATAATCTTATATTATTGTTATAAATTGAATAACATGATTATGGAATTAATTTTGTACAATATATCGTAAGTGATATTAGCATGTGAGTGTTGGTGTGCCATTGCATTGCACTTAGGTGAGGAAATGTAGTAAGGAAATTCCACTGCGGGCATTGCTCACCCTATCGAGGAACATATTTGTTTTATTTTTCAGGTGCAGAAGGCCTTGCTTAGGAATGGGACGCGTGGGACCGCCTTGGGGCGAGAAAAACGACAGATGGTATATCTTCATGTTTATGAAATGCGGTAGAAGACCCGAGTTTTGTGTGTTGTAATTAAATACAATTGTAAATAAATCATTTTGTATAAAATATACATTTTTGAGTAGAATGTGTAGGCCCAAGTGGCCATTTTTGCACATGTATGAGTCTCATGACATGAGACATGTAGATTTCCGTGGGTTGACGGGTAGTCAACGGACACCCCGGTTTTGGGGGGCGTCTAGCTGCGATGTCCCAAAGTCACGGGGATCCGCTTGTCTCTGAGGCGATCCAGTCTCACATGCACAATCACATGCAGTCACGAAACTCGTGTGAAGCCGAAGTCTTGCCTCTTCCGGTAGAAGAAGGCGATCCTCCTCTTTTCACCAACACCGCATCCGTGCTCTAAAAGCATCCACCGATCTCTCTATGTCGAAGTCGTCCCGACCATGAGTCCACTGTCGTAGGCGAAGTCTACGATCACGCCTGAATGGACAACTTCGGCCATTCTCGAATCTCACGTAATACCTAGCGATGCGAAACTCATTATCTGAAGATTGACATTGGGTCTATCCCGGCTCATTACGGCCTCGACCTTCTGCGGGTCGTGTTGGCACTCGATCTTTGACACCACGTGTCTAAAAATCACCTCGATAGCGAAACTACTTCTGCGAACTTGGCGTCATTGCGTTGTTCTCGAAGAAGAAGAAGCGAAGCGTAACGATCTACTCAGTGATACTCGTAGCCACTACGCGTTTGGGGTAGATCAAATGTCATGCATTTCCGTGGCGATCTGGGTTGGAATGCCGCATGGATGAGATCCCGTGAATCGCATTGGCCAGTTAAATCGATCGAAAGAGGCATCCGCAGTAAACTCAAAGTGCCCGCGCGCGTCTGCGGCTGGCATCTTTGAGGATATCTATCTCCTGTAACCCTCGGCTGATGATAACCGGTCACGAAGGTCTATCTTGGAGGCGAACTCGCGCTCCTCAGCCCGATCAAATAAATCATCAATCCTCGGTAATGGGTACCCGATTCTTGATCTCTTCTGTTCAGCGCACATGGTCGATACGGTGAAGGTCTTGCCCTTCTTCTTCACCGTAAGGCGGGTGCCCGTGAGTGAAGTGCTGCAGTGATCAAACCCCTTGTCGATAACCATTTAAGCGGGCCTGCAGGTTCTGCGGCTTCAGTAGTGCCATCCTATCTGGAGTTATAGAGATAGATGAAGTACCCGGTGTAACCCGTCACCGAAGCCTGGTACTACGTGGAGTCGTTCAGATAATCATGCGGAAAAACATCCACATGCTCGTGTCAAATTACTCGAGGTAGATCTAGAGTGCAGTGCTCATAGATCTCACGAGGTGGGCTGGCTAGCCAACACAATTAGCGTCACGACACTGGACTAGAGTATCTTTATGCGGGAAAAATGTCATGCTTGTCCCCACAAATCTACCATGAAGTCTTGTCTTGTATGGCGTGGCTCCTCCTGCACTCCTGATCGATAAACGACCACAGCCAATTTGTCGGCCCGATCCATGCTAGGATGGCATCGAACTACGACATGTCCATGATCCTCAGGTCCACTGTGAGTAGAGTCCCTAAGATCTCCAGCTCGCAACCTCGACATATCATCCTTATTTTCTCCCACTAATCCCTAGGAGGAACTCACATAAAGGCTCCTCAGGATATGAGATCAAATTGCCCGTTTTACCATATTTTGGCCTCACTCTCTAACTGGAACATAGCTAGTCTAATCCTGGTAATGTCAGAGGTAATTTCCATAACCTCTAACACCTTCTCAATCTGTGTGAACCAATGGTACCGCCTGTCGAGATCTCCTCCCACAATGAATGTTGGAGGATGATCAGCTAAGCACGGAGGGTGTGGGGCCATCACTAACTACTCTTTGCACCAGCACAGTGTATATTGATGCGGCGCCAATCTCTCTGACCTCGGCAAGCATTGATCGCTGGTGGTGTCGGCCAGTGCCTCTTGGATGCCTCGTCCTCGTCCTGGAGTACCGACTAGCCATCTATGCGGTTCAGTAACGAAGTTAATTCTCAATACAGTATCTCTAAGGCATAAACACGGCCAGAGACCTTTATTCATACATAAATGGTGTATACACATTTGTCCTTGCATTCTGGTGTCTTGAGGCAATCAATTATACATTTAAAACATTTTATCAACAAGAATTTCATTTTTAGTATTTCGAAAATTTTTGTCCCATTTATTTATTTATTTATTTTTTACTCTCGAGGAGCAGTGTCCAAATTGACTCGAGAACGATGCGAGTCAGCGAGTCAAATTGAGTCAGTGCACGACGCAATCTGAGTCGGCCCACGTGCACCAGTGCCCTACTTAGCGCGCCAGCGCCCGCACAGCGCCCTGGCTGGCATACTGCCTCGATCTGACCACAATCTATTGTATTGCGATACAATCTTTATACCCAATCAGTTCCTAACCCGCAAATACACTCACGCGTATTGCAATACAACACTGCAGCCACCCAGCCAACATACCTCTTGCAATATAATTCCTGTATTGCAATATAATTCTTGTATTGCAATACAATTTTCTTCCCAACCAACTACACACCCTTGCAATACAATCTGCTGTATTGCAATACAACTCGACCAAAGCCTACCTCTCTTGTCCCTGATAAACGCTGTGCAATGCCAGTTTTCTCCAATGACGTTTTGCTTTCGAGTCTGGTATCATTGTTGTATTGCGTCTGATTGCTCATATCTAATACATTATGCGCCTTGCTATTCGCAAATACAAAATTTTTTTCATATCTTGCAATACACTTGAGCGTAGTGATACAAGTTACTCCAAAAATTATTATTATTATTTTTTTTCGTTTCTCTTTTTTTTTTCTTTCTTATTTCCGACTCTTTGGAAAATAATAAGAACTAATATATACTTTTTTTCCGAATATTCAAATAAAATTGTAAATTTATTTTATTCAATTTTCTTCAATTTACAACTTGTAAAACCTTAGAAGTACTTTCTTCACCTCTAAACCAAATAAATTTATAAAATTTATTTATTTATTTTTCTTCACATATATATATATATATTTTTCTTTTAATTAAGACCATGTTGTCAAAATTTATCAAAACCTCTAATCTAACACTAACCAAATAAAATTTATTAAAATTTTTATTTCATTATCAAATAAATTTATAAAATTTATTTCTTTTATTCGTTCCGGTTTACATAACATAAACTCCAAAATTTGTTTTCATAAATTCTCTAACACATTGAAGTGCTAATCCCACCTAAGCACACATGCACAATCACAACACATAACAACCATGATCACATCATTCATGTTATGTATATTTTTCACACAACAAGTCATCCAAGGTACACAAAACACATGCAATGTCCAGTTTTGTGTGCATTGCCTTCCTAGATGTCTCATACCTAAACTCAACGTCGAACCACGCCTAGTATGAAGCGTTCTTACACCTCGAAGACTATGGCCTAAGCCCCGAGCCCCTCGAAGCCTAGGCCAAGCTAGGTAGCCTGGAGGCTCGTGTAAGGCTGTGGCCTTGATTCAGGGGTCCGTTGACTACCCGTCGGCCAGCGGAATACTAGTGGATGTCGGGTTGCAGATACCACTCATGAAAATCGGCGAGTCTCAGCTGTGCGGGGGCTCTGCCCCAGGTAACACGTATGGCATCCCGATATACACAATGACACACGGGGTCTCATATACAAGCATGTAGGGTAAAAATGACCTCTTGGGCTATAAAATTATACTCACAGCATATCAACTATCAATATCGTCATCACATGAGGTAAACGGCCACTTGGGCCAACCAATACTCATAAAACATATATATCATAGTTATAAGAGTTAATGATCTACTCTTATACAACACATATATTAAAATGAAAAACATTCTAATACATGCAAAACCATCAAAGCCACATTCCGGCTTTCTTTTAAACGACATCTATGATGAACCGTATCTGCTTGCAGCTCCACATTACGTAAAAATAGTATCCCTCGACGGGGTGGTAATCTTCGATAGTGGAATGTGCTAAGTGAGTTACCTCTCCCACTAAGTGCGTGTAGTGCTCGAAATAAACACACATTGGCTTGAAATATGATCTGTTGAATGTCCCTGGCTGATCATCTATATCCACGAGTCCTCCCGACTCCCTCACACTGCTAAATGCGTGTGAGAACCTTAGTTTTTATTTGTTTGTGGATACCCTCCGTGTATATCATTGGGCGTCTTGACGATTGATGTATGTGAATTTTCCTCCGATGTATATCGGTGGAAACTGACTTGACGATTGATCTTTTATTTGGACTACCCTCCGATATTCATTATTTTAGACAACCCTCAGGGCCATTCTCTCAAAAATTACCTCATGCACTCCCTTCTATCGTCCTAGGATGCCCGGTGCATATGGAATGCATGATGCGATTCCATTACAATTCTATAACACATGCAAATATATATATTCATGCATATTTCTAATTTAAATCACACAAACATGTCCATGTAATTTCACCATCAATTTCATCAAATTAGCTCCACGTGGGCTAATGATCAAATACGAGCAACTTCGATTTGAATTACTTTCAGTAAACACATTATTTCACAAAAAGATTATTTGTGAGCCCATTCTCGGGAATAGTGAGAGCCCTCGGTTACTATTCACAGACCAAATCCTGATCATAGGTTCATGCCGCGAACCCGAATTTCCACGGTCATTTCGGCCTTTTCACATCAAGCACACATTAACATGATTGCACAATAACATTTAATTCAGCCGTGGTGGTCTTAAGATCATCCCACATGATTCAAAAATCAACACCTCTCGGTTCCGAGATTTGGAGCAGATCCAAAGCAAACCCCTCACGGCCTCGATTCGAGCTCAAACATTAACAAAGTACTTAAATAAAGAATAAAACCCAGAGTAGGGAGAAACCCTACCTCACGGGTTGTCAAAACTCGAAACCGGTGCCACGCGTTGCACATATTTGCGTGAAACGACTTTCCTTCTTGCCCGAGCTGACTTAGGCGGTTCTGGATTGGCCGGTATTTTAGAGAGAAGTCAGATGTTCTCTCTCTAAAAAATCTGCAACTCCACTGTAAGTCCTTCTCCCTCTTTCACGTTTTCCCCCTTTTTGCATTTGAGAAGACAAACACTATTCATTGTTTGTCTTTTTCTAACTTAAACAATTCCAAAAATGACATTTATGTCCTTCTTTTCAGTTCCGACGTTAAGTGGTAGTCCATTTCATACTTTCTCTACTCATGCCACTTATGGAACATGAGTACGTGTTATATTTGACTTTCGTCTCATCGAAAATCGTTTTACGACACTCGAACCTCGATGCCACCAGCGTGACAACTCAGTATCTCGAATTTGTGAAATTCAACGTGCTAGCTAGATTTTGCGAGACGATTCCAACGGTGAAATCCGTTTCATCATTCGAGATTTAAAGAATAAATTCTGGATTTTTTGATCAAAATTACGATTTTGCCCTTTTCCAGAAATTGGAATTTCTCGGGTCTTACATCCCATATAGTGCCTCATACGGTGTCATCTATATACTCGCCTGATAACTATTGTTGTAGGCAAATTCCAATAAGGGTAAATGCTCTTCCCAGCTACCATTAAAATCCAGGACACATGTCGTAGCATGTCCTCTAACGTCTGGATGGTCCTTTCTGAGTGACCGTCTGTCTGGGGATGGCGGTGCTCATCATCAATTGTATCCTCATGGCTCTTTGGAAACTCTCCAAAAAATGAGCTGTAAACTTAGGATCTCGGTCCGATACTATAAAGACTAGCACTCCAAGCAACCAGATAATCTCTTATTTGTATAATTTGTAGAATTTCTCCAGAGTAAAGGTCATTCATACTGCTAGAAAATTAATCTGAGCTTTTGTGGAACGATCACGATGCATAATATGCCCTCCGCAATGTCGTGGCAGTGAGTCACAAAATCCGTATTGGCGTGCTCCCACTTCTACTATGCTACCTCAATGCATTTGGAGTAACCTATCGGCCCCTACGGTGTTCGATTTTTACTTGACTTCATGAAATTATTGAACAAAATCCCGACTTCTGCTTCATTACTCCGATATCTGCCAACCAAAGATCATGGTACATCTTTATGCCACGGATATTACCGCAACAAAGCGAGCAGTGGAACTCCACGAGGATCTCCTATCTCAAATCTTGACCGAGGGAGTGCAATCCACATATATACCTTATCTGAAGACTACCATCCGTGTGAATGGCACAACCTTCGTCACCAATACCTGACTGTACCGGTCCTAATGAGCGTTATCTACGTGTCATGTCTATAGGACTCAATCCTCTGCTTAGTAGAAGCGTAGCCACTAAACTCCCAAATACCACAGTTAGTCTCTATAGTGCGTCCACCTTTGTCCCACAACCTCAAGCATCCGCCACTCTCGGGAAGCTATACTAGCCAATACTCCTTGTGACTTTCGGCTGAGCTCATCAGCCACCACATTTGCCTTACCGAGATGGTAATGCAAAGTGAACTCATAATCCTCCAAATACTCCATCCACCTGCGTTGCCTCATATTGAGGTCTCGCTGGGTAAAGATGTATTTAAGACTTTTGTGGTCCAAAAACACCTCAAACTGCTCACCATACAAGTAATGGCGTCAACTCTTCAAAGCAAAGACAATGGCTGCCAATTCCATATCATGTGTAGGGTAACCTCGCTCATGATTCTTTAACTACCGATAACCATAAGCCACAACCCACCCGAACTGCATCAAAACACATCCCGGTCAGATCACTTTTGAGCGTCACCATTCTTGTATTACCTCATCCCCTCTTTGGGATATCATAATAGGAGTGATAAGCGCAATTCACGAATTCCTACGACATAATGATCATTCCACTCAAACTTAACCTCTTTCTAGGTCAATTTCGTCATAAGCGCACCTAATCTGGAGAAGTCCTCAATGAACCTCTGTGTACTCTCTGTCAATCGGCGCATATGTTGGCCCGACTTGAGTCTCCGTCTGCGCATAACCTTCTCCGGGTCACTAAGACACCGAAGGCGATACCACATGACCCAGTCTTACCTCGATGGCCAAAATTCACATTTGTTGAATTTGGCGCCTGGCAAATAGTTTCTCAAGCATAGAGAACAATCCTCGATAGTCTTATGTTTCTCCTCCGGCTTAGAGTATATCAAAATCGTCCCACAAGACCCTGACAAACTAATCTGAATGAATTTGAAAAGACCCTATGCATGAGATCTATGAATGCTGCTGGAGCATTTGTTAACCCGAATGGAATTACTATGAACTCGAAATGCTCGTATCACATTCTAAACATCGTCTTAGGGATATTTGCCTCCCTAACCCTCAGCTGATGATAACTAGTGCAGAGATCTATCTTGGAGTAGACCCGTGCTCCTCTTAGTTGATCAAACAAATAATCAATCCTAGGTAAAGGATATCGATTCTTAATCGTAACCACTGTTCAGCGTCGATGTAGTCGATGCCTGTTGAAGGTCTTGTTCTTCTTTTTGGAAAGAAAAACGTGCGAGGGCGCCTGGGGAAAGTGGTCAGAATTCACAATAAAACCCACAATCCACTTGATTCTTGCAATTAGACCTTGAGTTCCTGCAACTCAATAGGCGTCATTCTATGCGGCGTCATAGAAATAGGCAATGTATTATGGTATAACTCGATACATAAGTCTACATCCCTATGCGGAGGTAATCCCGGTAATTCCTCCGAAAAAACATCCTTATACTCTCAAACTACCCTAGGTAGACCCAACTCCTGTCTCGCCTCATCTTCTAGGGTAAGGTTGCCCGGTAACCCACACGAAGCCCCATGCGTGCCACCTAGAATCGTACCGCGACTTGAGAGATAGCACCATGTATCCCCTGAAGCATAACACAAACATCATCCAGTGTGTAGGCAATAACCCTCCTCACGATCAAAATCAATGTTCGATTGTCTTTGCCGGTAATCCGTCCGGGATAACATCAAGAATCAGACGTATTCATGACAGAAGATCTCGTGGCGAATCATGGGAATCATCTAATCTCTCAGTATCATATCATGCTCCCCTGGATTCTCTGAGAGTTCATACCATGGTACCAAGAGTTTCAACCTGACTAAGTCTTCCACTTTGATGTATATGAGAATGAGATGCACCCAATCAAGCAAACACTCTTGACCATGGGCGAAAAAGTAGAAACATACTGAATAACTTAGAGCGATATCTGAAGCTCTGACTGAGGTATAATGGGCGTAGACACGCCCACACAGGTCCACTGAAGTCCCGGCTTATGAGCCTGGCCTCTAACCTCCAGGCCTGTGCCATTTATAAACATTGTAGTATTGGATACTGTCTGATCTTATGTGGTGATACCTTCATCCTCTCTTGTATGGTGGGAGTGGGAGAACATTATCTGTTATACGTCCAGCGATGGCCCGGGACTAGGGTGTCTCGCCAACCTGGGATTCACGCCTCGAGGACAATCCGCCTCAGGTGCCCAAGCTTATGGCAATGGAAACATGTCCTTGCCACTATCGGCTGACCTGAAGTGTCTCCATGGATATTCTGTTGTGGCACTTGGCCACGATATGACAGTCCAGTCCTTGAAACCGCTATAGAGTAGGAGTCCTCTGCTTCTTCCCTAAGCTAGAAGAAGAAGGTTGGCTCTCCTTCCTCTTATCCTTAACACCCGGATCTCATATGTTCCATGCGTCATCCACTTCCCTCTCATTGGCCATAGATGTCCTGACCATCAAGTCCATATCTTGCAAGAGAAGTCACGTTTACACCCAGATGGTGGTTTGGTCATCCTCAAACTTTTACCATGACCACATGTCACATTTCACTAGTCATCGGCGGGATAGTTATTAACTAGCCCGTGTTTAAAGCGTCTTGTTATATCTGATTAGAACTCCTAGGCTTTTGCATTTTGAGCAAATGCTGGGGAAAACTTACTCATTAAGAGCTCTCGAACTCTTCCCATGTCATTGCCTCTAAGTCCCTCGAGGCTTTGACCCAATCCCACCATATTTAGGATTCTCCCTCTAATTGAAAAGCGGCTAGCTTTATCTTGGTGGCATTAGAGATGACCTCAACAACCATCTAGTGTCTTTTCTTTGCCAAAAATTAATGATTAAGTGTGGATCCCTCCTAAAGGTGGAGGATGGTGTGTAAGTTAGATGTAGTATATTTTGGACCTATTTATTATAGGTTTGAGTGCTTTTGTGTGCTAATCTGATACGATTAACCCGATTGCACATCGAGGTCCTATATTCTAATGATGCGCATTTTATGGTAAATTTTGCGGAGTTTTGCGAGCTAATTATCAAAATTTGTTGAGTGAATCAAGCGTGAAGAATTGAGTCAAACTCAGCATTGCAAATCCAAAAACCCGGAGGAAGAATAGCGGAAAACGGAAGAAATTGCACCGCTGCGAGGAATGTTTTCTGAGTAACGTTCACCTCCAGTGCCTTGATTCCATCTGACCCTGTTCTCTGCGTTTCTTGCTTTGTTCACTGTTGTTTTTGGTTTCCTCCTTTCTACCATGTTGTAATCACTTATATTTGGATTGTATGGTATTTCGCTTGGTTTGTAGGTACCACTAGCCATTATATCTGATTTGAGAATTGACGTTTTTTCTTTGTGAATAAAATTAGGGCTCAGTTCTCCGTTCTTCTTTTCTCTCATGTTCTCTCCTTTCATGGACGCCCGACACCCTCAGGTGGTGCTTGGAGGATGGCCTAAAACCTCTTAACCTTGAAGAGGGAGACTCTTTGGTGACAGATTTTAAGGTAAACTCTTGGTTCCCACGATTTTCCCTTGCTGGCCAGTTTTGCGTTTGGTTCCCAAATTTGCAACTCTAAGTTTAAAGGTTTTTGATGTACTTTCTTTGGCCAATACTTGGCAAACTTTTAGGGTTCAGTGTATTCTTAGCTTTAGATGCAATGATATCCTATAGTTGCCCTTTACGAGCCCGGAGGTAGGTTAAGAGTGCGGATTTCTAACTTTTAGGATTTAAAATCTCTTAAACATGCTCTCTTTAATGTGTATTTGGCCCCGAGCTTTTTGGGTTGGTGGATCATACTCAGTTCATGATGCCCTGATTGATTATCTCTTCATCAGTTCTTGAAGGTTGGTTTTTTGAGACATGTTTTCAACGGCAAGACCATAAATGTAGTAAGTAACTTATCAAAAAAAATTCTTCAGGTTTGATTTTAATGCTAAATGAAGATCAGGTTCGGGAAATGACTATATGTCATCCTCCCCAGCAGGAAATGAGCAGGACCTCTGGGTGTGGACCCTCATTGGTGCTTCAATGGCTGGGGTTCACTGTTTTACTAGTTTCTTTTTCCAACACACCAAACCATCGGCTCCTGTTTTTGCAGGCTTGAAAATCCAAATTTAATTCACCAGTTTTGAACTCCACTGCAACTCATTTATGCAAAGAAAACCCATCCCTGAGTTCGACCACAGGCGCTATCTTGCAGTAGTTTGACTCTGACGGTAGAAGGAATTTAGACTATAAATGTGATTGGCACTCATTTGATCAAATGGCGTCAGATTGCCGGGGATGGTGCCTTAGTGCGGAGGTGAGAAGGCTGATGAACTTGTGATCCTCATCACAAGTATTGGTAATTCTTTTATATAATAATGTGAGTTTTTTTGTCATTTCGACTCCTTTGTAAAAGAAAAAAAAAAATTTGTTGAATTTAATTTCTTGTGTGGTCTTGTGTTGCTTACATTTTCTTTGCGGAATCCATTTTCACGAGCTTGAATTGTGATGACCATGGAAGAGGGAAACAAGTGATGAAGCCCCTGATGGAGAAACCTACTAGAAGCGTACATATTATGAGGGACTATAGAAATCCTCCATGGGTGATTGCACCCTCCTACATAGTGCCTCCTGGTATACACCTCCTTCACATCCTGATATGCCTCTTCGTCTCGACCCCTCAGCCACCATGACCAATCTTCTAGTTGACAAACAATTCTAGACATCCAAAAATTTAGTAGGTGACCTTGTGGGGAGCGAGAAGATGATTAATGCACCTTTGAATCAAAGAATTGATAATGTGGAGAACTCTTTGAGCCAAAATTAGATGAACTCTGAGAATGACATGTTCGAAATTAAACAACTGGAAGACTCCATTTCAAGGCTTGCCTGCGACATGGTATCAAGGAGGAGAATTTGGAGGAGGAGTTTATTTTGGGTAGATCGGCTCCAAATGCAACCTGTGAGAGTGGTGCAAAGAACCATTAGAAGCTCTGAGGAACAACAGCGGGAAGAGCACCAAGGCTTACCCTTCACTAAACCCCATAGATTTGGATCTAATGTCCTTTGCCCCTGGCATTGCTGCCTGTAAGGTGCCTCGGCCCAAACCCGGTGTATATCACGCCTCTGACACAACCAACACACGAAACACCTCAGTAAGTATCCATTTACACTACCGCCTCTGAAAACCTTGGGAAGTTAGTAGCCTGGAGTCAAACTTTTGCCACTACCTCCAGGGTAAGAACAGCGGTGTTGCTTGGCATAGTGGTTGGTTCGGGTGCTGGTTCGAATGTGGAGCATCCGAACCTCGGCATTTCTAGGCTCCAACAATTCCAGCAGCCTCCAAAGGCTTAAGGAATTGGTTTGGGAGAACCTGATCTCCCCCACTTTTTAGTTTCATCTTTTATTTTATCTTAGTTTTATTTATTTTATTTTGATTTAGTTAATTTTTCTTAGATTTTCTCTAATTTTAGTTAATATTTGTTTTTTAGCTTAATTTTCAATTTTATGCAGCTTTTTCTTAACTTTTTATGTGATTATTTTGGGTTTTATTAAAATGCAGTAGCAAAATTTATAACCTGCAAATTTTCGCACTACCAATAGTGCCTTGTCTCACTGTGCACTATTTTGTCATTTAATTGAAATATATTTTTATTATTTTTTATTATTATGTTGTGTATTATTATTATTATTATTATATATATATATATATATATATATTATCATCATCATATCATCTATATATATACTATACTCATACTATATATATATATATATATATATATATATATATATATATATATACTCATTATCTCTCACAAAAAAAATTTTGTTTTTATTATTTATTTATTTTCAAAAAAACAAAATTCGCGAGGGTTCAGAATTTTTTATAGCCTCTGTTTTGCGACCCCATTTGTTTCATGTATTTTTTATCAGAACTCAGTTTTGGTGTTTTGTTTTAGTTGAGAAAGCAGAAAGTATAAGATCTCAATGTGACAGAAAGAACTCTTTTGAAATTATTATGAATGTGGTACAAATGCTCCAAGCGGTCACGCACTGCTCATTACCATATCCTAACTTGTTTATATGAAGCCCGAATGGGTGATAGTTAATCAGTGGCTTGCGAGGTCTCCAGCGAGCACATATCATCAAGGAGTAACACCCCATTATAACATAATCAGACCCATTTACCGATATCTTGACCATACTGGTTGGAAGATTCGCGAAGAAGTAACATTATTTTGTTTTTATTTTGAGCAAGCCTATTTTGTGATGTTTAGTGGCTTGTTGATTGTCCTTTTT
Source organism: Tetrastigma voinierianum (assembly GCA_016808115.1). Lineage (NCBI taxonomy): Eukaryota > Viridiplantae > Streptophyta > Magnoliopsida > Vitales > Vitaceae > Tetrastigma > Tetrastigma voinierianum. The sequence goes on from JAEQBH010002502.1 coordinate 66,707, forward strand.
GTGAAGCTATTATACTATACAGCTTAATTTTTCTAAATTGCACCCACTTTTGTGGTTCTTAACACCAAGTTTGAAAGTTGAAACTTTCAATCTAATTAATCTTTGTTAAGATTGGTCCATGCAGTTAGAATGAATGATTGGATTTGAACTAGCGCTTATTGTTTGTGCTTTTTCTGCTATTTGTTAACCTTACAGTGCCATCAGTTCAACAATAGGTTGAAGTAACAACCTCCTAAGCGCGATAATCTACCCTAGTTTCGTTGACCACCTTTGTATGTTAAGGACCCCGAAAGTGAAAGAAGGCAGTAATGTCTCCCGAATAAAAGAAAAGAAAGGAAAAGAAAAGAAAAAGAAAATAATCATAAAGCTTTGCCTTGAAACAGAAACCTTTATCCCGGGGTTTATGAAGAAACCATACTAAACTTTGGTGCTGCCATTGGTTGGGAACCCACTGGGCACCATTATATTTTTACGGTGGATGGTTGAGTTAGCAGAGTTGAGTCTTCGGAGTTTCGAATTCATTCGGTCAGAGGTGGCTTGAAAAATTAGTGGTCGAAAGACCATAAACAGTTCCACTAAGCCTTAATTGGTTGGGAGTGTAGGTGAGTCAGTTCATGGACTTCGGTGAGGTCGATTCCTCAGCATTGTACACCCACAACACAAAAAGAGTTGTGGAATAAGTGGAATCTGATCTATTTGGGTTGGTTAGTGTCTGGTGGAGCGTAGCTTGGTTACGGGAAGTGTTTGGCAGGTTATTGTTGAGAACTTATCAAACAAACACTTAGTTTTTGGTGGAAGTTCCTGGTTGAGTCATTGAGAAGGAAACTCTTTTGATACTCCATTTTGTATGACATTCATTCTCTCGAGATAGTTATTAGACTAAGTTTCGGTAATTCTCATTGAGGGTTAGGCATTACTTCTTCACAACCTTTTTGAATTGCAACCTTTTTGTAACATAATTTTGTTATCGTTTTGTATGCTCTCTCTTTCTTTCTTTCTTTCTTTCATTGCTAAGGGACTAGCAATGTGTAGGTTGGGGGGTGTGATTAGTGCCCAAAAAGTGCTATTTTGAACCCTATTTATTATAGGTTTTGAGTGCTTTTTGTGTACTAATCATTCTGATTAACAGATTGCACATCAAGGTCCTACTATTCTAATGATCGCATTTTATGGTAAATTTTGCGGTTTTGCGGTGAGTGCGGCTTTGTTGAGTCGATCCAAGCACGAAGAATTCAAGTCAAACTCAGCATTGCAAATCAAAGCCTAGAGGAAAGAATAGCCGAGAAAGCTTGAAGAAATTGCACCCGCTGCGGGAATGTTTTCTGGTGCAGCATTCTGCCTCCGGTAGCCTTTGTTCCATCTGCAACCCCTGTTCTCCTGCATTTCATGCTTTTGTTCTTTTTGTTACAGTTTTTGGTTTTCCTCCTTTCTACCCTTGTTGTAATCACTTATATTTGGATTGTATGGTATTTCACTTGGTTTGTAAGGCTACATAAGCCATTTGTATACACTGTTTGAGGACGACGGTTTTTGCTGTGAATAAAATTAGGGCTCAGTTCTCCCGTTTTTCTTCTTTTCTCTCATGTTCTCTCCCTTTCTTGGTTGCCAAACACCCTCCAAGGATGACAACTTGGAGGATGAGCGGCTAAAACCTCTTCCTCCTTGAAGAGGAGGGCTACTGGACAACGTTTTAAGGTAAACTCTTGGTTCCCCTGTTTTTCACGCAGCAGATTTTTACGTTTTGGTTCCCAAATTTGTAACTCTAGGTTTAAAGCTTTTTGATGTACTTTCTTTGGCCAATACTTGGCAAGCTTTTAGGGTTCGAGTGTATTCTTGGCTTGGTACTCTGTATCGTAGTTGCCCTTCTGAGCCACTTTAGCGGAGGTAGGTTAAGAGTTTGGATTTCAACTTTTAGGTTAAAATCTCTTAAACATGCTCTCTTTTAATGTGTTGTGAAACTTTTGGGTTCAATGGATACTTTCACTAAATTCTTGATGCCTAGTTAGTTGTCTCTTATTAATTCTTGGAAGGGTGGGTTTTTTGAGACATGTTTCCTTTGTAGGAACCATAAATGCTAAATAAATGCTTTCTATCAAAGAAAATTATTAGGGTTTAGTTTTAAAGCTAAATAGAAGATCGGTTCGGAAATGACTATGTCATCCTCCCCAACGAGGAAATGAACGGGGACCTCTCGGTTGCCTTAGGACCTAAAACCGATGTGATGCTTGAGGTTCTTTTTCTTATTTTCTTCATTTTATTTTCGACACATAGACCATCGACTCCACGTTTTTACCAAAGGCACGAAAATCCAAATTTAATTCACCGAGTTTTGAACTCCCACTTGCAACTCATTGTACAAAGAAAATCCATCCCTACATTCGGCTAGGCAGCTATACTACGGTAACCTTGACTCTGACGTGATGAAGGAATTTAAGATATAAATATTGTTGATTAAAATGCCTGCGTAGCGCGAATCAATGTGCCTTGAACGCTGGAGGTGCCACTTTATAGCCCGTTGTTACTAGCACATTGCAATAGTAACCAAGCGCACAAACGTGCAATAATAGCGATCGCCAACACCAATAGCCTCCATGAAGGCTTGTTGGTCAAAGGTCAGTGGTAGTGGGTTATTGCTCCGCCCATCGCCTCGGCGTCCCCTTCCTCGACTTCCTTTTCCTCGACTTTCCATCTACAAGTGTCAAATAGAAAATTTGAGATTCCTTTTTCTAGTCTAACTAGTAGTGCATATGACATCCCATCCTGAACTATTCCGTTTATTTATTTTATGAACCCCTAAGGCTATGTTCTCTAATCCTAGTGTGCATCTTTTGCTATATACATTTTACCATGTATATAATTCCACATAACCTGTGATGATCGTAGCATAATGAGCCTGAAACATGAAATGTACCATAACTGCAATAATCTAGATTACATGTCACCAAGCCACTAGGTGTTCATATACCTAAGCTACGATGCAATTTGTGACACCCCCGAATCACAGGGGCTCCGGGTTATTGGCCAGATCAGCGTCTGCGAAAATACCCAGTGGATATCGTGTGAATCGATACCTAGCATTCAATCCATCTACCGGGATCCGTTTATTGCCAAGGGTATTTTAGTTGGCCTAAACATATTATTGTGAGTTTAATTACAACCTCATACAAACGTATATTACAAACTTGTTTATCCAATACTTTTACAAAAAGGTTACAAAGACACGATCCGGCTTTCTTCACAATTTCGGCTCCTAATGAGAGCCATCCACCGGTGTCTACTCTGTACCCGAAATGTTATCCTATATAGGGTGAGCCACACCCAATAGAGAAACTTCCTCTGAGGCTACTTCCCACCAAAGTGCACATGCAATGCTAGCACTTGCATTCACATCAACCATTCCATATAGATTATGCAATTATATCATGGAATTCTATATGTCATGCCATGAAATGAGATAAAACTCAATCATGTACCGTGCTCCGAGTCATTACCGACTCCATTACTCAGTGTGATGCCAAAGAGTAATAAATTCCGAGTCAATCACCAACTCCTATGACACCTGTACCATACGTGATAAAGCGAGTCATTGTGTCATCAATGGTCTTTCAAGCAAAATTTCATTTTGTTTATAAATAAAACTTTTGGATGTCATGTTTCAATGACTACTTTCTTTTACAAATCATGTCTTTTATGGGTAAAGGTACTAGAGAGGCTCTTACCACGAGGCCATACGCCTTCACCACTTTCACGGGCTTTCATAGTTGGACACATATGTAGTGAAAATACCAGTCGTTTACTAAGGGAGTGTCTATCCCTGCTTTATATGCCAGCCACTCTTCACTTCATGCTCTCCAAGCCTGTTATGGAACTCGTTGAACTTCATTCAATGCCACTCCATCAACCACCAAGGATGGTGTGTGATGGCACCATGCACTAACACCCGCCAATGCGATGTCTCGGTGCATATACGATACGTACGTCATTCATATCGATTAATTATGCTCATATGTAATGAATGTTATATAGACAATTCCAACATACAATTTATCATGTGTATCTGTGGATAATTATGTCATAAGCATATAATTTCCAAACATTTCATCGAGTACCCAACATATTAAAACATATATATCATGAAGAACAATCGAGCATGTTATTAAAAAATCAAGCAATAACACTTTAAAACAATCCACAATTTCAGACCTCACAAGTCGGCCATAACAAACCACCAAAACAGGGCCCAATCAGTCCCAAAACAATCATGAACCAATCCTGGTTCAAGCCACCAACCGGTTGTTAACAGACCACCAAAACGTACAAAATCACTCTGAAGTAATAATATAGAAATGGGTTGAAATCCGAACACAATAAATAAGCCCAGCTCAATTGTGGCGATCGTGGACCACTGGCGACATGGGCTATCCGATTTTGGTGATTTAAAAGCCTACATCAAGTTCATTGATGCAGCTACAATTTCCATGAAGGATCTGAGTCCGAAGTCTCTCAATTTCCCACCTTAAAATCAGTTCTTATGGTGGAAAATAAACCAAAGTATGAAGAATCCCTATCTCTTAGAGTGTAGCCCTCGTCGAATATACGAGACTTTACTTCTTGGTCAGAAAGCGAGTTCCATTCAAGCGCCAGTTTCCTTACCTTTTTCTCTCCTTTCTTCTCTTTCTCTTTTTTTCTTCTCTCTTTTTCCTTCCTTTCCTTTGTTGCTCTATCATCTCTGAAGCCCGATTTCCCTCCCCTTTTATAGACTTCTCCATTGACATTCATGTGGACACATGGCTTGCCATGTGTCACACATGCATTTTCCTTTGCAAGCCATGTGTCACTCATGCATTTTCCTTTGCATGCCTTGACTACATGGCTTCCCACTATATCACGTGCAGTTGTCTCAAAAAAATGTGAAATTATGATGTCTTGGGATTGTAGTAAGATGCGGGTAACTAGATTTCCACGAGATGAATTCAACGGTGAGTCGTTTGTCATCCGAGATCTAGAAAAATTCTGGTTTCAACGTGTTGTAGTAGCCAGTTCACCGTGTTTGCCACTTTTTTTGGAAAAGTTCAAATTTACGAGTTTTCTTCCCCCTTAAAAGGAATTTAGATCACGAAATTCACATGCCTCGACATACAATCACACATGCATACGCTTCAAATGTTTTTCTAATGACTAAACAATGTACCTTCATCCTCAAATAAGGAAAGATAAGTGGCACGCATCTTGTCCTCGCGTTCCCATGTTGCCTCCTCCACTCCTCGGTGCTGCCACAAAACCTGTACTACCCTCACAGTCTTGCGTCGCAAAACCTATTCTTGACTATCCATAATACGCACAAGTCCCTCCTCAAAGGTCTCATCTGCATCAACAATGAGCTCCATCCAATCCCACTTTACCATGGTCGGATGCAGTTGTACTTCCAATCGTGACGATCTTGCCGTTCGAGCGAAAGATAAGAGAATCAATATCCTTAAATGGTATTTAAGGATTTAATTGCATGACCGTTTAGGAATAAATAAAATTCAAGCCAATCGTTTACACGTTGATTTCATTCACACTAAAAAAAAAAAAGGAAAAACTCCAACACTCTTTATTAAATATGAGTCTCATCTAACCCTAAAACATAACTCTCCCAACCAAAAAAAACCATATTATAGTTATTGGAACTAGCTAGAATTGTTTTCAATGAGATTTTCGTTAAAGAATTGGAACCCAACAAGTACTAGGGAAAGGAAAAAAATGCTAAGGAAAATTATTTTCTCATGTTTGGTTCCACGTTGGAAAATATAAAAGAAAATCAAATATGATGATGCTTTCCAGCAAGGCCCAGGGTGGAGCGTGTGGGGGTTCTTTGAGATTTGGACCCAGTTGTTTGCGGTACGGGATGTGAGCTCTTGATTATGCAGGCTGAGGTAGGATCGCTACCTTTGTTGAGCGCAGGCCCCCGATGGAAGTACTTCTGCCACAATCGAGAAAAAGAGGTCGGCGAGGGCTTTGCCGGAAGTAGCGCTCTCAGATGCAATCGATTCTTCCTTGAGAAAAGAGACTAGAGAGGCGAATGTGGTGCATGTAATTGTATCGTCTAGAGTGCGTCTTATTTCACATTTGGGGTGGCCAGTATTTATAGTGTATATTATTCCCAATTTGAGGGTAGTGATTCTTTCCCATTGGATGGGATATTTATTGCCTTTATCGGATTTTAGAAGAGTTATTGAAGGAATAACTATTGAAATTATCCTCCTTCCTTTTTAGTGAGATTTGATTGGATTTGCAGGATAATATATTGTTGAGAATTATCCTGTTTCCCTTATTGGTGAGAGTTGATTGGATTTGCAGGATAATATATTATTGAGAATTATCTTGTTTCCCTTATTGGTGAGATTTAATTAGGTTGCGGGATGTGAGCCTTCGATTATCCGTATCATGTCGGCCTTTGGGGTGAAGTGGAATTTGGGCTTTCGTTTTGGGCGGTATTGCAAGGCGGCAGGTGTTTATAGGGCTTGCCTCTCCTTTGGGTCTAGTGGTAGGCCTCTTGGCACATTTTCAAACCCCGTCGATTTGCCCCGACCCTTTACATGCACGGCGTCGTGAGCCAAGGGCTATATCGGATTTCTTCATCATCCGGGTGTGATTTCCGTATTATTTCGGGGCTGGATTAGTTAGGGCTTTGTTGTCGTCTTATGTCTGGTGATAATGATGACCTTTCGGTTCTCGCGCTCATTTCTTCAGTAAATATCCTCTGACCGTTCGTCTTGCGTTCCCTTGAATCGAATGGCCTAAATTGAGCGTCTGAGTTGAGAAATTAAGCTCGTCAAAGTGAGTCGCTGGGGCCCAAATTGGGCTAGCTTGTTCCAGTGGACGATTCCTAAGTTTATCACGACTTTTATTTGGTCGTCAATGAAAGTTGATGTTCTCCATCGGTTTGTATGTCGGTAGGCCCGATTTCCCAGGTGTGACCTGCTTTTGTTTGGTCGTCGATGCAGTAGGTGGGTAGAGCTCGTCCTCGCGAACTATTGGGAAGAGCTCGTCAGTGTGAACAGTTGAGTAGAGCTCGTCCATGTGTATTGATGGGAAGAGCTTGTCAATGGGAATTGCGGGGAAGAGCTCGTCAATGCGAAGGGTTGGCAGGAGCTGCGATCCGTGTGAAGCCCGGGGAAGAGCTCAGTCAGTGAACGGTTGAGTAAATCGTCCAGTGGCCCGATGGGAAAATGGTCGGAATTGAACAATTGAGTAGAGCTCGTCAGTGGTGATGGGAAGAGGCGGTGGGGTGAAACGATTAAATGAGCTTCGTCCATGAGAATAAAAGCTGCGCCAGTATTTGAGTGATAGGAGAGCTCGTATGAATGAATAATTGAGGAGGAGCTCGTCGTGTTGAGTGATGGGAAGAGCTCGTCGAATGAATAATAATTGAGCGGAGCTACGTCCATGTTGGCGTGATGGGAAGAGCTTCGTTAGGATGAGTGGCGATTGAGCGAGTAAAGCGGTGTAGCCAAGTGGCGATTGAACCTAGTGGCGATGTAGCCAAGGGGCCATTGAGCCGAGTGGCGGTGGCCCGGTGGCGATTGAGCCAGTGGCGTGGCCGAGTGGCGATTGGCCGTGGCTGATGGCAGTGGCGATGTGGCAGTGGCTGATTGGCCGTGTAGTGTGAAGGCGTCGACTCCTTAGGTAGCGTGACTTGCACAGGTAGGCGAACTCGTCAAAGTGAGCGGTTGAGTAGAGGCTCGTCCGTGTGATGGGAAGAGCTCGTCGGTCACGAACTTAGGAAAACTCGTTATTGAGATTTGTTGGTGAAGAGCTCATCGGAATCGTAGTAGGAGCTACGCCCGTGTTAGTGATGTGAAGAGCTTCGTCAATGGAAATAATGCGCGAGAACCGATCCATCGAAGGCGGTGAAAGAACTCGTCGGTGAGCAGTGGGAACTTCGATCCATATCGAGGGAAAACCGTCAATATGAATTACGTAGGATGAGCCGATGCATTTTGATATCACGGTGAAGGAGAAACGCCGAATGCGTAGTAGGAGCTCGCCCATGTTGGTGATGGGAAGAGCTGTTAGTAAATAGTAGGAAGGAGCCGTGCGTTTGAAGTGGTGAAGGAGCTCGTCGAGCTGGCTCGGAGTAGAGGAACTCGTCCATATCGAAGGAAGAGGCCAGTCAATGGATTTGTAGGAGGGAGTCCGTGCGTCGGAGTGCGTGAAGGGCTCGTCAATAGGGGGATTGTTTGGAGGAGCTCGTCGGGTAGAAGACCGTGGGAAGAGCTCGTCGAGATGAAGCTGTTGCAAGAGCTCGCCCGTATAAATAATGGAGCTCGTCGAATAGAGTACATTGGGAGCTCGTCGGGTGAAGTTTATTGTAGAGCTGATCCATGCAAATAATAGGAGCTCGTCGAGATAATTTGTGGGAGAGCTCGTCGGAGTAGGCGTTGTAGAGCTCGCCCGTGTAAATAAAGACTCGTCAGTAGAATTTGTTTGGAGGCTCGTCGAGTGGAAATTGTTGTAGAGGCTGTCGGAGTGTAAATAATAGGGCTGATCGGATAGAGCTGTTGGGAGGAGCTCGTCAGGGAGACTGTTGTAAGAGCTCGTCCATGTAAATAATAAGAGCTCGTCAAGTAAAATTTATTTAGAAGCCAGTGGGTGAACCGTTGTAAGAGCTGCGATCCATTATAAATAATAGGGCTCGTCGGATAGAATTGTTGGGAGGGCTCGTCCCGAATTGGAAATTTGTTGTAGGCTCGTCGTGTAAAATAATAGGGCTCGTCAGAGTAGAAATTGTTTGGAGGCTCGTCGAGGTGGTACATTGTAGGCTAGATCCGTATAATAGGGTGTCAGTATTTGTTGGAGGGCTCGTCGGGTAGTGTTATGGAAGCTGCGATCCATGTAAATAATAGACTCGTCGAGTAAATTTGTTGGGAAGAGCTCGTCGGTGCGTGTTGTAGAGCTCGTCGGAGTGTAGATAATAGGAGCTCGTCAGTAAAATTTGAATTGGGAAGAGCTCGTCGAATTGAAACATTGTAAGAGCTTCGTCGTGTAGATAATAGGAGCTCGTCAAGTAGAGCTGTTGGGAAAAGCTCGTCAATGTAAATAGTAGGAAGGAGCCCGTCTGTTTGGAGTCCAATGAAGGGCTTGTCAATGTAAATAGTAGGGGCTCGTCCATCTGAGTTGAGGGACGAGCCTCGTCAGCTGAATTGTCTGATGGAGCGGAAGTGCATGCGGAGTGTGAAGAGACGTCCTTTGTGGTGAGTAAGGCTCGTCCGTCGAGGTGGAGGGATGAGCCTCGTCGATATGAATTAATACGAAGGGCGGAATGCGTTTTGGAGGCGCGGCCCGAGGCTAGATCGCGTGAATAGTAAGGGGCTCGTCCATCTGAGTTGAGGGAGGAGCCTTGTCAATATAGTTAGCAAGAAAGACCCGTGCGTATGGAGTGCGGCGAAGGGCTTAGATCCTTTGTGAATGGTAGGGCTCGTCATTGGAGTTGAGGGCCGAGCCTCGTCGATATGAGTGTGAGGGCGGATGCAGCGCGGGCGGCGTAGGGCCCGTCCCTTTGTGAATAGTAGGGGCTCGTCGTGCGAGTTGAGGGCCAGGCGCGTCGATATGAATGGTAGAGGAGCCCATGCATGCGGGTGCGGCGAAGGGCTCGTCAGCGTGAATGTGGGGCTTGTCGTGAGTTGAGGGGCGAGCCTCGTCGATATAATTGCTGGCTCCGGCGTTGTGACATGGTGACGTTCCGGCCCGTGGCGATGTGGCCAAGTGGCCAGTGCTGCCGTTGTGATTAGGCAGTGGCGTTGTGGCCGAGTGGCGATTGGTAGTGGCGATGGCCGGGTGTGATGGCCCGTGGCGATTGGCCGTGTGATAATAATGCAGTGGCGATTGAGCGATGGCGATTAAGTAGAATGGCGTTATGGCCGGTGGCGATGTAGCGTGGCGATGTAGCCGAGTGGCGTTGGCAGTGGCGATGTAAGCCAGAGTGGCGTTAGCCAGCAGTGGCAATGTAACTGGTGATTAACTCGACGGCGTGGCACGTGTGGTAGTGAGCTCGTCAAAGTGGCGGCGTGGCTCGGAGGCGCAGGCGTGGCGGGGCTCGCCAGCCGGTTGGTCGGCCTCCCCGAGGGCGGCGCGGCGTGTGGAGTAGGTGAAGCCGTCAAGGTGAGCGGCGTGGCTTCCGGTATTTGTGGTACGGTGGCAATGTTGCTTTGGTGGTCTGACTCTGAGGGGCGGCGTGGCTGTGTGATCGGTGAGCTCGTCAAGGTGAGCCGGTGGCTCGGGCGCGGGGCCGGTGGCGTGCTGGTGGTCGACTCTTGAGGCGGCGTGGCACATGCAGTGGGGAGCTCTTGGGAGTGAGCAAGCGGAGGCTCCGCCTTTGGGGCCTGCAGCGGCGTTCAAAATTTGAATGGCGATGTAACTGGTACGGTCGGCTGCGAGGCGGCATGGCACGTCTCGAGTAGGAGCTCGTCAAAGTGAGCAAGCCCAGGCTCTGGCGGCCCCGGGGCCTTAGCGGCGTTCAAGCCGAATGGCGTGTGGCTTCTCGTGAGTCGACTCTTGAGCAGCGTGGCCTGTGTGGAGTAGGTGAGCTCGTCAAGGTGGCGGTGTGGCTGCGGCGCGGCCAGTGGGCGTGTGGCTGTTTGGTCGACTCTGACGTGGCTGCGTGGAGTAGGTGAGCTCGTCAAAGTGAGCTGGAGCTGCTGCATGTGGCCATTCGACTTCTGACTTTTTGGAAAGGTGCGAGCGTCTTTAATGCTGATTGGCAGAGAATTTTGAAGCGTTTGCGCTAATTTTCGAGTGCTTTGGCCTTCTTATAGATGGCGGCTTCATTGCTATGGAGTTTATGCTTTGGATATTCTGCCTCTTCTGGTGCGTAACTGAAATTTGCGTAGAGATGACGTCGGTTGTCGTCTTCGCCCAGAGGATCCACACAGAAGATACGGGTTCAATTTTGTTGGACTCTACATTGTAGGAGTTGTGTTGCCTTCATGAGGAGGAAGTTGTGACCTTCACGAACTCAAGTGTCGTGTCTCTGTAAGGCGTTGCATCACTGTGGGATTGTTACAACTCTTCTCCGGCGTCGGTCGGTGGCGGGCGCCTCGTTCGTGTTAGCCGTTGTTTTAATGTGCGGGCGTGGTATCTGCGTTCTTGGTTGGTCTGCGTCCTTAGCGGATTAGGCGTTGCTCCTTGTGTTCCTTGTTGATACCATCGTCAGCGAGAAATCAGTTATATTTGTCCGAGCTTGTCGTTCCCACCAGACGCGCCCATTGATGATGCTTTTTCAAGCCGGAGCTGGGGCGGAGGCGTGTGGGGATTCTTGGGCTGGACCGGATTAATTTGCGGTAGGATGCGGAGCTCTTGATTATGCAGGCTGAGAGTGGGATCGCTGCTTGTTGATCACAACGAGCCACAGATGAAGTACTTCTGCAATCGGAAAAAGGGTCGAGGGGAACTTGCCCGTGGCACCATTTCCATCTTGTCAGTGCCCAGCCCGAGAGAAAGAGGAGCTACTTAGAGGCGAATGTGTTTGCATATGAGTATGCGTCTAAGTCTTTGTCTCTTTCACTTATTTGGGGTATTACTGTATTTATAGTGTATGTCCCGATTTGAGGGTAGTAAGGATTCTTTCCGGTGGATGGGATATTTATTGCCTTTATCGGATTTTTAGAAGAGTTATTGAAGGAATAGTTTACAGGGGTATCACTCCGCTACTTTTAGTGAGATTTGATTAGTTCTCGGGATAATATATTGTTAAATTATCTGTTTCCTTATTAGTGAATTTGATTGGATTTGCGAGGATAATATATTGTGAGAATTATCTTGTTTCCCATATTGGTGAGTTTAGTCGATTTGCGGGATGTGAGCCTTCGATTATCAGTGTCGTCGGCTTTGGGGTGAGTGGGCGAGGCTTCGTTTTTGGTAGACTAGGGCTTAGGTGTTTTATAGGGCTTGCGCCTCATTTGGGCACAGTGAGTGGCGCAGCAGCCTATTTTTGGCCGTGATTATATAATCAAAATTAGCAGCTTTACATATTTTTAAATTTCTTGAATCTTTATATAATAGAGATAAATAAATAAAAATGAGTTTGAATAAAACATATAGAATTAATTTATTAAGTTTAAACCTATTTTTATTTTTATTGGCTTTTCCTCATTTATTTTCTTTCATATCTTCCAGTGCGGAACCTCAAGATGTACATTGTTCAACATTGTAAATGTATTCACTAGTAATAACCCTATGTCACTTCCCATTAGTAAAATGTTATCAATGTACAAGATCATCAAAACCAATCAAGCTTTTCATGCATCTTCTTTTATTGTTGTTTTGATCAATGTCAAAGGTTTTCAAAACTAAATCAAAACATTTATTCTATGAGAAGGATGCTCGCTTTAATCCATAAATAGATTTATGCTACTTGCTTAACAAATACTTTTAACTCTTAGCTAAAATTTGTCTAAAATTTGTCTACTTGCATTATACGGATGATCTCTCATCAGATTGCAACCCAAAAATGTTGTCTTGATATCCATTTTCATATTACATAATCAAGATGTGCCACAATAGATAGTAATATCTTCATTGACTTTGGAATGACTATCGAGGTCTTCTCATAATTGAAATCAAGCATATTGGAAACGATTAAACTTCCAAAGAATTTTTATTTCTCTCGAAGTTATAAGTTTTCTGCAACTCCTTGGCAACCCTATCTTTCTCGACGTCACAAAAAGCGTCTTTTTCGCTCTATCCCACTTAGTGTGATGCTTCGAAGTTGTGACATGATCTTCTCCACATGTCACAACTAATAATTTGTTACAAGTACTAGCTAGAATGGTTAAGAAAGGTAGGTACTAGAGCCATAGTATTTTGTGCTATTATGAGCGTGTCAACTAGTGCTGTCTTATGGATGGAACTCATAGACTTAACACTTATCATTTAATCTTCCCATAGAAATCCAACTTTTGTACTAACAAATACATTCCAGTTAAGCTTAATTGTAAACGTAATAATCTCTTATTCTTTTTAGACAACTGACAAAATAGCCGGCTTATCTTACCTTAATTCTAATTTATCAGGTTGTTAACGAGATTTACAACTTATCCTTATCTCTATTAAAGATAAATATACTAATTTAAATGGAACAACATTAATTAAGAAGATATCATGTGAGACCCCAACCTATTTCAAAGAGTGAGAGGTGTCAAAATTAACCTTTCATTATATTTTGATGTTGGAACCCTTATTTTTTGGACTAATGTGTTTTTTTTTTTTTTGGTCGAGACCCGTAGGTGTATTGAGCGGGGCTCAAATGCAGCACGGAGGAAGAACGTTACAAGTCATCACTACTGCTTTAAATTTAATCATGTCTAGTCGGGAGGGACCACAAGGAAGTAGCTCTACTGATAAAAGCGAAATGCATTCCTCATGTTTGAGCTGAGAATATAGTACTTCTGATTTATATTCGATGGTACAAACACACAATTTTGTAATCCACTTAAGACTATACATGAAGTTTATGCTTAACCATACTATAATTTGTCTCCATAAATCCAACATTCACCTCAAGAAACATCCTTGTAAGAATGGTGAACTTCAACATGAATAAATATAAATTTATTTTGTTTTTGTGAAACTAATTAAAATGAGGGTTCTTTTTTTAAAAAAAATCAAAAAGAAAGAATACTTAATCCCTTACTGGTGAGAAAGAATAATTAGGGTATATTTGGTTACTGTTTTTGAAAACTATTCTTGGGAACTAATTTTGAAAGCGAGATACTTATTTATTTTGGTTTCTGCAAAAGCGTGTGTGCTCACGAATCTATTGTTTTTTATGTTTTTCATAACCAAAAAAAAAAAATTTGAATTCAAATGTGTTTTCTATGTTTTCCTTATTCTCCTTATTTTTTAAAGCACAAAACAATTTTCAAAAAATATGAACCAAACAAGACCTTAGGTGAGGTTATTCCGTAACCTAATGAAGTCCTCAAATCACATTAATGCAAATTTGGATAAGGAGATAGAATATGCGGTTAAAGTAAATGCATATTTCAAAGATTGTGAAGATATAAAATCAAGCAATATTCACTAGGACTATATTTAAAACTTAATGATTGCTTATATAAGATATTAATTGAAATGGGCCCCCTTATAATTGCTCACACCAATGACTGTGAAGATAGAAGATAGAAGATAGAAGATAGAAGATAGAAGATCAAGCAACTTGGGAGTAGGCTTAATTAAGCAATTTGGACTTCTAATCTAGTTTAACCTAATCCAATATTTTTGTATATATTTCTGTAAATCAAAGGACTAAAAGAATAATTTAAATGATGGGAAAGGGAAATTTATCGTTATCCTCCACTCACACACACACACGTGTCTATCCTAATTAACTTTTCTAAACCCTTACTAAAACACTCACTTTAAACTTTCTTTTCATTACGTAATGTTTTAAGACACCTTTACATGTCGATTTGACACTAGTTTATATATATATATATATATATATATATATATATATATATTCCATTTCCAGTTTGGGATGTGATCCAAGAGCATTGGATGAGAATATAGTGGACTTTTAACTCAACATTTTCTTCTTTCAGAGTGTAAATCAATGGATAAATAAAATCGTAAGTTATTGAAATCGTGTGTTCATAATGACCTTAAATCAAATAATATTAGGTGAAGAGTTGATGCCTTTAAAACCTGCTCAAGTGTAAAAAATAGGAAGAGGATACAGGGATCCAGATTGAAATCTTGTGGCATATTAAGCGCATAAAGGGTGGAAAATTTCTGAAAATATCCGAGAATTAGATTAAGCATAAAAGCAAAAGTATTAAGTGTAAAGGGACACAAAGGAAAGGGTTACGAGATATCCAGATTTGAATCATTATAAGAATAGAGTATTACAACATAATCTACAAAACAAATAAATGTAAACAAAAAAAATACAATTAAATGGATGTTATTTGTACCCCTATCCTCAGGTTTTCCAAAGCATCCATTCTTATTTTAGTATCTAGCAAACCTCTTTGTGCCTCACAATGTTATTTTCCAAAAAATAAGAATCATTTCCCTTTATTAAGGTATCCCCAATTCAAAACCTCCACCTGCAACCAATTTCCATTAATATTTTCTTCTTTTTCAAGAATGTTAAAAATAGAATCAGACTGAAATGGTACAATTGACAAGTCAATCCATCATCAACTGATTGCTAGGTAAATGTTAGCTAATTTCCCCAGTAATAAAATAAAATAAAAATCATAATTTAATACCTTTCTATATGCCTTTATTCTCCAACTCTACCTTTTTCTGGAGATGAGACCTTTCACTGATGTTGTTTCTTTTTGCACCACAAGGCCGTAAATACAGGACCAATCTTCTTCTCTGCAAGATATAAAAATAATACATAACCCTAGGGATAGGGATAACTTAGTTGGTCTAAGGTCTTCGGGTTTAACTCAATGGTCACCCGTTCGGTCTAAGGCCTTCGGATTTAACCTAATGGTCACCCATTTGGGTCCCCTTAAAGCCACTAGAGATTTACCCGATAGATAATTTAACTTCAAGCCAATGGAAGCATAATAGATCCGAGAGTTTCGAACCATTTAAACAAAAATCAAAACAATCCATTGCCATTATTGACAGTGGCGGACCTATCAAAATTTGACAAAAAATTGTTTCTAATAGGTTTGAGCGAGAGTTTTTTAACCATTGTGCTACAATGTCCCTCACAAGAGCCTTTATGCCCCTCCTAACATTATTTCTTAGGTCCACCACTGATTATTGACAACCCAACAATACCCATAATAAAACTTAAAACCTCACTTTAAAAAAATAAATGATTAACTATAGAACCACCCAGGCCTGGCTCAAGTAGTAAAGGAGTTCGGAAGATTTAGAGTTCAAATCCTTGTAGAACATATTTACTAAAAAACAGTTAACACAAGAAGAGGCATGCAAAGACAGATTGATTCTAAGAATGAAATATAAAGAATTAAAAAAACAAACATTACACTTTTTCCTTTATATTCGCTTCCCTTTTTCCTTCTTCAGAGCACCTCCTGAGAAACAAATTAAAGCAGAAAAAAAATTACACTGTACACAAAACACAACTGCAAACAACAAATGAGCACAACAAAGGACCTAGAAAAAAAAATTAAAAAGAGGACACAAAAGAAAAAGAAGAAGAAAAGCAAACCCAATACCAGAACTTAACAACAACTAATCCCCATAAGAATAGAACTTCCAGAAATATTAAGTCAAAAACAGCACCAGTAGCTTAGCTTCCTCCATCCTGACCATTCCCATTTACTTCTCTGCCAACCAGAAAATACCCTAATCAATGCTCCATTCATTTTGACAGCTTTCGTTCCATTAAGAGACAAGACTGAGGACCCATGACTCACAAATGTGAAAAATAGACTTCATTCTTCAAGTTCTAAATCTGCAGTTTTGATATAAGAATGCTTGTGTTGACCAAAAGGATGAAAATAAATAAATATCATTCACTGCCTATGAACTTGGTTTCTAATATATATATTTATATAAAAATATCATTTCCTTCTTTTTTTCCAAATGTATCAAGAACAGTCAACATGGGAGTCAATCACCACAACCTCATCCTTCTCCTTACCAAACTACTATGCCAACAAAACAAATAGTGCCTTAACACAACATACTCAGGGAATGGAGAAAAAACCAGCAAACATAAACAATGCCAAACACATGACAAATGATAATTACGATTTGCAGATTCCTCCTCTTCCTTATGATTTTGAGGCTTTTCTTCGGCTGTTTTCAAACCAAAAACTACATCAAAAACACCACATTGGGAGTGGCTCCACAACTCCAAAACTTTCCTGGATGGGAAGAATAGGCTAGATGCCCCCTCCACAAAGATTTCTTTTTTTTTTTTTAACAAAAAAAAAGGGACTGGAAGCTATCAGCAAGCTGAAGGCCCAGCCCTGGCTATTACAAGCCAACATTGAACTAACCCAAAAATGGTTCTACCAGTTTTTATCAACTCCTCAAAAAGATATGGAACTCAGATTACTCCTACCAACCTCCTCATGCCAAAAATCTGACACCAAAGCAAATTTCCAGGCAGGCTATGCTTAAATTTAGGAAGAAGTGCTTTTCTGGAGACACCCCACACCAATAATTCAATCAAAAACCTAATTCTGATGCCATTACCCACCAAAATATGTAACTAAACCTGAAATACTCCCATTGTGTGTTTTTTAAAGTCCTCCAAAACACCCACCATTTTAAAAACAAAAATTCTAAAAGGGACAAAGAATGAGAGACCCTCGGCTGTGCCTCTGTATACAACATCTGCTTTTGTGCACCCTTGTATTGATAACTTTCTTTACCTATCACACAATCAGGGAGACGGAGAGAGGGAGAGGGAGGAAAGGAGAGACAGCAACAAGAGGCCCGAGATGGATAAACTATCTACCTAGGCCAAACCCCAGGAATAAAGCACCTAACATATTGGTATGTTGTATTGATTAGTTGTATCTTATGAATCTTTTCTTTTGACTTTCTGGGATCCTGGAACAAAGTCCATTGCACTTTTTTGATAAGCTCAAGGTGTATATAAAATGTATCAAAAAGGCAATGAAGTCCATTGAGTTGAAACATGAAAACCATAACTTCATCAAAATTGCCTACTGATACTTAAAACTAGCTCAGAAGCAACAAAGCCCTAACTTCAGTAAAAGAAAGCAATAAGAAAGTGTTCCCCCAAATAAGAAAAGAAAATAAAGAGATATCTAAGGGTTAAGGTACCTTTTGGTAAGAATTGTAGAGTCTTAATGCTAATGCAAATTCCAGGGCTCAAATGAACTGCCCAAAAGTTTAGTACTTAAAAATAATCTGCTCTCATATCATGACCACCGCACTGTTTAAAAGCAAAAGGACAATAACCCATAAAAGATTTTTCACATAATCCATTGAAATTGAAGAAGGTTTCAAACCTCAACATATTAGGGTCGAAAAACTTTGATCTGTCTGCATTAAAAAACAACACAGTTCCAAATTTCATAGTTCGGACAAGGAGATCCTTTTTAACTTAACACTTTATGCAACAAAATATAAAGCATCCAAGATATGGTAAGCTTGAGGTGTTTCATGAATCAAACTACTTAATTAATTCAATGAATGGAGATATACTCCATTAGATTTCCAACATCTAGCGAGAACAGTTCACATGAGACATGCCCCTCATGGATTGAGAATAAAAGAAATAAAAGGTCTGAGAGGAATAAAGTGCATAAACGGAACACCTTTAACCAAGCATTGATTTGCAAAGCATACACCAAACAAGATCCACGGCTAGTCAACAGAGAGAGATGAAGATGGAAATAACACTTTCATAATTCAGAAACACTTCGACGTCGCACAATTATGGCATTAGAAAAATCTTGAACTTAGAGACACACCCAATCTTGAATCTAGAAAGACATCCACACCCTAGACTTTAACAGAATTGGTGTAAGGTAGTCTAAACGAAGCAATAACTCATCATTACCAAATTTTGGGGTAATTCCTCCTTGACAAGCGCACTTTGTAAAGATGCAGCAATACATCCTTTATTGAAAAGGATTTGTAAATTTTTTAACTAAAATGTAAATAAGAATCATCAAATATTTGGAAATATTAATAGCTCAAAGGGAGATTATGATGCATAAGCAACAAAGCAGGAATTCAAGATCAATACAAGGTTTCAAATTCAAAGAACACCTGAAAGTTCGGATTTCAGGGCAGAAGAGAAAGGGATTATTTAAAACTACGACTATAAAGTAAAGGTTGTCTCAGATCTGGAAAAATCTCGGCTTTGTCCAAATTCCGTTTCTATCTTTCTTTCAAAGAGAAAACCCCGAAACACAAATTGGCTCTTCAAGGAGTCAACACTGCCTCGTTCACATTTATACTGTGTCAGTACAGAAGTCCATGTCAAAGTAAAAGTTTTTTCACGACAAGTACAATACAAATTAATAAACAAAATCGATCTAAACAAAAAATTGATCAATGGAGAAATGTTGAGAGATAGGGTGAGAAGTAGAAAGACAATGGGAAGGGATAAGTCCATGTCATTATGCATAGACAATATTAGAAGCTAGTGTTATGTCTACAGATAAGATAGCCATCTTTAATGTCTCGTATCTATCTTGGTCACACAAACTAATTAATGGTCAAGACAACAAGGCCCTATGGCACAATTGTCAAATGCTTTTCCGCCTGATTCTCGAGGAACCTCCAATTATTTCAATCAATGTCAGAAATGAGATTGTCTATCTGCATCGGCTTAAATCTATTCCTTCCAATAATTTACCCCCCAGCAACATATTAAACCTTCTAAATTAATGAAAAAAGTACAAAATCAATTCACATGTGTTTGTTATGTAGTTCCGTCCAATGAAATGCTTCAAATGAATAAAATCCATGCAACAGATCATAAAATATCTGTCAGAATAGTTCATAGAGCAACATCAAATTTAGAGACATCAAACAAAAGCAATCAAATATAAATCTTCCCCAAAAAGCTAGTTTGACAAAGCTTAAAATTCAATGCCATGTGATTAACTATATTGAAAATAAATATATTCAACAGATTTTATTTTCGAAAAATCAATATATAGCATCACCGTCATCAAACAGAGGAGGGAAAATTAATTAAAAAGGAAATGATGAAAAAATTTGTAAACGTAAATTCTTTTTTAATATTTCAGCAAATTCCAACTTTCAATAAAGATGCCATGACATTAGGTTCAAACAAGGTAGCTATATGTGCATTATGAGAAAAGCAAAAGTTCCAAACTGGAAAAGAATCCAGTATTAGCTGGTTCTTGATATCAAAGTTTGTTCAAGCCAACATCAAAATTGTAAATTCAATTCAACCCACACTAATTGCAAGAAAAACAAAATGAAAAATCATTAAGCTAGAAATTGAAAGTCATCGATAAAATTGGAAAAATTCATTAGCTTCAAAGGTGTCAAAGGCACAAACTGAGAAGTGAGAAATGTCTACGCAAGAATTACATAAACCTCCAAAAAGTACAATTTGATCTTCCACAAAATTTGAGAGTATTTGGGAAGTACCTATCTTCAGGAATATACATGATCATAACTGGACACCATCTCACGCTGTCAAGAGGCGAAACTGAAGTCAACTACCTACTTATTCATCACTGTACCCACTCTATCCATCTAAAAGAAATGTGTTGGTTGCTTCAGTTCAAAATCAGTCGAAGGATCTCTCTACACTTGATCAAAGACCTGCTAACCCAATTTTACCAAGAAACAGAACCTAAGAAGAGATAGTGATCTCCTCCCCTTCCCCATCAAGACAACAATCATCGCTCCCATACTTCCTCGAATCTTTATCGCAACTATTCTTCGGACTTGGTCGTCTGTCAGAACCCGCTTCAGATTCACCATCGTTCTTCAGACTCGTCACCAACGCATCTGTTTCTTTCTGATTCACTATATCCCAAAAAAAATCCGACAAGACTGTTTCATATGATGGCATCTTGGCGTACCCGAAGGAAAATGGTTGATATCAATAACAAATTTACCAGATTCCCCAATCTAATGTCCCGAATCACATCAAAATTGAAAAGATTTAACTTCATTGCCCGCCGTAATCCCCTTGCAATATCAGTAATGAAACTCTGTGGTGGCATTTCCTTGTCCTCCAAATGCATCATCTTGTAATATTTATCGTCGTTTCTTTCACGCGTAGTTATATTGGAAACCTGCGAAAAAGACAAGGACCCCTCCAAACTCTTCAGCTTCTCCTCTGAAACGTCCGGCAGCGACTTCCGTTTCACGCATTTCACATACTCCCCAACCACATACACCTTAAAGATAACTCCACCGTGATTCACGAACTCCTGCAACACAATCGGCGGCTTCAGCTTCTTTAACCCATCCTGATTAAACACCAGAGACATTTTGTGAGATTTGGCGCTGCCGTCGGCCACCAAGGGCTTCGCAATCACCGGAAATTTGAGTGGCTCCCATGCCTGAGCCTCTCCAAGAGTTTCACTATCATAAATCACAATCTGCTTGGGTATTCCAAACGCATATCTTCGTGGCTCTCAACCTTGAGCTCCGACACCACCTGGAGCATCGAAATCCGGTTGTGGAGGCGCTCGATCGCCGCCGGGGGATCCACGATGCGCGCATTAGGGTTCCTGAGGGAGAACTCCTGCAGCTGCTTCTTCCAATCCTCTCCGTACAACTTGTGGAGAACACAATCAAAAGGACCCTGTTCCACGAGGGGCTTGTCGGTGTCGATCTGGACAAGATCGATGCCGCGCTCTTGAGCCAGGCTCACCAGCGACTCCTGAATGAAGCTCTCCCTCTTCTTGGGCAACAAAGCGTACCCTATAGCAAATCTCCTCCCCGGTTCCGCCATTGATGATGATCAAGATCTGCGACTCTCCTCTCTAATGGCTATCCCGCGGCTACAAAATTGTAGAAAACCGCACATAACAAAACCCTAACGCTCCAAGATCGAAGGCCAAGAACAGTTTCGGATTCTCGTTTCCAAGAATCGAATCAAAAACCGAAGAGAGAGAGGGAGGGAAAGGGATGGATATATCAGAAGATATGAATGAATGTTTGTTTATTAATCGAATTTTCAATTCTTGTAGAGGCGGAGGTGGATATTTCGTCTATATATTTATACATATATATAGAGAGAGAGAGAGAGGTTAGACCAGGGGTTTGATAAAGTAACCATGGTTGGATAGACGGAGTACAGAAATTAGAGATGGAAAGCGAGTGGCAGGCAGTTTGGTGACGCTCGGGCTGGGCCAAAAATAAGATTGGTCAGCTGGCCCAGATTTTTTGATGACACAGTGAGCGGCCGCCTACGTGGGTTCTTGGTAAAGCAGTCAGCAGTGGAATTACAAAATCACCAAATGTTGGCTCTGAAAATATGTATATAGAGTTTTTTAACATCTAATTGATATTTATCGTTCTTAAGTCCCAAGCCTAAACAACCCAAAAAATTGCATGCAATCATATTAATATATATAAAAATTTATTCTCATCAATGTTATATGGTTAAAAGTTAAAACAAGCCAAAAAAATCTGCATACTTTTAATTACACAAAGAAACGCCCGAATCCGTCTAAAGTAGAAAAGCTATAATTTATCAGAAATGAACCATATCATAAAAAACTCAAAATGTCCGTAGACGATCGTAATTTAAGCTAGCCGCGATCGGCCCCCATTTGGACTTGGAAAGTAGAAATTGTGGAAGAAAAGCTAGGAAATGGGAATGAAGGCTGTTGGAGGATGGAGGAATTTGGAGGGAGGTTGGCCGGGTGGAGCAGGATTGTGGTGGAGCGTGGAGCCCGGAAATGGGTTTGTGAGGAAATGTAGATTAGGGTTTATCTTTTAGGTCGTAAAGGTAATATTTCTGATTTATCGCTGGCGCTTTAAGTATAATTCAGCTTAGCTAATCGAGTGGAGCTGAATGGGTTTGGCCGGCTGGTGCCAATGGCCGCGAGGCTAATTCGGTGAATAACTGGCCCACAGTCACTATTCGAATTGTGATTTTTAAGACCTGACTCTCACAGGGCCCCACAGGCGGCCGCGGCTGGCGTCGGGGCTGACCGCATGTCCCCATCTATGCAGAATAATCATCCCATCCTAATTCTTTTTTTTTTTTTCTTTTTTTTTTACATTTAGGGTATGAAAAATACTGTATTGAGATCTAGCAAAAAAAAACAACGTGTTTTCAATGACAGTTTTTATCATCGTCCCATCCTAATTCCTAAGCTCAGATAGGGTTTTTTTTGTCATCTAGAACATATGTTTCCTGTTTTTTTAAACTATTTTTTGTTTTTCAAAATAAAATAATAAGGAAAATTGAGACAACATGTTCATTTCCTTTTTTTTGTTTTTAAAAAAGCAGAAAAACTCCATAAGAAAAACTCTTAAAAATTAACCAAGCAAAGAAACAAGTTTTTAAAAAGACACCAAAAATAGTTTTTTTTTTTTCAAAAACGGTTCTCGACCATAGTTTTCATAAACATTTCATCTTAATTCCTAAGCTCGTATAGATTTTTTTTTTTTTTTTTTGACATTTAAAACATGTTTGGTTACAGTTTTTTAAAATTGTTTTATGACATTCAAGATAAGAGAACAAGGAAACTTGGCACATTCTTTTTTTAACTTTGTTCTTTACAAAATAAAAATAAGTCTAGAATAACTTAAAATTATATAGACATAATAGAAAAATTAAAAAATAATATATATATATATATATATATAAAGAGAGAGAAAAATTGGAATTATAAAATTTATAATGATAAATAAAAAATATGATATGAATTTTTATTTAACCATAAATAATAATTATTATTTTTTATGATTATTTATAATTTCATTGTATCAAATCCTTGAGACTCTATAAACCCTAATTTATTATGTTATTTTTTCTTCCCGTTATAAATGAGGGATTCTTCCACCCTAATTTCACTGCATTACCCTTGCTTCCTTATATTTAAATAATAGTTATCCTTAGTGATTCAATTATTTTAATAAAATAAATCATCTTATATGAAAATTAATTAAAAATAAGATAATATTAAAAAATAATTAATATTTTTTTTTAACAACATAAACAAAGTATAAATATTTTAAACAAAATTTTATTTTATAAAATATTTAAAAAATCATAAATTTATTTTTTAAGTTTTTTTTTACTATTTTAGCTCGAATAATATTCGGGTCTAATGAACTATGACCCATTAGGATCGGGTTGACCCGAATTTCCAGCAGTGCTGTATTTCTTAATGACGTGGCATGGGAGCTACGCGACAGACGCGTTTCAACTTTCAACGAAGAGTCAGATGGTGAATGGACGGTCGAGATTTGTCGGAGATCCTGATCAACGTTGACTAAATGGAGAGATGGTGGATGATGATGGGGGGTCTATAATCTATAGTATGGGTCTTATTTATTTATTTATCTTGAAATAATATTGTAAGGTCTATTGAAAATCAAGGAATTAATAGTTTTTAGGAAATGTGGAAAAAGAGGGTCAGACGAAAGTTCGAAACATTAGCCTTCCACTTTATAACAATATTATCTATGATACACCCCCCCCCCACCCCTGATGCTGACCTGTCACCCTTCCTTCCTCTGCCACGTCGGCACGCATTTTTAGAGTGCTTTTGGATAGCCCCACGTGTTATTCGTTTGTCACCTCTAACAGTATGATTCGATCGATATAATAAGGATGACAATGGAACTGATTTTTTTCGGGTTTCTACCCATAGAATGTGAATTAATGTAATTGAGTTTCGGACGGATATAAGATTAATATAATGGGGTTTTGATAAGGCTGATTAATTCGAGTATTGTTTCATCCCGCGATGATTACATAAAAAAGAATGGGAACATATTTTTCATAAATCGAAGCGATTGTTAGAAGCTAAAAACGTTTGGCTTGTTAGAAGTGATAACTTTGTTTGCAAGTCGCATTCGTTTTGTCTGGGTCATGTTTAGGGGTATAATCGAGTCGATTCGATACAGAGTCAAACTTGAGATCGATTCGATTAAAAAACTCGAACTCAACTCAATCTCGATCGAGGTTTTTTCATATATTCGAAACTTGACCCAAAACTAGTCTAACTACTTGTATTTGACTCGACTGGACAAAGCTCGAATCAATTAAAAAAATTAACAAATAATTATACTCGAACTCGACTTGACTCGAGTTCGACTCGACTAATAAAATAGTAAAACTCGATTAAGCTTGCAGGAACGGCTAGTCGGAATGTGATATTTGAGCTGGCTGATAAGATCTTCCGAGTTATTTGGCTTCGAAACTGAGTCGGGTGAATATTACATGAATTCCGATCTCGAGTAGCTTCGTAGATAGTTTGGCCCCGTTGACACTACTAATGTCTCAAGTTGTTGGAATAGCATCAAGGTATTGTGGTGTTACTTTGAGTCGTTTTATCTTAAGAAATAGACACACACCGATATTCTTTGAGAACGAGAGAAGAGTGACAAATTTATTTAAAGGAGATTCTTCTTTCTTTCGGTATCATATCTAGCATAATTTGTGTCGAATCTTGCATGTAATTTTTGTAACCAACTTTTATGTTTTTAGGAGAAGAAAATAGACAATTTCATCTTCCAATTCCTCCATACATGGACCTATATATTTCTATTGGGTGGAATAACAGTACCGATAGATCGGAGTAACAATGGTAGCTGAAGGAGATGCCAGAACTTGGAGTGTCGACCTATAGAGAAAAACCGAAGGAAACAAGTATAACAATGAGATGTTCAAAACACTGTTCTTAAGAATTTTATTTCTCAGGATTCAACAGATCTTCAAAGACTCTAAAACAAGAATAACAGAGAAGAAAATATCTCATTTGCTTCACAATAAAATTGAATTTATAAGATGATAAAATGCAACAATCAAAGAAATTTAATGAAAAAATTAAGACTAGACCGTTAGATATTTAAACTGTGAAAAAACCAAGGTTTTCATATAGACAAAACAAAACAAATGTTTTTGAAGCAAAACAAATTTTAGGCCATGATATCTCTTATGCATGAAGAGGAATCCATCGATTTTCATTGAAATCGGAATTAAGCCTCCCTTCCTAATCTTAAGGTATTATACTTTATTTCATTCCTTGAAAGGAGAATAAAGTAAAAACTAGATGTTATCCCAATAAAATTGGTCAAGTTGACATCCTAATTGCAATCAAGGGCATAAAGTCAAAGAGTATGGCATGGGAGCCTTTTGAAGATGGAAACACATAAACTCCAAACAAAAGAAAAAGAGAAGAAAATTGGTCCCCATTCTAGAGAAGGCAAAATGGAATTATTCCATTTAATGATTCAAATTAAATACTATCGTAGCTCTCATTTGCGAGAATCATTTCCTTTTCCTGATTCCAAATTAGAATGATGCCCATTCCTTCTTGATAAATACTTGGAAATCAAAGTGTTTAAAGTATTTGTCAATAATATCTAGTTCAATTGGTTTAATTGAGAACAAATTTGTGAAGCATGTGGTTCGTATTAAAAGTAAAAAGGGTAAGTGTCGGAGCGGAACAACGGCACTGCCATTCAAACATATCCTCCTTTTTGTTGAGGGGACGAAATAATAGGTTGTGGTGCAACGACGAAGCCCCTTCAGTATGGTACAATATGTTCATGGTATAGGGTTATTTTTTGTAATTTGATAATATCCAAGGTTATTATAAATATCCTCTTATGTAACCTTATTTCAATTATAGTGAAATTTTGAATCGTCATTCTTGTGGATGTAAGCACCTTTGTCGAACCGTGTGAAATACGTATGTTATTATTATTTACTGTTTCTTAACCCCGATTCTTATCATAAATTTGTTGCACCATTCACAATATAACAAAATATTAATAATGTAATATAAAATAAATAGATGTAAAAAAAAAATGTTTAAAGTATTTTTGGATGCCCTTGAAGCCTAGCTTAAGTGGTAAAGGGGTAAAATGGGCATATGGGATATCTATGATTGAATCCATAATAGAGTACTAAAATGTAATATCCAAAATAAATAGATACAAAAAAAATGTATTTTTTGGGTTTTTTGTTTCTTTTTTTTTTTTAACTCTTATTCACTTTGTATTACTTTGTTTTAATACTCTGTTCTTACAAGACTCGAGCCAGGAAACTTCCATAATCCCATCTCACAACTTCACTACTACTTGAGTCAAGTTTCAAGGCTATACTTTTCTTCAAAAATAAAAATTATGATTGCAACTTTTATATAAGTAAAAAAAATGGAAGTTTACATTAGAAGAACAACGTTTAAAAAAAAATGGAATATTGTTTAAAAGACATGAATATATTCATGAAAACATAGTTATGAGATTTAAAGGGTACATTTTATAATTTTAAGTTATATTTGTTCCTTGAAAACTATTAATGAAAGAAAAACTTCAAAAAAAGCTTTTTAAAAAAATTGATTTTCATATATTAGATTATTCTAGAGAAGAAATTAAATATTATTAAAAGTTATCTACTAATTATATATTATGAAAATGTATAGAGTTTGTTTGAAGGAGTTTTTAGAAATCGTTTATCATGCCAAAAAATTGGGTCAAAACTTTTAGAGAAGGAATAAAAGGTATTTTTATTTGTTCCTAAAAATAATTCACTGACTTTACCTCTATTATTTATTTTCCTTACTTTTGTTGTTTCTGTTTATTTTTGTTCTTGTTTAAAGGAATAGAATTATGATAGTCCTTGTACAAATGGTAATAGGGTGAGATGAATTTACGGAAGGTGTTTCACCTCGAGTCCCTACAAAAGGTGATGTGAGGACAAAACCGTAATGAATGATCTAAAGGTTTAGATAAGTTAAGGTATAAGTTTGTAGTAGTTAGGGTATAACTTAGAAGGGTAAGGGATATGTTTGGTCTCAAAGGTTATAAGGTTAATTTAGGGTTTACAGTGTTGGGTTATTTAACCCAATAATGGGCTTATATATATGTAGCTATTATGTGTTTTGCACTCAAATAATAATATAAGCTTTTATTCTAAGTGATTTATTACAATTTATCTTTTGATAGACTTTTATGCATCAAGGTTAAAAATGTGGTCCTCAATTATATGTAAAGACATTTTGTTTTTCCTTTTTGTTGATGGACCATAACATAAGAACCTTAATAAGTGAGGTTTTGTGAAGCGTCGAGCTTCTACAACGTAAAAGGGTGCGTGTGTTCTTTCTTTCTTAAATCCTCAAAAGGAAAGAAGCTTGGCGTTTAGTTCGAAAATTTTTATTTATCAAAGTCGAATATGAGTTTGATGTATTATCTTTTAGTTTTTCGTTTTTCGGAAAATACGTTTCATCTTTTGAATTTGGTTGAAATACGTTTTTAATTTTAGCCCGTTTGGTTGAATTTGGTTGAATTTAATTCGAACAAAGGCAGAACTACGCATTTCGGTCGTATATAAATGTTGAAATAGTGGTCGTTTTCTTTGTTTTCAAAATTTGTTTTTCGTGCTTGTGCCGTAACTAAGCAGCGTTTTATTTGTTTTCGAAAAGTTTGAATAAACTTGAAAATTTCTGCCTCTTAAAAAACGAGGTATTAGGAATTGAGAAAACTCTCTTCAAGGCTGTGTGCAATTTAAGTGGCGAATTTGGGTTCGAGGTTTATTCGTATGATGGATTTAGGTACGCTTCCTTAAAGAACATTTTATGATTCTTCATGATTAAGCATAATTAATCCTAGGGTTTTCGGTGATGGTTTTCACCATAAAGTTTGTTTTTGTTTCTACATATATATGATGAAATTAAGTATTAGAATGAAGGATTTTGAGTTTGGAAATGTTGGGGTTTGATTTGATGTAAAACAACCTTAATTTGAGCTAATTTACAATTTTCAAGCTTTTCTAAGGTAAGTTAAGGCTATACACAAAGATGAGGTTTCTCTAAGGTTAGAGATTATGGTTTTTATGGTTTCTAGGGTGAAAAAAAGTTTTTGGAAATGTTTTAAAAGTATGAAACAAAATTTGGTAAGTTTTGGGTTGAGGTTGAAAAATCAATTATAGTTAAAAAGAATATTACGGGATGAGTATAAGTTATAGAATGATGAATCTTGTTTCGCCGACTCGAAGAATCGTCGAGATAAAGTCGTGAACTCATGGCCCAATAGAGCAGGGCATACTTTATCGGTATACGAGTCTAGAGATAAAAGTAGCAGGCCCAGCCAGCTTAAGATAAAGAAAGAGTAAGAAAAAACTCTTAAAAGATAAATATGAAATTATTATTAAACTTGAATTGATAATGATATGAGAGCTTTCAAAATCTTTATAAATCGAATAAATCGAAGCTCACAAATAAAAAGCGGCTTGAAAATAGTAATAAGACTCTAAATCATGACGGTAGGGTTTCACAATCTCTCGAAAATAAATTTTCCATAATTAAGATCAAATTTCAAAATATTGTTTTGGATCCTCCTTCATCAAATGGAGAGTAATACAAAGTAAATAAAAATAAAATAATAGACCAATAATAAGTATACATAAGACTTTCATTTATTTCAAATATCTGTAGAAAATCATGGCACAAAGTCAAATTTAACAGTATTATTTTATGATGGGATGAGACGAAAGGAGAAGACAGTAATGGAGTTGTTGCTATCAATTAAAAATATAGACATGGGACTGGCTCTCCACATCGAAACACTTGCAGTGGATAGAGGGCTCCACTAGACAATGGGAAACTTTAGAAACTTAGTTTTTGGTGGATGTCTGATTATTTATATTTTATTTTCTCTCTTTAAAAAAGTATATATTGTTATTATTTTTGGACATGGGTTTTCCTTTTTATTTCCACTAGAACACATTGCCAAAATTCTCACTAAAAGGTAACCTTTAGACTACAAAGATAATTTCTCATTACTTTGGTTACGTGCTTGCTCAATATCATTCGCGATGTCCAATTAGGTAAAATGAAAATTAAACATGTTTATTTGAGTATGAAGTATTGTAAAAAGTTTCATTATTATTAACTTGTCAGTTTTTTAGGTATTAATTTTTCAATTAAAGGATTGAAAAAATTAAGTCATAAATAATTCCTATTAATTTGCTGGTAATATAGTTTTTTACATCTGTCATTTTTGTATGTTTATTTCATCCACTTTATACTTGGGTCTAATCTCAAAAGCCATTAATACTTAGTTAAATAGCAATTATAAAAGAAACTACAATTTTTTTATCTGTGCATATGTATATTAGGAGAAAATAAACACTCAATGAAACATAGATGGAGTTTAAGGTGTAGTTTTGGGGTGTCTTAGTTTTAAGAGGAAAGGAAATATACGAGAGGAGAATGTGAAGCTTGGGTGATAAATCTTAGTGGAAATGGAGGGCCGACTCAAAGGCCGTTTGATAGATGGAGCTTCGTCAATCTTAAGTACCACTCTATAACACTTTTACTTCGAGCAGATGGCAGAACTATGTTGGCATTCCATAACATCTTTGAGAAGTTGGACGTTCATGGACGGCACTCACTTTGGGTGGCTTACACTCCATTTCGCCGGGCAAATGCTGGAGCCTTAGGAGTAGCCTCTTACGTGGTCACTTTCCACAGCTACGTCTTAGCTGCCCAATGAAAGCGTGATAATTGATCTTAAACCCAGTGACTCGAGATGGGCGATAGATGGGCTTCATTAAGCTTAGAAGTCTGGCTCACTGCTTATAGAACCGATGTGGGATCGTATAATCTCATACCCCTTGAAAAGTCGGACGTCCGTAAACGACATTCATTCTAGGTAGCTCACACTTTGGATAGCATTTACTCCGGACCCACATTTAGGGCACCCGATGAGCTCTCTTAGGTGAATTACTCTCTTTATCTATTTCCATTCAAATCAATGATGGTACTCAAGCCATGGAAGGAGTCTAACCAAAGAAAGGTGGAGCTTTAATAGGTGGAGAACCCATCAAACTTAAGTAATAAGCTCCCACAACTATATGTGAAACCCGATGTGAGATTAAATGTATAAAGATTCTAGAAGATGTGTTGTTTAGGAATCATAGAATGGTCATTTGAGCTCTTTCAATATAATTATTTATAGTTATATTTATGTTAAAACATGAGGAAAACTTACTCCAATGTCTTGTAATTTTTCTAAGGAATTGGTTGGAGCTTTTAACAATTTAATGGCTTGCTATAGCAACTTGACTGATTCTCACAAACTTTAGAAAAGTGTAGATGCTTCTTTTATATATATACATATACATATATATATATACCATAGCGCTTTATTACAATAAATCGTCACCATTTGAAATTCGAATACAGGACACTTTTCGTGTGGATGCCTTGTCTTATTAAACATTGAACGTTATACCAGCTGACCGATGCGGACATGTAGATGCTTCTTGTTAGTAACCTTGAGTGCAATTTTACGTCACATAGGATTATAGTTTAAAAAGCATAAAATATATCTAAATGTAAAAGTCTCATATACCTTATATTTAGGGTGTAATATAAGGGATTGCGAAATAAAATATAACTTTGGATACCAATCAATTTTATATAATATGATTAAAAATATAATTCAATTTAATAAAATAAACTGAATGAAATATTAAAGATAATTGGTAATAAACTTTTGTTTGGTTTAAAGTTAAGGTCTTATGTGATTGGTTCTTTTAAATACTTCGAAACTCTTTCACTTATAAGACTTTGGGGGTGCTTGGTTGAGCTAATAGTAGATAGAAGATGGTTATTGGCTAATAGCTGATTCACCCTCAATCAGCTCTTATATGCTGCTTCGTAAAAACTTCTAATCAGCTACAGATGGTAACTTATTCTGGTCCGCTTTTATTAAAATATCTATATTTCCTTTTTTATCCTTTTCTCCCTATTTATGTAAAAGACTATTTAGGAATTCAATGATTATTCAAAGCTACATTTTAGAATAAATTTTTTTCTTTATTTATGGTAATAAAATTTTATAATTTCATATTATTTGTTTTTATTTTTGGTCTCTTTCTTTTATATATATATGCATTGTTTTTATATCTCTCTATCATGTTTATGTGGGTACCATGGTCTTTACACCCACTACTCAATCGGCCCAAAGGTCGCTTGGCCCATGTTGTGAACCGGCAGAGGCCCACGTACCATATCAAAGCCAGGGGACGCCACCTAGACAGGAGAATCCTAAAGAAAGCCAGGATGTCTTCCTATGGACTGGCTTCAGGGCAGCCCGTCTATAATTTTAAGTCCCCCAGTTGACCATCCTATCGCATACGAGAAATTCGTTATGAATAAGTATACGACGGCGGAAAATACGCAAAAGATATTTATCAGCGAATTTCCCAGTTTCCAAATCCCTTATTTCCCGAAAAGATTAATCTTTGATAAGGAATGAGAGATTTTATCCCTAAGATTAAGATATTTTCTTTCCAAAAATAAAAGAGAAATTCGTGAACCACTTTTTATAAATCAGGAAGATCCCCCACGAGGGGAAGGTAAGTAATTCCAACTGTGTGAACCCTCTGCTTCTTCTTCTCCATCTTTTGCTGACTTAATCATCGAAGAGACGATCGACACACCGTCGCCAGATCACCCTTTTTTTGCAGGTTCTCATTGTGCTACTGATACCCAGAAGTTCAAACAATAAAGGTAACAACGGTTTATAGATAAACTAACCGTCAATCAGCTACATTTATTCAACTACTTTACCAAGCAGTAATCTGTAATAAGTTACAAGCTATTAGCTACCAACATCTGCTATAAGCTATTAGCTACCAGTATTAGCTATCAACTAAACCAAACAAGTACTTAGTAAGAATTAACTTATGCTCACAATATATGAAACATCATTCCTAATAATAGTAAGACATCATTGTGCTCTAATTGAGTTTCAACATATAATAAGGACTTTTTAAGTCATGTTTGATAAATGGTGAAACCCTAGCCGCTCCTCTCCTCCCTTTATTTTCTCTCATCTTGTTATCTTTTAGCCCCTTTTCCTTGAGCAAGGAGGAGTGATTTTTTTGCCATTTTTGACATGAAATCACTCATTTACATCTTTTTCTTCAATTTCCTTGCTTAATAAAGTGGTTCTTCCACAAAAATTCAGGTTTTATCTTGGTTTTCGTGTTATTGTCGTTTTATTATGGCATTTGGTTTTGTCGTCATCTTATCAATGTTTTGTTTGTTGTCATCTTATTGTGGTGTTTGGTTTGTGATGTAGCTCGGCTACGAAGAATAAAAGAAAACGAATAAAAGAAACGGAACGAAATTCTGAATTTTTCAATATTAATCAAGTCTACTAAAAACAATAACATAAGGTCTTGTTATAAGCGCGAACAAAGTGCAATGGATAATCCCAAAATCATAACAGGATAAATCTAAAATTCCTAATAGATAAATCCAAAAATCCTAATAGATAAATCCAAAAATACTAATAGATAAATCCAAAAATACTATCGGATAAATCCAAAAATAAAATTAGATAAATAATTAATAGTAATAAAAGTCATTATTGGACTTGGGCTTCCTATTTCGTTTAGGCCTAGATATGGGCTCTCCATACTTATCATTCCCTCAGGGTTGAAAAGAACCACAAATACAGAAGAGTGAAAGGAAAGGTAGCAATCCAACAGTAAGAAGAGAATCCAAATGGCGAATCGTCTCGCGTATCCAAGTAGCATCGGAATCGAGACGTAAATGCCATTTGACAAGAAACGAAGCGCTGAAACCCACCATCTACAGAACTCACGGTCGTAAGTAGAGGATAGTATCCATGCATTATGGCCCAGAAGAGTGTAGCAGAGCGTAGTAGGTGCTGCTAGCTTCGCAACCCGGACACGCTAAAGGTAAGTAGAGGCTCAGAAAGAAGTCTTCGGTAAGATGCTCCAGATCCTCTACATTGAAAGCAGGGGCTAATATCCGTATCGTTAGGCAAATCGAGAAGATATGCATTAGATCCCATTTGAATGATAGAATTGGGACCATGGCTCTTGCATAAAGTTTTTTTGAAAACGTTTTGTGGAATTCTTCCGGGGGCTAGGAATGGGACGCAGCATGGTCACCAACATTAAATTCTTTAGATCTACGATGCACATCGGCCCCGATTTATACTCACTCATTACTTAGAAATTTTTCTCTAATCTCGACATGTAAGTCATGGATATGTTTTGCAAAGTTTTAACGAGGTTCGGATACACACATGTGAGGTAAAGGAACAAGATCAATAGGTGTGCGGGGTGAGTGGCCATTAACAATTTGAAAGGACTTTTGCAGTTGAGCGAGTTACTTGAGAATTGTTATAAAGCAAGCTTCGGTATTGACAAATTAAATCCCAAACACCTTGTTTTATCCCAACCAAACACCTAAACATATTACCGGACTACGATTAACAACCTCGGTTGCCCATCGGTCGAGGATGGCTTGGATGAATTTTAAGAGTAGTGCCAAACAATTTCAAGGGGTTTTCAAAATAGCTAACAAATTTCACATCACATCAGATACAATGGTGGAAAGTAGGCAGTGCAATTTAACAACGATCTCCCAAAAACAATTTAGCAACATGGGAAGCATCATTGGTTTTGTTACATGGAATAAAATGTGCCATCTTAGAAAATAAATGATAACACAGCAAGAATAGAATCGTGTCCTCTAGCGGAGTCTTAGAGGCGATCGAGAACAAAGTCCATACTAACATCTTTCCAAGGTTCATGAGGAGACGGGTAAAAGTATATAAACCCGGTGTTTTGTTTCTTAGCCTTAGCTATTTGACATGTTCTACATTGTGGAAACTATCACAGCAACATCCTTTTAAGAGAAGGCGATAAAACCTATCTTCAACGATGCAATAGTTTTATCCCTCCCAAAATGTCGGCTAAACCACGCATGCATCTCCCAAATTAATAAATCCCAAATGATGTTCGAGGAGTACGCCTGATTTAGTCACTTTAAACAAATACCCATTTTCAACGAGGAAGTCGGATACCCTTAGCCGGTTACCGTACTAACCTCATTATAAATAATACCAAAGTCGAGGACATGCGAATACTCATTTTCAATCTATCAAACCCAATGACATGAGCACTCATACGATGAAGTGTAGCGAGTTAATCGACTAAGTGCATCGCGGCTTGTTTTCAATACGAACGATGATTAATCACAAAAGAATATTCATTGAATTGACCCACTTAGCATGTCGAGCATTCAATTTCTTTTGTGAATTTAAATATCTTAAAGCTTGATGGTCGAGAAAAACAACACAAATTCGATCGTCAACAATAAAATCTCAACGCGAGACTGCGCCTTTATAGCATAAAACTCTTTATCATATGTAGAATATGTCGTCTTTTAGCATCATTAGGGTTTTCACTAAAAAGAAAGCTATAGGGTGACCTTCTTATTTCAGACACCACGATACCTACACTGATGCATCACAAGCAACCTCAAAAAACTTTAGTAAAATCGGGATATCTGGCTTGGTGCCTCGATCATTCGGACCTTGATTTCTCCAAATGCGGGCGCGACATTAGACCATTGAAACTCCTTATTCTTTAAACATTCGGTGATAGGAGCCATAATAGTGCTAATCCTATAAATCTCCTATAAAAGAAGCTAAACCATGAAAACTCGAGTCTCGATAGATTGTGGATTCGAGGGCCACTCCTATGCTTTAACCTTTTCGGGATCGGTGAGAAATGCGTATTCGAACCTGATAAAGCTAGAAAAGCACGTAGGGTTGCATAAAAGAACACTTCTTAAAGGTTAACATAAAGCTTAAGCCTCGCGAGTGAGGTAAAACTGTTTTAGGTGTGCTAAATGCTCTTCTTTGGATTGACTATAAATTAATATGTCATCAAAGTATACCACGGTACCAATGAGGGGGTTGGGACATGGGTCGCTAACTCTCATGAAAGTGCTAGGAGCGTGGAGACGAACCAAAGGCATGACTAACCCTTCCAAACGAGACCATCTTGTGTTTTAAATCTTGTTTCCACTCATCTCTGATGCAACAATTTGATGATAACCACTACGCAAATCTATCTTAGAGAACTTGACTAGAACCGGCTAATAGGTCGACATATCCTCGGCGAGGATGGGAAAGCCGTGTGTTGTTGTGATCTTATTGATGGCTGCTATCCACACATTCTCCGAGATCCATCTTTCTTAGGTGTCGACAAAGGCGGCCTTTGCACAAGACTAAGGCTATGCCCCAACAAATCCTCTTTTCTAAAGTCTTTCTACTTGCCTATTCGGCTCATCTCTTTAGGATTCATTACATGTGGGAGGTTGGAGTTGAGAACACCGGAACTAAATCTATAACATGTTGGATGTCTCTTAAGGTGATAGTTCACTAGCAGGCAGCTCATCGGGCACCATATCAGCAAAATCATCTAGCAAATTCTTCACTTCGAAGGAACATCGGCAATCCCGAAGAATCGGAGGAACTTCTTTTGCAGCTAATGCTAAGCACATACGATCTCAAATCCCTCTCTCTCGAAGCGCTTACATTTTAAAATATGCAATTCCTTCCAGGGGATTTAGAATGTCACGTTTGCAATGCAAACTTTAGGCTAAGCGAGGTCTCAAAATAATGTCCTTGCCCTTGTTCTTAAAGGAATAAATGTTATCTTTACCACCAAAATTGGTAACATTAAGATCATAAAGCGAGGCGTATGAACATGGGCAACATCCATGGGTAGCACCTCACAATAGATTTCATCCTTATAATCCCCCATTTGAATAGAGACTAGACACCTTTTGTGACGCCCCCGATCCGGGGTGTGTCGGGTTGACCCGTCGGCCGCGAAATCTACATGTCTCATGTCATGAGGCACGTACGGTGCAAAAATGGCCACTTGGGCCTACACGTCATGCTCATAAAATGTATATTTTATACAAAAGCATTTATTTACAATTTTATTTAATTACAATTTATACAAAACTGGGTTTCTTGCCCGAGAATTTCTGAACAAAAAATACAAGATAGGGCCCGATTTGGCCGTTTCTTCTCCCTCCCCAGGTCCGGGATCGTCCCACATCCCCCAGTCTTCGGTACCTAAAAAAATAGTCCCACGGCGGGTGAGCAAAGCCCAGTAGTGGAATTTCATACTTGGGTTACTCCACTAAGTGAAATGCAATAGCACACAAAGCATACAACACATCTTCAATATATACTTTCGTACGTATATTAGCAATTTAATTATACATCATGTTATTGATTTATGACAATAACATAAAGGTTAGCTCACGTGGGCTAAAGCACGTCAAATGAGTCCATCTTGGAGCGCCCCGAAATCCGCAATCGGCGTGTTATTTTCTCGTGGCAACTGACACACATCACACAATCACACAAGCGGTCGGGTGAATTTGTCCAAACCCACACCAAGGATTTATTCACTCGGTCGAAATCTTTGGGCAGAAATCACGACAAATCCGAGCCTCGACAAACCCCACCCATTCTGAGACCCTTAAGCGAGTAAAGCATTAGGAGAAAAACGCATACGCCCGGCGAGGTTGTCGAAACTCTAATCTGGTACTCACACGTAGCCCTCGACGTGTAGACCAACTTTGCCTCTTCTTGTTGGCGAATCGGTAGGCGGTGATCATTAGTAGATCTTAGAGAGAAGCGGACTCTCTCTCACAAAAGCCCAGCAATGTTCTTGGATATTTTTTCTTTTCATATACGTTTTCTTTTCCACTTTTCTTATTCGCACCAGTTTGGTTTTTCTTTTCATTTTAATTCTCATATATCTCTTTCTTTTCTCTACTCATTTCTCAAATTTACCATCATTCTGTGCTCCTCTTTTCACTTCTCTCCTCCTTTTGGAGCACATCCCGCATCCGGTCAAGGAGGAAATTTCCTCCTTTTCCTCTAACCACTTGTGTAGAAATTTATCGATTTCGCTTTCATTTTAACATTTCTTAATTATAACTTTTATGACATGTCGCTCTTACATGTGGCTCAATGTATTATGGATCTCTGCCCAGTGCCATGTGTCATCATGAGGACATGCAAATGGTTGGCATTTGGTCTCCTCCACATGGCGGCCTCTAAATCTGCCACTTGGCATCCACCTGCCTTCTTAGTATTATTAAATCCAGGCCACTTGCTTGTATAGCGTGAATTTCCGATAATCTCGAGATTCGGCGTGAGTAAGTAAAATTTCGCGAGCCGATTTCAGCGGAGAAGTCCGTTTAGTCATCTGGGATCTGAAAAATTCGGTTTGTAGAAATTACCATTTTACCTCCTTTAAGGGAATGCGGATTTTCAGGGGTCTCATTCTTCCTACTTAAAAAATTTCGTCAGAAATTCGAGTAACATCTGCGTCCAACCGTGCATACGTAACCCTACAATCCGGCAATTGTGTGCTTGATGACCTCTCTCAAGGCCTCGAGCCATCATGGACGGTCGACCTAATCCACATGCGTGAATGACATCCATAAAAGTGAGTCCTTCTTGGGTTAGCTTGACACCAAATAAATTTCAGTGGGGTATCAAGTCTGATCACTCCCGGAGCTCTATCACTCAACTCTAAGTCTACGTGATAACCATATCCGTATGTCCTCACCTCGAGTCTCTCCCGGAGCTCTGTCATCAGCTCTAAGTGGGTGATACTTGGGTAATCCTGTGTTTTCCTCTCAGTCACTCGGAGCTCACATCGCTCGGTACCCAAGTCTGGTGATAACCATTCCAAACAAAAGTATTTGTTTTTAAGCGTGAACAACCCTCTAGATATAAATAGTGGACATACTCAGATAATCTATCTTGTGGGACAACCCTGGAATAATGTATATCAGTGGGCATATAGACGATTGATATTATATATGGGCGATACAAAATTAATATCAATTGGGCGTACTCAGGCGATTGATATTATATGTGAACAATCCTCAGTGTATATCGATTGGGCATACTCGAAGCCCGATTGATATTAGATATGGACAATCCTCCGATATTGTAGTGGACACACTCCGATAAATAATATTGTTGGTGGCCGCAAACGGTCTCTCGAGAAACCACCTGATGCACTCACTCCTTTATTGTTCTAGGGTTGCCTGGTGCATATGAATTGCGATAGGCCATTCCCATTTACGCCAACGTGCGACTCATTTAGATGTCGTCTTATTAGTCAAGCCTACTAATCACCACCCTACCGGTGTTGACCTACGGCCGTGTACTCCGACACACCATCAAACACTTAACACGGTGTCGATCTGTATGCACTCACACCCGTGTTATGCGATGTTTTTTGTGCATGTATAATGCAATATCTTGTGTTGTGGCACCGATCGAGGGGTCCACCATAAGCAAAATCTTAGAGATAACTCACTCATAATCTCGACTATGGGTCCAACTCTCACCATCCTAGGGAAGAACATCATGCCAAAAGCTTCTCACAAAAGGCCTTAACCTCTGGCCCCAGATCGATATCGTGTTGGGTATGACGGCCGTGCTGGAGTGCCGATGCGACAACTTGGAGTGGTTGTCGACTCATCCATGTCAACGACATCAACAACCAATAAGGTCTACCACCTTAAAGTCCACCACGGCTTGCATTGCGTGACTACGATCGTCACGACTTGACCCACACTCGGCCCCTACGGCTGTCTGTCTTCTTAGAAAAGTGCTCATATAGCATCCGGCCCCAGCGGTTCCTCGGCCATTACTAGGGTGTGGAGGAACAAAGCTAATATCCTCTCACGTCCTACTACGACTGGGGCGTATTGTCTCGAAACAGCAGGATCCACGTGCCGGCGATCCTCTCGTATGTCGGTTTGGCGCGTATGGTAACACACCATCTGCTTATCACGATTGGCAGCACTGCTTCGTCTAGCTAATAGTTGGGGCCCGGGTGACCCGCAGCTGGGTTCTGCGCCAAGTAGGCAATCCAGTCGAAAGTGTCAGTACATCTGCTTGAAATAACACATCATACGCCTGCTGACTAGGTGCCTCATCTGGACATGGTCACGATAATCTTGGCCACATCACGAGATATCCTTGCGAAAGCGAGTCATACGCGCTTCTTTCCTAGAGTTGGAAGAAGATGAATCTTCTTTCCTCTTAGTACCCGGCACTTATATCACGGATGCCTTGTATGTCGTCTACTCCTCACATTTTTGCACGCTACACTAGTATGTGCAATAGCCGCGGTGAAGCCTCCCTCTGACCTCATCGAGGCACGCTGGTGAGCTGCTTGGTGGTGCTTGGCTGGCACCTCGTGGACGACACGCTCGTCCTCTCCCTCGACCCCAGCCATCTACTCATGTCAATGGCAACACATTAAATTTTTCATTTAGTCTAACTAGCAATGCACATGCGGTACTAATCGACGACCAGCCATGAACTTACCCGTTCATTTCCTAAGCGGTGCTAATTTCCAACCACTCATAAACAAATTCAAAACTTTCATGTTCGTTTCCTTATCCAAATTCCTAAAGTTATAGTTCCTAACCTTAGCATTCACCTTTTTCCTATACGCATTTTATCATGCATATAATTCCCTATGCAATAGCAGGTGCAACCATAATCACCTCATATACATCATACTATGCATATGTCACTAACGCCAATTGAAACACAAAATCGCCTTGATTAAAAAATCTGACAATAATAACGTATCTCAAAGGGTGTAAATACATTACGAGACACACTGTCGCGCAGGAAAATAAAATCTCCGCAGCGTGTCAAGGCAATTAATTTCAATAACGTGTCTCAAGGGTGAAAATGCAGCCTCGAGACACTATTCACAAACCGAAAAAAAATTTTCACATACCACGTATTTGCATTTATAGTAATTGCAATATAAATATTTGATATATTAAATCATACACAAGAAAATTTTAAAAAATTTTGTACTCTTTTTTTTTTTTTTTTTTTTTTTTTTTAAATCCACATGAGCAGGTGTTCATGAGCGGTGTCGTGAGCGTTGATCCAACGATGTTGTAAATAGTGCGGCCGAACCAAAAGCGGGTTGGGTGCGCGGTCGCACCGAGGCCCGTGTCGCGAGCACCTTCGCGGCGCGCGGTGCCCGGTCGTGGGCGGCTGGCTGCGGCGCCACAACGCCCAGGTCGCTAGCATGTCGCGCACACAGCTAGCGTAGGCCGCGCGCTCGGCGTCTGTAATTGCCAGTAGCGTAGCGCAGTCGTGGGCGACGCATCGCGACCTCCGCCTTGCCCGGTCAATGCCCGGTAGCCGGCGTCGCGATGCAGCCGGCGACATCAACACCACGAATCATGTCGCGACATCGCCGCCGATTAATTCAGCGACAACATCTCTGCCGAAGCCACCAGCGGTCGCCACCGCTGTGGCGACATCAATTTCATCATCGCGACATCTGGGCGACCTGACCTATTCGCGGCGTCGGCCCGTGTCGCGACATCATTAACTATTCGCGACGCCGTCTTCATGTCGTGACCTCACAGGGCTTCACACATGTGGCGACATATCGGCTCCCATGTCGCGACCTCCCACACTGTCGCCCCATGTCGTGACATCCACTGATGTCGCGACCTCCTGCACTGTCGCCCATGTCGCGACCTCACAATGATGTCGCGACATCAAGCTACCCGGCCGCTACGCTGCGTCGCGGCGCCGTGTCGCGACCTCGCTGCGACCACTCATGTCACGACCTCACTTTGATGTCGCGGTATCGATTCCCAGCCAAAATCGGTCGTCCATCTGGAACTGCACCCGGCAGTCGCGGCGTCGCTCTGGTCGAGCCTCCGTCCGATCACGCAGTCGCGACCTCGCTATCCATCGCGACCTCGAAGCAGGTCCCCAGCTGCTGGCGATTTTTTTTTTTTTCATCCTCCGGCTGACCTTAGCACTACGCTACTTTTGATGCGATAGCCTAACCTTTGCTATACCTAAACTTCAAAAATTCAAGAGTTGAATTTCAACTCTTTTTCCGTAATGTGCGGCGGAACAACCTTCGAATTTCCTGACACCAATGTCTTTGGTACTCAAAAACTAAAACAATTGTCCCGGAAATATTTTTCAAATCCTCGATAGCCTTCCTTGCTACTCCCCAGCCCTTCCAGCCCTCCTGGCTTTACTACCACTTGATGATGGGTAGCTAAAAAATATGCGCTACTAAGATACGTTAGCTAAAACTTTCAAATCACTAAAAATTATATAAAAATTTTAATTTATATAATTATCATTTCAGAGTTTAATTAAAACCCTTATTCTTGTGCAAAAAGCGGAATAATTTTCGAGGAATTCCACAAAACCATTATGTTCAAAGCTGAACCTTTATCCGGAAAAAATACTTTTTATTCATTTCTCGTTTATTTCGAACCATTACGCCCGTGGATACGGAACATCTAAGGTTATCTTTTCCTAACCCTAGTGTTCAACCTTTCCTCTGTGCTGTTACCAAGCATACAATTTCCACACTCTTATACGAAAACATGTTATACACCATCACATCGCATTTAATTACCGCTGAAAATGCGCGCGATGTATGATCTATCCCGTGCCCTGAGAGTCTAGGTATATTGTATACCCCAACTCTGCACTGCAGAGCTCCCAAGGTAGCAAGTTTACCTTTGCTCGTCTCTGCATCTTTGTGGCCACGTCACGGGGTGTCAGTTGGCGTAACCCGTCGGCCGCGAAATCTACATGTCTCTCATGTCATGAGCGCGTGCGAGTGCAAAAATGGCCACTTGGGCTACGTCATGCTCATAAAATGTATATTTTATGCAAAAGCATTTATTTACAATTTTATTTAATTACAATTTATACAAAGCGGGTTTCTTGCCCGAATTTTACAAAAATACAAGATAGGGCCGATTTGGCCATTTCTTCCTCCTCTCTAAGGTCGGATCGTCCATCCCCCCCGAGTGCGTCTTCGATGCACCAAAAAAATAGTCACGGCGGGGTGAGCAAAGCCCGGTAGTGGAATTTCCCTACTTGGGTTACTCGGCTGAGGTAATGGCACCTACAACCACATGCTAATATATCACTCATGCATATATTAACAATTTAATTCATACATCATGTTATTCGATTTATAGCTGATAACGTAAGTTGGCTAGCGTGGTGCAAAAGCGCAATCCGACGAGTCCATCTTGGGCTAGCATGAAATGTAAATCGTGTTATTTTCATGGCATGACACACATCCTGCAATCACACAAGCGGTCAGGTGAACTGTCGGAAGAATTACGAGGATTTACATTCTTTCGGTCCAAATCTTTGGGCGAAATCCTGGCTGCGATCGGCCTCGACAAATCCCGCCCATTGCAAGACCCTTAAGCAAAAAAGTAAAACAAGTAGGAGAAAAACCACCCTTGGGTTGTCGGAAACTCCCCAATCAGTACTCACACGTAGCCCTTGACGTGTAGACCAACTTTGCCTCTTGCGCTGAAGCGAGCCGACGGTCCGATCGTCGTAGATCTTAGAGAGAAGCCGGACTTTCTCTCTACAAGACAACGAAAATGGAATTTCTTGGATATTTTTGCTTTTCCTCTCCCCACGTTTTCTTTTTCCCACTTTTCTTATTTCACTTTCGTTTGGTTTTAACCTTTTTCTCATTTATACT
Organism: Tetrastigma voinierianum; assembly: GCA_016808115.1. NCBI lineage: Eukaryota > Viridiplantae > Streptophyta > Magnoliopsida > Vitales > Vitaceae > Tetrastigma > Tetrastigma voinierianum. Next base: position 109,761 of record JAEQBH010002502.1, read on the forward strand.
CTCATCATCTTTCTTTTTTCTCTCTCATTTTTCTCCCAAATTTCTCACTCATTTTCTCGCTCTTTTCCCTTCTCTCCTCCTTTTTTGGAGCACATCCCACATCCAGGTCAAAGGAGGAAATTTCCTCTGCACTGCTCACAACCCGCGTGTGGTATCGATTTTCCTTCGTTTTCTTTTATTTGCTTGGTCTCTTTTATGGCAGCCATTGCTCTTCGGCGTGGCTCGATGTGAGCCATGGATCTCCTCTTAGTGTAATGTGTCTCTTAAATGAGGACATGCAAATGGTTGGCATTTGGTCTCCTCCACATAGCGGCACTCTAATCCTATACTTGGCATCCTTCTGTACCTGTGTCATCAGGCACCAGCCTCGAAAACGTGAATTCAGGCCATCTCGAGGTCGGCGTGGTAGTAGATTTCGCGGGGGCCGATTTCCAGCGAGAGGAAGTCGGGTTTTAAGTCATCTGAGATCTAGAAAAATTCGGATTTTGACCGAAATTACCATTTTACCTCACTTTAGGGAATACGGATTTTAGGGGTCTCACACCTTTGAGTGGCGAGCGAAAGTATGGTCGTTCACGGTACTCTAAATGGATTTGGATGTGAAGTTCTGCTTTCAGATTTAACAATTTATGACATCCTTAGAAACCCACGTTCATTGGTATCACGTGATCGCTAACTTACATTTCTTATCTCCGCTCTGTATGGTATTAATGAAAAAAGACTGATGCGTTTCCCCGTGATCATTATCTATAGTTGTGGATAGCGCGCGAACCACACTAACACATGCATCTTCATCACAATTTTCATGAAAGATCATCTTCATCCTGAGAATAATCTAAAGGATCGATAATTTGGTCTTCCTCATTCTCCCGAAATACTTTGTTCAGCCCCAGTAATAATGCCGCGTTGAGGACAACGGAGCCTTGATATGACCATATGATGACACTTATGACCAGGTATTCGATGAGTTAGTGGTAGGCCTTGATAGGAGAAGCAACAGGAAGAGAGTTACGTAAAATAGACTCTTTGCTCCTAATGTTATTAGGCGTAGTATTAACTGTTTATTGACATGGATTGGGACAGGCCCGACTGTGTGTGCAAAAGAGGAGGGTCTATTGAACTTCTCGACTTCTAAGGCTTTTTGGTATGCATCCTCTGCAATGTGTGGAGCATGCAATTTAACCATCCTTTGAATATCGAACCTAAGACCATTAACAAAACGAGTGCGGACAAGGTGGTCCTCGGCATGGAACTCACTACACCTAAAGTCCTAACTTCCTCAAATTTGCGAGAATATTCGGCTACCTTTAAGAGTCATTTGTTTTAGATTAATCATGGTGGAAAACAAATTGGCTCTTATATGATGGAGGAATGTGCTTGTCTTGCAACTTTGCTTTCCTCTTGACCATTGGGTGATAGGTGGTTCACCAGACGAAGCATGTCTTGCAACACATTATAGCGATGCGTCTCTTGCATTGAGTGGTTAATTTCATTTTAGCAAACCCGAACCACGTTCACTATCGATCATTTCATACCCGTCAAAATATTCCTCGATATGACTAACCAATCGGAGAAAACATTGGGATCATTGCCATCAAATTCGGGAGCGTTAACCTTAACTTTTTGTGATGTCCCTTTGAGGTTGTCTAGCTTGCCTATCCACGATATACACCCCCGAAACACCATTAACCACTAGAATTTGGTATCGAGGAGCGACATCTTCTCTCCTTTGGATTTGGTAGGTAAGTTTGCCTTGGTGGTTGAGTATCCCCAATGGGAAGTTGACATTAGCGAGGTTGAAATTGATCACCTAAGTTAAGCGAGATTAAGTTGTGAGTAGCAAGTAATGTGAGGTTGGCTTGATTGAATGGCCACTGTGAAGTTCATTTTACCCCATTGTCATACCAAACCATTTGCAGAATTCATCAGTTGATGTGAACTAGAAGGACTTAAACCCCGGTGTGGTGACGACGTGTTTCCTAACAATTTCATCGACATGATCACCTATCTCATGTTTACCCAGTGTTTTAAAAAGCAAGTCCATTTTTTTATTTATTGCATGAGTTTTACATTCGAGGCGGATTAGCGTTAGGTCAATTGACCACACATTGAATTTAAATTACCTCTACAGGTACGTGTGGAATCAAATTGTGCGTTGTTAGTATCATGATGACGGGTAATACAAATTAGACTATCATTTAGATCTTGAGATAAAGCTTGTAGTCTTAAGTCAAAATTATTTAGTCTCTCAATTAGATCATTTGGGTTAAGTGAAAAGAAGATCTGTGTCTCGCTTTTGGTGGGCGACATGCGAGATAGAATCTAAATTTCAAGTAAAGAAATTTATAAACTATATGTTAATGCAACAAACACAAATCTAAAATGTAATGTGATTATATATCCACAGGTGCACAGTCACGAAGAATAAGCCCAAAAAAACACGAAATTTTTAAATTTTTTTTTTTTAAATACTCTTTATGCTCTATCAAAGAAACTGAAACCTAAAACAATCAAACAAAATATGCTTAAATATCACGAATATTAACTGAATTTTCAAAGTAAAAGAAAATATACCCGTTGAAGAACCTTTAGGACGCCTACAATTCCTTAGCGTGGTTGCAAGGAAATCAAATCAAATTAATACAATTCTTTGATATGGCACGAAAAAATCCTCTCATGCAACGTGACTTCTCTCTTACATTCGCTTGCTACTTTCGTCGCAGAGCCACTTCGTGTCTCCCGATGTGCTTCTTGCGGTGGGGTAGGATTTTGGTGGGGTCCTAGGATTTTGGTGCTTCTGCTGGTGGATTGTGTGAGACCGAAAAGTCTTCTGCGGTTTGTTTTATTTCCTTCAAAAGAAAACCCAATGTTTATGCTTGACCAGACGTCTTTTGGACCCGATTTCGTAGGTGATGGCTCGAAGCTTGATTTTGAGCAGATTACGTTACGATTTCGCCGTGATGCGAGTTGTCCCCCAAGGAGGTTGAGTCAGGGAAAAAAACTTGAAATTGATTAGTAGAGAGACTGGTTTTGTTATTGTGAAGCAGCCGCGTTTTCTCTTTCCTTTTCTTTTCTTTTGATTTTTTTTTCTGGGTTTCGGATTTGGGGAATTCGAAAAGTAGAGAAAAGAGAAAACTTAGGACCTGTGAGTAGGTTAGACTCCGAGTTGAAAAAACGTAATTCACAAAGAAAAACAACTTGAGGTCGGATCGAAGTTAGGCTCTGATCTGGCTTGATGTGCTTCGACTACGAAGAATAAAAGCGAATAAAGAAACGGAGCGAAATTACGAGATTTTCAATATTAATCAAGTCTCTTAAAAACAATAACATAAGGTGCTATTTATAGCACAAACAAAAATCATAATGGATAATCCCCGAAAATCATAACGGATAAATCAAAAAAATGCAATAGATAAATCAAAAATCTTATTAGATAAATCGAAAATCTTGCTCGGATAAATCCAAAAATACTATCGGATAAATCCAAAAATAAAATTAGATAAATAATTAATAGTAATAAAAGTCATTATTGGACTTGGGCTTCCTATTTCGTTTAGGCCTAGATATGGGCCTACTCCATGCCCCATCAGTTTGTCATCGGCTTGTTACGACATGATGATGTTGTTCAAGTCGTCTTGTTTGCGGATCTCTTTATTTGTGTAGAAGCTGATTCAAACAAGCAAAGCAGTTTATCGATCCAGAAGATATCAAATTATGGTCGTCAGTATATTTAGAACTGGAGTCGTAGATATTCTAGTCACTATATTATCAAATTTATTGGTTTTATGCCGATTTATTATTCTATTAACCTAGATATTATTTAATCCTCTATGATTTTTAGTTATTTGAATATTGAATTTGTCGATTTATGTAAGTTTGAATCAATTATATTATTTTTCTTTAAAAAAAACATAAAAGAGGATTTTCCATAACTTCCCCTTCCTATCATGATACATTTTGACTAGAGCAATAAGTTTAGAACAAACAACTTTGGTGGGGAAGTACTTACTACATGCAAGGGACATGAAAAAAGTGCTTATTTTGATGTTCCTAGTTATTGCATCAACATACGTGAGACAAGCAAGACGTAAGAGAAAAACTCTTGTTTTTGTTAACAAAAGCACAGGTAAGAGGAGCATACACATGCCTGATTAACTCGAACACTTAGTTAATAAACCAAGGGAAAAGAAATCGAAAAAAACAAAGAACAAATATGAGAAAAGCCAAGTCTTGTGATGAGTCACATCTCCTTAAAACATATTCATCGTTTCTTCTGGTGCTTGGTGAAGTCTCTGAAAGTTTCAAGTTCAACAGAAAGAGAAATCAATTCACCAATAAAAGGTATTAATACCATTATACGAACGTTTCAAAATTAAGACAAAAAATTAATTTCATTCAAAACTGAATAAATATCCAACACAATCAACCAAAAAACTCAACAATATAATGATGCTTCTCTCCAACCGATATCCATCTTATTTATGAATATGCGCATGTAAGGATATCACGAATTAGACGATTTAATGAGAAAGAAACAAAAGATTATGATTCATTTTTGTTATAATATGTCTCAAATTCCTATTTAGTATTAATTTCTTTCTGTAAAAGAATGAGAGTTTTATGAGATATTTTCTCGGTATTGTGGGCATCCTAAGGTTTTATGATTTTGTAATTTTTTCTAGTCGTCGCAATACTTTAATACTTCAATCTTGTTCTCTATATTTTCAAAAATAGTGAAAATATTATCTTTCATCCATGGACGTGGGCATAATTGACCGAATCATGTTAAAACCTCTCATGCATTTTTATGATGATTTTTTTATCTTTATATTCTTGAATTCATATTATTGTTTATCAAAGCTTCTGCAGTTATAACAATCTTCATAGATTGGTTTAACTTTTTTAACAATGAATTAACATAGGTACATAAATTGGTTTCAAATTACAAATTTTATTGATAGGAAAAAATACTTGAAATCGTGGAGGATCAATGCATGAGTCACTTTGCTTCATTAACAAAAAGATAATTGTGTAACCTAAATAAGAAGTAGAATAACTTTCACTTAAAGTATGATTTTTCTATTTAAAATTTAATAAATAAGTCTAATAATCACAAACTTTCTTGATCTAATAGCGTCTATTAGGACAAAACTCTTAAAAGCATGACATAATGTGACAATAAGTTGTTTTTATTTTTTAACATGATTCTAATTTTTCATTTTTCTATCACATTACCACCACTTATATTTACGAATCATGATCAATAATATGAATGACTTTCTTTTAAGTATCTCGTGAATTTTATAATCAATTATTTTTTTTAATACACTTTAATTTCAAGGTAGTAAACTGTTCCTATCGGGACTCGATTTGGGACCCCCTCCTTATGTCATTTGTCTATTTGAAACGATAAACGTTTTACCACTTGAGTTAAGCATAATGGGCAAATAAATTCTTTTAATGCTTCTCAAAATTATATCACGACCATTTGGGATGATAAATTATTTTATGCACTTATGTCTTATATCATATTTGCATATTTTTATCATTTATTTCTCATCTTATATGGTGTTATGTGTTTATTTATATCATATGTTGTTTTAATTAATCAATTATAATGTATGTTATTTAGGTTAATTCAATTATCATAAATTTGTTCAAAAGAAACCCATACTTATTACTCTACCTTTTGGATAGGCAACTTAAGGAGTCAAATAGGCTTATTTATTTATTTATTTTTCTTATAAAAAATATAGTAAAATAGTTGGTAGCTCTAACCTTTAGGCCGAAAGCTCCAATCAAACCTATGTCAATGGTAAGTATTGTGTTTCTCACCTGAAAATTTAAAATTTTTAAAAATTATCATCTAATCATTTCCCATTTCTATATTCCTTTTAGTTAATTGTTTTATATTATGTTTAGTTTCCAAATGGCAATAAGAAATGAAAATAAGTAAAAGAAGTTTTAAAAAATATATGAAAGTAATTTATTAAATTTAAATCTATTCTTTAATTTTTATTATTATTTTGTCTTTTTAATTTTTAAAATATTGCTCTCAATTCTTAAATCATTTTTACTCGAATAAAAGAGAAACAAAAAGCAAATCTAAAATATTGTCCCAACGGGCCTAATGTCAGTGTAGCTGTTATCACTATTATTAGTTTGTTGTGAAAATATTATAAAATATAAGATTGAAGAAAAAGGGAAGTATATAATTTTCTTCCTAAAGAGAGAGAATGGATAGAGAAAGTTTAAGAGGAGAGAGAGGAAAAGAGAGAATAAGAATGATTACTTTCACTATGAGATTATTTTACAATGCATGAGGGAGGCATTTTATAGGCTTCTCAATTACCTTCCATTAAAGGTAAGTAAATGGAGATATTATATAAGTTTTATGAAGTTTATTGAACTTTAAATCTTTATTAGGTGAACGTGGTCATTGAACCGTGTTTACAACACTCCTTTCGAATCGACTCACCATGTTAAATACGCCATTAAAACCTATCTAATAAAACCGAAGAGACAAACAATATTCTTACGATTGTAGGACAGAGACTCAAGTTAGTGCCCGATGGGCTGACCTACTTTCTAACTTTATTTTCGAAGTCTGACTACAAAATAGGCGCCTAAATAAAATAATACTTATAAGCCCGCTCACATAGGCTTCGCCAGCCTAACCACTCAGCTCCATTTTATTTAAAATTTTTTGTTAGGACTACTTATTATTTTCTAATTATTAAAAATATTAGTTTTTCAATTATGAAAAAATATAAAATAGTTGTTTATAGAAAAAAAATAGTTAATAAATAATTGTTTTTAATAAAATAAAATAATATCAAGATGAAAATAATTTAAAATAAAATAAAATATAAATATAACTATAATAATTTTTATTTTATATAATCTTTAAGAATGTAATAAACTATGCGATTTCAAAGAAACTTTATTTTATAAAATATAAAATTTACAAAATTACTATTTATTTATTTATTTTTAATATTTTAATGTTAGACCCATTTTGGCCCGGTGGCCTATTACCTATACTTATGATGTTGCAAATATGGTGCTTATATTGGTATTTGTTAATGTCAACAGGTAGAAAGCATTTTTTATCTCGAAGAATTGTGTGTGTGATTGTACTACGATCAAGAAACATACATCACCCTTTATTCATATTGAGATCAATAAATATTTGATTTTAGATACAATTAATATAAAAGAAATAAATAATATGAATAGAAATAGATGAAAAATCGAAATGATATTTTATTTAATTTTAATATAAGATGCATCATTCGATAGCAGTGTTTTCATCATTAATCAAATAGTATATTTTTCTCACTAAGGCCTCCAAAGAAATCAAGATCATAATAAGTTAGGTCCAATCCATTACTATTAGTAAAGTTCATTTCTATTTCTTTTCCCTTTTCTTTTGTTGATGCTTGGTAAAGGTCGATCAAATGTTTGGACGTACGATAGGTATTCGACCAATGCCATTTCATACTACATATATAACAATTATTTTCATGGTCATTGGACGATATATTTTGTTTATACTTTTCATTTTCATGTTTCACTCAGATATTCCACTTTTAGTGGTTTCATGATATTTTCAATTTTTGGGAATTTAAAAGATTATTACTATGAGCACCATGGTATTGAAATTCCTTCCACAACCATGTTCAAGTGTTTGAGACGATATCACATCCACTTCAAGGAATTGTTCATATTCGGTTGGACGGGAATGATGATTTCTCATCAAAAGCTCGTTATTTTGCTTAGTAACAAAAAAACATGCAATCAATTCAGAGTATTTTGTAAATTTACGCTCTCAATATTGCTGCTATAGGAGCACATTCGAGGCATAAAATATGGTGAAAGTTTTTTCTAGCATGTCTTCTTCTTTGACTTTCTTTCAACACGGTTGCAACAAGGATCTAATTTTAAATAATACGAAGTTATATTCACTAACCGTTTTAAAATCTTACAACCTCAAATGCATCTAATTATATCGAGCTTCGAGATAATTACAATTTTCTCATGGTCATATCTCTCCCCTATAATTCATTCCATAGAGTAAGAGGGGTATTTTACTGCAAGATATTCACTTTTTAAATCATTATTAAGATGATGTTGAAGAAAAATCAACGTTTTTGTACGATCTTATAGGAATGCATGATTTCCTTTTTTGATGGTAACTCAAAAATTCATTTAATCAAGATGTATTTCAATATCAAGGATCCGAAACAGATATTTCTTTCAGGTAATATCAAATGTCACAAACTCAATTTTGTCATATTTGACATTATCAAGAATCTTTGATATATAATAAAGTATCAGAATTGATTTCGATAAATAAAAATATAGATTTTGGCTTATAAGAAAAATCGAATATAATTAAAAATATGTAAAATCGAAATAGTGTCCAGTTAAGGTTATGTATTACTAAATATATTGTGAAAATATTATTAAATGCAAAATTGGAGAAAATGGGAAGTATATAATTGAGAGGATAGAGAGAGAAATTTTAAGAGGAGAGAGATATTAAATAAGTATTTATGGAGTTTATCGACTTTCAAATCTTTATTGGGTGAATATGGTCATTCACTCATTCAACATATTTATTATTATTGTTATTATTATTGTTATATGATTGCTTTTATTTTTAAAAACATTATTTTAAAATATTTTTTCATAAAAATAAAGATAATTTTAAAACGATTTTAGATAAATAATAAATAAATATATATATATATATATATATATATATATATATATATATATATATATATATATATATATATATATATATATATTTTTTTTTAAGTTTTAATTATGTTGATTCTCGTAAAATCTGAGAAAGCTACAACATTTAATAAACTATATAATATATTATTTTATATGTTTTTTAATTTTTTATTGGGAGATTATAAATTACAAATTATTTTTTATTTTGTTTCCTATTTTTCATGAGGAAATAAACGTGTGAAAATTGTTTTCTTAATTTTTTTTCTCTAAAATATTATATCAGAGTTTTATTCAAATATTGTTAAAAAAAAAAAATTTATGCTCCAAGTTGAAATGTTGTTTAAGGAAATTTTCCATGGCTGGGCCCATGGGTTTGGACTTGGGCCATTTCATGTCCAATCAAATCTTCACAATCTGAATGGCAGGGGGTTGGCCCACCATGACTCCCCCCTCTAGGCCCACTGTAACATTTATTTCATAGAATTTAGTGAACTAGAGTGGCACCGCGCCCTGGGGATAAAGTATCTACGTCAGATCAACGTACTATTAACGCCAATATCCATCAACCTAACCCGATACAAATAATAAATACGCCAACATCATAACCCAAATTCAACTCATTATTATTCGTGGTTAGGCGGTGTAAACACGACATGACCCATTTAATTTGATTATTTAAAATAATAAGAATTATAATTAATCATTCATGTTTAACATAAATAACTTATTAAATTTAACATGTTTATTAATATTATTATTTAAAATAATATGAATTATAATTAATAATTTATATTTAACACAAATAACCTATTAATATGTTAATTAATTAATATAATAATTAAATGCGCCAATTCAGACAATTGCAGTGGTATGTCAACACGCATTACGACCCAGATTTATTAATCGTGTTAGCAACACTTTAACAGGATCAAAACACAATTATACTCAATCAAAACCCGTAAAAATTGTGTTAGGGCTCACATGCCTACGTGATCGTGGTCACCCTCATAAATTTTTAGAAACAGACAAGCATCTACGTAAATCGAAATTACAAAAATGCCCTAGCTTCAAATTGTCAACATTTCATCTTTGGAAGATGGACAACAACTAGGAAACCCTAACCACCACTCCCTATGTTTTCTCATTAGGGCTTCAAATTATCAACATTTCACCATTCAAAGATAATAACAACGGGGAAACCCTAACCGCTCCTCCCTCTGTTCTCCCATTAGGGCTTTGAATTGTCAACATTTCACCATCCGAAGATGACAACAACGGGGAAACCTTAGCCGCCCCTCGAGACCCTTGTTCACTAGAGATGAGGGGTGATCTTTTCCAATAAAGTGGTTTTCATCCATATCGATATGGGTTTGCTTTTATCTTTTCTTGGTTTTTTTATATTGTTTTGTCGTTAACTTATTACGGCGAGTCGGTATCATTGTATTGCCGACGATTAGCTTTTTCGTGGTTTTCACTTTAACAGTTCATATGGTAAAGTTCAATCCGACATAGTCATTGGGATTCTAATCATATTCGCCAAGATGCGCAAACTGAATTCAAATATTTCGTAATGTCGATTATCAAATATGTAGGATGCCTTGAGCCGATTTTTTTGCTATTAATATGGATACTACATCATCCTTTAAAGTTTTTAGTACTCTTGATTTTGTGTTTCTATCAATTATATTGTTAATCTCAATCAATAAATTTATCTTTTTCAAAAGATGACAAATAACAAGAGGAAGGCATTCCTTGAAAATTGGATCAAAAAAGACGCTTAAGGCAACGTTTTACTCAGATTTTAAAACTGTTCTTGAAACCAATTTTAAAAAAACCCTTAGAATACCAAAAAGATATTCTTTGAAAATAGGGATTTTAGAAACATAGACAACATAAAAAAAATGAGAACCCTTCTGACCAAACAAGTTTTCTGTTTTCGAAAAGAAAATATTCTTAAAAATATGACCAAACAACAACCTCTAACCCACCTCCCATTCAATTATAGCGGGGAAACGGGTTGCGGGCCAAAACGGGCCGGGCTAGTTTGGCCCACATTTTTTCGGGCTAGCTTTTGACCAGCCCACCCCCGTCCGATGCGAGCTGCGAGCCAAAACGGGCCAAATTTTTAAAAATGCTAAAACTTGTAATTTATCTAATTTTGTCATTCTTCAAATAAAAAAAACAAAACATAAGTGTTTAATAATAGTTAATGCATAAATGATGGAGCCTAGACAATATAATAATATTTAAAGTATTCAATAAATGTAAATAATGTCAAACATCATTATAAATTTATAACCAAACTAACTAGTAGCTATTATGTAAAATTTTCTGAAAAATGGTAAAATGATAATTTCGGTCAAAATCTGGAATTTTTCTAAATCTCGGATGTGAAAGCGAACTTTTATCGTTTAAGCGAAATCGTCTCGCAATCTAGCTACTAAGTCAATTTCGGTAGTCAGAGATAGTCGAGGAATTTCGCGTTTTTAAGTGGAAAGTGGTGCGGAGATGACTTGCAGGCGCATTTAAGTGTCGAGATGAGACACGTGTCAAGTGGAGAGCATAAAAAATGAACTCAAGTGTGGGCCATAGGAGATATGTGGCATCATGTCATTGGATAAAAATCTATGGTAGATGGATAAGGGATAAGGTGAAATCAATTGGCCTTAGAATGTGACATGTAAGCGTGAGAGAAGCCAAGTTCTCTTGCCCCAATCTGGCAATTAGTTTGGGAGAAACGGGAGAGAGGAAGGAAAGGAGCTGGAAGAGAGAGAAAGAGGAGAGATTTTGGAGAGAGGTGTCTGTAACCTACAGATTTTGACCGATCGATCAGTCGAATCCGGTCAGGACAAGAGCGAGAGTTGATCGCAGAACTGCGAGAGAATTTCTGCGTCGGTCTGCCGTGTGTGGAGTTTAGACAACTCAAAGTAGGGGATATTCTCCCACTTGTGTTAATCTTTAGCTAAGAGTCATTTTAACGATTAGGGATGTTTGGGGGCCTGAGTGGCCGTTCATTCGGTGCCAAAAACTTGGACTAAGTAGCGAAATCCCTAGAGTGGCTTTGGACAGTCCCAAAACTGACCGTGGACTATATGTGTTGCTTGTGTGTTGATATGTTATTGCTGTGTTTGAATAACATGTTATTATGTGTAAATTTTGTTAATATATGCATGCTTGATATATTAACATGTATTATATGGAAATGACATAATGCATTTCATATGCACGAGGACAACTAGAGAGTACTAGGTGTAAGTGCATGACATATTTTGAAAAAAAAAAAATACATCGGAGGGTAGGCCAAAATAAATTATCGAATTATGTCGATATATATATATATATATATATATATATATATATATATATGAAGTCGGAGGGTTGTCCACAAAATTAATTATGCAGTATGTCAAATACTATATAATAAATTAGGAGGTTGTCCACAAATAAAATAGATAGATTTGTTTGGAAACAATTTTCATACATGGCATAAGCATGTGTGAGAGAGTCGGTGAGGACTCGAGGCATGAAATTGGACATGTAGACATTCGAGTAGAAATCATGAATTCACTTGAATGTGTGTGTTTTCCATTGCATCAACACTTAGGTGGGAAGTAACCCAATGTAGGAAAATTCATGCGGGCATTCTTATCATTGAGTGGGATCAGCTCAAAATCTGGGGAGTATTTGGGAAGGCGATGCTCACTAGAGCGCTTTTGAGAAGAAAGCCGACATGTATGGCTTTGATTATATTTTGTAAAACATGTCTGAAACATTACGGTTATATGTTTGTATGAAGTGTAATTAACTCTTGAAACCATTTGTAATATAGTTGGTTATATTTTGGGTAGTATGGATGTATATGCCAGAAGCGTGACCATTTTTACTTACGGTTTAGTCTGGGTAGAGAGGCGCTCGTTTTTGTGGTATTGGAATCTTTCAATGACTGCATACCATTCTGAGTTGTGGTCATCAACGAACCCCCGGGTTTGGGGTGTCACATATTTAGCAACTAACTACAATTATATAACAATTAGAATTAATGAAGAACCAACCTCAATCAAGTTCAAAGTTTCATGATAAAAAATAAAACATCAAATCATAAACATGTCAAAGTGTAATAAACAAAACTAATAAACATGTTCATATTCAAAGTAGTAAAAAAAATAAAGTGACAAATAAATGATATCTTAAAAACTACAAACTCAAAGTTTCAAAACAAATCCACTATGCCCTTAATGCTTCATCTTCATTAGTATGGTCACTATAGAGGATTTAGAAAAAATCTCAATATATATATATATATATATATATATATATATATATATATATATATATATATATATATATCATTTTTAAAAATAATAAATTTCATTTTAAAAATAATAATAAAAATTTAAAAAAAATTGTTTATTATGACCTACTTGAATAAATTTAGCGGGCCAATAAATTTAAGTTTTATCCAGTTTGCTAATTTCACGGCTCAACCCTCACAAATATTGGAGCGATTGAGCAAGCCTATCGAGGCTGGGCCACACTATATTTCCTAGCTCTACATGCAATGGACAGAAGAGGGGTATTTTGGTCATATCACAAAAAAGGTGTCAGGGTCGGAACAATGATTTTGTAGAGAATTTAACTCGGTTTCACACCATCCTCCATGTTTGAATATTAAAAAAGTATCCAATTATTCCTTTTTAATTAGAAAATAATATGGGAAAAATATGTTTCGGATCATCAATTTGATAATTATTGTGAAGAAGATACCAAAAATTTGTATTATATAATTCAGGTTATAACAAGAAAAATTATCTGAAAAATAAAAACTTTGATAATTTTTTTCAATTTTCTTTCCTAATCCTCTTTTATTTAATGTGATGATTTTTATCATTCTTGACCTGAAATTACCTATCTACACTTTTTTTTCATCTTTTTCTTTTTCAATAAAGTGGTTATTCCACATATATTTGTGTTTTTGTTTTGTTTTTCATGATTTAGTCATTGCCTTCGTGCGGCGGGTGGTTGTGTCGTCCCCAGAATACGACGTTTCGATTCCCTGCCGATGCGGTAGTATTTGTAGCGTTTATTTGTGTTTGAATGATTGACAGAACTGAAATATATACGATTAGAGACAAAAAATCAAATCAATAATCGTTAATATATTCTTGGCTGAGTCGAATATTATAGTATGTGTCTCAAATATATGAACAAGCTATCAAATATAGTTTTTGAGTCGATTTAGTATGCTATTGGCCTGGATGTTGTTTCATCTTTTATGGTTTTTAACGATTTTGATTTTATATTTCTATCGATATATTGCTAGTTTGAATCAATAAAATTATTTTTTTTCTTCAAAATAAAAACAATGTTCATGTATAAAAAATAATTATGATAATACATTTAGTAGTTACGATAGTACATATGCTAACTGTATTATCATAAATGCACTGTCATAATTATTTTTATACGAATCAATCAAATTGATTATTGAAACCCTACTTTTCCCAAATAATGTTCTTGTATTTGATCGATAGAAAATTTTAGACGTAATTAAAATTAAAATTAAAATATATATATTTTTGAATTACTCAATATTTATATCAATATTATAAAATTGTTGTAAATCAAAAGAATTAGAGAGAGATAAGGAAGAGACAAAGAGAGAATTCGAGGAGAGTCGATGATTTACATTTAAATGTGATTAGAGCTATTTATAGGCTTATGAGTGAGAAGACGAAAGTCTTTACATAAATGATACATTAATAGTGAGAATGCAGCCTTTACATAAATGAATGACATTGTAATCGAGTGTGTCATTATGATCATTCAAAATCAATATTTATACAATGAAGCTATAACCTCCCCCCTTTAATGACCATCAAGATTATTAGTCTTGCCTCATTAAAACCTTGCTTAGTAAATACGATGGGATAAAACACAGGCCGAAGGAAAAAGAGTCACAGGTATCTTTAATATCTTTTAACAATGCTCCCACATTAGTGACATGATGCCGTTACGGAGATCTTCGGTTAGCGCATACCAATCGTACTTACAAGTTTCTTGAGTTGCGGTAAGAAGCGGTCTTTTGCCGATAATCTGGCTAGATTATCATTGGACCTTATCACATTTGCACATTGATCCTACCATACTTTGAAGTTCATGAGTATAGAAGAATTTTTGGTGAAATATGCTTGGATTACGATCACCTTTAATATATCCTCCTTTGACTTGCGCAATACATGCAACATTGTCTTCATATAATCTTGTTGGTGTTCTTGTAGAAGATAATGATTCTGATGTGTTTGTATCCGCGGATCTTGACGAAACACATTCTCGACTAGCTTCATGCATGGCAGTATTTACGAATGATTGGAGGAGTGGCCACCATAGTTTGTTTCTTGATCTCGAGGATATAGCGGTATTTCCATAAGTAAATATATATCCATGTGATCGAGGCTTTGTGGTCAGAAAGATAGCTACGCATCTGCGTAACGAGCAATTGTGGTTCCAATGTCTTAGGGCAAAATAATCCCATGTCACCATTCCACGGAGATATCTTAATACATGTTTAATTCCATTCAGTGCCTTTAGTTGGAAGTGACGTATCTTGCTAGTAAGTCGCGAAAAGCAATGGTCGGTATATTTAAGTCACATTAGTGCCCCCGATTGCACTAAGATATGTGCCGGGGACCAAGTAATTCTTCATTTTTCTTCTTTAAGTAGGAGCGGATCTTTAGTCACTTCAAGTGACCTAACAACCAGCGGGGAACTAAGGGGATGTGATTTATCCATATAAAGCGCTTGGGACTTTTACGTATATGTTGATTGATGGATTAATACACCATTTGAGGCCAGACCTCGATCGCGAGGGCCGAGCCGATATTTTGTTTCCCGAGATCTTTCATTTCAAATTCCTTCTTTAAGTAGTCAAGCATTTTGATGAGCTCTTGAGTCCCAAATTAAATTCAAATCATCCACATATCTTTTAATAATTGCAAATTCGGTTGCTACTTTCTTGATAAACGCGTAGACAATTAGATTATTCACATATCCTTCTTTGAGTAAATAATGGCTTAAACGATTATACATTCGACCGAGTGAACGAAATCCATTATAAGATCGGCTGTAACTTGATTGAATATATGCTTTGTGGTTTTGAATTCATTGCGCCCGGGCAATTTGAATCCTTGAGGGTTTTTTCATATATACATTGAATATACGAGAGATCCATATAAATAAGTTTTGTGACGCTACATCCATGGTCGCGTATCAAGTCAGCCAGTATAATATATTAAATAAGCGAAATGTAGTTTGCATCATTCTGGGAGAATATGTCTCCCTCGCCAATCAATTCAGTCTTTGTGAGAAACCTTGGGCCCTGAGGCGTGCTTTATATCGCCTTTATTTTATTTTGCTCATTTCGCTTTCGAACAAAGACCCATCTATATCCAATAGGTTTTATGTCTTTAGGTGTTTGAACTACTGGTCCAAATACCTCTCGTTTAGCCAGGGACTTTAACTCTGTTTGAATTGCTTCTTTCCATTTTAACCAATCATTTCGGCGTCGACATTCATCTATATTTTGGCTCTTGATCTTTGTCATTATTTATGATGTCTGTAGCCACTTGGAAAAGCATCATCTATAAAGGGTAGTAATTTAGATTCAGGATTTTACCCTTATGTATATAATTGATAGGATTTCTTCATTTGTTATGTCTTAGAGTACAAACTCATGAGATAAGCCCGATCAATTGATGCCTCTGCGGGGCTATTAGTTCATTATTTATATTTGTCGATCCTTTTTCATTTGTATGCTCTTGAGGAGCGTCCTCTTGAGAGGTATTAAATTTAACATTTTTTCTTTTTCACAAGGTGTGTCTTTTTAGGCCAAGAGGTCGCCCCGCGTTTAAAGTATTAGCTTAGGCTCATTAGCCATGCTATATTTCAATTTTCCATTGGAATTTCCAATTCGTCTTTGGAATGTTCTGAAATTTGGTATATGTGATTTTGTAACTTTTGTTGAATCAATAAATGCATCAGGTAATCGATTTGCAAGATCTTGTAAATGAATTATCTTTTGAACCTCTAGTTCAGATTGCTTTGTGGGAGGGTCAAAATGAGATAAAGATGATTCATTCCATGTAATTTTCGCCATTCTTCTGGAATTGGCTTTCCTCCCCACAATAGGAAAACATTTTCGTTAAAATGGCCAATCCTATGAATCGAAGCGGTAAAAACCTGCTGTGAGGCTGGCTTATAGGTGATAATAGATGAGGATTGAAAGCCGGCATGCATCTGGCGGCGTTGAGGACCTAGTTTAGTCGATGTGGGAACAATAAGAACATAAACGGCCTGGCAACACGTAGATGTGAGAAATATTAGGTTGGTAACCCTAAAACAAGTTGGAATGGTGATAAATCTGATTTCTTTTTGTAGGTCGTAGGCGAATTAACTTGCCGCATGGATAATAGCATTGCTTACATCTTGGAGTAAAGGCAATTTGGTTTGCACAAAGTAAAGGTCTAGCAATTAACTACGAGACGTTTAATAAAGTTCGATGACCCATTCGAGTATGAACATGAGCAATTGGGTATTAGACATCTATTCAATTGACATGCAATAATTAGAGGCTTGAGATGAGATTCCTGCCCGGCATTATCAAGGCCAATTGTCTTGATAGGGTGATCGAAGTGGGCCCTTAGTCGAATTATTTGGTAGTAATCACAGCAAGTAGCGACATTCTGGTGAAAGAAGGCATACATGAGACCAGCCAGTGGGACATCAATTAAAACCATAAAATAGCGAAAGGGTCCCTTTGGGTGGGTGAATAGGCCTGAATGCTTCACGCTTGAATACGTTCTAGAAGCGAGTCGAGACCAGAGCTTTAGTAAAGATGGTCTAACAATCAATTTGCCTTGAGAACAAGCCTGATTAAAATCATGAGATGTTAAAATTTATGCCTTGTTAATGAATACCCATTAGAATTTATGACTATCACATGCATCATGGAGAATCCGGATGTCAATGCGTTCATGCCATAATATAAATGCTTTAGAGTCATTGAACTTACATTTATTATAGCATGGATTAATGACATAATTCATTTGATATAATATGGTAAAAGCCATTTGTTCCAAAGATTTGTTTTGCCCAAAAATAATAAAGTAATGAGTAAATATAATTTCCATCACGATGCATAGTTTCAATGTGATATCCATTTTAACGAATATCCTTGAAACTAAGTAAATTTCTATTAGATTTATTAGAATAAAGAGGCATTATTAATTTGGAACTTGACACCATTAAATGAGAGCGATTGTAAGCTCTTAGGAGCCTTTAATTAAGGTCAGCGGGACTGAGATAGTTTGGACATTAGATGAAATTAATGTTAAGTTTGAAAAATATTTCTTATTCGAGTAGGATTATTGTGTCATTATTGCCTGATCAGCAAGACATTCATCTCAGTAGATGATATATAATTGATCAAGTTGGAAGAAATCCATATCTTCAAAGAAAAACAAAATGTAGATATAAAATCAAAGTTTGCATTAGATAAATAACATAAGTAATATAATAGTCTTATCGTCGATCATGCAAACATTGCCTGCCAATCAAATGGTCTGAATTTCACTTGGATCCTCGAATCGGAAATATCAAAATTAGTTAAAGATACTTTGCACCCTCATCATCAAAGAATTTTGCATTACTGCAGTTTGCCATCTTCTTTAGGAGAGACTTGATGAGGGTCATTAAAATTCATTTATGTCATTGCCATCAATAAAGTTTGTCTCAATTTTGCTTGTTCTTTCCTTTAATGGGGCACGATAAAGATCAACCAAATGTTTGGTAAAATCTGGCAATGCGGGACGATGACCTTTCATTCCACATCTATAGCATTAGTTTCATATGCTTGCCTTGTTATGTGTACAGGTGTCTTGCATTTTAATGTCTACGAGACCAGGCGACTTGGTTGTTAGAGTTGTTTTTCTTATTTTGAGATTGATTAAAATTTCCTCGATTCAGAGTTATATTGACCACACGACCCACGTGCGACCCGACCAGCACCCCTCGGCCTCGCCCGTAATGATATCACGCCCTCGTCCATGTTTATGAATAGAAATTGATGTAGCATTGGCTTGAGCGGTAATCACAGGCCAAATAGGGCGAGATTGATGATTTTAATACTTGATTCGTTATTTGCTCGGCTACAAAGGAGGCATGCAATTAACTCTGAATATGCGGTAAAGCAGCTCTCTATGTGCCTCTTGCGGGAAGCGTGTTAAAGGCATGAAGAGGTAGTATAAGTTTTCCGGCGTGTCCACACTCATCGATTGATCTTTTCTCCACATAATTGCAGGCGAGAGCTAATTTTGAAATCGTGAGAGTTGTAGTCCTTGGCTTGACAAGTCGCGTGCGCCGTGAAATTGATCATAAGCGGGCTTTTGGGTAATACGGTCTTTTGATGGTCATATCGTTCTTTCAAATTATTCCAGAGGATCAATGGATCTTTAACTGTAAGATATTCACTTTTCAAACTTGCATCAATATGATGGCGAATGAAAATTAAGGCCTTGGCGCGATCACTGGGATCACGACATTTCCTTCTTTGATAGTATTTCCCAAATTCGCAGCATTTAAAGTGGATTTAATGCATCCGAGAATCGAGATAAATAATTTTGCGAAATGTCAGCGACAAATTCAAGCTTGGCAATGTTGGACATTTCTACGAAATAATTAATATATTAATAAAGTAAAAGAATAGAGAATTACAAGTTAAAATTTATTAGTAAAGTAATTGAGCTCAGTGAGCATTTTGAGATCAAAATTTTTTAGATCCGAATCTCCTAAAATTTGATTATTATTTTATTCAAAGATAAGCGAGATTGTATATAACTATCAGCTACAAAAGTTATAAAATAATAATATTATTATGTATATATATATATATATATATATTTGGAAATAAAATATCGAAATATTATTATTATTATTATTATTATTGTTAAAGCCGGCAGGTGGCAAGAACTTTTCTTTTTGTGCTTGAGCGAGCACGAATATATATATAAAATTTTTATTTTTTTATTTTTTTATTTTATCTTCAAGCTTGACTTGAGTATTGATTTATAATAGCCTTCTTCTTAAGGTTTGACGGTGACTTAGTTTTTTTGTCTTCAACGGGGCTTGAGATATTAGTTCAGTTACGAAGGAATAATATTGGATAGGCTTTCGCGGAAGGTGAGTACATTATCAGTTATAAATTTGTATTAATCTTAAAGATAGTTTCAAACTATCAGTGGTTTCATCATAGCTTGAGGCTATGGAAGATTGATCCAAAATAAATAAATAAATAAAATAAAAATAAAATTAAGAGAGAAATATACCTTTTACGGTTTTTTACGCCTTTTTAAATAGAGTTTTTCGTGCTGATAACGTGTTGTAAATCAAAAGAATTAGAGAGAGATAAGGAAGAGGACAAGGGAATTCGGAGAAGTGATGATTTACATTTCATCGCTGATTAGGCTGTTGTAGACACATAGTGAGAAAATGCGCTTTCATAAATGTCATTAATAGTAGAAGGCGAAAGCCTTTACGTAAATGAATAGCATTATAATCCAGTGTGTCATTATGGTCATTCAAAATCCAATATTTATACAATATTTATAACAAAAATAAGAATTTTAACTCTAACTTTTTCTTCTCCTTTTTCTCTAATGTTCTTTTTTTATGGGAATATAGTAATCTTTTCCAGTATTGCGTTCAGACTAATAAATCATCGATAAAAACAAGATGCAAACCAATAAAAACCATAAAGGATGAGAAGCATAGTATAATAAATCTGCTCAAAACCTATAATATATCGACGATCATAATTTGATTTGTTGTCACTATTTTATCGAATATGTTTTATTCGTCTGAATTGCCACACAAATAAAACGTTATAACAAAACAATAGAAGACAATATACTATAACAAGACAATAATACAAAACCAAACATCGCAACATAACGACGAAATCACGAAAAACTAAATAAAACTCATGTTTATGTGGAATAACTACTTTATTATGGAATCACTTGATAGAAAAAATGGGTAGATTGGTAATTCAAGCCAAGAATTATCAAAAATCACTCCTCCTTGCTTAAGAAAGACGAGTGGTTAGAAGAGAAAGTTGATAAAAAATAAAACTAGGGTTTTGAAAGGCTATTAAGTGCTAAGTTTATTAGGATGTTTTAACTTATAAAAAGGTGGTCTTCAAATTAAGAATTTTAATGGTTCAAGGATAAAATAAAAATTAATATTAGAACGGGTTATTAGAGATTATAATAGTGCTATAAAATAGTTCTATAAAAATGGTGGCTTGCAGATATATAAATAAGTCATCAATAATTATTGTAGAATGTATACCTTTAAGAGAAGAAGAAAAAGAATGCATTTTGAATTTAGAGATCCAAAGTGACTTAAAAATAGTAACAGATTAGTATAATTAAAAGATCGATGTTCTTAATTATATTATGTTATTAATGGAGGATATTTTAAAAGTAACATTTTCTCAAAAAAAAAAAAAAAAGATCTAGTAACATAAGATATTTTTGGGTCAAACTTAATTTGATAATTTCATTTTAAAATTATTTGATTTCTAATAAGGATTGGTTAAGATTTTTCAGAATGGACTGTACACAAAAATTGTATTTTTACTCAAACTATTCTTTATGAAAAATATTTATAATTAGTAGTTTCTTTAAAAAATTATAAGTAATTTTTAAATACTAAATGATTATTTAGATTTCTGAAATTTGTCTCCTAAATTATGAAAAAACATTTTAAAGTAAAAACGTATCAGAAAATCATTACTAAATAAAGTCTAAATGTTGTTTGGAATCACTATCAAATGAAGACGACAATGAAATATTGTTTTAATTGTCGTTGTAAAGTCTTGCGAAAGCTACAATTGAGTCTATTCTTTGCAAAAGCTATATTTTTTCATATTTGCATGTATTTAGAAAGTAAACTAAAAGCTTGTTTTGTTATGTTTTTAGCTATTTTTATTACAAAGCAAAGAACGTGAACTGACATGTTTATTCCCATTTTTAAAAATAAGAACCAAACAACGAATTTTCTTCTTTTCAATCCATTTTATTACACTTATTAATTTTTCAGGTCATATCAAAAACCCTAATACTATTTATATATGAGTTTAGGAAATGTTACAACATTAAATAACTAACATAGCCAATTAAATCTTATATTTACATCCCCGAAAAATAAGGGCAGTAACACGATCAAGTGTCGAGTCGTATGAAATGTGATATTAAGTATTAAATTACGATCTTATAAGTACCGGCTTTTAGGAAAGTTGGTCATTTAACACGGTATTAGAGTTTGGTTTGGCATGAGGTTGGGTTCAAACCCTCTTCTTGTAAATTTGAATATTTCATCATCATTTATTAATTTGAAAATCAAGAATAGACTCTGACTCTACACGACTATGAGGTGTCCTAAGCGGACCCATACGCCGTAAAAAAAACTCGGCTAAGCTAAGTCTGGCTAGATTAATCTTCATACAAGTCGAAAGGGACCACAACTGTATTTTTAAGGCTCGAACTCGAGACCATTAGTTAAGTTATGTGATACCCTAACCATCTCACCTACGTATTCGATGATTGAGTAGAAATATTATGTGCATTGGCTCACATAGATATAAAATTAACTAGATAGATTATATTATTTTCCTTTGGAGAGATTTATTGAGAATTCAAATCAAATTCTTGCTAGTTATGTTGTATGACAATCAAAGAGTAACTTATGGCAATTATTTGTTTATCATGAACTAAGTATTTTGAAATTTTCGTATCTTATGTGGTAAAGCGCTCAAAGTTTCAAACAAGCTAAATATAAAGAGGGAAGGAGTCCCGAGTTCGAGTCTCAGTCGAACAATTCTTGCAATATAGCTAAAGTTTATAGATTATAAAAAAATATTTTGAAATTTTAGGACGAAGATTTTTAAGAGTTTTCTAAATAATAATATCCCTTCTATTAATATATGTTCTCTCTCTAAGCTAAATTAACATTTTAAGAGAGAGAAAGAGAGCTCTTGATTGGTCTCTTATTCTCCCAACAATTTTTCTCGAGTATCCATGATACGATCTCACATCGATTTCGTATAAAGTTGTGGAGTGGTACTTAAGCTTAATGAGTTATCCCACCTATCACGCCGGTATTTTGGGTTGAAATCTACTATTGGGCTTGAGGTTCTATTATTAATGGTGCTTTCATTGAAGCCCCGTCGTGATGGGAGAGAATTGCAGATGCTTTTAAGGGTGGGCTCGGAGTGAAAACCAGAGTATGATCCACCTAGAGTGAATGCCGTCTGCGGACGTTCGTCTTCTCAAAAGGTATGGAATGATATGATCCCACATCGGTTTCACATAAGATTGTGGAGTGGTCGCTTAAGCAATAGGTTCTGCGGCCGCGTCATTTCGTCTTTTGGGTTAGAGCGATCTTACTTATCGTTGGTGCTTTCATTGAAAGTCGATGCGTAACGGGCGGGCTGGAGTGCCTTTAAGGCAAGTAGGAGTGAATGCTAGCAAGAATGTAAGTCATCCAACGTGAATGTGGTCCACGGACGTCCGGCCTGAGGGGTATAGAATGTCTGATCACTGCCGGTTTGTGGCCAATTTAAGGCCGGTCTTGTTGATAACAGATCTTTGCGGGAACCTGTCTCCATGTCGTGAGACACGTACATGAAATAAAATGACCCGATAGGCCCATCATCCATACTCGTTCTAATACGGTTACAAAACCATACATTTCTATAGATCTAAGAGTTATTACATCACTCTTAGTATAAAAACATATATTAAAACTAGTTAGTTTCTAATACATACCTGAGAAACATGAATCAAGGCCATGGTCAGGCTGTTTTACCAATCTAGAACCTCTAAGGATGTGTCATCTACACACAATCCTGTGCACGAAGGGGGAGGTCGGCAGCGAGGTGGTAACTCACACAGGTGCACACTCTGAATGATCATTTCACAGTTAAACCAACAACCAATTTGTGCATACATGTTGTTCTATCATGGAAAAAAAAACTACATGCATGTATAGAGCGATACTCTACATACCCAGTGTGCCAGGGTCGACCTCGACCCACCGCGATGCAAGTGCCAATGGGATATCAATGCAGTCGATCTGAGCTCATCTCACAACCCGTAGTTTATGTGATATTTATTTAATCGTTTTGTGTCTTTTTGGGCATGAGAACTTCCAGGGAGTCTATTTGTAGGTCTTTTCACGCTCAGGCGTTTTCGGGTTTCGCGGAATAGATCTGTTGTCTAACCGAGGTTTCGGGCTTTTCACGGGGAGTGTCTATCCCCTACTTGCTACGCGACACTGTCGTTTTCCATTTTTCATTTAGCAGCTTGTGGAACTCAATTGGACTTCGCCCCATTCCCAAGCCCACACGATTCAACACCAAACGTAGTGCCAAATCAGTACCATGTACACACACCAATGTAATGCGGTGTTACCGCACACCAATGCAATGCAATTTGTGCCATTGCACTCAACCCATAACCAATATATGAAGACCTCTCTACATGGACATTCTACACTGTACATTATGTGTGTCTTTATGAAACGGCTCGTAATACATGCGCTATGACATTCGTATATTCGATTCAACATCAACATACATGCGATCATGTTAATATTTCATACATTCAAATCGGTACATCACACTTAAGCATGCACTACATCTTTTCTATAATTAGGTTCATTCATGTCGACACATCATTCGAAGCATGTATTAACATAATTAGACCATATTTAGGCAAGTAATGTTATAATTCATATTCAGTGAGGACATAGTGTTAATAGGTCATCTGACCCAATCGTATAATTATTTCCATCTTTATCACACATATATCACATAATTTCACATATTCAGTATGTCATTCAATTTATGGCAATAACACACATTAGCCATTCCTGGCCGTAAATCCGGCCATGCTTGGCCTTGAAAATAATCTAGACTTAGTCCAGAAAGTCCATTTTTTGTAAATACCACACAAAACATCTAACATGCAATTCCTTGCTCGGGCCGTATACGATCCCGAGCATTTTCGGTTAATCCAGGTCGCGAGTTATGGAAACGAGCGGACTATTCCTCAATGCCAGTGACCCTTTGATGTTCGACTACATTTTGGTGAGCACTTTCTCTTATTAAGTTCCGTTCAACTGAGCTTTTCGTAAGAGTCGAAGCCTTCAATTGGAAGTTCGGACGAGAAAGTTGTGACCGTCAAAAGTTGATGCGACCGATTCACAATGGTGTGTGGAAATTTGGGCACACCCCCATTTGCCATTCTGCTAGGGATTTTGCCATCCCGGAACACAGTGTTTGGTCTCGAACAGTCCCGAAACCCTGTAAAACCGGTCTTTGACCGTTACACAACAACAACCAAACCACACACATATTAAATTTGCCCTAAAATGGGGCGAAACCGTTAGGCCATTACGTGGCCCCTAGGCGTAAAATAATCATAGTATGAGGAAACCTACCTCTTGTAGCGTAGTTCCGGGTTCTTTGTTGTCTAGCGCTGCTCACTGCGCGGCACTCCTTCCTTTTCCTTTTTCTTTTTCCTCTCTTTCTCCCCTTTCTTCTTCTCTTTTCTTCTTTCCTTTTCCTTTCCTTTCCTCCCTTTCTCTTTTCCCTTCCTCCTCCTTCTTCCCCCCTTGCTTGTACGAACTGATCTTGCTCCCATATTTATAGCTTTGAAGAATGCCATGCATGTTGACACATGGCATGCCATGTGTCACACATGCATAGGCCTTTACATGCATTGTGACATATGGGTTGCCATCAGGCGACATATGGTTCGCCATGTGTCATCCACATGGCTCGCCATATGTCGCTGTGTGATAATGCCGGAAATACGTGAAATTCGGTATGCCAGTCAAATGAGTTTGGTTGGGTAAATTTAGTTTCGTCAGACGATTAAGCCAGTGCAATCAATCTTGTAATCGAGATGCAGAAAATCCTAAATTTTCTCCGAACTATTCCGATAAATTACCGTTCCTCCCCCCTCCATTTTTTTTTAAATTTTAATTTAAAATTTTCACGGGTTTTACATAGTTCCACATAAGGATGTGAAGTAATACTTAAGTTTGATGGGTTCTCCCACCTATCAGGTCGATCTTTTATTTTGAGCTCTCTGATTAGATTTGAGGTCCTATCAATCCATGTTATAGATACTTTCAAATTAAAAAATTGATATATAAATATATTTTAAATTATATTTTGACTATATTAAACAATTAAAATAGGATTGATGAATAATTATATACATCCTACAAATTCTTGACTTGTCCAAAATGTAGGTATGATACCTGTAAACAATTCATTGAGTCTTGAATATCAAACATTTGAATGATTTGAATATCATGATTTTGTTTCTGTAATTCCCAAACAAACATTATGCTTAAAAATTCAAAATTCCAAAAAAAAAATAAAAATATTCCATTAGATACTGACTTTTTTTTGGCAAAATTTATAGCAATCGATAAAAAATTTCAATATAGATTATAATGATCAATTAGTGTCTTTGTCAGAAAAGAACTCTGAAAAATGGCTTTTTAAAATTGTTTTTTATGTTTTATAAAACAAAAGCCTTTTTTAAAAAGCTAATTTTTTTTAAATATGTATTTTCAATCAAATTCGGTATGTATATAAATAAATAATAATTTTAAAATATCTTAGGAAAAATGTTTGGTTCACACATTTTAAAAATTGTTGGTAGGAAACGATTTTAAGCAAATACTTAGTAGATTTTGATATTCATTTAATTTAAATGGTGTTCTCCCCAAATTAGTGATCTCAACACAAAAAATTGATTAATAAAATAGTTTTTGTGTTAACCGTGTTTAAGAAAAACGGTTTTAAACCAAAAGGTTCAATGATTCTAATTAGTTTTATAAATATAGTTTTAAAACCAAAATCAAACTCAGTTTAAAAAAAAGAATGCACATGTAGACTTCTTTTTTTGAAATAATCCACTAAAGCTAGTATTTTTTGTGTTTTTTAAAAACTAAATCATTCAATAATTAGTTTAAAAATTAGCATGGCTTGTGATAAATACTATAGTAGAAAAAGCGTGATCTCTCTTGGCCCCGGTTAATAATTCATCAATCAATGGTCTTTGACAATGGAAATAAATTCTCCAGACTATTTGGATTCCGAGAATTTTCCAGTGATAAAACTCAAAAGCATATGTAAGGATATGCTTACATTTATATTTATTTATATTTGATAATTTAAATTTTAAAAAATCCAAAAGCATGTTAAAAACATAATTTTTTTTATCAAACATATTTTATATTCATTTTCATAAGAATAAATATATGATTAAAATAAATATAATTTTTAGTTTTTTTAAACTCAAAGTCTTATCTCTCCTCCCATTTCTCCCTTTCCCTCTTGTTGACATTCATCACAGACCCAACAACCCTAGCCCTCACCCTCACCCCTCGATCTCCTTCTTCCTCCTCTGCTTCCCCTTCCTTTTACGACAAACCCAAACAACCCTTGCCCTCTTGCCCCCACCCTTGGATCTCCTTCTTCCTCTTCTGCTTTCCCTTCCTCCCACTACAAGAAAAAAGGCTTTCATTAACATATAATTTCTTGACTTATGTAAATATTTGTCATTGTAAGCTATTAAAATTGAAAACAACAACATATATGATCCTTTTAAAATTACCTTGACAGATGTTCAATTTGAGGAATATATATATATTTTTTCTGAATAGTGCTAAATAGAATTAAGAATTTTGTTTTTTGTTTTTTCTTTAAAAAATCAATTTTTTTAATTTTTATCTGAATTTTAAGATAATAAATTTTGAAATAAAAAATAAAAAATACTTATGATTTTATTTAATTAGCATGAAGATGATCATAAAGTTTCAACTAGATCATATATGATTTCTCATATTTCCAATATTTATTTTTTCTTAATAAAAAAGCATTCCAAAAGTATTAAGAACAAGTTAAAGACAAAATTTTAACTTTTCAAATTTTAAATTTAACAATAAATTATCAAAAAGTTAAAAAAACAAACCACCTAAATACTGAAAATTATTTTTCTTTCACAAGTCAAAAAAAACAAAAGCGACCTTAAGCCTATAAAAAAATAAAAAATTTAGAACACACCTACTCTCATCCCCTCCCTCCGTACCAAGGAGGTGAGATAAAAGAGGAAGGAAATATATTAGTATGGGTAGTTAGCGAAAAGGCATTAAATTTATTTTTTCGTAACCAAGATCTTTTGAGATTTAGTTAAAGTTTTAGTGAAGCGTCAGTGGTGAGGCATACAGAGTTTAAGTCTATCACCAAATATATTCCGATTTCTTTCTGTAACAATAATTCATCATTCTGCCGTTAAATACATATCGGCTTTTTATCTGTACATAAATTTGATTTGAAAAGATAAATAAATATTTAATTAAAATTTAAAATAAAAATAAATATTAAATTAAAAAATAAAAATGGCCATAAATATTTAACTAAGTAAT
This sequence comes from Tetrastigma voinierianum, assembly GCA_016808115.1. Lineage (NCBI taxonomy): Eukaryota > Viridiplantae > Streptophyta > Magnoliopsida > Vitales > Vitaceae > Tetrastigma > Tetrastigma voinierianum. The sequence goes on from JAEQBH010002502.1 coordinate 138,072, forward strand.
AAAAATAAATAATTATTTTGAATTAATAAATTTAATGCAGTTGAAATTTTTTTGATTACATATATCAAAGTAAAAATGACATTTATATTTATATTTGTATTTTAAAATATTCACAAAAAATATGATTTATGGTTTTTCATTTATTAATCTTATTTATTTATAATATTATAGATTGAAAATAATTAGAAGTTGATAAAAAAATTTGTAGGCTAATTATTTGGCAAAAAATGAGTTTGGGTCAAAACGGCGTCGTTTTGTCATTTTTTGAGTCAAAACGACGTCGTTTTGGCTCTGCATATTATTTTTTTGAAATTCTGCATATACCCAAAACGACGTCGTTTTGAACAAAGCTGGACCAAAACGGCGTCGTTTTGAAGCAGCGTTCACATACCCAAAACGACGTCGTTTTGTTATTTATTTAAAAAATAAAATAAAAATGAAACGTTGTCGTTTTATCTCCTCCAGAGACAAAACGATGTCGTTTCGCCAACCCTCCTTCCCCAAAATCAGATCGGTCCCTGTTTGTCGTCCCATTTTGCACCGGGGGGGAAGACAGGGCGCCTCACCGACGGCAGCAGCGTTTGGATCGGAGAGCTCACAAGATTTCGGAGCTAGCGGCGGCGGCCGGTGACCCCGTATTTGGACCTTCAAGCGCGCGGTGTTGACGCGGACGGTGGACCGCGACGGCGATATGCGTTTTGCTCCATTGCGGCACGCTCCGACGGCGACGGCGACAGCGTCTGAGGTTGGCTTTCCTCCTCTTCTCTGCAAGCTTCGAATCCTTTCTTGAGATTTCCCTCAGATTACCCAAATCTGGATATGGAAATCGTTTCCGGTTTTGCTCTATTTATTGAAACATTGTTTGTCGTTGTTGGGATTTCAAAATGGTTCATGGGTGTACAATAATGTCAGGGAAATCTCTGTTCTATTCATTTGCCTTTCGTTTTGCTGCTGAACAGTGATCAGCTATATTTGCCCAAATTTAACTGATCACTATTCCCACGCCAAATTTTTGCTCCAGGTTTTGCTCCACTGTTGGAGCTTGATTTTTTTGATAAAAGCATCTATTTTTAGCTTTTGCTCCCGGAGTTGCTCTCAAACATCACACGTACCAAGGAGGTGAAGAGGTCGGCCAGCAAAACAATGTGCTCGCTAAATGGCGCAGCAATATTTTCTTCCCTAACCTACAGGCGACGATGAAACTGGGTGGCCCCACTCTCATGGTCTCCATCAGATCTGCTCTGGCTCAGAGTTAAATCCCAAGCCTCCCAGCTCTGCTCTCATCCCACACCACTACCCCACGGCAAATTCTTCTCTAACGGATTGGACCTCGCCTGGGGCCCAAGCTGGATCCCCCAACTTCAGAGATTGTCTCAATACTTGCTCGACTGCTTCAAGCCGATCGTCGCTGATTTGCTCTCACTCCCGATGCCGACAATCGCCGCCGTCTCCGGACACGCCGCCTCCAGCAGGTTTCTGGTCGCTATCAGCCACGACTACGTCCTCATGAAGAAGGAGAGATGCGTTCTGTACATGAGCGAGCTGGACATCGACTGACGCTTGCCGCCGGTGAGCTGGACCGATTTGACTAAATATTGGTCGATCGATACCCATCCATAGGTGGTGGATGCTAACTCTCTTCAAAACCCTAGCCCTGGTAAGTTCAACAATCTATGCCTCAATCGTATTTGTTTTTATTTCACTTTTTCTTTGAATTTTCAACATTGGAAAGCCCTAAAAGCAAGATCCAACCTTGCCAGGAGATGTTTTGAGTATGAAATAGTTCAATTTAAGACCAAAATTATTCTGCATTTGGTCAGAGATTTAGAAGAACGCTACAAATTGAAGTCTAATGAGCCTAATGTTAACAGTTCTAAGCACTCAAAAGATTACCATATCTGTCTTTTTGAACTTGTTCAGTCTAACAGACTTCCCGATAGCTCTTGCTGGAGATCTTTATGCAATTCAAGGAGGTCTCACTACCTGGACTATGGACTTTTGACTTGTAGGCATCAAATATAGGCCTATCTGTCTTACAAGGCTAATCTTATATTTATATAAGTTGCAGTTTAGAGGATGGGCTGATGACATTTCTTCTGCTAATTATAATTTCTCAAAAAATTAGAAAAACAAAAAAGTAACAAGGGTTCTATCATAATTTCCCCCTTCTGTTAGTGTTTTCTTGTAGTTTCTACCATTACTATACTGTTCCTTTTTTATAGGGATGTGGACAAGCGAATTGTCTCTCTCCCAGAGATTCGGAAACAGAGATACATTGCAGGTGAAGCTCCATCCAGAAGTTACTGCTCAAAGTATGAGGATTGAATGTCTTTGCCAATTAAAGATAAGCAGCTTTTGGATCCCTACTCTGTCGTAAAGATTTGTTCAACCACCTTGCTTCATTTAAGGTACAAGCTACATAGGCATCTATTAATCAAATAGTTTATTAATAAAAGCTTTAATCATTCTAGAACTGATATTGGGAGCTTGACCCTGTGGGGCCCCCCCGTTGTCTGGGGGCAGAATTATTGGATATTTGAACACTAAACCTTGGGCTTGCTTGGTTTGAATTTTATGCCAAGATGACCTAAAATGTGAATTTTTCTTATGGGATAAGAGATGTTTCAAACTTCTCTTGGTCCAAAATATCCAGCTGCCTAGTTGGTATCTTTGAGTTTTTGTTGAATGACATGGATGATACAGGCCTGTATGTAGTAGTATGAAAAGAAATATTTCTTACATGATGAACTTCTTTTCTAAATGCTGTCTCATTTCAAACTTGCTCCATGTTCTGTGAATAATGTTGGACCACTCCGCTTATTATTCTTTCTCTATGTATCTTGATTTTATTTATTTATTTTCTTTTTCGTAATTTATTACAGTAGTATACCGTTCTATTCAACAGCCACACATGCATTATGCTGAAGCAAAGAAGAAATGGAGTTTGAAATAAAGTTTTTTGTTTTTTGCAGATTGGATGCTATGAAATTGAGACGAAATTCGGACATGATCATTGGAGGAACAAGATGTGTAATTTTTTGAAGTGGTAAGACACATAGTACCATTAGATAGTCATCTCTGCTGAGTTCAGCGCATGGTTTTATTGCTAGGAATAGCCATATCTCCTACTTAATAGTGTACCATGTTCTTTGAATTTTCTTTTAGTGCTGCCATATATTACAAACCTTTTGGAGAATCAATTGCTTTCCTCTTCTTCTTTTATTTTTTCTCTCTTTTCTGCTATGACTGTTTGTCAATCATTTAATGAGGATTATTTATAAAAACCATATCCATTGGAGTACAAGTGGTTTATTAGATGAACTTGTTAACATTACAAGTAAACTGAGACTGTTAAGTGAATAATTTTAAAAAATCATTATTCTATCTATATAATACCAAAGATTGTTGTGATGTGAGTCAAACACAACTCTCAGACAAATAAACAAATCTTAGAACTGAGCTTTAGAAGGTTCTCTCTTTTGTCACAACTCACATTATCTTCTAAATCATGTGACACATTGGAGGTGAGTTGATCTTGAACATGTATATCAAGTACTTAGTTTTTAAGAATGCAACTGTTTGCTTGTATTAAAGTCGATTTCTTTGAACTCTTTTGGCTTTTATGTCTCTAGCAGTAGAAATGAAGACATACTCCATATTAAAGCGCCTGTGTTTTGTACTGTGTAATGGGTTTCAAATAAATCCTGCTGGATCTAAGAAGATGCCCTACTAAAAATTTCGTTTCTTTTTTAATTTTTAGTTGACACCCATATATGAAACCTTATTTACCCACAGATCTTGCCTTAAAATACTTTTTTTAACCGTGGATGTCCATTAAGCGAGTTCGCATCTTGCTTGACTAATCTCATTAGGCCCTGAAATTAACGATTCGGTAAATTTTCCGTGGTCCTACGAGGCTCGAACTAGCTAACCATTTAGAAAGAAATGGTATCATCATGATCTGGAGAATTCCATCCTAGATTAATGTATCATGAAGGGGAAAAAAAACACGAAGGTGAAGATAAGTGGGTAGCATTGAAAGACACTAGTTGGTGATATCAGAGAGCTGCAATACTCCCTGATGGGTTTCCCGAAGATAAGCTGCAGAAGCAAAACAATATCATAAAACAAAGAGATTGAATGATGGTAACGATTTTTTGGCAGTTCTCTCTCTCTTGAGGGTGTCAGTAGCCCAGTTGTACTTGTCCCTAAACTTTCTTGGTCCAGATGCAGAATAATTGGGAAATTACTTTAGTACAAATGTAGAAAATTTCCTATTGTTTCATTTCTTTTCAATTTTGGAAAAAATCAGGGATATATTTTCAAATTATCTTACATAACCAATTTCCCTCTAGTTTTAAGTCTAGCTTATTTTGACTAAGTTGCTATTTGCTTCTCTTTTTGGGTTTTCAATTTTCTAAATGGAAGCCTAACTAAGCCTTTGTTTCTTCATTGTGTGATGTTTTTCTTGCACTTTCTCAACAGCCAAATGCACCCTAACCCTCCATTTTCTTGTCACTTTCCCCATGTATTTGTAGAGTTATTTGTTTTAATTCTCTTGAGGAAATGTTTAGATAATAGTAATCTTGAACACTGAGGTTAGTCTCTAAAAATTACAAAGAGGAGAGGAGAAATTAGGTATGAAATTTTAGCGGGTCGTAGAGTTTTAATTATTATTTATTCAAGTACATTTTCTTTATGTTCTATCGATTAATCTATTGGATTTGGGTTCCTTTCTATGTCCTTTGTTTGTTTCTCGTGGAATTGGAAGAAAATGAAAGAGAATCCATTTTGAAACTAGAAGAACACTGAATGAGTTTTAGGCTTTTTTTGTTTAATAATCTTGCATTACACCACAAGTTGGTATTGAAATCTGTTGATGCATTTGAGTCACTGCTTCACCTAAATGTTATTTGTACAAAATAAGAACATAGTTTTGGGTTAGATGAGCTTTATTCCTTTTTCTAAAACTTTTGATTGTTTAATATTTCAGGGGCTTATTTGATTATATTCTAAGATCCTTGCTTTCTTAAAGAAGACCTATTATATTATATATTACTCAATTGAATTTTATTAGATTTAGATAGTTTGTGAAGAATCAGTAGTTTGGTGATGTTAGATACATGAATTATCACAAGCATAAAGACGGATCGCATGTATCTTCGGAATCTGCAGCAACTTTAATAAATTTATTTTTCTTACTCTTTGGTTATTTTGAATAATTCTAAATTCTTAGTTGATATTTGTATGTATTTAGACTGAATTCATTTTGTAGGAAAAATTAGACAACTTTTAACTATCGATGAAGAAAAGTTGAAACTGCTGAGGCGAATGAGGCTATAGGTCCCTTTGAAAGAAGATGCAGTTCCCAAGTGTTAAAAAGTCGAGATAAAAATGGTCATGTTCGAGGAATGAGTTTCAAAATCAGTCCCAAAATGCTTGAGAAAGAGGCTAGTGAAGAACAGATGAATGAGCCCAACAAGGAGCTTGCACAAGTTGCAATTTTGACGGCTCAAGTAAATAAATTAACAGATATTGTTATTAGGCGTGATGGTGCTATAACCGAAGAAGTTGCGATTTGAAGAAATACTTGCTTAGTTTAATTTATATATTTTAATATTTTATTTTATTTTATTTAGATATTTGACTTTTGTGTTGGATTACGCATGCAGATAATGCCTTTGATATTATTTAATGGCATAATATTGTTTTATTTTTTAATTTATATCGTTATATAAACTTTTTTTATTGAAAAATTTAAATGTCTTATTGATACTCTTATTTCTACAAGTATGCATATTTTATTGACAATTTCTTTATTTCAATTAATATAAATATTGTATGGTATACATATATTAATTACTTTAGATGTAGGTAAAGAGATTAATAATAATGATAAAAATGACAATTATATGCATAAAAAAGATGATGAATAATTAAACAAAGTATGATTTGTATGCTTTCTAGCATTCATAATTAAACATCTTAACAGTTAGATTCTTCAATTTGCTTAACCTAAAGTAATAATAAATTACGTTGATTTATCATTCTCGTCATATTATTGCCTTAACCAACGTTCCCTGATTCATCCCAGGGAAAATAGTACAAACTTATATTTCAAAGGCCATAAGTTTTACTAATTAAAAGAAAGAAGCAAAAAACAAAAAACCAAAAACAAAAAGCAGACAAAGGAGGAAGAATAAATGAAAGCATACCAGCCCACACTGCTATCCACCGCCGACATGACGCGCCACCGTCATCAACCGCAGATTTACAATATCCGGACGGGATCCAGCGTAATTCACCCGATCAGCGCTTTTCTCCTTCTCCTCATCCTCTTCAGTTATGTTAGCAGGATCACTACTTTTCTCCTCCTCCTCCTCCTTCTCCTCATCCTCTTCAGTTATGTTAGCAGGACAAGAGCGAGATCCGACTCCATTCAACTTCGAAAACCCAGTACTCTCCGACAACGCCCGTTCGATTCTCCTCCCCGGAACCTCCCCCTCGCTACTGGAAAATAACGCTCCAGCGAAAAAGTCGTGAACGCCGAAAGACACTCTCGGTGAACCGGGAAGAAGCGAGGCCATGACCGCAATGTTGTCTCGGCGTGGAAGGTTATGAGATTTGTGGATAAAGGAAAACGAAACGCGTCCATCACTTTTAGAAGAAGTTACGTGTTCATCATTTATGTTGGCCCCACCACCACGAGAGTAGGGCGTGGAAGTGGATGCCGCAATGTTGTTTGAGCATTATATATTAACGACCCATTTATCCATGCATGAATCCAATCCATATATCTAGGAAAAAATAATCAATAGAAAAAGAAATCCATATATCTAAAAAAAAAAAAAATCAATAGAATCGATCAATATATATTTATCGAAACAAACTAAAAGGAAACAAAAGATGAAACATCTATAAAAAGAAATCACCCACTTTTCTTTTATGATGTTTAGGATGATGATAATTATTATTATTATTTGATTAATACATAGAATACATAGATTTGAGATATTAGTCGAAGTGTGTCCTAACTGAGACCGATAAAACTTTAGAAAAGTGGGTGTATAACTAAAAAGAATCATATTTAAAATAACACTTCAGCTTATAAAAAAATTGTACTTAAAAACAAACTCAAATTGCGGCTTCATTAAGAATAAATTAAAAATAAAAAAATAAATAAAAAGAGTATGGTCACATATATAACGAGAGGTTCAAAGGGACGTGAGGATTTAGGTGCCTTTATTTACTGTATGAATATTCGCATTAGAAGCTTCCCGTTCACTCGATCATTTTGCTTTTAATTAGAACTGGATTGCAATAAGTGCGTGGGATAGCGATGCTACCATGGTCGACGGAGATGGGGATTCGTTTATGATCCGCCATCTTTTCCTCCTCTCCTTTATCCTTTATTTTCACTAGTAAAAAAATGAAAAAAAAATGATTTAATTAATCGTACATTTTACTAATTCATTTCATGATCATAGCCAAAGAATCAAAGTTTTTGTTTTTGTAATAGAGTTTTGAATGGATTGTCAGGGATGGACAATGACAAGAACATAGAAAAAAAACATAACATCAATTATATGTTTTAACATAATCCAACAGAAAAAAAGAATTATTATTTAATTCATTCTAGGTTTATGGGGATTTTTAATCCCGGAACTTAAGGGTTTAGAATAAGAACAAACGAAAGCAGAGGGAACCCGTCTTCACCTACCATTAAAGGTGCTTTTTCTTGGAAGCGACTGCTATCCAAAAATAATAATAATTCAAACAAAAAAAAGCCAAAATAACTCTACTTATCCCAAATTTTCTAGCAAACCAAACAGATATGATAAGGGCCATTCACATGCAGAGCCCTTAATACAAAAAAGGGAGTCAGTCTACGACAGCTTGGAGGCTTCAGTTTGAGATGAGTAAATTGAATGTGTGACTGATATTTGTGGGCTCACCACACCCACGGATTCTTTTCCTTAAAAAAGGTGATGATGAAATGGGAGGCAACGTAGTACCTTCTTAGGGGGGGGGGTGGAGTTGTTCATATTGAACTGAAAGAAAATGAAAAATAAAAATAAAAGGGAAGATTTTCAACTTCGATATCTTGATTAAATCGATGCAGAAATAAGTATAAAAATATCAAGTGGTTGCTACTTAGAATATTAAATAAGAACAAATGAGTATTTTAAAGGACAATATCTATAGCTTAACTTATTCATAATTCACATGCTTGTGTTTTATTTTTATAAAATTATTATTTTTCTAATTTTGCATTTATAAAAGGCTTCTTCTGTAATCTCTTTGAAAATTACTTTACAAAGTTTCAAAAACGTGACACTCCTTAATTTTAATTTAAAAGTCATTATCTTTAAATTTAATTGAAAACTTTCTTATATTTTATATATAGGATTTGTTTATCTATATCTATACTGATATAAAAAGCATTTGTCAATATTATTTCCATAAATACCCTTACCACTATTTAATAATATCAAATACTCTCATAATATTTAATAACAAAACTAATAAAGAAGAAATCCAAGATTTGCAAAACATTCCCATGAAATTATCGTAAATATATATAGAAATCATTGCAAATATTAAATATGTATTTAATAATAAAATTTATTTTAATATTTAATAATGTCAAATCTTTTCAAGAAAGAAATATGAGATTTTCAAAATATTCACTAAAATTATAGGAATCTTATGTTACAGTTGCCCATTTGGCTTATTTGAAAAAGAATTAACAACAGATTTGATACCCAAAAAAGGTGAATTGATTTAAAAATAAAAATAAAAAACTTTATTATATTGTGATTTAATTTTGTTGTTTCTAAAATACCCTTAAAAATCCAAAGAAAACCTAACATCTATCGTAATAAAATAAAATAAAAATCTCTTTGTTTTCTGCATATTTCATAGCAGCGAACGAGAAAAGAAAGTAAAGCAGCCCATTTAACTGCTTGGTAAAAGGTTTGACTTTCCGATTTTCTTATGCTTGATAACAGATTCCACATGGCCAAATCAAAAAATTCTCTTTGTTTTTCTGCATATTTTCGCAACAACCGAACGGACAACAAAAAAAATAGCAGCTGCCCATTTGACTGTTTGGTAAGGTTTTAACTTTCAGTTTTCTGATGGTTAATAAAAGATTCTACATTGCCAAACATTGGATTTGCAGAAATTTTTCAGGCTCTAGACTAAATATAATCCAATATTCGTCATGATACTGTAGTTTTCCTTACATTTGGCTAAATTTCTTAAAGACTGATAATTGTTTTGAACTATACAACACATAGGTATCAAACATATCGTTTTAGTTTGCAACATAAAAAAAACAGCTATGGAGGGATACATGTTTTGTTATATTCACGGAGAATTGGTCAAGGGTGTCGATGGAACGGAGAATTGGTCAAGGGTGCCGATGGAACAGTCCAATACATTGGCATTTGCACCATCTGTATTGAGATTGATGAACATATGTCAATATGATGAATTTAGATCAAGAGTTTGTGCGACGTTGAACATGCATCAGGATTTAGTGAAAATTGAATTCACTTTTAAATTCGATCCATCATTACTTATCATTTTATGGAATGATGCATCATTCGCCAACATGCTCCGCCGGAATGATATTTATTGTCGAGTTTATGTTCCTTCGTCTGGACGTAAAGTTGTATTTACCCAACTCTAAAGTAATTATCTGAATTCTCAAATCTAGTTAATCTCTTATGCCCTTCTATTTTCTTTCTAATAGCTTCAAAAGTTTTTATTGTGTGAATGATTTGTAATTGTAAGCTTTTTTTTAATCAAAGAAACATCCTAATGGATGAGGCGCTAACATTCTGGTTAGATGATCATGTAGATATATATGTCTATGGAATAGGAAAATGCATACATGATATGGAATGAAAATAAATGCATGATGATAGCGACAAAGATTGCCTACTTGAAAAAGGAATCTGGGTACCGGGAATGGACAGGAAGAGTCTTTGGTTGCAGCTGCGGGACGTGCTAGATGGGGTATGGGTAAGAGCGTATATGAAACAACGGATAGAGGCGAGTCGATGATGAATTTTATTCTTATTAGTTATTTATTTAATTGTATTTTAGTTTATCGGATTGAATGCTTTTGGATTTTATCCCATTAGGATTTTTGGATTTATCGTTCTTGAAGTTTTAGGATTATCAATTCAGGATTTTTTGTTTGTCTTTATATATAGCCTTGTACGCGTTGTGTTTTTGGTAGACTTGATTAATATTGAAAACTTGAGAATTTCATTAATTTATTTTGTCGCTTTCTTTTTTAATTTATTATTATTCGTAGCCGAAGTACGTCGGTTTGAGTATCGAGCATAAACTCTACTCCAGAGATCAAATTGTTATTAACATTAAATCAATTCTGTTTGTTTTAACTGAATCGTCGGCCAAATTTTTATCAAGTACAAATATATCTATTCTTTTCCCAATCTCTCTCAGAGAAATTTTTGATCAAGTACTTAGCCTGCAAGTTATTGGAAATTTTTATTCTGAATTTCCAATATCTTTGCCCACAAAAGCCTCATCGCGAGAAAATTGAATCTTTGAATTAGAGAAGAAACTCGAACAGGACGATGCAAAGATTGCAGTAGCAGAGGCCACGACAACGGACGTTGGAAAGAATCCTGATTTCTTCATTGTTGAAGGAGAAATTTCTGATATGGGGAAGATTCTTAATTTTTCGAAAAAAAAATTCTGATCCGACTTCCCGCTGACAAACAAAAGTTTGGTATTGGAGCTACGTCAATTTTCTACAACACTCAACTTCTCAAGAAGCCCAATGGCGGCATAAACATTTTGATTTCGGCTTTATTTCCTTGGGATTCGGCAACCTCTTGATCACATTGTTTTCCACTTCTTCAAATAACTTCACACGATCAACACCGCCACCATACGCAGTCCGCACAGAATCAAGAAATGCAATCTGGTTGCCCTTATCAAAAGTGCACTGTTTGATTTCTTTTTGCAACCTCACTAGGAATTATAGACGGCCTAAAGGTTAACGGTACTCTTTTGCTTACTTTGAAAACTCAGTTAATATTAAATTAGTATTTAAGTAAATCTTGTTTGATTGTTTTTTGGGTTCCACGTTTCTTTAATAGAGCATAAGAGTATTAAAAAAAAAAAGCTTTTTGTTTTTTAGTTATTTCGTGACTCGTGCAATGTGATATATATAATCGCGTGCGTTTTTAGATTTGTGTTTGTTGCATTAGCATATAGTTTATACATTTCTTTACTCAATGGAATTTTAGATTCTATCTTAGCGTATCGACCTTGAAAGTGATATTGTTAAGTAACAACGCTTTGCGAATGATCAGTGAGAGACTTCGATAATTTTTACTTAAGACTCTGACCTTATCTCGAGAACTAAATGATAGTCTAGTTTGTATTACCCGTCATCATGATGCTAATAAAGCACAATTTGATTCGGTCCTTTTGCATCGATAAGTAATTTAAATTGATGTATGGTCGATTGACTCAACGTTAATACGCCTTGAACAACAAACTCATATAATAAATCAAAATTAACTTGCTTTTAAAACATCTGAGTAAGCTTATGGAGATAGGTAGATATGTTGATCATTTGTTGAAATGTCGGGTCACCACGCTTTTCAGGGGTTTAAGTCATACGGAGGTTCATCAATCGATGAATTAGCGAAATGGTTTCGCGTGTGTCTGGTAAAATGAACATGGGTAGTAATTCAGTTGCTCAACCTCACACGAGGTTACCTACGACAGGAGACCTTCAGTTCAACCTAGGTGATCGGTTTCAACCTGCTAATGTCAACTTCTCATTAGATTACCAACCACGAGGCAAAGTGCATAAATTACCCACCAAATCAAGTGAGAAGATGTAAAACACTCCACGATACTAGCCTAGGGTTAATGGTAATTGGGGTAGAGATCAGGATAGACAGGTTAGACAACCTCAAAGGGACATCACAAGAAAAGTCAAGGTTAGTGCTCCTGAATTTGATGGTAGAATGGATCATAATGTTTTCTCTGATTGGTTAGTTGCTATTGAGGAATATTTTGATTGGTATGAAATGATTGATAGTGAACGGGTTCGGTTTGCTAAAATGAAATTAACCAATTTAGCTAAGATGCGTGAATGTGTTGCAAGACATGCTTCGTCGGAATTGAACCACCGATCCACTTGATGGGTTGTTATGAAAGCAAAGTTGCGAAAAGTACATTCTCGTCGTATAAGAGTCGATTTTTTTCCACCATGATTGTCAAACAAATGACTCTTAGTGTAGGCGAGATATTCTGCTAAATTTGAGGAAGTTAGACTTAGGTGTAGTGAGTTCCATGCTAAGGACCAATTTGCTATACGCTCGCTTTGTGGTCTTAGGTTCGACATTCAAAGAATGGTTGGAATTGCATGCTCCACACCGCGTAGAGGATGCATACCAAAAATCCTTAGAAGTCGAGAAGTTAAATAGGCCCTCCTCTTTTGCACACACAGGTCAGTCCAAGTCACAATCCATGTCATCAGACAGTAAAACTATGCTTAATAACATTAGGAGCAAAAAGTCTAGTTAGACCACTGTTATATTTGTATCTTTGTGAGTCTAAGGCTAGTAATTCATCGATTAATACTCATAAGTGTCATCATAAAAAAGTCCATATTGCGTCTCATTGTCCCCAACGTGCATTGACATTAGATGTTGAACAAAGTATTTTGGAGAATGAGGAAGACCAAATTATTGATCATTTAGATTATTCTGGTGATGAAGATGATCTTCATGAAGATTGTGATAAAGATGCGTGTGTTGGTGTGGTTTGATGTGTGCTATCCTGGCTTGTAGATAATGATCATTAGCCGCACTGGTATTTTTTCACAGTCATACAAGTGGAGATAAATGCTGAGTTAGTGATTGATGGGGAGTAGTTCAATGAATGTGGTTTCTAAGGATCTTTGTTGGTGTTAAACACGAAGAGTCGAACCACATCCAAATCCATTTAAGAGTAGCTTGGGTGAATGACCATGCTTTGCTGTCACTCAAAAGGTGTCTAGTCTCTATTCAAATGGGGATTATAAGGGGATGAAATCTATTGTGAGGTGCTACCACGTGGATGTTGCCCATGTTCTTTTAAGCGCCCTTGGCTTTATGATCTTAATGTTACCAAATTTGAGTGAAGATAACATTTATTCCTTTAAGTACAAAGGGTAAGAACATTATTTTGAGACTGCTAAGCCTAAAGATTGCAATGAAGTAGCGTGAGCATCTCTAAACTTCCTGCAAGGAATTTGCATATTTTAAAATGTAAGAAGTGTGAGAGAGGTTTGAGATTAGTCTATGTAGCATTAATAGCCAAAAGTTCCCCTCTGATTCTTCCGATTATCGATGTTCCTTTGGAAGTAAAGAATTTTCTAGATGATTTTGTTGATATGGTGCCGATGAGTTGCACAGTGAAATTTACCACCTTTAGAGACATCCCGACATCTTTGTAGATTTAGTTCCCGGGTTCTCAAGCGCCTAACCTTTCACATTATAGGATGAATCCTCAAGAGAGAGATGAGTTGAATAGGCAAGTAGAAGGACTTTTAGAGAGAGGATTTCTTAGGCATAGCCTTAGTCCTTGTGCGATGCCAGCTTTGTTGACTCCTAAGAAAGATGGATCTTGGAGAATGTGTGTGCATAGTAGAGCCATCCTGATAAAATCACAATCCAAATATGAATTTCCCATCCTCGCCTTGAGGATATCTTTGGACCTATTAGTTGGTTCTAGTTGGTTCTCCCAAAGATAGATTTATTATGATGGTTATCAACAAATTGTTCGGTATTTGCAGGAGATGAGTGGAAAGCGCATTTAAAACACAAGATGGTTTTGTTTGAATGGTTAGTCATGCCTTTTGGTTTGTCTAATGCTCCTAGTACTTTCATGAAATTATGACAGTATCCATATGGCCTCTCATTAGTAGAATTTCTGGTAGTCTACTTTGGTGACATATTGATCTATAGTCAATCCAAAGAAGAGCATTTAGCACACACCTAAGACGAGGTTTTCTCACTCTTCGTGAGACTGAAGCTTTATCATTAACCTTAAAGTCTTCTTTATGCGACCACATGTGCTTTTCTTAGGCTTTATTGTGTGCGCGCATGGCATTTAATTTGATCCAGGAAAGGTTAGAGTTATTAGGAAGTGGCTGAACCACAATCTATCACTAGAGACTCGTAGTTTTTCATGGTTTAGCTTCTTTTTATAGGAGATTTATAAGAGTTTAGCAGCATTATGGCTCCTATCACTGAATGTTTAAAAAATAAGGAGTTTCAATGGTCTAATGCTGCTAGCTAGGCATTTAGAGATATCAAGGTCAGAATGACCGAGGCACCAGTTTTGAGATATCCTGATTTTACTAAAGTTTTTAAGGTTGCTTGTGATGCATCAGGCTTAGGTATTGGTGGTGTCTTGAGTCAAGAAGGTCACCCTATAGCTTTCTTTAGTGAAAAACTCAATGATGCTAAAAAGGCGATGTCATATGATAAAGAGTTTTATGCTATAGTGCAGAGTCTTCGTTTTTGGAGGTTTTATTTGTTGCCTATTGAATTTGTGTTGTTTTCTGACCACCAAGCTTTAAGATATTTAAACTCACAAAAGAAATTGAATGCTCGACATGCTAAGTGGGTTGAATTTTTGAATGAATATTCTTTTGTGATTAATCATCGTTCTGGTATTGAAAACAAGGCTGCACATTTCACACTTAGTCGGTCATGGCCACACTTCATCGTATGAGTGCTCATGTCATTAAAGTTTGATAGATTGAAAAATGAGTATTACGTAATCACGACTTTGGTATTATTTATAATGAGGTTAGTAATGGTAACAGATCAAGAATATTGGACTTCCTTGTTGAAAATGGTTATTTGTTTAAGTGACTAAATTGTGCGTGCCTCGGACATCATTTAGGGATTTATTAATTTGGGAGATGCATGCGAGTGGTTTAATTTGGACATTTTGGGAGGGATAAAACTATTGCATTTGGTTGAGAGAGATGAGTTTTATTGGCCTTCTCTAAAAGGGATGTTGCTAGGATAATTGCCTCAATCTGGAGACCATGTCGGGTAGCTAAAAATTTAAGAAGCAACATTTGAACATATCTTTCAGCACTACGTCCCTCATGAACCTTGGAAAGATGTTAGTATGGACTTTGTTCTTGGATTGCCTAGGGCGGGTAGAGGACATAATTCTATTTAGTTATTGTTGATAGATTTTCTAAGATGACACATTTTATTCCATAAAAAACCAATGATGCTTCATGTTGCTAAATTGTTTTTTAGAGAAGTTGTTAAATTGCACGGTTTGCCTTCCACCATTGTATATGATAGAGATGTGAAATTTGTTAGCTATTTTTGGAAAACCCTTTGGAAATTGTTTGGCACTACTCTAAAATTTTCATTTGCTTTTCATCCTCGGTGATAAGGCAAGCGGGGTTGATAATCGTGGTCCCAGGTAATATGCTTAGGTGTTTGGTTGGGGTAAAGTGTTTGAGGATTTAATTTTGTCAACAACTGAGTTTGCTTATAACAATTCTGTTAACTGTTCAACTGGTAAAAGTCCTTTTCAAATTGTTAATGGCTACTCACCCCGCACACCTATTGATCTTGTTCCTTTACCACCTCACATGTGTATCTGAACCTGCAGAAAACTTTGAAAAACACATCCATGACTTGTCTTTGAAGTTAGGCGAAAATTTCTCCTAGAAGTAATGGGAGTATAAACTGGTTGCTGATGTGCATCGTAGATCTAAAGAATTTAATGTTGGTGACTATGTTATGGTTCACATTCGTCCTGAAAGAATTCCAAAAACGTTTTCAAAGTTTTTTTTTGCAAGAGCCATGGGCCCTTATTCTATCATTCGTAAAATGGGATCTAATGCATATCTTCTTGATTTGTCTAATGACATGGAAAGGTGCACCCACTATGCCTTCATTACAGTTTTCTAAGGTGGATACTATCCTTGATGATGAGTTTGTGACTTCTAGAGATGGTGGCTTTCGTCGTTCCTTGTCAGAATGGCGTGGTCGTTCGATTACGATGCTACTTGGATACAGGAGGATGATCTTCGTCATTTGGATTCTTCGTTGTTGGATTGCTACATTTCCTTTCAATCTTCGGAGTCGAGTTCTTTTCAACCCGAAAGAAATGATGGGGCATGGAGTAGGCCCATATATAGGCCTAAACGAGATAGGAAGCCCAAGTCTTTATTACTATTAGTTATTTATTTAATTGTATTTTGGATTTATCCGTTAGTACTTTTTGGATTTATCTATTAGGATTTTTGGATTTATCCGTTATGATTTTTGGGATTATCCATTAGGATTTTTGTTTGTGCTTATAAATAGCACATTGTGTTATTGTTTTTTGGTAGACTTGATTAATATTGAAACTTGAGAATTTCATTTTGTTTATTTTATTAAGCTTTCTTTTAATTTATTATTCTTAAATGAGTTACATCACTTTCTCTACGGATATGAATTTGCCTCTCATAGAGCCAAATCGATGGTATCCGTGACTATCTTGGTATAAATCCTCTTCATTGTGATGGAGAGCTATAGTTCCTCTTTCTAGAATATTAAAATGATGAAAAACTTTGAGACACACCCATGGAAACTCACATTAATTTACTTCCCTTTTGTTTCTCTAACAAGTCCATCACCATACATTCTCTCTAAATGTCCAGATTTGAGATTTTCCCAGAAAATAAAAAGGGATATTGATGGATCAAACTATAGTGTTCAACATAGATTTTTTTTGAGAATACGTACAATGAGAGGTAGGAGATGATCAAAACACTTGAATCTTCATGCTTTTCGACAAGGAGCGGTAGATTTCCGACAAGGAGCGACAAATTTCTGACGATGGGAGATCACTGCTAGCCCTGGATGGTTTCTTCTCAAGCTTCAAACGTTTAAGCGGGAGAGATTCCCTAAATGACTAAAAGAAGGTTTTGGGATATTTTTTGGGTGTTTTTCAAAAAATTATTTGTACTTTTTTTTTTTTTTTATGTCAGCAAGGGATATTTTAGAGACAAAAAAAAAAAAAAAATCAAATCAAATCACACATATTGATGAAGTTTTTATTTTTATTTTTTAAATGAATCCACCATTTTTTGATATCAAATCTCTTGTTTTATTCTTTTTAAATAAACCTAAATGGGCAACCCATAACATAAGATTCCCTAAAATTATTGTAAATATATTATCATATTTGATGATACTATTGTAAAAAATAATCATAATTTCACATTTATATAATTTATATCTATCCTTTTAATTTTATATAATTTTGAATATTTATTTTTAAATCTTAAACTTTTAAAAATATAATATATGTTGTAAATTAAGGGTTTCTTCATTTGGTGAATGACCACATTTACATAATGTGGCCTTAAGTTTATTAATGAACTACGATTAATCAAGGCTTCATTGAATGGTTAGTATGGTCATCATGAGTTCTTCCCTTATGAACTTCCTTAATGAGCTTCATTCATATAGTACACGTATCAAAAAGCCTATAAAAGGTTCCCCTTCCTCCGTGTAAGATCATCTCGAGAGAAAATATAATTCTCTTATTCATTTCTCTTTTCTCTCTCTTTATTAGTTTCCATCTCCCTATTCACTTTATAAATATAAGATACAAAGAGAGCAATACTAGTATCTCTCTAATCATATTTTGTGTTGCAATTACACAATTATTTACAACATGTTATCAACATAAGTTTGCTCCGAAGGTATTCTCTAATCCTAAACTTAAGGTTACTTTAAGTTTGCAAGTATATTGGTATTTGATTCTGATTAAAAGTCAAAAGCTATATTATTGTTAGCGATTTATCATATACTTGATTCTTATTATTTTGTCATATGTCAAAAGTTTGTCAATAATGTCAAATCTCACAAAACTCAAGTTTATGACATATGATAGCTCATTAAGGAATTATCTATCTTAGATCATTGATGCTAAATAAACCATCGAACTTTTAATAAAAAATCATCAATGTAGTCCAATTGGGTTAAAACGATTCCCTAAAGTGAATCAATAGTTTCCCAAACTCATGGACATGGATGAGGATTAGTCATGGCTATGATCATGGAAGAAATTCTCAATACTATATTGATGATCCCTCAAATCTTTGGAAAAAGGAAAAACCTCACACTAGAGTGGAATAATATTGAGGAGGTAATATGGGGAAGTACATATGGGATAAAACCTTCAAGAACCATGAGAATAATTGTCATAAATATTATATGAAAGGCAGTAGAAAGTGTGTGTACCCTATGTTACCCAAACATTTAGTTGACCTCTGCGAACATCCAATCAAAGAAAAAGGAAAATAAATAGAAATGAAGCTGTTGATAAAAATGGGACTAGACTTAACTTATTATGATCATGATTTCTTTGGAGGTCATAGTGAAAAAATACTATTTGATAGGAATGAAGAAAATATTGCTCTTGAATGATGCTTCTTATATCAAAAAATTAAATTAAATATCATTTTGTTATTACATCCATTACATTGTTATTTATGTTATATATAGTTTTTATTAGTTGTATCTGAAATCCATATGTTATTGCTCTTAAGATGAATGAAAGGGATGTTTGTCTTGTTGACTGTGCAACCACTCACACAATTCTTCGAGATAAATATACTTTCTAGATTTGACAGTAACAAATGCTAATGTGAGTATCATATCTAGTACTATAAACTTAGTTGAGGGCTCTAGAAGAGCAAACATAATGCTACCAAATGGAACTAGGTTTCATATCAATGATGCATTATATTCTAGCAAATCCACAAGGAAATTTACTCAGCTTTAAAGATATCCACAGAAATGGATATCATATTGAAACTATGAATGAAGGTAATACAGGATGTCTTTACATTGCTTCTATTATTTTTGGTAAGAAACTTATAATGTAAAAACTCTCAACATTCTCCTCTGGGTTATATCATACAAATATAAAACCTATTGAGCCATATGTTGTCGTGAACCAGAAGTTCAACAACCCAAAGACTTTCGTTCTTTGGCATGACAGGTTGGGCCACCTTGGGTTCTTAATGATGCGGAAAATCATAAAACACTCACATGGGCATCCACTAAAGAACCAGAAGATTCTTTTGCCCAAAGAATACCCATGTCTTTGCTTGCTCCACAGGGGAAAATTAATAGTCATACCATTATTTAAAGTAAAGTCACATTTTAGTCACCCGATCTTCTTAGAAAGAATAGATGGGGATATATGTGGACCTATCCATTCACCATGTGGACATTTCCGTTACTTGATGATCTTAATAGATGCCTCTACTAGGTGGTCACATGTTTGTCTTTTTTCGACAAGAAATGTTGTCTTTGCTAGGCTCCTCGCACAAATGATCAAATTACGAGCTCAGTTTCCTGATTAGCCAATTAAGGCCATTAAACTTGACAACGCCGGTGAGTTTACCTCCCAAACTGTAACACTCAGAATTATACCTTAGTAGTTTTATGACATGTTTAGGAATAATATAAGTTAAATTTGCATTTTTTGGAAATTTAAATGCTAAGTGTGAAAACGAGTAAATTGGTAAAATGTCAAATTAAGGACTCAAAGGACATAAGATAAAAAGATTATATGTTAAGATGAGATATTAATAAGTTGATTTGCAAATTTAGGGACCTAATGGACATTGAGTGGAAAGGTTATATGTCAAGATAGCATTAAAAACGAATGGGTATTTGAGAGAGAAGATATTTCATTTTTGGTTTAGAGACTTAGAGGCGTATGGGTTGTGGGAGAGAAGAACCAAATTTTGGGTTGCCTTCTCTTCAATTGCTTTGGAGTTTTACTTGATCAAGAAAAAAAGAAGAAAATGAAGCTTGGTTGAGAAGTTCAAGAAATTAAGGCATGGAACTCTTCCATTTGTTAGTTGAAACTCACAACTTCCTTTTTGTTATGTTGTGTTAGGAAATTCTGCTAACCTCTTCTTTAGTTATGTGTGAGTTAGGAAACTATCCTAACTCATTCATATCTATGTTTGTGTTAGGAAAACCTAACTCTTCTAAATGTGTTTTAGGTTAGTTTGAGTTGAGTTATATAGTTGTTTGAGTTTGTTTTGTTTTGGTTGGAGATTTAAGTGAAAGGGGCAAAAAAGCCTCATTTATGGGGCTTGACGCCTCTCCCTAGGTGAAGGTTTCCTAAGCCTGGCGAACCCAAAACCCCGAGTGCCGAGTTTACGCCTCGACAAGGCTACTGCGCATGGTGTAGGTCGCCGCCTAGAACACTTGGAGTCATTTTTTTGTTTCATTTCTTTTGTTAATTCTATATTATTGCTTTTTATTGGAAACTACGATTAGACTAAACAATAAACATTAAATTGGATTAATTGGGGATTTTAGCAGACGAATAAAGGGTTCATACATGTATCTGAGTTATATATTGATCTTAATCCTTTAAATAAAATGTACGTAAGCATGGATATGGCAAGTACGAACCTCACGCCTCGTGACGAGGATTTTTGGCCAGAATTTGTGTTCTTAGCCTCTTCTTTGCTTGTGTTATCTAAATAAGAATGTGATTAAGAACAATATAACAAGCTCAGTAATACATATAATTGTATGTCTACCTAAGATCGAATAATGAATGAATAGGACCACTGATTAGTGTTTCGACACTCTCTAGTAGTGCCCCGATTACTTTCTATGTTCGATTACTACGACACTCTGCATAGTGCTCGACATACATTATGGTGCGAGCCGCGTTCTATTTGTACTTAGCACCTGCATTCGTGCTATCTTGTACCTTGGTGCCACAATATGGTGTGTCCCTCTAATTTGAATTTATCGGTCTATGCAGAGACGAATACTTATATGTTGTTATTTGAATATTGACATATGGAAATAATTATATGAAATTAAAAGTAATCAGTTTTGTTCTGTAGTGTACCTATAGGTACCTTTTGTCCTGAATTCTGATATGAACTCCTATGGGAGATGTGAAAATTATGATATTCGAATTATGTTATATGCACACTATAATTGAGGACCACTAAAAGTGGTCATATATGTTATCTGTTTTATCACTAAGCTATAAAACTTAAGCGTAAGGTGTTTAAATCAGGTGTGGAGTCTTTGGAGGTCGTCGGAGACATCCCACGATCGCGAGACCAACCTGACATTAGAGTTCACCTTATGTAGGTTTTTTTTGATTTATGTTTGGAAATGTAAATGTAATATTTTGGAGATGGTATAACTTGTACAAATCTGAGTAGATGGACCAGACTTGTATATGTAGACAATCTAAACACTACTACGGTGGTAGTTTCTGAGTTTCTTGTTATTATGATATTATGATTTGAAATGGGCCACGATGTCAAAATCCTTATTAAAGTCGATTCAGTGTGACATCCCCTCTCTTGCCTCGGCTAGGGGAAGGGGCATTACACAAACCTTTACCAACTATTGCATGTTAGTTGGAATAAATATTGAGCATCATGTTGGCATTACTCACCCAGGTTTAGCGAGTCCCTCATCAAGCGTTTTCAATTAATACTTCGACCACTTTGCTAATGAAACCAAGCGTCGACTTACGCTAAGGACATGCTATTATGCATGTTGCAAGCTTGGTTCGTATTTGACCAACAGCTTACCATGAATACCCTCCTTCACGACTTATACTACGCAAACAACCAAATATTTCTCACTTACGAATCTTTGGTTGTGTAGTCTATATACTAATTGCATCTACACAACGCACCAAAATGGGTCCCCAACGAAGACTTGGTATTTACGTATGTTTTGATTCTCCGCCTATCATAGGATATCTTGAACCCTTGGGCGATTGACGGCATAGGCGAAGTAAATGATTGTGAAAAAAGCTGACATGTGGCCTTGATAAATCTTTTTGTAAAAAGTGCTTGGGACAAACTAATTCTAGCAAGTATTTTGTATAAAAGAAATGTAATTAAATTATTTTGGACTATTACCATATAGTCGGGTATGTAATAATGGTAAGAGAGTGCATTGATCGGACTCTTCACAGGACCGCGTTGATGCCATTATTCTCATATTTTCAACTTAAATATGAGTGAATGGGTCTCGGTGGAGGGATGTATCAAGGTGGTCTTGGGGTAACTGCGTGCTTACAGTGAGTGAGTGCTAGGTCAGAGTGCCTTAGATGCGAAACGACTTAAGGTAGAAATTCCGCAGGTTGACAGCTAGTCAACGAGACCCCCGAAAATTTGGGTGTCACAGTTCTTGAAACACACAAATAAGTAAGCCTTTGGTTAGTGGGTCTGCCAACATGCTAGTCATAGGCGTGTGCTCAACTAAAATAAGTGACTCTACAACTTTATAATGCTTTACTTGAAAGGGAACTTCACATCAATGTGTTTTGAGCGAGAAGTGCTCCTAGTGTTCCTAGAGAAAGTGTAACACCCCAAATTATACCCTAGTAGTTTTATGATATATTTAGGGTATAATAAAAGTCAAATTTGTATTTTTAAAAAATTTAAGTGTTAAGTGTGAAAAATGATATAACGGACTTATTAAAGAAGTAAAAGAGGGTAAGCGGTAATTAATGATGGGACCCAGGGACGTATGTAAGAAGATTATATGTTATTATTTGGAATTGTGTGATAAGTGATTTTACCCAAATGAAATAAACATGAAAGGGAGCTAAAATGAAAAAGGAAAAAATTGAATATTTAAATCCATAAGATGACAAGTTGTCTTTTAGATTGGGAATTTCTCATTTTAGGGTTTTGGAGAGCTATGGCATACGGTTTGTGGGAGAAGAAGCCAATTTGGTTGCTTTCACTTCTTGCTTTGGAGTTCTACTTGTTCAAGTAAGGAAGAGAAGAAATGAAAAGCTACTTTGAAGGTGTCAAGAAATCAAGGTTAGGAAACTATCCTAACTCATTCCTTGTCTATGTTTGTGTTAGAAAAACCCTAACTCTTCCATAAATACGTTTTTTTTTTGTTGGTTTGAGTTGGGTTTTGTGGTTTGTTTTGATTTTGTTTTGTTTTGGTTGGAAATTTTTGGTGAAAATGGGCAAAAATGCCTCATTTATGAAAGCTCGACACCTCTCCCTTTGGGCGAAGGGTGCTCGCCTATGCGAGCAGGACCATATTTTGACCACGTCTGCCTCCTTTGGCGAACCACTTCACCTCGACGAAGAACCCATCTTCTTGGCAGACTTTGTTCTTGCCTCTTCTCTGTCTGTTTTGATTTCTATTTTTATAAAGCTTAAACGAATGCTATAAATACTAGTAGAAAAAGCTCTGAAATACATATAATTGTATGTCTGCTTAAGACATAATAGTGAATGAATAGGCATGTTTGTTTAGTGCTTCGGCACTCCTGTCTAGTGTGACGACACTTCTATTTTGTATGATAGGCATATTTGCTTAGTGTTACGACACTCCTGTATAGTTCCTGGCTCGATTTGTATTCTGGCAGCGTACGTTTCAGTCTTTATCTGTCTGTGGTATACACTGTGTGTTTATGTCCCTCTCATTCATTTATTCTTAGTATACGTAGACAAACATTTATATGATAAATATCACGAGCAAATGAAACATAAGAAAACAAAAGTAACCAACTATGATGCTAAAGCATAATTTAGTTCGAGTTCTATCTTTGGCCCTCGTGTACTTTCTATTAAGAGATTTCTGTTATGTACTCCTACGGGAGATATGAATGCTTTGATACGTGAATCATTTTAAATGTATACTATAATTGAGTACCACCACAAGTAGTTATATCTATTATCTATTTTCCCACTAAGCTATAAGCTTAGCATGGGTGTTTCATCCGTGTAGGTACTGAATAGGTCGTTAGAGACATCCTTCATTCGCTAATGCCAACAAAGCATTAGGAGTCCTTATGTAGGTCCTCGAATTAGTTTTGTTGTAATGAACATGTCAATGTAATATTTTGAGATAGTGGAATTTGTGTAAATATAAGTAGTTGGTGACTCAAGCATGTATAAGCAGAACAAGTTAAACACCACTAAGGTGGTAGTTTTACAAGTTTATGTATTTGCCACTAGGTTTATCGTGAAGTATTTGTATGCCTAAGACATAAGATGGTTCCCCAAGATCCTTCATATCAAAATGGCTAAACAATATCTGCTTTGTCTCAACCAACAGGTTAGTATCATTTGTTGTGAGCAAAATATCATCAACATATAAAACCAAGAATATGTATTTGCTCCCATTGACCTTCATATATATGCATTGATCGAAGATGTTCTCCTTAAAACCATTGGCAGTGACAACTTCATCAAACTTGAGATACCATTGTCTGGAAGCCTGCTTTAGACTATAAATGGATTTTGGAGCTTCTAGGTTTACTTCCTCAATTGGTTCATTATTAGGAGTGGCTATTAGATACTGGTAAACAACAGGGCTAGAGATCGAAGCGGAAGCAGTAAGACAAGAATAAAAACTGGATATTCCTTTTGTAACACCCCAAATTATACCCTGACAGTTTTATTTCATGTTTAGGGTATAATAAAAGTAAATGTATATTTTTTCTGGAATTTAAGTGCTAAAAATGAAAAAAAATAAAATAAGCAAAACCCAGAATTGATCTAAGGGTCAAAGGCAAATTAGTAATCTACAAATCTAGGACTTAAAAGTCATAAGATGAAAAGATTATATGCTAAGTAGGAATATTGAATAAGTTGATTTGAGAATAAAGGAAAATGAAGGACCAATTAGAAAAATGGGAATTTAATCAAAAAAAGAAATATAAGGCCAAACATGGCGCTATGATGAAAAAAAATCCCATTTGGTTTAGAGGTTAGGGCATTCACGTTTGAGAGAGAAGAACAGAGAAGAAGAAGAAGAAGAAGAAGAAGAAGAAGAATGAATAAGGAAGAGGAGAAGGAGAAGAAATTGAGGTATGGACTTGTATGGATTACATGTATGGAATATGTATGGAACCTATATGTTTAGAATTCTTGTAAAGAAAGTGGATTTGTTGGTTAGGAAACCCTCCTAACTCTCTCTTTGCCTATGTTTGGGGTTTGAAAGACCACTGTCTACATATAAAGTGATTTGTGTTGGTTTAGTTCGGTTTTGGGTTAGTATGAGATGAGTTTTGTGGTTATGGTGGAGTTGGTTTTAGTTTTGAATTGTTTGGTGCTTGTATTTCCTAAACAAATAATGCAATTTTTAAGGTTAAGGGTGGCGGTCATTTTGGAAAGGTCATCGGGTTGGATCGCGGTGGCATCCGTTACTGAACGATGAATCTTGCGTCGATACGAGACAGCGAAGAACCGGTTACGACCGGTTGGTGCGATAAGTCTAGGTTGGATGCGTGGCGTCGGCTAATGTACAAACTAGAGCGGTCCAGCAGATGGGGATAAGCGGTTGGTAGTTGACCACGAAGGAGCGATCGTAGATTCAATCCCGATGGTCGTCGGTTGGATGCGTGCTGCATTCTTGTCTGAATGGAAGCTTGATCGTAGTTGAGATGAAGCGGTCAGCCGGTTGATAAACGGTCGGCCGGTGGCCTCTGGTTCGCGAGCAGTGTTTTAATTTGTTTGAGGATGGTTCGAAGCTTGGGGTTTGTGCAACTGCTTAAGGTCAATTTCATGGCCTAGTTATGGTTGATTGAAGTTCTATAACACATATAATCATATGCCCTCTTAAGACCGAATAATGAATGAATAGGCACCTTTGATTAGTGCTTCGACACTCCTTTAGTTCTATGACATACATTACATGGGCGGGCACGTCTCTGATCGATTAGCCGGCACTCTGCTTGGTGCTCGACACTTCTATTATGTGGGCAAGCACGTCTCTTATTCGATCTTGTCTTAGGTAGCTGGGTACTTATTGTACTGTGTCCTTCTCATTTAGTATTAAAGGTCTATGCAGGAAAATACTTATATGTTGTATACATGAAATTAAAAGTACTCAGTTCTATTCTGTGATCTATACAGACCAACACTTGTATGATAAGAATAAGAAAAATGAACAATAAGACAACATAGGTAATGCGGTTCGGTTACGTTGCGTAGTAATAACTGCAGTGCATATGCTAGATTTCGGTCTAAACTCCCTACGGGAGATATGAAATTTCATGAACTATGAGACCGCATGAATCATGTTCTTTGAAAACTTTGATATAGAATGCATCGCCTTACCTGTCATGTAATTGTAGACCAGCAGTGGTCATGGTGATGGATTTCCCAGCTGGCTATAAACAGCATGGGTGTTTCGTTCGTGTAGATGCAGGGAGGAGAGGACATCGTGGCATTTTTTGCATCATTGAGGCTGACCACAGTAGTAAGTCCATCTGATGTAGGTTTTGATTTTTGATTTTGTAATGTAAATGTAAAGTTTTTGTAATAGTATAATTTGTTTATGTACAAGTAAATGAGACTCAGGAATATGTATAAGACAGTTAAATACCATTACGGTGGTAGTTTTACAAGTAATATTTTGATATATGGATTTGTTTATTGAAATGGGCCCACAAATGTCAGAAAGTCAGGTAAAGGAGTCCCAGTCTCGTGCCGCGCCCCATCTCTTCGCCTAGGCGAGGGTAGGGGCATGACAGTTTAAGTGGTATCAGAGCCTAGGTTTAGGCGTTTCTGGAAAACTTATTAGGTTAAAAATGTACCTACATAGGATTGTGTTGGCCTAATGCGGATGTCCTTATTTTGTCTAATGTTTAGGATGGGATTCGATCCCGGGTACATGGAAGAACAGGCGAAAGCGTCGATCCTATGGATCTTATCTGTCCATCGGCTTCGACTAGAAGTGAACATGCTTCAACTGAAGCGTTGTTAAAAATTTCTCAAGATATGGCAAGGGTCTTAGATAGACTCATATTACCATGGAGTAGAAAAAGAATTCCATGGTACAAGTTTGGAAGAGTCGAGTAAAGCCGGGTTTGGCTTGAGAAATTACAGTATGGAATGAAGTCAAATGTCCACTGAAAAAATGGTCGAATGTGCGGTCTCATTCTGAGTACAACTTATGATTGGTGGAAGCTAGTTCCTAAGAAATCCATTACTTCCTGAACCAATTTCATGGGACTTCTCTTTGTCGAAATTTCGAGACAAAAATCGTCAGATGACTATAAGGAGACCAGTAGGCTTGATTTACGAATGTAAACGGGGGTGACGGTGGCGGAATATGGAAAGAGTTTAGTAAGCCTTAGTAAATATGTACGAGTGAGTCATACTGAAACTTTTCGATGTAGACAGTTTGAGGATGGCCTAAAGGAATCCATAAAGAGGTTTCTCACAGCTATGACATCGTTAGCAAGTGGTAAAATTTTTATCAGTTGGTGTAAGCAGCTATATAACGCCCCTTCAGAGAGGTGTACGATTACATGATCTTGTAGGGCGTATCTGAGCACTAAGTGTTACATTTGTAATATTTGGAGATGAAATTAGGAAATTATAAATTATGGAATACAGGTGCTGAGTACTTGAACAAGGGTTAAATTGTAATTCATAAAAAGGATATGAAAACCATTAAGTGAGTAGAGATGGGCCATCATATAAATAACAAAAACTGATTTGAAAAATTAAAAGGATGAAGGACTTGATGGCAATTAAAGGAAATATTAGAATATAAAAATGGGAAAACAAGAAGCCAAACTCATTTTGGTCTCCAAAGGCTAGGGCTCACGTTTTGGAGAGGAGAGAAGAGCAAGGAAGAGGAAGAAGAGGAAGAAGAAGGAGAAGGAGAAGAAGTCCAAAAAAATTCAGGTATGTGTTTGCCTTGGAATCATGGGTATTTGGATTATTAAGGTTTGGTATGGAGAATTAGTTGCTCCTTTGGTCTAGGTTTTGTGGAAAGATCACATAAACCTTTGAATTGTTGAGGTTATGAGAGTAAAACCCCAATTGGTGGAAAATAACCATGGAATCATCACATGGTTTTATAAAGAATTGGTGGACCTTGGGTTAAATTCATATGAGTTCTTGGATTTTCACCTAGGGTTTTGTGGTATGAGGTTCCAAACCACCAATACAAGTGTTATGGAGTGGTTTTGAATGACTTTCATGTTGATTATTGAGGTATTACGGTTTTGAGGAATGGTTGTACTAAAAAAGAGAATGTTGGGTTTTTAAAGGGAATGCTATCAAAATTTTTGTAAAAACCCCTGTTTTTGTTTTGGCTATAGATTAAGTTAGAATCATCCAAATGAATTGATTCCAATTGGTAAAGAACCATAAGAGACAGGATACAAATTTATAAGAAGGGACCAGAGCAAATTGTAGCTCTAAGGCTCCCAAATACGGACTGAAAGGTGAACATTATCTCATTGATTTTGCTCTGTTTTGGGTATGGTTGTAGTGTTTTGGCCATAAGTGGAGTTTCACTCATCCAAATTGAGTGATTCAAAATTCTGGGTAAAATAGACTTATATGGAAATAAGTTATCTGAAGGAAGTGCATGCAAATTATGACCCCAAAGTGCCCAGAAATTTTTATAAGTGGAGCTATGTGCAGATTCTGTTCTACCAAATTGAGTCATCTAGATGTAAAATACAATAACTTGAGTTTTGGTGATCCAAATTGGGTGATTCCAATTGGGGAAGAAACTTTATAACCATAGCTTTAAATGAGTGAAGAAACCATTTCCAATTTATGGAGTTAAAACCCCAGAAATCAAGGATAACAGTAGGTGATTTAGTGAGTTAACCAAATTGGCATAAAAAAACATGTTGTAACTTGTGTTATGTGGTTGAGGGTCTTAGAGAAGGAATTTTAAATTGAAAATTTAAAGAGATGTCATTGGATATATAAAGGACTGATCTGGAGAGTTTCATAAATTTTGAAGACCGTTTGAATAATTTTTGGGGTAATAAAGTTCATAGAGTATTGTTTGGAAAAGATTCTTTAAAATGAGTGGTTTTTTGTTGGTGTTTTGATGAGTGCATTTTGTATGATATATTGAAATTGGTTAGGGATTAAGTGAATGTGATGTGGTTGGTGAAAATGAGTGTGTATGGTGGATTAAATGGAAGTTATGGTTAATGTGTGGTGTGGTTTTCTTGAAAATGTGAAAAGACTATCGAATGAAGCGGGAATTGACGGGAAGCAAGCGGGATTGAGCGGTGAACTGTGAGTGTAAAAATGATATTTTGACAATTGAGTTTTAAAAGTAGATAAGTTTTAATTGTTTATATAAATGTTAAGGCATATGAAAATGTTTTATCTTGCATCAATATATATATATATATATATATATATATATATATATATATATATATATATATATATATATATATATATATATATATATATATATTTATTTATTTATATTAATTATATATGTATGCATGTGTTAAGGAAGCATTATCGAGTTTAAAAAATAACCAAGAGATGCATAAATGTACAAATAATAAAGTAAAAAATTAATTTAAATGGATTTAGAAATAGATTTTGAAGAAAGTTTCTTGATGGTTACCACTAACCCTATATATATTTGTTATAGTGATATGGCTGAGGTGCTTTAAGCGTGTAAGGATTTGGGGTAAAGTTATAGGTTATAAAGCGAGGAGGGGAAATAGGTGTTTAGAGTAATATCCTTACAGTGATAAAGTGCTATGGCTGGGACTATGCAAGCGTGAGTTTCTCACGGCGTAATGGTTATGGCCCCGGAATGAGGCTTGTCCCTCACCGTCGGTGCAGGAAACTGTTCGGTGTGTTTATCCCTTGAGTTCCATCAGAAAGAAAGAAAGTTTAAAATAATTGATTTTAATTGTATAAGTATTTATTACTGCTATATCTTTGAAAATGTTATACAAATAAAAATGTACTCCACTAAGCTCCTTTAGCTAATTCTTTTCAGTATGTTTCAAAAACATTTGAGGGACCCAGAGATAGGTCTTGGGTAGAGCATCCCCTGCGCGGTGGTCGAGGCCATCGAGAGACGACCTTATGTGGCACGTGTATGTAGTGCACATATTGTATATGTTGAATATTTTTGTCATGTATGTATGTATATGTATAAATTTTGAAAAGGGATAAGTGGGCTTTGAGTCTCGGTGGAATGAGTGCGTAAGGCGGTCGGCTTAAGTCAGGCTCAAAGCCCAATCTTTTGATAAAAATAATGCATGGAATAGAAGAAAGGGTTGAATGTTTTTGATGATTTGAAGTAAATAATAAATGTATATGTATGTCTATTGTGTTTGATTGGGTTGTGGACGAGGTCCTAATATGGAAATTGAAAATTGAAGTTTAGAAGTGTTTTTAATCTTTCATGGGTTTTGCATGAATTTAGGAAAGTCCAATGAAACAGAGAACTCGCCACGATTTATCAGAAAAATCTAAATTGTTTGAAAAAAAAGAAAAGAAAAAAATTTACCTTCCTTGCATTATTTTCTAAAGATATGTTAAGGGTTGTAAAGGGTTCGCTCCATGGATTTTAATTGGTTGTTTGAGGAAAAGGGTTTCTATATCCGTTGGAGTGCGGAGGTCCCTGGGTTCATGAGGTTGTCAGGGTCGGGGATCTTTCAAGTATGAAAATTAATCGAAAATGAAGAATCCAAGAAGAAATCAGAAAGTTTCTCTAGAATTGGTTCATCTTCCAGTAAAAGGTCTAGAGAGTCTCAAGTGGACTCGGTTCACAGTTCAATTACAAGAGGTAAGAGACAAGGTCCTACTAGGACACATGGTTCCGGTAGAGGCATGTCAACCGAACAAGACAAAAGACTTGAATGCCCGCACTGCCACAAATACCATCTTATTTGCGGCGAAATAACTGGAGTTGTTTGATGTGGGCATGGACCATTTGATAGCAAATTGCTCCCATGAGGATCGGGAATTTCTGAAATCTTCAGGAAGTAGCCAGGAGGATCAGATGCCTCCATCGGCACGTGTTAGAGGTAGAGGGCGAGGTAGTTCAGGACAACAAGGAAGAGGTATTAATTCAAAGACAGTAAATCGCCCTACTACTACAGTCTCAACCCGAACTTATGTTATGCGAGCTCGTGAAGATCAGGATGCACCAGGGGTTATTGCAGGTAATTTCACTCTTTATAACAATGAAATGCATGCTTTGGTAGATCCAGGTTCTACACATTCATATATATGCATTGAACAAATGAGTGATAAATTGCCATCAGTAGAACCTTTAGCATATGACATGCTTGTTACTAGTCCTTTGGGGCATAGTGTCAGAGTCAACCGAGTGTATAAATTGTCCCCTAATGGTCCATGATAGGGAATTTTCGGTTGATCTAATTGCTTTGCCTTTTCATGAGCTTGATTTGATTTTGGGGATGGATTGGCTATCCAAACATCGGGCTATAGTTGATTGTGATAAGAAGATAGTACTGCTTAAATGTTCTGACTTGTTAAAAGTAGCTTTATTACATAGTGTCGATCGATTCGGTCATCAAATGTAATCTCTTCTGCCTTCTGAAACTAAACGTTTTTCTTAGAAAAGGTTGTAGAAGCCTTTTGGCTGACTCATGACTCGAGAGGATAAAGTAAATCTGAAGATATTCCGGTGATAAAAAGATTTACGATGTGTTTCCACGAGGAGTACTACGGTTTACAAAGAAGTAGATATGTCTATTGAGGTAGTACAAGGGACGACTCCTATTTCACAGGAGCACCCCTACAGTATGGGCCCATTGATTAAAATAGTTGAAAACTACGACTTGGGAGTGGGCCAAGGGTTGTCGACCTAGTGTTTCACCGGCTAGGGTGCCTTTGGTTTGTTGTTAAAAAAAAGATGGCACTCTTCGGATGTGCATTGATTATCGGTAAAGAAATAAGGTAACAATAAAGGATAAATATCTGTTGCCGAGAATAGAAGATTTCTTTGATTAGTTGAAAGGGGCAAGTGTCTTTTCTAAGATAGACTTGTGATTGGGATATTATCAACTTCTGAGTAAAAGATGTTGATGTCCCGAAAACAGCCTTTAGAACTTGTTATGGTCATTTTGAGTTTTTGGTAATGCCATTTGGGTTGACTAATGCACTAGCGCATTCATGGACTTGATGAATAGGGTATTCCACCCTTATTTGGACCAATTTGTTGTGGTATTCATTGATGATATTTTAATTTGTATTCTAGGATGCACAAGAACATAGACAACATTTGAAGATGGTATTTGCCGATCTGAAGTGTTGTTGCTAAATTAAGTAAATGTGATTTTTGGCTTAAGGAAGTGTCATTCCTAGGCCATATTGTGTCTGAGAGGGTATTAGAGTTGACCTTACGAAAATTGAAGCAATTGTAGATTAAAAATACCTAAATGTAGCGGAGGTATGAGAATTTTCTTGAGTTTAGTTGTTTATTACCGATGGGTTCTAATTACGTGCCGAGTAGGGTGAGCTAAAATCAACAAATTTATATACACCTATGATTCCTACTATTTGTCGTAGTCAAAACTCTTCTTGATGTATAGTGGTCTAAGTCGAACACGGGGATGGGTTTCATCCTGAAATGGTTTGCATCGATTCTGCATGAAGGTAAGGCTTTTATTTGGACTCTTTAGGTGTGTTTCAAAGCGATTAGGAATGGTTTGGAAGCGAGGAGTGTAAAAACTGAAAGTAAAGGTGAAAAGTTAACTTTGAAGATTTAGGTCACTAACTTGGCAAGTTAGGGCAAACAAGTGTCCTCGGGTTTTTATCCTCGGCGTTATGACATGCGACCTATAGTGATGGCATACTTGGGATCTATATTAACTAGCAAACCTCACCCGTGAAGCAACTCCCCATTTGAGTGTCTGAGGTAGCATCGGTTATGGCCACTTGCAAAAACCCCTGTGACAAATTATCATTTGAGGCTCGTAAAGACCATCCTAAGAGCAGCAGTGCATCTCTCGCTTTGTGCCTTTGTGTATCCTAAAGCATGTATTATTGAAATAATAGCAGTGAATGTTATTTAACCACTAATTTGAAGAACCTAACATGCCAAATATTATCTCGGAGGCTCGTAAAGACCATCCTAAAGTCACGTTACTTCTCTCCAGAATATGTACTTGATCCTAAAGCATGAGTATTGGCCAAATCAATAACATTCAATGTTATCTGACCATGTTTTGAGAATATAAGGGCCATAAATACCACTACTGTAGCTTTTAGTACGAAAGGGTGACATGCATATCTTACGCCCACCAAGCTAGCTTCCTTCCTCTTCAAAAGAAAGGAGGCAGCCAAGCATCTCTTGAGTTGTCATCTCAAAGAGGGTGTTTAGCGGCCCAGAAAGTAAGGAAAAGAAGAGAAGAGAGAAAAGCAAAACCTAACTAAAATCTGAGACTTTATTTACAAGTAAAACTTACAAAAATATCTTCTCTCCCCAAATTGTTTAAAAATTGTTGTAGGGTCACAAAACAAAGAGGGGTTTATATAGGCCCACCTCAAGGTATGAAAATACCAAAACCACATAAAATTGACCTCTCAGTTATGGGACGATGGTAATACCAAGTTTGGAGTCGGTTTGGCGTGTTACAACATGGCAGCATTGATAAAATTTGTTCAAATTTGAAGAATTTAACTAGCGAAATCCTGAGTACATAAGCGAAAATGGAAAATTTCGCTAGAGCAGAATAATTCCTTCAGCTAACGAAATTTAGCTAACTAACAGTGTAGTGGTAGTAGTTTTCAAATAAAAATGGTGCCTAAGCGAAATGGGAATTGGTCTAGCGAGGTGGCATTTCTATTTGAACTTGAAATCACAGCTAAACACAAAATTTTAGCAAGTTTGGCGGAAATTTTTCATGATTCGCAAGAGCCCCAAGATTCTGCTCTTGACTCTGCCTTCCACTTGCATGAATTTTCTTCACTTTGCCTTTGTTTTCTCATTGATTCTTGGGAATTTGGTTAATTGGCGAGACTTGATTAACTAAGCGTTCATCCTTTGTGTTGATTGAACTCAGAGTGCCTGAATACCTACAAATAGCCAAAAATACCCTCTAGATATTTAAGTGGTACTAAGGAACTTGAACATGAAGATTTGAGGTATAAATGACATGATTAATAGTGCAAAAGCATAAGAGCCTCTCTATCTAATATAGGGTTGAAATTGCACTTTTGGGCACTAATCATCTTTAAGCAGGAAACGTTTATAGTCCATGTAACAATGATAGAGCTAAGAGGTACATGGTGATTCCTCAAAGGTTATGATTCGAAGTATATGTACGTATAAACATTACCTTAAAGCGAAAAAATTATTTATCAAAGTTGTAAGCGATATGAAAGAACTAAATCCATACAAGAACAATTCTAAATGACAAATACTTGGATCCATGATTCTCAACTTGAATTTTCACCTAAGTCTAATGGTTTTGTAACACAGGATTAAGCCAGTCATTGCAAAATTTGTTCTACTCCCCGACTATATGACATGGCCTTAAGCTGTTGAACAACCTAGATAGGGTTAGTTACACTCTTCTTTCTTTATTCAACTACACTGTAGGATGCAATGCTTAAAATTCGACTTCACCAAAGTCCGTGTAGCGAGGATCTGATGACTCCCGGTAATTAAGGTTTAGGGCATCAAGCGAAAGGATCTACGACCACCTAACTCTAAAGGCTTCACCGGACTCAGAATGACAACCCGAAGGTGCTTTTCTGATTGATTGACTCTGCTAGCACTCACCCGTGCTGAACATATTAGTGACTCCCAATAGTTAAAGCATGGGACATCGGGTTTCAGAAACTGCCATACACCCTCAGATGGTAACAAGGTTTGAGCAAACTTCACGACTTTGTTACATGCTGTTCTTTTCTTTTTCTTTTTCTTTTGCTTTTCTTTTCTTTTTCTTTTGGAAGACAACATTGGTCTTCAAGTATATAACACAAACCTATCCTAGGTTGCCCAGCTTTATCTTAGACCATTTGTGCAGAAAGTGAAGGCGAACAAATTCCGGCTTTATTGAAATAATCTGAGTGCGGTCTGTGGTGCCATAAAGGGAGGCTAGGATTGAGCATCTTTGGAGACTTCAAGCTGACAAAAAAAATTGTCTCAAGCATGGAATTTATCTACTTATATAAGTGACAACGATTCAATTTTCTGACACAAATGATTCAATTGTCGATTCTTAGCGATTCAATTGTTCAGTGAAAGAAAAACATTTACACAAGGTAGAAGGCACAAAACATGATATGCAAAAGTGGGGTATATATACTTTGAATAGCTTTTGATGGCAAAATAAGCTATCATGACCTCAAGCTAAACACAAAAATATCATTTGCCTCACTATGGCTAATACATAAATCCTAAACAAAATTAGTAAATGAGTTGATAAAGGCGGTAAATATGCAAAATGTAAAAAGAAGCCTAACCACCTCCTTCTTGCATGGGGTGGTGGTGGGTCACAGCTGGCTGTGCTGCGACGGAACATCGATGAGAGAGCATCGATGGGGTGGGCTCATCTCGTGACCGGGAACATGAGGAGAGACCCGGGTGGGTGTAATACGTAATCGACATGGAATGGCCTTGGGCCAACCTCGATCTGGGGTGCTGTGTAGCTAGCTAGTGGCTTGAGATAGCATCCATCACACCCGGCTATCTCTCTCGGCGGCATGGGTGTACTCAGGTGAATGATGTCTTTGAATCAGAGGCAGGGAGTATACTGCTTTCTTGCCAAATTTCTTGATGTAGTATGGAGGGAGGCGTGAGTGAGATACGGAATGGGAGTCTCATGCCTCGGGCTCAGGGGCAGGCATATCATCTGTGTGGTGGTCCTCAGCCTCCTGACCCGGTACCTCCTCCTGGTCCTGTGATCGTATGTGGAAAGAGACGGGCATAGTCATCACCCGCTCTACTGACATGACCAAGGGGCATCGGACCCTCATCTCTAGCCTGGGCTCCTCTGGGAATCCTAGATGCTCGAGAACATAACATAGGAGTCGCGGCATAAGTAATGGAAGACTCTCTGCTCGTGCCAGGTCCTTCCGATGGACCTTCTCCTCGGCCTGTAGAGAGGCCATCACCCCGGCTTTCAGAGAAATTTGGGAACGAAATCCCAGAGTCCGGTCAGCGCCTCAGGATCGCTCCCTCCTCTATACATAATCTTTTGCGGAGGGAATGAGCCGTGCGGAGCAGGTGGTCAATCGGCTGGCATCTGGCGGGGCGCCTCACGTAGAATCTTTGGACGACGGTGGTGTCTGCGGCCGGTGCTGGACCATCTCCTGTGAGGCGGGTGGAGCCCGATCTGTATCCCTCACGAATTCTTGGCGGCGGTATCACGCGAGGCTGAAAATCTCTTGAAATGTCGGATGCTCTGGAGTGCAGGGCGGTCATCGATCTTGAGAGCTGAAGCTCATGTGAGATGTCTCTCCTGGATGTCATGGAGTGGTAGAGGCTTGTAACACCACTCTCGGATAATATCTACTTAGGGAGTCATGAAGGTAGGAGTGAATACTCCTCGATCAACTCTTGACCGGTATCTAGGGGTCCAGCCCTCGGCGGGGGCGTCATAATATGACTCTGATGAAACTCTGCAGCGATTGGAGTCGCATTTGCGGAATGGGGTTCCACTAGAATAAGTGGCCTCCCAGAATCCTGAGGCGGGCGACAAGCTGTGGTGATGAAGTCGCCTCGGCGGTGATCTTGTTAGTGAGGGAGGCCGAGGAAGATGATGACTCGCACGGGCGGAGTGTGCTGGAGAGCGCTTGGAAGCGGGCCTCTCGCTCTCTTCAGGGGCCTGGTGATGGGCCAGGAGTCCCGTCAGTGTCGATAAGCGTGGAATCAGAGGCTCCTCGTCTTGCCTCGGGGATGGGTGATAGATGCTGGGGGGCCCAGGGGCGGGGCCACTCTCACCGAGGCGTCTTGAATCACCGCAGTAGAAGCGGATTCTTCCCCGTCTGAACCATACGTGTCGAAATAAAGAAATCTTGGAAGGGCTCGACTCATGAAAATATAATTGAGACCACCAGTCTTGATCAAGCTCTCTTGCAGCCTCTTTGAATCCCTACGAAGCAAGTTACTTGAGCAGGCCTCACTGGGATATGGCTAAAATCGGCCCTAAACCCAGCAAACAAAGCTCGATGCTTGATCACCCTCTGCGGGACGGGGCACGAGTGAGGCAGGGACACAGGTATCTGGCAGTGAAAACCCGAAGTGACGGTGAACAATCAGAGCTAATCTTGGCCCTTTGTGGTGGAAACTCGGCCGAAACTCGGTCGAGTACGGTGCGTCGTGGCGAGATGGGTACTAGAAACTCGGTGGCATGGAGACACGGTGCGGGGGCTCCCAGAAATACGCGAGGCGGGGGTGCGGCTCGATCTTGGACACGAACTACCGCCTGATGCCTTCAGACGAGGTCAGTAGTGATGAAGACTTGTGAGGGGAGGAGTAAAGCTGGAGATACGGGAAGCCGTTAGGAGGGAAGGAATGTGGTGCATTTTGGACACCCTCAGAGTTTATATAAAGTAGTTTGTGGCGACGGTCTCCCACTTAAATTTTCGCTATACTTAAGCGAGAATTTGGCCTCTTGAACTAAAAATCATGAAAATTTTAAATTAATTAATAAAATTATATGAAATAAGTATTGTTAAAAAAATTTACTATATGATGCTATGTAAAAATTCAAAATAAAGTACTATAATATATAAACTAAGCTACCGAAAATAAGCACTAGGGTTAAAGAATTTTTGAAAACTATAAAATAACAAAGATTAATTAACTTAAGCAGAGAAAGAAATAAAATGCTTATTTGGAGCGCAATTCGAGTTTTTTGAAAACAAGACAGTTCAATTTCAAATTACTCAAGGAAATTTGAGGAGGGCGATCTCTCGGCCCGTGCATTAATAGCTAGTGCTCATGGTTTTGGGTGACCAATTGTTGATGTAGTCCTTGCTGATGGCTTTGGAGATTGATCAATTGACTTGGGTTGGTGGTATTGCTTAAGACCAAAATTTCTTCATTTTCTTGGTGAATCACTCCTTGCACTTCTTGGGTACTTTGTTTTCACCTGCTTTTGAATCCAATTGAAACAACTTCCGTGAAGTGATTGAGGTTCTAGCAACTCATGTTTACATTGTTCAGTGAGAAAGATGTTCAAGCTCCATGGTCATGTTACCAAAAGGTTAATTGCATGACTCCATTAAAAGCGATTTATTATTCACGTTATTTGTAGAAAAGCGTGATCTTCTAAGATAATTGGTACATGATTGGGTTCAGCTGGCAATTAGTTTGGTGTAAAGTACCACAAAATCCCTCTTTGGGTAGTAGGAATTGTCTGTTTTACTAAGAACATCTATGGCTATCCCACCAAAGTTTTCATGATCTCTGTGGCTGACTGATAGTCTATCGCCAATGATAAGGTGATGTCGTAGGTTTAAGTTCACCTAAACCTAGCCGCTTGTATTCAATGCATTAGGTTCACACCATTCCTAAATCAAGCAAGGACTTTTCTATGCTCCATCATATTACACCGGAATCGTGGGGAGATCCGTGATCTTTTGTATTTGACAGATATTTACTTTGAATTATGGCACTGACATGTTCAAAGGAGAAATGCTTTCTTCTCAATGCCTAATCCTCTTGATTGTGCAAAGATCTTTCAAAATTTGCATAAGTTGTGCACTTGTTTGATTATGTTCAGTAAAGGCATGTTAACTTTCACTTGCCTAAAACCTCAAGAATGCCCGCTTGCTGAGTTGCCTCTTCTTCCCTCTAAGTGCTTGTGGAAATGGAGGTGGTATTCGGTATCATATTGAATCCTCCTCTCAGGAGAATATGCTCAAAGTTGCAATTCTTCTCCCCGCCTCGATTCTTCAACAGCTTTGGCATAGGTTGATCAACCTCTTTTTCCACTTCTAAGGGTTATTATAGTCTAACTTCTTTGTCCATTCCCCGAATTGTCGATGACCTACCTCATGAATCCCTTTAGGATTTGGAAGTGTTTGTGATGGAAACCTCCCTCTCTCTTGTACCTCAAGCAACTTGTTGATCTTGGTGATTGAATACTGTAGGTTATCACCTTTCTCGTTCGCATTGCTCAAGCCCATCTATTCTTATTCAAGCAGGTTTCTACAAGATCAATTTTCAGGCTGCTTGCACATTGATTCCTTTTTGTTCCTCAACAAAGTTGCCCACCACCTTACTCAAATTTAATATGGCTTGTTCTACTGGAGAAGAGGATGGTGGTTGTTATGACTATGAGGGGGAACCAAACTGAGGTTTGGCACCTGGGGGTACATAAGCAGGGGGGTTGGGTCTCCATACAAGCAGCCAGGTGATTCCTCCAATTGGAATTGTAGGTATTACCATACGCGAGTATCGATTGTTGTGGCTTGTGGTCCTACGTTGTTTGCACATTCTCGACATCAAATCCTTCAATCAGTAGGCCATAGGACATGGTTCTACCTGGTGCAATGTGGGATTGGAAATTGGTGCAAGGATTGACTGTGTGATTTTCGGCCATTGCATGCACCTCTGAGCCGTTTGCTTTCAAGCTCCTCCACTTTCCTTGCTAGTGGCTGGAAATCCTAGCTCTCATCTCTCTATTTCTTCCGGGCAAGGCATACATCCCACCCTTAGAATGACTTCGTGGTTTCATCCTATCCATTTCCTCTCTAGGTTATAGTCGTCATCCCAACCCTTGTAGTTTCAGCCACGTTTAAAAATCCATGGCTTCATCAGATGCTTACTTAGAAAGTCTCCACACATAGTTTCCAAAAGTTGCCTCATGGCGTAGAAGATACACCAGGAGAAGGGTTCACCAACATCCATGTATCAAAACCCATGGTGTGGACATGCACCGATGGTTTCCATAAATCTCCTAACACCGGTAAAATCTCTCACCATCCCGAGCCGCAAAGGTGTAAATTTGTTCTTCAAATTATTGGTCTTATGACACCGAAGAACTTCTTCAGAATTCGCCCGCAGCCACCCCCAATTTCTACGGTTCTAGGCCTCAATGAGTTGAGCCATATCTGGCCTTGTCCTTGTGAGTAAATGGAAATGCCTTTAGCTTCAAAGAAATCCATGTCCATCATACTCTCCTTAAAGGTAGTGCACTCTCAAATCCCTAATATGAGTGTATGGATTTTCATTTTCCATACCATGATATGTGGGGAGTAGAGGTACTAAATAAGGGCCTCACTGCTACATCTTCAATAGAGGAATGATACAGATGGGGCACTAACTTGGGAGGGTGGATGTGATCCCTCATGGTTCTATAGGCATTCGATTCACGGTTCCCGCTGCCTGTTCTCGTGCATGAGATCCAGGTATCGTATGTACAATCGACCACTAGCTAGGTCAAGTTGTGTACTGATTCTATGCGCTTCTCTACCTCGATGTGTCTCTCTATCCCACGTTGCATAAACACCTGCTACATAATTTAGAGACAAAGAGCAAGCAACTAATAGAAATAAGAAAAAGATTAATTAAATAACAAAATTAAAACTAACTGAATGAAAACTCCAAATCAAGATACACGCTATGTTGAAACCCGGCGCTTCTCGTGAATCGAAAGTGGACAAAAAGAGGTGTAAGGTTACCTTCACTTGTGATGTGGATCACAAGTACACTCAACTTATCATCTCGTAGTTTGGCACCACGCCTCGCTAGAACGGCGCCATTTGATTCGTACTACAAGAGGGCTGAGCTAAAATCAACAAAATTTATATACACCTAAAAGCTTCCTACACGGCCGTAGTCAAGCTACCGGCAGATAGTGGCCCATTCGAACACGGGGATGGGCTTTCATCCTAAAATGGTTTGCATCGCTGCATGAAGGTAAGGCTTTATTCGGGACTCTTTGGAATTGTGTTTCAAAAACAGTGGGAATGGTTTGGAAACTGAGAATTGTAAAAACCGAAAGTAAAAGGTGAAAAAGTTAACTTTGAAGATTTAGGTCACTAACTTGGCGTTGGGGCAAACAAGTGTCCTCGTTTTATCCTCATGATATAGTGCAACCTATAGTCGATGGCATAACCGGATCTATTTAACTAGCAAACCTCACCCATGAAGCAACCCTATTTCCAGTCAATACAGTAGCATGCGCTATGGCCCTTTAAAAAACCCTAACATTAAATTATCATTTCAGAGGCTCAGAAAGACCATCTAAAGAACAACAAGCAGACATCTCTCACTCCGGTAATCAGATCCAGCATGGAGAGATTGGCCAAAATAATAACAAGAATGTTATTTAACCCTAATTTGAAGAACCCTAACATGTAAATATATTATCTCGGGAGCATTGTAAAGACCATCTAGTTAATCACAAGATTTCTTACCGGGAATATGTAATTTGATCCTAAAGCATGGAGAGGGCAGTACAACTAATAACATTCAATGTTATGCAACCATGTTTTGAGAATTATAAGGCCATAAATACACTACCTGTAGTTTTTAGTGCCAAGAGGACAACATGCATATGCCCCACCACCAAGCTGGGCCTTCCTTCCTCAAAGAAAGAGGCTGCCAAGATCTCTTGAAATGGCCATCCTCAAGAGGTGTTTATACTCGAGAAAGAAGGAGTTACAGCAGGTAATAGTAAAAGAAAACCCTAACTAAAATGACTTTATTTACAAAATGAAAACTTACAAAATAT
Organism: Tetrastigma voinierianum; assembly: GCA_016808115.1. Lineage (NCBI taxonomy): Eukaryota > Viridiplantae > Streptophyta > Magnoliopsida > Vitales > Vitaceae > Tetrastigma > Tetrastigma voinierianum. The sequence goes on from JAEQBH010002502.1 coordinate 179,601, forward strand.
CTTCTCCCCAAAATTGTTCCAAAAAAATTGCTTAGGGTTACAAACAAGAGGGTTTATATAGGGCCACTCAAGGTATGAAAATAACAAAACCCTATAAAATTGGCTAAGTTATAGGACAATTAAGTAATATACACCAAGCTCGGGAGTCGGTTTGGCATTAATTACAAAACATGACGAGTAGATAATTTCATAGGGTTTAAGAATTTCGCTTAACTAGCCAAAATCACCAGCATACGAAGGGCCGGGAAAATTCTCAATAGAGCTGTGTACTCTCATATACAAATTTCGCTAGCTTAGCGAAATTGTAGTGAGTAGCTTAAGACCTTCGGCTTTTTCGCTAAAAATGGTGCTCAGCTTAAACTGGGTGGCACTAGCTAATTGGCATTTTCTTAATTATAAAATATTTCAAACCCGAAATTCTCGCAAAGCTTAGCGAAATTTTCAGTTTAGCTTAAAAATTTCGGGTTCCCGCTTCTGACTCCCGCCTTCCACCGCATCGAATTTTCTTCACTTTGCCTTGTTTTCATTGATTCGGGTCGGGTTGATATCGAGACTTGAATTTCCAACTTCATGATTCATCCTTTGTAATAGATTGAACTCCAAGAGTGCACAAATACCTACAAAATGCCCAAAAATACTCTCTAAATGGCATAAGTGGTACCAAGAAGACTTGAACACTTCACCGTATAATGACATGATACTAGTGCGCAAAAGCACCTGCCAAAACCTATCTAATATAGGGTTCAAAATTGCACTTTTTGGGCACTAATCAGGTTCGTAAAAGGATTCTCTGTCATACCCTCCTCACTTACTAAGTGACTTTGGAAAGGGGTAAAGTTTAAATGGGATGACAAGTGTCAGTCAAGTTTTGATCAACTAAATAAAATACTGGTTAAAGCACTAGTGTTGACTCAGCCTACTCTAGGAAGGGAATATGCTTTCAGATGTTGACGCCAAGATATACGTGGATGTGTATTGATGCAAGAGGTAAAAAGTAGGTGGCATATGCCTTGCATGTGATGAAAACCGGCGATGAGCAAAATTATCCCACACATGATCTGGAGTTGGCAGTGGTAGTGTTCGCTTTGAAAATATGGCGACATTACTTATATGGTGAAAAATGTAGAATATTTACAGATCATAAGAGTCTTAAATATCTATAAACTCATAAAGAATTGAACATGAGGCAACGTCGATGGCTAGAATTGTTCATGGACTATGATTGCATAATTGATTACCACCCAAGAAAAGCTAATGTGGTGGTAGATGCTTTGAGTAGAAAAATGATTTCTGGTTTGTCCTTGAAAGAATATGCATGGAGATTTGAGTCTGATGGAGCTTTGTTAGCTCAATTAAAAGCTATACCCGAAGTTGAGTGTCGATGATCGGAGTGCTCAAAAAGATGATGTTAAGTTACAAGAAAGGGTACAATTAGTCATGAATGGAGACAAGATTGATTATTCTATAAATGATGATGGCGGTTTGTATTACAAGACAAGATTATGTGTACCGAATGTCCAGGATTTGAAAAGGAAATTGATGTATGAAAGCCACAATACCGTAGAAAAGGAAATTGATACATGTAAGGAAAGCCACAACAGATTCAACATGCATCCTGGAGGTAACAAGATGTACCAAGATTTAAACAGTACTATTGGTGGCGATGGATGAAAAAGGATATCGTAGAGTATGTGTCTAAGTCTTTGACGTGTCAACAAGTAAAAGCTGAACATCAAGTACCGTCCGATTTGTTAACTGACCCAATTCCAATGGAAGTTGGGATGAATGATCACTATGGATTTTGTGAATCCCGCTTCCTCTGTCCAAAGAGCCATGATCTCGGGCCTTGGGTAATCGTACGCATCACCAAGCTTGTTCACTTACCAAATCGACTTGACTATTCCATGGACTCAAGCATGAGTCAGAGCAGAACTTAAAATAATACTAAGTTGCAAGGAGTTCTAGTATCAATAGTGTCCTCATCGATCCACGCTGAGTGTTTGAAAGAGACTCATAGCCAACATATGGGTACTGGCATTGAGTGCATCGCCTTCCATCCACAAACAAATGGACAATCTAAAAGTATTAGATTCAAGTGTTGGGAAAATATGTCGTGGTTATGTGCTAGATTTTCCGGAAGTCGGGATAGGTATATTTCCTTATGGAATTTTCCTATAACGCTTATCGCCTAGTATTGGTTTGACCCCCATGAAGCTTTGTATGGAAGCAAAACAGAACTTCTATATGTTGGACCTAATTGAATGAGCGTAAAGTAATTGGTCCTGAAATAGTAAAAGAGACCGAAGAAAAAGTTTGTGTTTATTCTAAGCAGTTAAAAAAGTTGCTGGATCGATAAAAATCATATCGCATTTGAAGAGGAAAGATATTGAATATGCAGTGGGAGACAAGGTCTTCTTGAAGGTATCCCCATGGAGAAAAGTGCTTAGATTTGGGAAGAAATGAAAATTGAGTTCGAGATTCATCGGTCCATATGAAATTTTAGAAAGAGCAGGACCTATAGCCTATCGATTGGCTCTTCCTCCAGAGTAAACCAAGCTACATGATGTGTTCCATGTATCAATGCTTCAAAAATACCGTTATGATGAATCAGACATATTACCAGTACAAGATATACAAGTGCAATCAGACTTCACTTTTGATAAAGATCCAAAAGCTATTCTAGATCTTGAAGTAAAACAATTGTGAAACAAACAAGTCCCTCTAGTAAAGGTGTTTTGGCAACATCACGGTATGTAAAAAACAACTTGGGAACCAGAATCGACAATGAGAGCACAGTATCCGCAACTGTTTGATTCATGTATGAATTTCAATGACGAAATTCTTTTAAGAGGGGGAGAGTTGTAACACCCAAAATTATACCTTGACAGTTTTATTTCATGTTTAGGGTATAATAAAAGTAAATGTATAATTTTATGGAATTTAAGTGCTAAAAATGAAAAGAATAAAATAAGCAAAACCCGGAATTGATCTAAGGGTCAAGGGCAAATTAGTAATCTACCAATCTAGGACTTAAAAGTCATAAGATGAAAAAATTATATGCTAAGTAGGAATATTAAATAAGTTGATTTGAGAATAAAGGAAAATGAAGGACCAATTAGCAAAAATGGGAATTTAATCAAAAGAAATATATGCCACAAAATATAGTCTTATGATAGAAAATCATTGGTTTAGAGGTTAAGGCATCTATCACGCTTGAGAGAGGTGTTGAATAAAGAAGAAGAAGAACACAAAGAGGAGGAAAATAAGAAATTAAAGGACCAAGGATTACATGTACGGAATATGTATGGAACCTATATGTTTAGAATTCTTGTGAAGAGTGATTTGTTGGTTAGGAAACCCTCCAACTCTCTTCTTTGCCTATGTTTAGGGTTTGAAGACAAAATCACTTTTTACCTTACTATATAAAAGTGATTTGTGTTGGTTTAGTTCAGTTTTGGGTTAGTATGGATGAGTTTTGTGGTTATGAATTGAGTTGGTTTTTGGTTTTGAATTGTTTGGTGTATTTCCTAAACAAATAATGTAATTTTCTAGGTTCTGGGATGAACTGGTCGACCGGATGGTCGACCGGAAAGGTGTCATCCGCCTGACGCAAAGAGCATCCAACTCAATAACGAAGAACCGGGTCGATCTATTATCAAGAAGTCTACCTGGATGCGGTAGTTACCAGCTCGTACAAACTAGAAACTACTGACGCGGGGGACTAATGGTCGACCGCTGACACGAGCGGTCAATCGTCTTGGTTCAATTATCATTGACGAATTAGTAGCCATTGCCACGTATTAATCGATAAAACCCGGCCGAATCGGCTGAGATCTTAACCGGGTCGACCGTTGACACGAACGGCCGATCGTTCGAACATTGTTTTTGAGAACTGCTTCGTGGTCGTTCAAGTCTCGGTTTGTGCAACTACTTAAGGTCGATTTCATGGCCTAGTTGTGGTTGATTGAAGTTCTGTAACACATATAATCATATGTCTGCTTAAAACCGAAAAGTGAATGAATAGGCACCTCTGATAAGTGCTTTTGCACTCCCGCAGGCAACTTCGTTATGGGCATGCACGCCTCTCGATCGATGCTTCACTCCCGCTAATGCCACGACACTTCTATTACATGAAGACGCTCTCGATCGCTGCTTCGTGCACTCCTCGCTAGTGCTAATGATACTGCTACGTGGGCACGTCTCTCGTTTCAAGATCAGCATCGTACCTTCTGCATCACTATTGTACTGTTCTTCTCATTTAGTATTGAGCCCATGTGCAAATACTTATATTGCCAGATACATGAAATTAAAAGTACTAGCTCGTCTCTATTGATTTGTACTGCATTCAACACTTGTAGGATAAGAATAAGAAAAAATGAACAATAAGAAAGTATAAGTAATCTATTCTTCTGCTTTGTAATGTACATACGGAAAGAATCTTCTATACTAGATTTCGGTTCTGAACCCTATGAGAGTATGAAATTTCATGAATAATATGATACATGAATCATGTTCTTTGAAAACTTTGATATAGAATTATGTAATATGTGTCATGTAATTGTGGACCACTTCAAGTGGTCATATTTGTTATCCGTTTCCCATTAAGCTATAAGCTTAGCACGGGTGTTTCATCCATGTAGGTACAGGAGAGGACATCCGTGGCATTCCGAATCAACCAGGGCCAACACAACAGTAGAAGTCCATCTGATGTAGGTTTTGATTTTTGATTTTGTAATGTAAATGTAAAGTTTTTGTAATAGTTTAGTCCTTATTATACAAGTAAACGACTCAGAATATGTATATAAAACAAGAATAGCATTACGGTGGTAGTTTTACAAATAATATTATGATACATGGATTTGTTTATTGAAATTGGCCCACAAATGTCAGAAAGTCAAGTAAAGGAGTCTCAGTCCCATGCCACGCCCCCTCTCTTCGCCCAGGTTGGGGTAAGGGCGTGACACCTTTGACACAATTTCTCTTAGCCCTTGGTTTGTACTCAATATCATCCTTAAAAATAGATAGCTCAATCACTCTAGTGGTGTGCGATAAGTACACAAACATAAACCTCATCCCACACACAACTAACAGTATCCACTGATGGTTTTTGGATCAAGTTTCTTGGATTGAGGGTTGTACGGTCTCACTTCTATCTTGCAGCCCCAAACATGGAAGTGACGAAGACTAGGCTTCTTATGTTGACCATAGTTTATATGGAGTCTTAGGAACAGACTTACTAAGCACATGTGTCAAAAACTGAGAAATCAAGATCCGAAAGAATCTCATCATTAATTAATCTCTCCATTCTTCTGGAAATATGACTCACTATTCGTGTCAAATAATAGAAGATTTTTCTTTCAATCTCACACGCTTGGTCCTACTAACAATATTAACAGTAGGAGAAAAAGAAAGCAATTTATATAACTCTAATCAATAAAGATTCTCATAAAGTGTTCCATTGTCAATCAATAAAGAGTCTTGATATAAATTAACTTTTCTAGTTCCAAAAGTAAATTATATCCATGTTTATCCAAAATAGGTACATAGATTAAATTTCTTCTAATAGAGGGTATGAACGCCACATTTTGCAAAAAAAATTAATTTTTTTCTATATTAAGATGTAATTCCTAAAGAAACAACTTGAACTCTATGTCGTTTCCCATGAACATGTACTGCTCCTGACTAGTTAGACTCCTACTTATCATCACCTTTCTTTTTCCTGAACGACCTTCAACTTCCTGCAATCTATATTATTATGCCCAAACTTGTGGCAATAGTTTCATTTTCCCTTAAAGCTCTTATTCGGGGCATTAGAAGTAGAAGACACATTCTTGTCATTACCCTTGACATCTGTATTCGGCTTCTTAACATACTTCTTCTCATTGGAAGCTGTATTATAAGGATACTTTCTCTTCTAACTCCCACTGCCTTAGGTAGTCACCATAGAAATACTCCTGGACCTTCTCTTCTTCATATCCTCCTCCTCCTCAGCGAGGATTGCAATCATCTCTTCAATGGTTCATTGCTCCTTCTAAGCATTATAATCGACCTGACATTATTTGAACCAGAGCAGAAAAACCCATGATCAGCCAAACAACATAATCTGAGTCAAACTCCATACCAATGGTCTTAATCTTATTGTAACAAGCTAATATTTTATCAATGTGTCCTTGTACCCCACTTGTCCAATCATAGAAAGTGGAGTTCTCATTCTTCGAAAACTTTGTGTATTTCTTACCAACGACTTCCAAGAACTCCTTTGCATTCTTAGTCTTAGGAATGCTTTCATAAATAGAGTCTTTCATATGGTTCTTCATGATCATCAAACAACAACTATTAGAATACTCCTAGTCCTCATAGAACTTTTTCTCACTTGCAGAACTCTCAGCAGTGGGTTTTGGAGGAGCTTCAACTTTCAAAGCCAAGTTCAGTTTCATAATCATCAAATTCATCATGAGATATTTAACCAATTGCTTGTAATTAGCCCCATTAAGTTTCGTGATAGTAGAGAACTGAGGAAAGCTCAAAGCTGAAGAATAAACGAAAAGAACAATTGCAAAAATACATGTAAAACTAAAACATGCAAATTGCTCCATTATTCGGCTTACCAAATGACCCATAACCAAATGCTAGAGTCTATAAAATATAAAAAGACTCATACACAAGTAAGAACAATTCACCAACCGTCACAACCAAATACGTCAATTTCCCACTTATAGGGTAGTAAAATTGCGCGGTTCATGACACTTAGTAAAATCTCTTTACCAAACTAGGCATCCTACCAAATAATAAAGTAATCGATATGACAACTTAACTATCAGTATGGATCTTAGAAAAATTGATGCGCAAGATGGAAGAATTACAATTGCAGCATCAATTCCAAAAAAAATATTCGACATGCTTAGACTCACAAGAAGTAAGTTCTAAAACATTCAATGTTTCTCAATTTTACCAAAGTTCATAAGCATTTAATCTTATTCACAATATGATGCTATAATCACAAATAGCACAAACATAAATTGTTAAAACAATATGAGGAAAAACAGTGAAAAGATTATAAAGTTACGTAAAATTCAATTTTGTGCCAAAACCAAATTTAATACTTAATGGGGTAAATTTTTCTAAAAGTTTGCAAATTGAGTATACATAAGCTCGGCCATATGAATAAAAATTTGAAAAAAAACAAATCTTCAAATTTGAGCCATCAAAATATATACAAAAAAACCTCTATGTTATACCGTGGATGATACAACTCTCCTTTAAAAAAAAAATTAAATTACTTTGAGATTCTTAATTCCCACTTAATATATATATATATATATATATATATATTACTTTCGAGACTTGTACAGTTCATGGAAATTGATCAGTCTCAGTACCTGGCATTTAAGTAACACTTGAAAATCTCAAAAAATCCCATACATTATAGTTCAATCAAAACAATAAAAAAAAACGATCAATCAAATCCAAACATTTAGTAAACACAAATTCATTAACAGTAATTCGTTATCAATTACAACCTGTAGATATCTCGTTGATCAAAATCAATTAAACTTGGCAAAAATAATCTCCAATGAGTTCAACTAATTAAGTTCTCAACTAATCAAAATATGTATCAAAGGAATCCTATGAGAGATATTTTAACCCTGACAGAACTGCTTCTCAGAGATTGATTATGTCAAAAATTGCATTTTGTTTTGTTTTTGTACTACAAACAGAAATACAAGATTTCATGATTAAATCTACTATAAACAAAAACGAATAATAAAAGAAAGAGAAAAGGACATGAATTGTCCCATAACGATTTCGCTTCCGATAGGATGGTTTTGAGACCGACAACACGTTCAAACAAAACCCAAAAAATGCAAGGAAACATATTTGACAGCTTCTATGTCAATTAGAGCGATCTTTGATACCAATTGTTAAATTAATTTTGTAAAAATCAAGAATATTTATTGATCATAAAAACAATTGATCAATAATCAAATGACCCAATAAATACGTTACTCATGTAATTTTATTAAAACCATTAGGCATGTCAATTCGTACTTAGTAGTGCATGCTGGCGATTGAGGTGTTGATTGTCATTCAATCTCACAAAATATGTAGGGGCGAAATCAAAAGAGGTTCAGAGTTGAAGATGAATTTTTCCTTATCCCGAAAGTGTGTTCTATCAAACCATAGGCACATAGCCGGTTAAAATTAAACCATATTATAAATGACCACATTTGAATCATCGTGGAAGCGGGGTGTATGGAGTTAAATACACGATGTATGATAGATGTATTTTAAGCCAGTAGGTACAACTTTGTAATAGTGCTGGAAAATCATTCTAGAATCCATGGGACCTTCCTGACTATTCTCTACGTGGTCTAGTGTGAGGCGCGCACGATCTAAAAGAAACTAAGAAGGTTAATACGAAAAACAACTACAAGCGCTACAGTTCTTTTTCTCTCTTCGAGGTGTTTTTTTCTACAAAGTTACCAATCTCTAAAATAATCGTAAAAACTTAAAAACTACAGGAGGCTAGTAAGCGATGTATTTATAGCACACCTTTAACCACTAATCTGGGTTTAATATAGTGTAGAGTACGATAAATAGACTCCCTTTGTATATCCTTGTAATCGATTCAGAACTTGTCATCTATTATTTAGCTTGGGGATCCTATTATTATTAGTGGGGCTCATGATCAGCAGTCTAGATTGCCACAGGCCTGTCTGCAATCTCCGCTTGCTTAGAAGCAAATGCGGGACGTAATCTTATCGGGCTACTCCACTAAAAGCCAGATCTTGAATTCAAAATTAATAATGTTTATATTAAATGTATTTTCTCTTTAAATATCAATAATTAATTGATAATTTTTACGCCAAATCAACAATTATTTATTCTCTTGACTTATAGGTTTCTCTACTTAGGATCCCATGCACTAGCAGTGACTCAATATCCGAGTCTTAGGAAACATGTCAGAGGATATTTCATACAAATTCCATTTGTATATTTCATAAATAGTGATAAGTAAAATACCATAATCACCAAAGTTATCAGATATTGGTCGTTTAAAAATAGGTCTCACTTATTGATAACTCAAAGAACCATAGTAACTTAATTATCTATTTATAATACTCGGGATTAAGAAAAATAACATATCTAATATCGCACAGTTTAATTCCTTTCTTAAATTTATCCTTGGGTTCAAATCTCTTCCGATCCTCGAGGCAATATAATTCATTCCAATATTTTATAATAACCAAGTGATCATTTCATAAAATATTGCGGTCTAAAATAAAGTGCCCAACTTTATTTAACAAGTAACAAGATAATTATCATTATGGAAACACAGCCAGTCATGTCTTCTGTGGAACATATCCATATGATCATATACTACATAATTGAAAATCTGGACCTTGTACGTAAATAATGTGCAAAAAAACTTCATTGTGTATAGAAAATGAAAATTACAACTTGTCTGCTCTAGGCACAAAAACCAACTCCCACTCACTCTAAAGCGGGACCTCTTAAGACCCATACAATTTTATGTTTCGAACCTACGTTCGAGGAAGAGACTTAGTAAAAGGTACGCTAGGTTCTCTCGGATCTTTATTTTAGTAACCTTTGTATCTCCTCCCATCAATGAAATCACGGATCCAAGTGGTACTTTCTTAATATGTGTTTACGCTTTTTGTGAACCTTGGTTCTTTGGATTGTGCCTACGACCCCACTTTATCCTGATAAAGGTAATGGGCGATCTGCACTTAGTATCGTGGTCGAAAGATTTCTTACAATATGGCCTTTGCGGCTTTAGATCGCGACAACATATTAAACCGGTCGTTGGGTGGTAACACAAGTCATTTAACACTTTACCTCCTCCGACAAATGAAACCCTTTATTTGATGCTTATATCGATGTTGATTTACTCGAGTCAATATCCCTTAGTAAGTCCCATATAAGCAAGTGTTTTAAGACTCCCTTTGGAATAAACCAACATATAATCCCTCGTTCTCTTTAAATACTTGAGTATATGTTTCTTTGCTATGGTCAATTCTACTCCCAGCGGGATCGATTGGTACCGGCTTACTACTCCACTACATATGAATATCTGGCACAAGTGTAGCATAGCATGCATGAGTTACAACAGCGAAGCATAAGGTTTCTTGCATGAGTTCTTTCTCTTCGAGTTTTTGGTGATTGCTCCTTAGAAAGATGAATTCCATATCTGAAGGGTAGAAGTCCCCTTTTGGAATTTTCCATGCCAAACTTGGTCACTATTTTATCAATGTAGGAGGCTTGAGATAAAGCTAACACCTTATTCTTTCGGTCTCGTAAAAGTTTGATTCCTAGAATATTGTTAGCTTCACTTAAGTCCTTCATATCAAGCTTGTTTTTCGAGTAACCCTTCGTCGACAACGCCATTGTTTCAATTAACGAATATCATCGTAAAAGTAGCAAAAAAAGACTACCACTATTCCTTGAATTTTCTTTATACACATGGACATGGGACTTTTCTCAAATCCATATAGTTTTGATAATTGATCAAACCTGATGTTCCACGTGACACGGATACTTGCTTAAGCCCATAAATAGACCTATGCAACTTGCAAGCCATGTGTTCTTGACCTAAGGCTGAACCCTTTCGGTTCTTGCATATAGATATCCTCTTCTAGCTCGCCATCGAGAAAAATTTGTTTTGACATCCATTTGCCAAATCTCGTGTCGGGAGAACAACACTTCTGACTAAGAGAATCAGGACATATTTAAGCATAGCTCTTGTGAAAAAGTTTCATCATAATCTATACCCTCTTTTTGGGTGTAACCTTTGCCACGATCTAGCTGAAGGTTCAACCTTCCCATCTGGTCCTCTCTTTCTCTTGTAGATCCACTTACACCAATTGGTTTTACCTTTAGGTGCTTCTCTGAGAGACAAAGCGGATTAAGACCCATAGATTCATCCTCTTGGTCCATTACCTTTTTTCACTCCTTGCACATCGACATCCTCACAATACTCTTCATATGGTAGGGTCGTCATCGGGATTATCCAAAATGACTTGATAAGTCTCCTAACAGGCATGCAGATTACAAGTTGCGTATCAGTCTCCACTACGAGTTTGTTGCATTGGTTGTTGTGCATGTCTGAAGGATCGAGTTTTTCGGTTCGGGTGGATTGCAATCTCTTCATTATGTTCTTGTTCTTAAGTTTCTTGAATTTGGTCGCAGGATGTTTTCTGTGTTTGTTCACCAGCCGGTGCATTTTTGTACATTTTCCCTCTTTGAACATCAATAGGAAGCGAGGGGTGGAAAAATAAGGTTTATTGTGGATCTCGAGCGAGCCAGCTCTTCAAGACCACTTTACTCTTGGGTTTAAAATTCGCTGTAATCCTCTTCTAAGAAAGTAGCCCAGTACTCACCTCTTCTTTTCCTTTGGATTATAGAATATTCCACCTCTTGTTCCCTTAGGGTAGCCAATAAACATACACATTTATGTTCGAGATTCCAACTTTTGTTGTTTTGGTACCAAGACGTGTGCTGGAGCACCCCAAATCCCAATATGGTTCAAGCTAAGCTTGCGCCCTTTCCATAATTCTGTGGGTGTCTTTGAAACAGATTTAGATGGAACTAAATTTAGTATGTATGCAGTTGTTTCTAAGGCATATCCGACGATTCGGTGTGATGAATGGCGAGCATCGACCTCACCATATCTAAAAGGGTTATATTTCTCCTTTCAGAGACTCCATTTTGTTGAGGCGTTCTAAGAGATGATAATTGAGATATTATCCCCTCTTGAGCCAAGTAAGACTTGAACTCTCTAGACAAGTACTCAGCCTCGGAGTCGGACTTAAAGGCTGTGATATGGATGATTGCTTTGCGTAGCCTTATACTCGAAATTTATCAAAAGCTTCAGACTTATGGCGCATTAGGTAAACATAACCATATCTTGAGTAGTCATCAGTAAATGTGATAAAATACTCATACCCGCCTTGGGCTTGAACGCTCATTGGTCCATATACATCAGTGTGTACCAATCCCAACTGTATAGTGGCACGATTTCCTTTGGCCTTGAAAGGCCTCTTTGTCATTTTACCTTCTAAACATGATTCACATACTGGTATAGGTTCAAAGATCAAGGAATTTAAAATTCCACTTTTAACGAAACCATAGATTCTACTAAATTAATATGACCTAATCGTAAATGCCACATATAAGGTTTCATTGAAACCTTCCGCTTTTCTTAGATAAAGGAAATTGCTTCATCATCGATATTTTCAATAGCATTAATACTATAGGACATAGGAGTTAAAATGCTATACCATTTATCAATAATCAGGAACAAATAAAAAGCGTTATTACTCTTTATTAGAGCGAGAAATTAAGCGCAGCACAGTAAGCCATGTTCAAAATGAAACAACTAACGAAACGGAATTCCTCTTAAATCGGAACAAATAAACGATCCCGATAAACATAAAGTCTTATTATTAAACATAACTCCGCTGAGTCCTCTTTGCCATTATGGAGACATATTCCCCGTTTGACTTGAGCTTCTTTGTCCTTTCTTGAGTAGGCTACTTTGTTTTGAACCAACGCAAGAGTAAAACGAGAGCATGGTTAGTGGCTCTGAATCAATGATCCATTTATCATTGTAATTCTCCACTAAACAAGCCTCAACAACATTTATACTACCCATACCTGGTTTTAGGCAATCCTTCTTCGAGTGACCTTTACGTAGCGCGAAGCCTTGCGCACCAACTCTTCATTGCAGTTGGTTTGATAGCTAGACTTGTTTCCTTCTGCTTTTTGTTCTTCTTTCCGCCCTTAGGTTTCCCTTTAGGTTTTGAAGAACTTATGATAAACGCACCTTCTGAGAGACCTTTTCGGCACTCTCGAAGCTCGTGCATAAGTTCAACGGGGAGTAAGCCCGGTTTGTTCTGTTATAATTCATTTTGGTGACAAAAACTGTGGGTAGAGATTCTAGGATCATGTCGATCTTCATCTCTTGATCCGGCTGCTTCCCATCACCTCCGCGATCTTGTGTGCTCCACGTCGTTTTTAGACAATGGTCATGTGAATTTATACTGTCGTACAGTGTTCATTAGTGTCCCATTTGCTTGTCTAGCAGTGTACTACTTTAGCAAACATCCCATCTAGGTACGAATTATTTCTAATCTGCATATCGGATCATTAATTTGCTTTCGTGAGATGTTCCTGCGCCTTTGGCAAGAATATAACGATGAGCCTTGTAATTTACCCAGATTGCCAATCGCAAATTGCTTCTTAGTTTCCTGCGAAGCATTAGCATTGAGCTCTGAGGTTTGAGGTTGTTGTAATGAATTTTGTTCTCTCAAAATCAGAACGATGTAAAGATTGGTTTCCACTAGGTCGTAGTTATTTCCATCGTAGTTTTTTGACTCAAAATTGTAATTTAGAGGATTAAAGGATGCCATTTTAAAAATTAAAAAAAAAAACACATATATTAACACGTAATCCACCTGACAAACATACAAATATGTAGATCCCTTAAACTACTTATTATTAATGTTTATTGCAACTTCAATAATTTAGTTTCCATTACAAATACTTCGTTGGGCAAGACATTTGTAATAAACAAACATCAGTAAACTTTGGGCAATAATTTATGTCTGTGTCTACTGATTAAACTCTGGGATGAGTGAATCTGGTTTCATAAACCTCTGTTGTGGCAAACCTTCCCAGATAACACCTTTTTATAAATTCCAAAATTGATTTTTTTTTTAAAAACAATATTGTTTCAATATTCTTTTGGGCCTTCAATAACATTGTGAGCCTCGTTAGGAGGTTATTAATATTATTAAAATTGGATAATAATACCATTAATTTTGGTTTAAAATTCACAATCTTTAATATCTCTGGCATTTATTCAGAAAGATTTGAAGCATGCAAATAATATTAAAAATTTAAGTATTTTAGATCCAATCCAATAAAAATCGCCATGTATCCGTTGAAGTATCACATAACCATTTATTATTGGACCTTAATGGAACCCCCTTGAGGTTTTGAATTAATTAAATTAATTTTTAACCTTCACCCATTCAATATTTTATTATTAATTAATTAGGAGTTTTCCATAATAATATTATCTAGATAAAACAAATATTATTATGCACATGTAATATGTATCAAATGATGGATTATAGCAAGCTTACCTATTCTAAGCGGCATGTTAAGCACATATCACATGTTATATCCATAATTTAAACAATTATAAATATAGAATAATTAATAGGCCCTAATCCGCGGTTTCCTGAAAAGAAAATTACAAGCCCAATAGAGACCAAAGCCCAAGTTGATATCTGGACCGTCTTGCTTTGCTTTTCTTCAAGTCTTTATAGAAGTCCGTGGGGTGTGGTAGTTAGAATTGGAACTTAGGGTTTTTAGTAGAAAACCGCAACACTGCCTTATCACTATTGAACAGAGCACACCAAAACAGGCTGCCGACCGCGACACAAAATTTCGGATTGTCACGAAATTTTACAGGGAGGTAGAGCACTATCCAGGGAACCACCCTACAAAAAATCAGCCCATTCTGACAATGCAGCGCCCCTTTTACATTTTTTGTGTGAAATACAGATTTACATAGTAAAAAAATTCAAATAAAATTGCAGGAAAAATAAATAAATAAATAAATCAAGGAGGAAACTAATCATGATTAGCCTCCTTATTTACATCCCAAAAAAAATATCTAGTAAAATCTACCATGGATTAAGGCCAAAACCAAATCATTCATTCATAATACAAAATTATAAATAACATAAATAATAATAGGAATCTAGGTGCCATATCATCTAGTATACATCAAGTATACATGAGAATAAAATTAGTTCAATCTATCACCACGCGATTCAACCATGCTCACGATACGATTCTGGGAACCATCTGAAGAGGAATAGGAATCATACGGAGTTAAATACAATGTATGATAGATATATATTTTCATCGACCATTACTAACCTGCCCAGTAGTCTGAAAAATCTGCTTTTTAGAATGCGGGACCTTCCAAGCTATTCTCTCGTGACGGATCTGCGTGTGGGCGCACGATCCTGACGAGGAAAACTAGAAGGTTAATCATTACTATGAAACCTTACGGTTCTGTTTCTCTCTCAGTGTTTTTTTTCTCTTTTGAGATTCTCGATCTCTCTAAAATAATACGTAAAAACTTAAAACCCTGGAGGCTAGTAAGCAGTGTATTTATAGCCTGCTAACCCTAATCCTCCTAGGGTTTATAACACCTTGGGCCTAATAAATGAGCTCCTTCTTGTATCTTAATAATCAGTTAAATGGGCTCTGTCATCCATGCGACTAGCTTGGGGATCCTATGGCCCATTAATTAAGGCTCTTGATCAACGGTCTAGATTGCTTTTGGAGCATAAATCCAACATAATTAACATGCATAATTATACAATTAAAATTGTAATATGATTATGCTTAGTTCATAATTAATTAATTGTAATATGATTATGTTTAGTCCAACAATGCCCCACATGAATAAAATTGACACTCAACGATAAGACAAACGATTCCTCATAAGAGATAGAGTACAACGGTTGAAACTTGTATAAGAGGGAGGTAGGTGTTACCCTTTGAACCTTCCTGGGAGACAAACGGGCGGCGTAGAAAACTCTTCTTTGTTGTTATAGCCTAGTGTAAGATGAGCATACACACACGGTCTTTCAGAGGCAGATTAATAAACCAAGGGAAGAAATCAAAAAAAAACAAAAAACAAAGATGAGAAAAATTGGAGTCTTGTAGTCATGTCTAACAAAACATATTAAATCGTTTCTCTTGTGCTAGAGAGTATCACTTCGACGTCTGTCTTCAAGGATGAAATGACTTGAAGAATGGTCAGCAAAACAACAAACTAGAAAATTTTTCTCTATCGTACAAACCAGGCAAAAGAGGAAGAAGAGACCAATTGGAATCTCTAGACTTGATATGTCTTCCCCTGAAGCTTTGGCCTCATATATAGACTCTGGGATGAGCGAGAGAGAAGAAACGGAAGGAATGAAGTCTCTGACAATTTCAAATTCAATGAAAAGGGGAATCAATTCACCAATAAAAGGTATTAATACCATTATGCGAATGTTTCAAAATTAAGACAAGAAATTAATTTCATTCAAAATCGAATAAATATCCAACACAATCAACCAAAAAACTCAACAATATAATGATACTTCTCTTCAACTCATATCCATCTTATTTATGAATATGTGCATGTAAGGATATCTAAAATTGAACCAATTTAGACAAGGAAAAACAAAGATTGTGATTTGTCTTTGTTATAATATGTCTCAAATTCCTATTTATGATATTAATTCCTTTCTGTAAATAATATTTTAGGATAATTTATATTTTTATATATTATTATAATATTAGGTTTATTATAGTATAAGAAAAACTTTTAAGAATATCCCTATAAATATTCAAGGTCACGAAAGGAAAAAGTTATGAGAGATATTTGGTATATGCAAAGATGTAAGGGTTTGAAAGATTGGGAGTTTTATGAGGTATTTTATCGGTATTGTAGATATCCTAGGGTTTTGTGATTTTGTTATTTTTCCTAGTCGTCGCAATACATTAACACTCGTCTTATTACATGTTTTGAGAATAGTGAAAATATTATCTCTAGTTCATGAATGTAGGCATAATTAGTCGAACCATGTTAAAACTTATCGTGCATTTTTATGATGATTTTTTTATTTTTGTATTCTTGAATTCATATTATTGTTTATCAAAGATTCCGCAGTTATAACAATCTTCATAGATTGGTTTAACTTTTTTAACAATGAATTAACATAGGTACATAAATTGGTTTCAAATTACAAATTTTATTGATAGGAAAAATACTTGAATTGCATGAGTCACTTGCTTCATTAACAAAAAAGATAATTGTGTAACCTAAATAAGAAGTAGAATAACTATCACTCTAAAGTATGATTTTTCTATTTAAAATTTAATAAATAAGTCTAATAATCATTAAACTTTCGATCCTAATAAGCGTCTATTAGGACAAAACTCTTAAAAGCATGACATAATGTAACAATAAGTTATTTTTATTTTTTAATATGATTCTAGTTTTTCGTTTTTCTATCACATTACCACCACTTATATAGTTATATTTACAAATCATGATCAATAATATGAATGACTTTCTTTTAAGTATCTCATAAATTTTATAATCAATTATTTTTTTTAATACACTTTAGTTTTAAGGTATTAAATTATTCTCATCGAAGAGCTCGATTTGGGACCACCCCCGTACTTATGTCGTTTGTCTATTTGAAGCGATAAGCGTTTCTGGCAATTAAACAAAATGGACAAATAAATTCTTTTTAATCTTACCGAAATTATATGATGGCCATTTGGGATAATAAACAATTTTTTAATAAATTATTTTATGCACTTATATATCATATATCATATTTGCATATTTTTATCATTTATTTCTCGTCTTATATGGTGTTATGTGTTTATTTATATCATATGTCGCTTTAATTAATCAATTACAATATATGTTATTTAGATTAATTCAACTATCATAAATTTCTAAATTTCTTCAAAAGAAAACCATACTTATTACTCCACCTTTTGGATAGGCAACTTAAGGAGTCACATAGGCTTATTTATTTATTTATTTTTCTTGTAAAAAATAAACTAAAATAGTTGGGCCGAAAGCTCCAATCAAACCTATGTCAAGGTTAAGTATTGTGTTTCTCACCTGGAAATTTAAAATTTTTAAAAATTTTCATATAATCATTTCCCATTTCTATATTCTTTTTAGTTAATTGTTTTATATTATGTTTGATTTCCAAAGGGCAATATGAAATAAAAATAAGTAAAAGGAGTTTTAAAAAATATATGAAAGTAATTTACTAATTTTAAATCTATTCTTTAATTTTTATTATTATTGTGTTTTTTTAATTTTCTTTTTCCATACTTAAGTATTTATTTAACTCTTAATGAATGGTTTAAAAATCAGATTAGATTGATCGATCAGGTTAGTCCAGAATTTGTTGACTTTTTTTATTCCGATTTAATCCGGTTTAATTGTGTTTCAAGAATCGGTTCAACCCCTAAACCGTGAACCATAAAATTTTTTGGATCCATCACTGATCTGATTTTTAAAATATTTATCTCAATTCTTAAATCATTTTTACTCAAAGAAAAGAGAAACAAAAAGCAAATCTAAAATATTGTCCCAACGGGCCTAATGTGATCGATCAACTCCTGGGCTTAGGCCCAATGGAATTTTTCCAAAGTAGGCCCATCTTTCTGGGCCTGAAATAACAATTCTAACTTTTCGTTTAATAATAAATAAACAAAAGTCA
Source organism: Tetrastigma voinierianum (assembly GCA_016808115.1). Taxonomy (NCBI): domain Eukaryota; kingdom Viridiplantae; phylum Streptophyta; class Magnoliopsida; order Vitales; family Vitaceae; genus Tetrastigma; species Tetrastigma voinierianum. Next base: position 197,951 of record JAEQBH010002502.1, read on the forward strand.
GTATAGCTGTTATCACTATTATTATTATTTTGTTGTGAAAATATTATAAAATATAAAATTGAAGAAAATGGGAAGTATATAATTTTCTTCCTAAAGCGAGAGAATGGATAGAGAAAGTTTAAGAGGAGAGAGAGGAAAAGAGAGAATGAGAATAATTACTTTTACTATGGGATTATTTTAGAGGGAGGTTTTATAGGCTTCTCAATTACCCTCCATTAAAGGTAAGTAAATGGAGATATTAAAGAAGTAGTTTAGTTGAAAATTTTATTTCAATACGAGTCGAGGAATGAAAATTTTGTTATATTCTAATCTTTAGTTTTTCGTTTTGATCTACGTTTCGTCTTGAATTTGGTTGAGAAATACGTTTTAATTTTGTGCATTCAGTTTAGATTGGTTGAATTTAATTCGAACGAGGAAAGCAGTTTCGCGTTTTTGATTCGTATATAATCATTCCAAATCGTGGTCATTTCTTTGTTTTGAAATTTGTTTGTCTTGATACCGTAGCCCAAACGCGTTTTTCGCCATTTTCGAAAAGTTTGAATAGAGAAAGCAGAAAATTTTCTTTCTTACTTGAGTAAATAAGTTTTATGAAGTTAAATCCAAACTTTAAATCTTTATTGGGTAAACGTGGTCATTGGTTGTGTTTACAATATTTCATAACTTGAATATTTATTATAAAGAAATATATGCCATTAAAAGCGCATACAATAAAAAGCAAGGTAGGACAAAAATCTAGCAAAGGAAAAATAATACAATATTCTTATGATTAGAGGTGGACAATAGGTTTATTGGTGAGTAGACCTTCTTGTATTTTGAGGGGTCGTCTTCAGAAAATAGAGGTCCAAATAAAAATAGGGCCTAGAGGCCCGCATGCCATTAGGGCTTGGGCAGGGTCTAACCACTTGTCCCATTTTGGCCCGTTTTATATTTAAAAAAAACATTTATGGCTACTTATTATTTTCTATTATTAAAATATTAGTTTTTCTATTATGAAAAAATATAAAATAGTTGTTTCTAGAAAAAAGAATAATTATGAAATAATTGTTTTTAATAAAATAAAATAATATTAGTATGAAAATTAATTTAAAATAAAATAAAATAAATATAAATATAACTATAACAATTTATTTTATATAATCTTTTAAGAATGTAATAATTAACTATAAGTATTTCAAAGAAACTTTATTTTACAAAATATAAAATTTGCAAAATTGCTATTTATTATTATTTTTTAAATATTTTAATGTTAGGCCCATTTTGGCCTGGTGGCACATTACCTATACTTATGATGTTGCAGATATGGTGCTTACATTGGCATTTGTTAGTGCCAAATATAGAAAGCATCTTTTATCTTGAAGAATTGTGTGTGGTTGTAAGATCAGACATATATCCTTATTCATATTGAAATCAATAACATATTGATTTTAGATACAATTAATATAAAAGAAATAAATAATATGAATAGAAATAGATGACAAATCAAAATGATATTTTATTTAATTTTGATCAGTAGCAGCAGTGTTTTCATCATTAATCAAATAGTCTATTTTTTTTATTAAGGTCTCCAAAGAAATCAACATCATAATTGTTATTTTATAGTACCAATTGGAAAATAAATTTGGTAATCAGACTGTTAAAAAGAAAAAAAAAATTTTGGGTGCTCCAAAATCGTAAACTCACTTGTTGAAAAATCTGATTTGAACCATATAAAGAGTTTACACATAAATGATTTAATCTTAACTAATCAATAACAGTAAAAGATACAACAAGCAGTTAAATAAATGTTTTGTCTAAACAAATTAATTAACGATTGGAGAACATTAAGCGTTATAGAGCTTGATTAGATCGAAATTTAGTGTTTGTATTTATGTTAACTAGGAAACAGTTGTGCATTCGGTCTTTATGGAATATTTGGCGCACAATGCCAGGGATCTGATGATGCTGTGAACCGAGTAGCCGAGGCTCCGATACATTCGATACGTGACGATTGTGTTGTGTCTTCTATGTAGCCAAACATGCGAGGAAATGGTGTAAATCACCAGGAAATTGATTGAATGTTTGAATGAATGAATGAATGAATAAGATTAGTCAATTTAAATCGATGGTGATAAATGTATGGGTATTTATAGACCTCTTGTGACTTTACGAATGATCCCAGTACTGCCCAGATCTGCCCAGCCAAATCTTTAAGAGCGCAACCCTTAAACGGCTAATTAAAATAGCTGAGAGGATCGGCTTTGGAACTATTCCTTGAATTTCATTTACTCAATTTGAAGCAGTGAATACTACATTATTCTCCTCACGGGTAGAGATATGAACCCATGAAGTTTATTCGAAATAATTATCGGGTCCTACTTTAATTTAGGCTCAAAGTTGACCAAAAACTCAATTTTACACCTAAAAAACTGTTTTGGTCTAACAATAATAAGTTAGGTCCAGTCCATTACTATTAGTTAAGTTAATTTCTATCTCTTTTCCTTTCATTTTTTTTGTTGATGCTTGGTAAGGTCTCGTCAGATGTTTGGGCGCCACGACAGTCGACCCGATGCCCTTTCATACTACATATATAACGATTATTTTCATAGTCATTGGACGATGCATTTTGTATATACTTTCCATTTTCTTGTTTCACCTCGGTATTATTCCACTTTTGATGATTTCATGAGGTTTTCCATTTTTGGGAATTTGAAGGATTATTACTATGAGCACCATGGTATTGGAAATTCCTTCCACGACCACGTCCACGTGTTTGGGATGATATCACATCAATTTCAAGGAATGGTTCATATTCTCGATTGGACAAGAATGATGATTTAAATGGCTCGTTATTTTGATCTATGTAACCTTGTGTCTCAGTCAGTACATTTGAGGCATAAAATGTGGTGAAATTTTCTATACGTCTTCTTAAGCGACTTTCTCTCAACGAGTTTAATTTAGGATATATGATTTTAAATAATTTGAAGTTATATTCTTAAGCTTGTTTTAAAATCTTCTGACGCCGAATCGTGATTATATCGAGGCTTTTCAGGAATGTCCCGCGATTTTACGGTGGTCATGTCTATACACATAATTCGTTACAATTAAGAGGAATTTTATACGTAAGGTATTCGACTTTTTAAATCGTTATAGGTAATTGCGGGAATGAAAATCGATGTTTTTGCGTGATCTTTATAGGAATCTTTGATTTAAACCTTTGATGGCGAACTGAATTTATTTAATCAATATGTATTTCTTTCGAGTAATGTCAAGAAGACACAAACTCAATTTTGTCATATTTAACATTATTAAAATTTTTATATATGGTAGTATTAGAATTGATTTCGATAAATAGAAATATAGATTTTTGTATAAGCAAAACCGAACATAATTATAAATATGTAAAATTGAAATAGCTTCAAGAGTTAAGGTTAGGGTATTTATATTGTGAAAATATATTATTAAATACAAAATTGAAGAAAATGGGAAGTATATAATTGAGAGTAGAGAGAGAAATTTTAAGAAGAAAGAGAGTGAGGAGGAGAACCAGAGATCATGATAATGATTGCTTTTGGGATGATTTACAAAAGCATAAGAGAGGCTTTTTATGGGCTTCTCAATTGCACTCCATTAAAGATAAGTAAATGGAGATATTAAATAAGTGTTTATGGAGTTTATTCAACTTCAAATCTTTATTGGGTGAATATGGTCATTCACTAATTAAGCATATTTATTATTATTATAATATGATTGCTTTTATTTTAAAAAAATATTTTTTTCCATAAAAATAAAGATAATTTTTAAAACGATTTTAGATTTTTTTTTTTTTTAAGTTTTAACTATCATTGATTCTCGTAAAATTTTAGAAACTACTTAATAAACTATATAATATGTTATTTTATATGTTTTTTAACTTTTATTGGAATTATAAATTATAATTTATTTTTATTTTGTTTCTCTTTTCATGAAATAAACATTAATGAAAAATGTTTTCTTAATTTTTTTCATAAAAATTTAGCCTAAAATATTATATCAAAGTTTTATTCAAATATTGTTAAAAAAAATTTATGCACCAGTTAAAAAGTTGTTTAGGAAATTTTTTCATGGTTTAATTCCCATGAGTTTGGACTTGGGTCACTTCATGTCCAATAAATCTGAATGGCAGGGGGCTGGCCCATCATGACTCCCCCCATTAGGCCCACTACAACCTTTATTTCATAGAATAGAGTGTAACATGGGTGGTAATTCATGTCCATAGATCATGTTCGTGTCGTGTCAATATATGGATAATGTCAATATTTGTCCGTCAGCGTATGAATAAACGTGTCGATATTCATTGTCAGCGCATTCATTTTTATTCATTAGGTGGTGTGGTGTATTATTTAATTTGATTATTTAAAATAATAAGAATTATAATTAATCATCCATATTTAACACAATCTTAATAAAATTTAATGTTTATTAATTTTATTATTAAATAATATGTTACTGATGACAATCATCTTTAACACAAATAACTCATTAATGGGTTATTAATTAATATAATAGTGTATTATCAGATTACGATCGAAATTAGTGTTAGAGCGGATTAACACGTCATCATGGCCCGAATTTATTAACAGTGTTCAGCAGTTGGCTCTGTGAATATGGCCTGCTTGCGATTATCTCGATTGGCCGTGGCAGAGTGTTAGGCATGCGTATTCGCGTGTCGTATCGAGATTTTGTCGATACTATGGTGTATGTTACTCCGTAGAAATCAGAATTATAAAATGCCACCCCAACCGGTGTCAACATTTTCACCTTTGGAAGATGGACAACAACTAGGAACCTAACCGCCCCCTCCCTTTGTTTTTCTCATTGAGAACACGAGTATCAGCGTTTCACCATTGAAGATGACGTGAGAAATCTTAAGCTCCGCGCTGTTCTCGTTAGGGCTTTGGATTATCGGCGTTTAAACGTCGAAGATGACAACAACGGGGAAACCCTAGCCACCCCTCGAGACCCTTGTTCACTAGAGAGGAGGGGTGATATGCCCTCGATAAAGTGATTTTCATCCGTATGATATAGTTTCTTTATTTATTTTTAACTTTATATTGTTTTGTTGTCGACTTATTCACGATTGAGTCGACATCGTTATATTCTGCGGCGATTAAACTTTGTGGTTTTTTTGATTTGACAGTTCATATGGTAAATTCGATCAAATATAGTCGTCGAATCCCCAATCATTTTTGTCGGTATCTTTGCCAAATCTAGAATGCTGAGCCCAGAGCATTATTGGATTATCGAATATGTAGAACACTTTGAGTATATTTTTGCTATTAATATGGATGTGCATTATCGCCACAAGTTTTAAGTGCTTGATTTTGTGTTTATTAAATGTCTTTGTGTCTCGTCGATAAATTTATCTTTTTTTCAAAAAGATGACAACAACAAGAAGGGCGACATTCTTTGAAAATTGGGTGAAAAAAGATCTTTAAAAGCGATGTTTAGTTGCATTATTTTTTAAAAGCTATTCTTAGCTGCGATTTTAAAAACCCATGAATACCAAAAATATATTATTTGAAAATAGGGGTTTTAGAAACATAGACAACATTAAAAAAAAATGAGAACCCTTCTTACCAAACAAGTTTTCTATGTGGTTTGTGTTTTCGAAAAAGAAAAAATATTCTTAAAAATATGACCAAACAACCTCTAACCCACCTCCCATGCAATGGACAGAGGAGGGGTATTTTGGTCATATCACAAAAAAGGCGTCAGGGGTCGTTGCAGAGGATTTAACTCGGTTTCACACTATCGTCCATGTTTGATTATTCAAAAAGGTATCCAATTATTCCTTGCCTCACTTTTTTATTAGAAAATAATATGGGGAAAATATGTTTCGGATCATCCGTTTGATAATTATTGTGGAAAGTACAAAATTGTGTTATATAATTCAGGTTATAACAATAAAAAATTGTAAGAAAAACAAAAACTTTAGTCTATTTTTCTCTCAATTTTTTTTTTCTAGTCTTTTTTAAGTAATGATGATTTTTTATCGATTGGTAATCATTTATACATTTAACTTCAAATCTTTTCTTTTTTCTCCCGATACAAGTGGTTATTCTTATATCATTTATATTTTTATTTATTTTTCGCGATTTAGTCGTCGCTATGCGACGAGGGCGATTGTGTCGTCTTGAAATGCGATGTTTCGGTTTTTCGTTGTCATGATACTGCTTTTGCTATTTTAATGATTAGTAATGAAAATATATACGATTAGAGACAAAAAATCAAATAAATGCTCGTTAATATGTTATAGAACTTGAGTAAAAAATATTCTAGTCATAATAGTAATATTAAATATGTAGGTTCAACTATTAAATGTATAATCTTTGAGTCGATTTATTATATTATTGGCCTTGATGTTGTTTCATCTTTTATGATTTTTAACGGTTTGGATTTTATATTTCTATTGATGTATTGCTAGTTTGAATCAATAAATTTTTTTTTTTTCAAAATAAAAACAATGTTCATGTATAAAAAATAATTATGATAATACATTTAGTAGTATATGCTAACTGTGAGTATCATACATGCCTGTCATAATTATTTTATACCTGAGATATAATCAAATTGATTATTGAAACCTACTTTTCCCCCAAATAATGTTCTTGTATTTGATCAATGAAAATTTTTTAGATGTAATTAAAATTAAAATTAAAAATATATATTTTGAATTACTCAATATTTATATCGATATTATAAAATAAGATTTTAACCCTAACTTTTCTTCTCCTTTTCTCTTATATTCTCTTTTATGGGAACACTAGTAATCTTTTTCAATTATTTAATATTTGAGCTAATAATACGTGATATAAACACGGATATCAGGTAATAAAAACCATAAAGGATGAAACATAGTATAATAAATATGCTCAAAACGTAATATATTGATGTCATGTTTGATTTATTATGTTTATCGTCGAATATGTTTGTTCGTGTAATTACCATACCTTGGAAATAAAACATTCAAACCAACGATGGAAGACAAAATCTTTGTTACAAGACAACAATACAAAACCAAACGTCACAACATAACAACGAAATCACGAAAAAGCCCAAATAAAACTTCGTATTTATAATGGAATACTTGTTTATTATAAAATACTTGATAGAAAAAGTAATTAGATCGGTAATTTCAAACCAAGAATTATAAAAATCAGCTCATGCTTGTTTAAGAAAGATAGAGTGATTTAGAAGAAAAAGTTGATAAAAAATAAGACTAGGGTTTTGAAACACTATTAAGTGATAAGTTTATTAGGATGTTTTAACTTATAAAAAGATGGTCTTCAAATTAAATTTTAATGGTACAAGGGGATAAAATAAAAGTGTATTAGAACGGGTTATAATTAGAGATTATAATAGTGCTATAAAATAGTTCTATAAAAATGGTGGCTTGTAGATATATAAATAAGTCATCAATAATTATTGTAGAATGTATACCTTTAAGAGAAGAAAAAATGCATTTTTGAATTTAGAGATCCAAGTGACTTAAAAATAGTAACAGATTAGTATAATTAAAAGATCGATGTTCTTAATTATATTATATTATTAATGATCATTTTAAAAATAACATTTCTCAACAAAAAAAAAAAAAAAAAAAAAAGATCAAGTAACATAGATATTTTAGGTCAAACTTAGTTTGATAATTTCATTTAAAATTATTTGATTTCTAATAAGGATTGGTTAAGTCTTTTCAGAATGCATTCTAATAAGGACTGTACACAAAAATTGTATTTTTACTCAAACTATTCTTTATGAAAAATATTAATAAGTAGTTTCTTTACAAAATTATAAGTAATTTTTAAATACTAAATGATTATTTAGATTTCTGAAATTTGTCTCCTAAATTTTGAAAAAACATTTTAAAGTAAAAACGTATCAGAAAATCATTAATACTAAATAAAGTCTAAATGTTCTTTGGAATCACTATCAAAGGAAGAAGCAAGGAACAAAATATTGGTAATTACGGATATATCGGTATTTGGATTTTACGGATATATCGGAAATATCAGTAAATATCGGTGGATATTTGAATGAAAATATGAGTAAAGCAGAAATTAATAAAAATCTTTTAAAAATTAAGCTAGAAAATACTTTGTTGAACTATATTTTAGACATAAATAGCGAATATACCTTGTGAAAATAATATTAAGAACATAATTTATCAATAAGTACGTTACAATAGTCATTTAAAACCAAAATGAAGACCGATGTGGCTCCATTACATTATTTGATGAAGGGATTTCATCTTGATGAAGATAATATTTATAATAAGATCTTCAAAATATTGAGATAAATTACAAAGAAAAAATAATTTGAGAGTTAAATGGAGCTTGGATGTGTATGGATGAGTTTGTAAAGAGATTGTATGATTTTATGAGTATTTATAAAAAATTTTGAGTCAAAATAGTGATTCTGGAGTATTTCTGGAATATTTCTGGAATATTTGCAGATATTTTTCGAAATTCTATGTGTAGCGTCTTCGCGATCATGATTTTCGATTGGAAAAAATCGGTTTTTCCGATTTTCCCGATTTTCCTTTGTTCGATTTTCCTCTGCTTTTAATTACCGGTCTTAAATTTGACAGATTTTTCGATATATTGGCCAGAAAAACGATTTTGTTTGGGAAGACAATGAAAATATTGTTTTAATTATCGTTATAAAGTCTTGCTAAAGCTGAATTGAGTCTATTCTTTTACCAAAGCTATATTTTTCACATTTGCATGTTTTTAGAAAGCAAACTAAAAGCTTGTTTTAGTTATGTTTTAAGCTATTAATTTATTCTAAAAACAAAAAAGAAACGTGACAGCGTGTTTGTTCCCATTTTTAAAAATAAGAACCAAACAACCCGAATTTTCTTCTTTTTCAATCCATTTATTCTACTTATTAATTTTTCAGGTCATATCAAAAACCCTAATACTATTTATATATGAGTTTAGGAAATGTTACAACATTAAATAGCTTAACATGGCCAATTAAATCTTATGTTACATCCCAAATAAATAAAGGGCAGGAACACAATCAAGTATCGAGTCGTATGACGCCATGATGTCATGTCAATCTGAAATCTTATAGCGCGGCTTTTGAAAGTTAGTGCATTTAGCGGTATTAGAGTTTGGTATGGCAGGAGGTTGGGTTCGAACCCTCTTCTTGCAAATTTGAATATTTCATCCTCATTTATTGATTTGAAAATCGAATGGACTGCGACTCTACGACTATGAGGTAATCTGGCGGACCAGCTACACCACAAAACTCCTTTAAACCATGCTTTGAGATTAATCTTCATACGAGTCGAGAGGGATCATTTGCGTTTTTAAGGGTACCGAGCGTGTTCTATTGGATTTAAGTTGTATGATACCCTGGCAGTCTAGCCTCTGTATTCGATGATCGAATCGAAATGTATGTGCATTGTCTCACATAGATATAAAAATTAACTAAGATAGATTATATTATTTTCCTTTTGAGAGATTAATTGAAATTCAAATCAAATTCTTACTAGTTATGTTGTATGACAATCAAGAGTAACTTATGGCAATTATTTGTTTATAAATAGTAAGTATTTTGAAATTCGTATTTTATACGGTAGGCTCAAAGTTTCAAACAAGCTATATATAAGAAGGGAAGAGGTCAGAGTTGAGTCTCGGTCGAGACAATTCTTGCATTATAGCTTCAAAGTGTACATTTATAAAAAATATTTTGAAATTTTTTCTAGGACAAGATTTTTAAGAGTTTTCTAAATAATAATATCCCTTCTATTAATATATGTTCTCTCTGGCTAAATTAACATTTTAAGAGAGAGAAAGAGAGGCTCATGATTGGTCTCTTATTCTCGACAATTTTGTCAGTATCCATGATACGTCTGCGTCAGTTTCGTATAAAGTTGTGGGTAGATGCTAAGCTTAATGGGTTATCGCTGTCAATGGTGTGGATTGAGATCTACTGTGGGCTTGAGGTTCTATTATTAATGGTGCTTCGTTAAGCGATACGTGGTGGGAGAGACTACCCGATGTGTACGAAAATTGGGCCGTGAATGATAACCAAAGTATGATCCACCTAGAGTGAATGTCGTCTATGGACGTTCGTATTCTCAAAGGGTATGGAATGATACAATTCTACATCGGTTTCACATAAGATTGTCGAGTGGTACTTAAGCTTAATAGGTTCTTACACATATCAAGCTCGTCTTTTGGGTTAGGCTTGATGCCTTATCATTAGTTCTTTCATTGAAAGTCGATGCGTAATGGGGAGAGGGGCTGCTAATGCCTTTAAAGGTAAGCTCAGAGTGAATGCTAGCAAGAGTGTAAGCCATTCAATGTGAATGTCGTCCTCGGACGTCCGACTTCTCAAGAGGTATAGAATGATACGATCCTACCCGGTTCCACATAAGGATGTGGAGTAATCTTAATTGGATGAGTTCACCATCTGTCGAAGCCGATCTTTTGTTTGAAATTTCTGCGATTGGGCTTGAGGTCCTATCAATCAAGTATTCTGGATACTTTCAAGAATTAAAAAATTGATATATAAATATATTTTTAATTCTATTTTGACTATATTAAACAATTAAAATAGGATTGATGAATAATTATATACATCCCAAATTCTTGACTTGTCCAAAATGTAGGTATGATACCTGTAAACAATTCATTGAGTCTTGAATATCAAACATTGGAATGATTTGAATATCATGATTTTGTTCATATCATTATTTTGTTTCTGTAATTCCCAAACAAACATTATGCTTAAAAATTCAAATTTTCAAAAAAAAAAAAAAAATTTCCATTAGATACTGGCTTTTTTTTTTGTTGGCAAAAATTATGGCAATCGATAATAAATTTCAGTATAGATTATAATGATCAATTAGTGTCTCTGTCGAAAAGAACTCTGAAAAATGGATTTTTAAATTGTTTTTATGTTTTATAAAACAAAAGCCTTTTAAAAAACTATTTTTTTTTTAAAATATGTGTATTTCAATCAAAAATTCGGTATGTATATAAATAAATAATAATTTTAAAATATCTTAGGAAAAATGTTTGGTTCCTATTTTTAAAAATTGTTATTGAGAACAATTTTTGAAAACACAAGTAACACCGTTTTGATATTCACCGAATTTAAATGGTGTTCTCCCAAATTTAGTGATCTCAACACAAAAAATTGATTAATCAAACAGTTTTTTGGTGCTCGTCATGTTTTTAAGAGAAAAAAGCAGTTTTTAAACTAAGGTTCAATGATTCTAATTTGTTTTATAAATATAGTTTCAAAACCAAAATGCAACAGTTTAAAAAAAAGAATGCACATGGAGCTTCTTTTGAAAATAATCATAAACTAGTATATTTGTGTTTTAAAAACCGTATTAAATAATTACGATTTTAAAAATTAACCTTAAAACCTTCAATAAATACTATAGTAGAAAAACTGTGATCTGCCTTGGCCTTGATTTAATATTTCATCTAATCCAACAGTCTCGGACAATGGAAATAAATTCTCAGAAGGTATTTGTTTGGATTCAAAGGGTTTTCAGTGAAAAACTCAAAAGCATATGTGAGAAACTGCCCGTTTTGTCCCATATAAAATCAATGCTCTCTTCTCTTTCTCCACTATGATTCAAGAAACATACAAATCCAACCCCTAATTTTCTATTTATTTTATTAATATGCTTCCCCATGTTAGACAATTGAAAAATCTTGAATCTTTTCCACCTCAAAGCTTTTCTCAACCCCAATATCAACTCTATTCATTTATTATTTATTATTATTTTTTAATTCATCAACTTTTTGTCCATGAGGAAAAGCACTTGCATTCGTTGGTTATTAGGAGCATCGCCAAAATGGTCGGATCCAAATATGATTTTCAAATTAAGTTCTGAATCTAAGGGTACTGCCAAAGGGATATGACGATAACTCAGAATTTGTTAATCTATGAATATGAATTTATATAGACTCATTAATCCATACATGGATCAATCCATATATCTCAAAAAATAATCAATAAAGAAAGAACCACAATTGACCAGTATATTTCTGGAAACAAACTAAAAGGGAAACAAAAAGATGAAACATCTATCAAAAGAAATCACCCACTTCTCTTTAATGATGTTTAGGAGGATGATGATAATTATTATTATTATTTGATTAATACATAGAATACATAGATATGTAACCCAACCCACCACACGTAAAAAATGCCATAAAATTTATTCAACTTAAACTAATTAAAGGGGTAGTTTAGTTTAGTTGAGTCTCCCAAAAGGCATAAGTTGTACTAATTACAAAAGAAAAACCAAAAAAGAAAAACCAAAAAACAGAAAAGAACAAACAAAAAAAAAGAAGGAAGAAAATAAAATGAAGGTATCCTAGAGCCCACACTGCCATTACCGTCAACAACCGTAATTACAGTATCCGGACCAGATTCAGTGTTATTCACCCGATCAGGACTTTTCTGCTTCACAATCAGCGGTCCTCCTTTCTCCTCCTCTTCAGTTATCTTAGGAGGACAAGAGCCAGTACTCTCCGACAACGCCCGTCCCGGAAACTCCATGGTACCCCGTTCTCCACTGCGGCGCTCTACGAGAAGGAGCTAGAAGAAGAATGGTGGTATAAGAAGGGCATTTTTCTGAATTCTGACTCAGCTCATAAAAAGCTCAATATAAAACGGAAAAGAAAAAGTACAGTGACGACTGACGAGTGATCAAGATAAGCACGTCACTTAATTTTGGCTGCTTGCGTTTCCCTCCGGCGATGGAATCGTGGGATCAGATGATATGTATATATTCTGCCCATTGGCCATTGCTACTGAGTACTCTCTACCCTCCACTGAATGCCCTCATTACGTATCCACTATATGAACCCACTAGTACAGTTCTTTACTTAACTTAAGTCAATATTAATGTTCAAAAGAATCTCAAAAGCAATTTTGAATCTATTTTGACTATTTTTAATTTTCCTAATATTTTATATATTCGGTTAAGATTTTTATGTATAACTATCTAATGGCAGAGCCAGCCAGATCCAACATTAGGGGGTGGCAAACTTAAAAGTTTCTCTAATGTTGTATTACTTAAAAATGTTTTTCATATATACACGACCTACTCAGACATCTCATGACTTGACAATAAAAAATTAATACAGAAAATAACTATTTTTTTTAAAGAAAAAGAATGCAGAATAATAGAAAGCTAAATATTAAAAAAAAATTATTATCATAACAGGTAGAAACAGAAAAAAAGCGCTTTTTATCATCTTCTTGAATTAATAACAAATTTTCTTGAATCGGCCAGTCAGATCGATCCAATCGTGGATCGACCAGCTTCTCACAACAGAAACAGAAACATAAAAGTTTCACAACAGAAAAAAAAAAAAAAAAGCTCCAAATATTATCTTTTTTTCCAATGAACCAAACAAAACACTGAAACAGCATCTGGGCGTGAATCTCTTTTCCATAACCAAAAAAAAATACAGCAGACCCAAAAATCAAGGCAGCCAAACGCAAAGAGAAGGGAAAAAACTCACATTAGATGGTGGTGGACCTTGGGTTCCCATGGCTGAAACTGCAAATCCAAAAAAATTGCAGAAATCCAAGAAGATAGAGAGAGAGAGAGAGAGAAGAATGAAGCAAGAAGAGGTGTTTAAAAAGAATAGGGGACGGCTACTGACTCACCAGATGCCGTGTTCAGTCCTTGTCTGGGCCCAACCCATCTACATCACTCTTTGAAGTCCGTAGTTTCCTTGGATTGACAGGTTATTTTAGGAAATTTGTTGAAGGATTTTCGAAGATAGCAACCCCGTTTGACCAATATTCATTGAAGTTGGAATATTGCAGATTGCTTTCACATGTATTCCAGGTTATTACATGTGCATTCTTTTTTTTTTTTAAACTGAGTTATTTTGGTTTTAAACTATATTTATAAAAACAAATTAGAATCATTGAACCTTTTTGGTTTAAAACTGTTTTTTTTTCTTAAAAAACATGACGAGCACTAAAAGCGTTTGATTAATCGATTTTGTGTTGAGATCCTTTAAATTTGGGGCTTAATTTTAAATTCGGTGAATATCAAAACGGTGTTCTTGTGTTTTGAAAAATTGTTCTTTTTAAATAATAAATTTAAAAGCAAAGGCAAAACGTTTTCACAAGATATTTTAAAATTATTATTTATTTATATATATACCGAATTTGATTGAAAATACATATTTTAAAAAAATAGTTTTTTAAAAAAGGCTTTTGTTTTATAAAACATAAAAAACAATTTTAAAAAGCCATTTTTCAGAGTTCTTTTCTGACAGAGACACTAATTGATCATTATAATCTATACTGAAATTTTTGATCGATTGCTATAATTTTTGCCAAAAAAAAAGTCAGTATCTAATGGAAATTTTTTTTTTTTTTTTGAAAATTTCAATTTTTAAGCATAATGTTTGTTTATGATTCTCTTTGGAAATAAGATATTCCTTTAGTAAGATTCCTTCTAAGATAGAGATACGAACATGATCAGGTTGCTCGAGTATTTGCAAGCGAGGTATTCTTGTCATCAATCGTAAAAGATCGTTTATCTGCGAATCTTAAGAATTTTTAAACGGCTTGTCCAGAAGAGACGAATTTATTTTAAAGAGAATGTGTTATCACAACACTCAGATCTTTTCCTATCCTCTATAGTGTTTTTGGTTAGATTTTTCTTCCACTATTTTGGTGTTCTCTTTTTCTTTCTTTATTTTTGTTTCTTTTCTTTTTTTAATTGTGGTTTTTAAATTTTGGATGATGATGAATGATTCGCGAGGTCAACTCCGCTCTTTCTAAAGATATTAAAAAAAAAAAGAACAAATGTCACCGCTCAGCGGAATTATGGCCGAACGCGCCATTGGAGAGCGTGAACAGAACTCGCTCTTTGCAGGAGTAATAATACAGCCGTCATATTTTGTACATGCGCGCGTAGGATAGCAATTTCATACCGGAAACGGTCAAAGGTGGCCAGCCTTACGTCAGGAACCGATGTGTCATGTGTGTAACGTTTGAGAATCGTTGGATCGACGAAGCAGAGGCCGTGTCCGTGTGGAAAGGGCTTCAGATTTTGGTCGTGGAAAGGCCCGATTTTGGAGTTTGTCTCCAAATAATTATTTTGACTTTTCTGTATTTTTCCATGAAGCAGCGGAACTGGAGGGGGCCTCATGCATTGATCCTGATATAACACCATATAAGGTGAAATAAGCCAAATATATGCAAATACTTGTTATAAGATATATAAGTGCATAAAATAATTTATTAAAAATTATTTATTATCCCAAATGGTCGTGATATAATTTGAAATTCTTAAATGAATTTATTTGTTTATAAGTATGTAGCTTAAATGAGTAAGCGTTTATCGTTTTGAATAAGACAGTGAAAGCGTAAAAGAAGGAGTCTCCAGTGTCTAATAAGATATGAATAGTTTCTTCTTTGAAGCCAAATGTATTAAAAAAAACGAATTTATTATAAAATTTTATAAGTCTTTAAAAAGTCGTTAAATAATTATTGATCATGATTTGTAAATATAAGTGGTGGTAATGTGATAGAGAAATGAAAAATTATAATCATATTAAAAAATAAAAACAACTTATTGTTACATTATGTCATGCTTTTAAGAGTTTTGTCCTAATAGACGCTATTAGATCGAACGTTTAATGATTATTAGACTTTTTCATTAAATTTTAATTAGAAAAATCATACTTTAGAGTGAAAGTTATTCTACTTATTTAGGTTGCACAATTATCTTTTTTGTTAATGAAGCAAGGGACTCATGCATTGATCCTCACACGAATTCAAGTATTTTTCCTATCAATAAAATTTGTAATTTGAAACCAATTTATGTACCTATGTTAATTCATTGTTAAAAAAGTTAAACGATCTATGAAGATTGTTATAAGCTGCGAATCTTTGATAAATAATATCTGAATTCAAGGCATGAGATAAAAATCATCATAAAAATGCGAGATGTTTTAACATTGTGACGTACAAGCTTCGGTCAGTTGACTACGGAGTCAACGCCCAGAAACTTCGTGAATGGTGACGAGCATTTCTCCGCATCGAGCGAATCTCCGCTGTGCGAGGGCTACTGCCCGAATCTGGCACTGCGTATCACTTGTCACGGCGGTCTGATATATCCGATCACGCATGAGTATCGGCCACGCGGGTGCCTGGCGATCTTTTTGCATGTCATGCTGCTATGAATGTATGTACGAATAGTTCTGAGGATTCTGATATTTTGTTTTCTTTATCACGATACGCTATATTAAAATTAAACGTTTCAATACATGTATATATCATCGGCCGAGTCGTGACCGGAAACTTGGCTACAATCCTCCGATCTCTGGGGCGAGTAGATCCTCGCGCTCACATGCGTAAATATCGCCGACGGGTGGTATCTTGATAGTGGAATCCTGCTAAGTGAAACGCTCTCGCTGAGATGCGTATCTGTCTTTCACAAAAATAACCGCGCGTTCAGCGAAATACATGATCCTATGAATGTCGTGATCGGCTCATACCAGGGCCCTCACCGCTCCTCACACACCTAAGCATGTGAAAACATCTTTTTCAAAACTGAAATTTCTTATTTGTTTGGCTTCTCTCACAGAAGTATCGGTAAAAATATGGGAGGGGCCCATCATAGGGGCGAATGTGTTGGAGAACTTCCCGAAACAGTCATGGTCCCCATCCGAAATGATCTGTTGGACCGTCTCGACCCCATTCTCAGAAAATTCATCATGTGAAATTTCTTTCAAAACGTTTCGTTTAACGTTTCCAGTATCGCCTTATTTCGGCACAATTTAATTTACTTGGTGTATGATACATTATGATACCATTCGATAACTCGCTATAACGGATGCAAGTATATCACCATGCGTATATTCGCGTAATTTAAATACTTTGATTAATCTGTGAAAATTAAGCTCACTTGGGTAATTATGAAACATGATCGGCTTGAATCATTCATTGGCTTAGCGTATTTTAAAAATTGTTTTGTGATCAGCTGTTTCAGAACGGTAAACACTGAATTCTTGTTCACATCAAGACTACAATTTATCAGTTTCACTTTGTGAACGCCATTCGACGATTAGGCCTCATACATCAAAGCACCATTAATATTACCGTCACGCGTCCGACAGCCCAAACGGTAGGTGCTCAGGTCACGGGCTACGCATGATTGGGTTTCAAAAGTCTGACAATTCGGTCTGGTTTGGGACCGGTCAAGCCAACTGGATTCAAGGCCTCGAGCAACTCAAAGCATCGCCATCTGGCTTAAATAAAGTGTAAAACCCGAAATGGGAGAAGCACTGCACTCTCGGGTTGAGAAAACTCACCAAATCCAATCTTGCGCTTGTAGTACTAAGCGTAGACGCTCTCCTTCTTGTCAGTATTTGCTGAAGCGGTGGGATCAGTAAATATTCCCCAGAGAAGGAAGACTCTCTGGCTAAAATGAGATCAGCTTACTGTAAGGTTCTTTTCCGCCCCACGTTTTTCTCATTTAACATTTTGAAAGAGGCGACACTATCACGACTTTTTGTCTTTTTGTGAAACTTTAAACTTTTCACGAAAATGGCGTTTATGTCACTCTTTTTAAGTTTGACGATGCGGCTGTATCTCGTGATCCATTTCATCATGTCTCTACTCCTTACCACTTATGGAACATGAGTGCGTGTTATATGTGACTTTCGTCGCATCGAAAATCGCTTCACTGACACGAGCGCGATCTTGCCGAGAAAAAGCGTCTTGCATTTCAGTATTTAGTGAAATTTTGCGTCTTTAGCTAGATTTCGCGGGGAGCGATTCCAGCGGTGCAATCCGTTTCCGTCATCGAGATGTAGAAAATAAGTGCGATTTTTAACGAAATTACGATTTTGTCCTTTTTCCAGAAATTGGAATTTCTCGGGTCTTCATTCTCCCTCCTCAAAAGGAATTTAGATCACGAGTACGGACAATCGATCAACTCACATGCATATGCAGCGTGCATTCTATCATGCATGTAAGCGGTCATTTAAATCTTAAGCGACTAAATTACGTACCTTCATCCTAAATAAGAAGGATGGTGACCGCATCGTGTCTCGGCGGCTCCCCACGTGGACTCCTCGGCTCAATGGTGCCTCCATAGTACCCTCACTAGCCTCACGGTCTTCGCGTCGCAAAGCACGATCATGACTATCAACCATGCTGGTCCCTCCACCGAAGGTCTCATCGTGACCTCAATGCGTCCCCCGATCCACCACGTAGGCTAGATGCGGGTATATTTTGAGCATGGAGCGTGAAACACCTCGTGGACACGACATCTTGGGCGGTAATGCTGCCGGTCTGTGATAGTGTGCCTACCCTCTCGAGTATCTCGAAGGGTCGATGAACCTGGCGATAGCTTCCGGCTTGCCCGAGCGGCCGCTCCTGGCGTGTCGCCCCGACGTGATCCCGACCTCGAACTCTAAGGGTCGACGTTGCACATCCGCATAGCTCTTCTGGCGGCTCTACGGCGGGTGAGAAGGCGTAAAGTATCAAGCTCACCTTACCGGAGGTGTGCCACAATCGAATCGGGGCCAGATAGTGGAGCTCTCTCCCACCTCGGTCGACATAATGGTGACATGGCCTCCCATACAGTGCCTCATCTGATTACCATCCCAATATCTTCGCGTGCTTGTTGTAGAGCGGGTCGTAAGAACCGTCTTTCCTCCCAACTACCCTTATGATCCGGGATGTGTACCATGTCCTCCCAATACACAGCCATAGTCCTCTCGGATGACCATGCGTACGAGGGTGGAGCCATTGTACTCATACGCCCGGTAGTGTGCCCGCAGTCTTTTGAGCTCTTCAAGGGTGTGCGAGTAAATCTCGGGTCCACTGTCAGGCACTGGATCTTTGGTACTCATGTAGTAGGGTATCTCTCGAATATACAGCGTTGAAGATCTCTCGAGGCGAAGGTCATCCGGTAGAAAATGCCGACCCGTGAGCCGGTCCCACTATCACCCACATCTGCATGTCATGCCTCTGTTGCGTCGTGGCAAGTGGGTCTAAAGTCCATCGTGGCGGTCTCCTGCTTCCACTCTGACCACCTTGATAGGTGAAGTAACCCTGCGGCTTACGGTGCTCGGCCTGCTCTGGCGACATGTGAGACATCGTTATACTGAAAGTACCTACGTGTCTCTTCATCCCTCGATAGTCTCTTGGCGGCGAAGATCTGGTACATCTTCGGTACCACTGGATGCTTCTGAAGTAGGAAGCGATGAAACTCCTGAATCTCTTCTCTCCGTCGGTCGAATGGGAACCACTACGTCCACATATCGAAGACTACCATCTATGTGGATGGTCGACCCTCGTCACTGTATCTGACATGCGGTCCACGATGGACACTATCTCTGCGTCTGCCACTAGGACTCAATCCTTTGCTCACTTGAGGCGGTGTAGCCACTAAACTCCCTAAGGTACCACTGATGCGCTGCCATTGTGCCTTGGCTTGTCCACGGTCGGCATCCACGCCTCGTATACTAGCGGCGGCTCCTCGTGACTTAGGCGGAGTGCATCGACCTACATTTACCTTACCCGGGATGGTAATGCAAAGTAAAAGTCATAATCCTCTAGGAACTCCATCCATACTGCGTTGTCTCATATTGAGGTCATTTAAGCGTGAAAATATACTTGAGACTTTATAGTGCAGGTACCTCGACCTCGCCGTATAAGTAGTGGCACGAATCTTGGCGAAGACTACGACCGCCAACTCCATGTCGTGTGTGGGGTAGTGCTCGTGATTCTTCAGCGACGGAGCATAAGCCACTACCGCCGTTGCATCAAAACACATCCTAGTCCGGCCCTCGAGGCATTACAATACATTGTGTACCCTGTCCTGTCAGGGACTATCGAGATGGGAGGTGAAGTAAGTCCTCTTGACTCTGGAATGCTCCTCCTTCGGTCATCAGCTCAAACTTGACCCTCCTTAGGGTCAACCTAGTCATAGAGTCTTGCTACCCGGTAATCCCGAAGCTCGTATCTCGAAGGCGGCCCGGTCTCTCGAGCTCATCCGCGCCTCGACCTTCTCTCGTCGGCGGCGCGATCTGCGGCCTTACGTGTCCCGAAAATCTCTCACCTCGATGGCCGAACTCGCTTCTTGGGCAGGCGTCTGGCCAGTGGTCTCTCGACAGGCGTAAGCGATCCTCAGTGATACTCATGCTCCCACTCATTGGGAGTGGGTCGAGATGTCGTCGCGAAGACTCTGACAAAGCTGATCTAAATAGGGTTGGAATATCGCATGTGAGATCCTTGAATCTTCTTTGTGCGTTCGTCGATCTGAAGAACATCAGTAAACTCAAAGTGCCCCATAGCGGCGTCCTAGCGTTGTCTTAGGATATCTGGCCAATCACAACCCTCAGCTAATGGTAACCGGTACGAAGGTCTATCTTGGAGTAGACTCAGGCACCTCTCAGTGGATCAAACAAGTCATCAATCCTCGGTAATGGATACCGATTCTTGATCTTAACCACATTCAGCCCCATCGATAATCGTACGGTCGAAGGGTCTTGTCCTTCTTCTTTGCAAAGAGAACCGGAGCGCCCCATGGTGGGGGTGCTCGGTCTTATGAACCTTGTTTAGTAGCTCTATGGTGCGGACTGCGAGGTTCACTTGACTCAGTAGGTGCCATCACTGTCTTGAGTCATAGAGATGGGTGAAGTACCCGGGGTGCAGCTGTGCAAGTCTACATCCTTATATGGAGGTAGTTCGGGTGGCTCATGCGGAAAACATCCGCCTTGCTCATGGCTCCGAGGTAGATCTAAGTGCAGTGCCATTATAGTCATACAGGGTAAGGCTGTGCCAGCCTATTGCTTGTGCTGGCAGCACTGATTTCATATCTTTATGCGGGCGAATGTCATCTTTGTCTCACACGAAACACCACCTGATCTGGATCTGCGTGTGATGGTGGCCCTCTAGCTCACAGTGATGCTTGTGCTGTAAGGCACGTCAGGCCAATCCATCCCAGATGACATCGAACTCTGACATGTCCATGATCCTCGGGTCCGCCAAAGTAGAGTCACGAGATCTCCATTTCGCGACCTCGACATATCATCCCGATTCTTGCTGCTGTCGCAGGGAGTTCGCGCATCTGAAAGGTTCGCCGGTGCCAGCATCAGTAGCTCTACGTAGTCGGGTTGTCCAGCTGTAGAATCCATATCTGTGGCCCGAAGTCCTCTGATCACGGCAGAATGGACAACCTCGATCCATACTCGAATCTCCCCAACCTTGGCCATGTCTGTGCGTAATCATCGGCGGTCGGTAACTCACGTGAATCTAGCCACGTGATCCTACGATCGTCGCGCTTGGCTAGCTATGAGAGCTCACGAGGCCGCTGTAGTGCCTGCGGAAAGTGCGTGCCATGAGCGGCTCACGAAGTGCCCCATGTCATCGCTGCAGGTCCTCCTAGAGGTCCTTGTCCATTTCCACCATATTTGGGCCTCTTTCCCAGGCTGGGCCTTGACTAGTCTAATCCACGGTCGCGTCGGAGGTTATCTCCATGGCCTCTAACACCTTCTCGTCTGCATAAACGATAGTGCGCCGCCTGGATCTCCTCCCCTGTGAATGTCGGAGGATGATGCCACTAAACCCTCTGAGGTTACTAGGATCTTCTGTCTACTGCTATACCCGGCTGTGCGATGCCGGTTCTTTGTAATACCTACGGCCTCGGCAAGGCTTATCAGATCTTGGTGGTGCACGACCCGGTGCACTGTGGACGCCCTCTACGTCCTCGTCCTTGACCAGCCATCTACATATTTCCAATGGCAACAAGAATCATTTAATTTTCATTTCGGTCCTGACTTCTTGTCGCGTGCCATTCTTAATAGACTTAACAACCGTAGGCGGCCAGTTCATTTCTAAGTGAGCGCCCGAATTCCAACCACTCGGTTCATTTATTTCAATAAAATTCAAGTTTTTCTTGTTCATTTCATTATCCAAATCCTAAGGTCATAGTTCCTAACCTTAGCGTCGCGCTTTTCTTATCGCATTCTGTGCGTAAATAATTTCTGTCGACAATTCTTGATCACAATTCCCATATACATCCTCTGAGTATATGTCCTTCCAAGCAATTTGAAAGCTTGTAAAATCGCGCGATCAGCATCTGGCGCATATCTTATGTCGCCCCATTTTATAGGCAATGCAATGCAAGTGAATTTCCATGTCAAATCAAATTTTTTTATATCCAAAAAAATTTTTTTTTTAAATTTTGTCTGCTATATTTGATTTGGGTTTTATTTTTCAAAAAAAAAAAAATCAAAATTGCTATTGTTCGATTGACGGTCAACGATTCTTTGTTCACGATTCTTGTTCATAATTCTTGTTTGTCTATCTGATAGGTGTCTTGCAATCTGATTTACCACTTGCACTTCTCTATATTACAATCTGATTTATTGGCTGCAACCATATTGCAATACAATTTTCCACCACCAACTCAGTTTTCCATTCCCGCTAAGTTTGCAATACAAACCTTCTATTGCAATACAATATCCTTTTCTAGCCACCTTTTGCACTCCAACACTACCATGTCACAATACAATGCTTGTATTGTGACACAATATCCATATTTCAAATGGGCAGTAGCCCAAAACAGTTTAATTTCTGCACCTTATATATATATTTTTTTCGTTTTTCATCTTCTTTTTATTTTTTTCATTTATTTCCAGCAGTTGGAAAAACACCTTAAAATATGTATACACATTTTTTTTTTCAGTATACCCCAAATAAATTTATGAAAATTTATTTTCTTCATTTTTCTTTAACTTTACACCTTTATGCTTTTAGAAAAATATTTCTTCTCATATAAATTTTTTTTTTTCACATTTCCGACCCTTTGGAAAATATAAAAATATATACATCCATTTTTTCCCATAATACTCAAATAAATTTATAAAAATTTATTTTACTCAATTTTCTTCAATTTTACAACTTGTAAAACCTTAGAAAATTTTTTTC
Organism: Tetrastigma voinierianum; assembly: GCA_016808115.1. NCBI lineage: Eukaryota > Viridiplantae > Streptophyta > Magnoliopsida > Vitales > Vitaceae > Tetrastigma > Tetrastigma voinierianum. The sequence goes on from JAEQBH010002502.1 coordinate 220,925, forward strand.
TTCACCTCATACCCAAATAAATTTATGAAATTTATTTTCTTTAATTTCTTTTTCCAATTTTACACTGTAAAACTCCAGAATTTTTTTTTCATTTAATTCTGGAAAATGGTCTAGAATTTCCTCAAAGCCTCTTTATACAACATAACCTAGTGTTCAACTTTCAAATTTATTAGAATTTGTTTTCATTATCAAATAATAAATAAATTTCTAAGTACTTTCTTTATTTATCCTTCAGGTTACACCTTGTAAACTCCAAAATTTAATTTTAACACTATGTGCTGTTGCCTAAAGCACACAAACATTCACATCATCACATTACAACATGACATACACACATTACATCTGATAATTCGTAATCACACAAAACACATAAACACATGCATCACGTATCTGAGTTTTGTCTAAAGTGATTTCCTAGGTAATCTCATCACCTCGGCTTGACATCGAATAACATCTAGTGGTGATGTTCTTACTCGACTATGGCTGGCTGAATCCTCGATCTCTAGGTTTCCATATGCTATACTCATCAAACCACCTAGTGATGGATACCCAAACCAAGGCTCCTAGGTATTCGTATACTAAAGCTACGATACCAGGTGTGAAGCCCCGAGCCGGTAAGTTAATGCCGTCAGCCCGCTTGTGAAGCATTACGTGAATGTCGAGTGTAGGCATTTCTCCGCAAATCGGGCGAGAGTCTCGCTGTACGGGAGGCTGCGAATAAAACACTGCATATACTTTTGTCCCCGAAACGATTGCAATATATCCAATCACATAGTATCGACCACTTGGGCCCTAGCGATACTCTAATACATACTAACCCTATGAATCAGTATATCTGAGTGATTCACAGGGGATTCTGATATTTTCCTTTCTTATCTGATAATATATTAAAATTAGACATTTCAATACATGTATATATCATCGACAAGCCACGGCAGGCTTTCTTCTAATCCTCGATCTCTGGATGAGTAGTCCCTCGCCCGCTCCATGCACATGCAAATATAATGCCACCGACGGGGTGAGCTAATGCTCGATAGTGGAATCACCACTAAGTGGGAGTACACTCTCCCACTAAGTGCATATCACGTGCTCCCGGCTCTTGTACGTTGAAGCAAATCGTGATCCTGCTTGAATGTACTGCGTGAATCAACTCATACCCAGAAGGCCTCACCGCTCCTGCTTTGCCTAAGCCATGTATGAGAAAACATCTTTTTCAAAACAATTACTTGTTGTTTTCGAAACTATACTACTGAAGTATCGGTAAAAATATGGGACTATCCTCCCAGAAGCCTTGAATGTGTTGGAGAGCCTTCAGCTTGATCGTGAATTAGAAAAATTGAGAATGATACGTGGGTAGTCTCTGACCCATTCTCCAGAAAATTCATCTGTGAAATTCCTTTGGCGTTTTGTTTTTCTTTCAATTTTCCATGTCATGCACTCTTTAATTTCTAAAATTTACCCGGTGCATATGAAATGCATTATGATGCCGTTTCGATAACTCATATAACACATGCAAGTATATCGCATTAAATATGTCGCGTAATTTAAATCGATTGATACCGCGAAAAATTAGCTGCTGGGCTGAATTATCAAACACGAGCAATTCCGCGAATCGCTCGACCAAACACATATTTTCTAAAAAATTATTTTGTGATCAGCTGTTCGAGGAGCAGTCAAAGCGCGGGCAGGCAGGATACCTCATTGATTTCTGGGTGGTCATGCCTAGTGAAGTCCTTTGTATAATCCACACAGGGAAGTCTGGTGGAACCTATAAGGAAGGTAACACCATGTATTAATTTAACACTTGATTATGCATAAATATGTATAAAAACCATGACAATTATAAATGAGGTCTGTGCAAAGTTCCATACGAATATCTGGGCGTTCTAAAGTATTGTGGATTTAGAGTCTGATGAAATAGATAAATCGATACAACAAACTCATAATAGATAAATGCGATAGAGTACGGCCAATTTGTGGAGGGAAGGCGACGTCAAATGCGGCGCGAATAGGCCCTCTGGCCCATGCAGACCCATAGGAGCGATTTAAAACAATAATGTGAGATAATAAATCTCATTAGTGACATAGTTTTATAAGGAAAAATAACATTTTATATTTGATGGTTCTCTCTGAAACCCTTCCGTTCGCTCTTTGTAAAGTTCTAGTTTAGAACATTTCACAAAACCGACTTTTACCCCAAGTCCAGCGTATGCGGATCATGCTCGACAATTTGCGATCCGTGTTAAAGAAAGCATGTCTGGGCATGCCTTGACGTAAAGCCCAATATGAAAACATGTATAGTCGTCAAGTGATAAAAATAACCATGATACATCAAAACCATAGTATTAAAATAGTTATACCACATTTGAAAATCAAAGCAAGCGTCGCACCATAAACCCGGCGTTGCCGTACCATGTACTCATCCTAATGATCGGGTAAAGCGGAGCCTCCGTCACCGTGGCAAACCCGAAATACCAAGCCGTCAGATTGGCCAGGCCTCCGTCCTTAGTAAGCAGCCGAATACCAAACCGTCGGAATCAAACCCGACCTCACGTCAAATGGCAAACCCGGAATACCAATGGTCGGGTCGAAGCGGAGCCTCCCGCGTCCGTGGCAGGCCGAATACCAGCGAGTCGAGGTCGAAGCGGGCCTCCGTCGCAAGTGGCAGAGCCGAATACCACAAACCGTCGGAATCAAACCGACCTCCGTCCGCAAATGCGAACCGAGAATCTCATAAACCGTCGGTCAAACGGAATGCTCCAGCGTGTAGTAAGCGAGCGAGGAATACGAAGCATTGAATCAAACCGACTCACGTCACCAAGTAAGCGGAAGCCCGAATACCAAACTAGTCGGAATCAAGCCGACCTCACGGCAATGTGGTAACTAATAAACCGTCGAAGTCCGTGAGCCTCACGGCGTGGCGAAAACCCCGGGAATACCCAGCCAGTGGGATCGGCAGGCCTCCGTCAACGTGGTAAAAACCCCGGAATACCCGGCCAGTCGGGGTCAGCCAGGCCTCACGTCAACGTATGCAGCTACTAAACCTCGGGTAAGCCAGGCCATCACGCGGCAACCAATATAACCGTTCCCTTTCTCACATGTACTTTTCCCAACAATACCGTATTAGAGTCAGTTCACAAAATCTCACGATCCACCTTTTTTTAAAACAGTAGTTTTTCAAGATAGTTTACAACTTCAATCTATGTACTCAAAATATCCAAACACCACCGACTCATCCACGAACACAGTAAAACTTTCAAATATTTAAAATGATGACAAAACTCACATGAATATGCTTGTTTTATATGAAGCTTAGAAAATCATGTTTGAATCTGACCAGTCTTGTAGAAACAATATATATGTAAAGTATTTAATCACAATAGATATATCGACACAATACCCCAAAAATCATTAAAAGTATATAAACCACTCACGGTATAGGCGGCTCGATCACATTTTTCTGAGGTCCGTCCCTGACGTAGTACTGTAATATGAATAAAACGCCCATTTAGGCTCCAAATAAGCGAGACCTGACATTTGAAGGATGCCAGAAGCGCTTAGAATAATTTTAGAGCTATGAAACTTAGTAATTTGACTCAGGCGGGTACAATTTACACAGTGTGCCCTATAGGCTAGATGCAAAGTGGGGCTTTTCACGGGACTAATTTACCGGGGTGAATCGTCGATAATTCGCAAAACATCAATTTCATTAATCAAACGATTTTGTCAGTTGACCAATTGGTGCTATTTGATCCGACTTACCGGTAATTACGAAACAACCTAAAAATGGAAACTGTGACGATGTCGAAATTTACAAGCGCGTATCGATGGAAAGTACGAAGCCAGGGAACTACGTTGGTACCATTACCTTGGTCCAACAGTCGCTGTGGTGGCCGGAAAACCTGATCTAAGCTTCGGCCGATTTTGTTTTCAACGTAACTTCCAAACGGTGCGAAATCTACAAAAAGGGACCACGTAGATGAGTTCGGAAGGTCCAAAAATGGTGGAAAAGAGCTATGGGGTGGACTGAGGTGGCCGGAAAATGACCGGAAATCACAAAACTTAGGTGAAAAATCGGTGCAGCCGCCGTCAGTTCGCCAGCCAGATCGGCAACCAGCGGCGATTGGCCGTAAATTTCAGCCAGCATCTTTCAGCGTGGTGCACCTGGTGGTCCGGCGCGTGTACAGTAAATCCGGCCGGTGGTGCCTCGTAGTCCGATTTCTCACGGCGCGCAGGTGGGCTCTCGGCGTATTCGGTTTTGGAGAGTTTTCCTGCTTAGGGTTTTAGGGCTCAAGTGTTGTTGTTTAATTTAGGGTTTCGTTTTGAGTATCATATTTATGTTTATATAAGTCACAGGGTCTACTTCGGGTAAAATCTGAGCCAGAACTTGGGCGTTGATAAAAGTCTTCTTTGTTGAACTTCTAATGGCGTAACTTTTGTCAAGTAAGTCGGATTGTGGCTGATTCACTTTGTCTATGAACTGTGTCGACCAGAGGCCCTACGAAATGGTGTCTTAGGTAACCTAAAACTATTCCTCCTCGAAAAAGTCAAACTTGGTCAACTTGGTCAAACTTGGTCAACTTGGTCAAACTTGGTCAAACTCGTATTATTTGGTACGGGTCATTACAATCTATCCCCCTTAAAGAAAATTTCGTCCACGAAATTCGTACCTGTGTCATGGAAGGAATTGAAGTGCGGCTCGCATTTGGTCTTCCGGCTCAGTCGCTTCCTCGACTAGGTGGTTCCTCAAAGGACCTTCACTAAGGATATTGTCTTGTTGCGAAGCTCCTTCTCTTTTCTGCAGGTCTGCCTTTAATTTGCTCCTCATAGGATAAGTCATCCCTCGGCTCCGATCTCGGTGTCTCGACACGTGTGAGGGATCTGGATATGCTTGCGTAGCATGGAGATGTGGAACACATTATGGACTCAGCTCCCTCGGGTAAGTCTTTGTCTATAAGCCCTTTGGACTCACCCTCTCAACAATCTCAAAGGTCCAATGTAGCGAGGACTTAATTTCCCATACTTCGAGGAGAGTTTTAAGAATACTTTCGATCGCCGACACCAGGCTCAAGATCATAGAATATCCACATAACCCTAAATATTCATCAAAACGTATGCTCGATCACCAGCAAGCTAAGGTGGCATAAAATCTTCCATACTCAAAAAACCCTATAGAGTGCGCTTTCATGTCACGCAGTTGGTCTCTACCATCTAAGGTGGAAACAATGGGGATGAGTTCGACATTTCAGTATTAGTCACTAACAAGCCATCTTTCATAAAAACATTTCAATTATACATAATTGAAGATATCTCAAAACATGAAGCGTTTACGAGATAATAGGTTGATGATGGAAACACATAGATGCAGCTACCATCACAACCCCTCGCCAGTGACTCTTTTAGGCTTTCACCAAAGATTTGAACCAATCATCGAACCTTTGACAAATTCTTGGGACTTACCACGAGGGATATGCCCACACTCCAGGTATATCACGTGACCTTTGCAGGACTCTGACCACGGGGGCAGTCATCGTCCGTGTCCTTACGCAAGTGCGGACCCTCACACGGTCAAAGCACGAGATAGTGCGAATTCCCCTGACATGGCTTCTGGCGTAGCGGGAGAAGGCTATAAGATCCTACTTTCCTTAGATTCAAATGTCGCAAGTCTCCCAGGAAGTGGCTTGAGGCTACTCAGTGCAGCAAATCGCTCGTCATGGTCATGCATACCATGTCCAGTGTCGCAAAGTCTTCGAAGTAGTGTGCTTTATCACCACTCTGACTCACATATATCCTTATACCTTCCAACATAAACCTTGATCCCCCAGTGCACTCTCTCTTACACTTACTAGGATCAACATTCAACACTCATTATTAGGGTTACACAAACAACGCACTCAACATAAATCACCTCTTGTACTCTATCTCTATATTACTCGTTTTTGAAGATAAAGTCTTTAGGGTTCTTTTCAAGCTGGAATCACCAGGTTTGGGCAAAAATGATCAAGTTATGGCCAAAATACTAACCTTGGCCATAACGAGAAAAATCCGACTCACAAAATGCAGGAATTTATGATTTTCCCTCTTTCCATAAGTTTCCAACCAAATCAATCCCGATACTCAAACACGCATCAAATCCGCTCTATTGACGAGCATCTTCCAAAGCACATCTTAAGCCAGAATCTGGGGCTTTGCCAACTCATGCCTAAACCAATCTAAGGTTAGGACAATCCTAACTTCCAAAAGAGAGTAATCAAGATCGTATCCTACATACAAAAATCCCTCAAATCCTTACCTGATAACCAAGGATTAGGGTTTCGCTATACAATATCTGTTGAATCTAGGGTTAGGAGAAATTTCCCGCAGCAAACCCTAGAAAAGAACCATTTACAAAGTCAAATACTTGACCTTTACCTTTTGGCTCGATCTCCTTTCTAAGTCAAACAATGAAGTGGTCTGTTATTTTTGAGAACCCTTCTATGAACTCGCGGTAATACCACGTTAATCCTAGGAACTCCGCCTCTGTCACCGTAGTTAGTTTGCTCCCAATTTGCTGCTTGCTTCTACTTTACGAGGATCCACCTAAATGCCATGCGCGAAACTACATGTCAAGAAACCCCTTTCGTGACAAAATTCTCATATCTTTGAACTTGGCATACAACTGGTATTGCCTTAAAGTCTGCAACACCAAACCTAAATGTCTCTCATGTTCCAATTCGCTTCTCGAGTTCACCAAGATATCGTCGATGAAGACAATGACAATCTGATCTAAGTATGGACGGAAGACCCGGTTCATTAAATCCATGGCTTTGTTGGGCATTGGTGGTCGAAAGACATCACTAGAAACTCATGCGCCCATGCTCTAGTCTTGAATGCGGAGTCTTTGGGAATGTCGGAATTCCACAATCCTAACTAATGGAACCACGACCTCCAAGTCACTCTTGAAGAACACTCTTACCACAGGGCGATCAAATAGATCATCAATCCGAAAGGGCAAAGGATATTGGTTAGAATGGTTACCTTATTCAAGCGTCATATAGTTTATGCACAACCTCCCCAAATGCCATCGGAAGAAAAAGAACTAATCAATTTCAAGGATAAGGTTAGGAAGGTATACAAAACGGATGAGTTGCACGACAATGTCTGACCCAGGATTTAGAAACCTAGGCTACGATACCAAGGTGACAAGACCCGACCAGGATACCCTCGGTTCGGGTGGTCCCGCCTAGTGATCCTTGTATAATCCTAGGAAGATCACGGTGGAACCCCTATAAGGAAGGGAGTAACAAATATGATAATTTAACACTTGATTATACATAAATATATATAAAAACCATAACAATTATAAATGAGGTCGTAAAAAGTTCCATACGAATCTCCAGGCGTTCTAAGAGTATTGTGGATTTAGAAATTTTCAAGTAAGAAATGAATAAATCAATACAACGAACTCATAATAGATAAATGCGATAGAGTCTGGCAATTTGTAGGCGGAGAGGAAGCTGACGTCAAATGCAGGCGAATAGGCCACCTCTGACCCCCAATAATACGGACTGGGGAGCGATTTAAAACAATAATGTGAGATAATAAATCTCGGTGGAGTGACATAGTTTATAAGGAAAAATAACACTCTTCAATGGTTCTCCTCGCCTTCCGTTCGCTCTTTGTAAAGTTCCCAGTTTAGAAACATTTCGCGAAAACCTGACTTTTACCCCAAAGTCTGACATATGCGAGATCATGCTCAACAATTGCAAGCTTAGTCCCAATGTTAAGAAAACATAATCACGAGCTACATTGCGACATAAAGCCAAGCACAAAACATGTATAGTCATCAAGTGATAAAAATAACCATGAAATGCACACCAAAACCATGAGTATTAAAATAGTTATACCACGTTTAGAAAATCAACAATTATTACCACATAAACCAACGTTGCAGTACCATGTACTAAATCTAAGCCGTCGGGTAAACCTGGCGCCGGCGTGTCAGTGACCAAAATACCAAACCCCGTCGGGTCAAAGCGAGCCTCACGTCAAGGGCGAGCCGAATACCAAGCCGTCGAGGTCAATAGACCTCCGTCAAGTGAGCCGAATATAAACCGTCCGGTCAAACCGACCTCCGTCACGTGGCAAACCCGGAATACCAAACCGTCGGAATCAAAGCGGAGCCTCCGCGTCCATAAGTGGCAAACCGAATACCAAGCGGGTGAATTCGAGCCGACCTCCGTCAGAGTGGCAAACCGGGAGAATACGAGCCGTCAGGAATCGAGCCGACCTCACGTCCTTAGTGGCAAACCCGGAATACCAAACCGTCGAATCAAGCCGACCTCCGCGGCAATGTGGTAACTAATAAACCGTCGGGGTCAAAGCGGAAGGCCTCACGCGGCGGCGTGGCGAAGCCCGAGAATACCTTTAGTCGGGATCAAGCGAGCCTCCCGTCAACGTGGTAAAAACCGGGAATACCCAGCGAGTCGGGGTCAAACCGACCGCCACGTCAACGTGGCAACTACTAAACCTCACGGGTAAACGGCCATCACGTGTGATAATATAACCGTTCTTTCTTGCATGCTCGACAATGCAGGTATTGGGAAGTCGGTTCACAAAATCTCACGATCCACCTTTTTAAAACAATAGTTTTTCAAGATAGTTTACAACTTCAATCTATGTATCCAAAATAGCCAAACACCACCGACTCATCCACAAACACAGTAAAACTTTCAAATATTTAAAATGATATGTATTCATGAAATATGCTTGTTTTATATGAAACCCGAAAATCGTGTTTGAATGCAGCGACCATCTTATCAAAACAATATATATGTAAAGTATTTAATCACAAGGCTAGATATATCAACAATGCCCCCAAATCATTTAAAAAACATATAAACCACTCACAGACTATAGACGCTCAGTCCTGTTCCCCTGCAGGATCGTCCCCCAGCCCGGCGTGAGTGCCTGTAATATAAATAAAACACCATTTAGGCTCCAATAACTGAACCAACAACATTGGGATACCCCGAAGGCCTTAGAATAATATTTTTAAAAGCGTGGCAATCGATTTGGCTTTCAAGCGGGTCAATTACCTGATGTGCCCTATAGGCAGATACCCAAAATTGGGGCTTTTCACGGGAGCTAATTTCTCGAAATTGAATCGTCGATAATTCACAAAACATCGATTTCATTAATCCCGGCTTGATTTTGTCCCGATTTGACCCGATTGATACTACATTTTGATCGACTTCGCCGGTAGTACGAAACAACCTAAATGAAACCTAACCAAACGATGCCCCAAAATTTACAAACCACATATCAATGGAAGCCAAGAGACCAGGAACTCATTGGTACCATTACCTTGGTCAGCGGTCGCTGTGGTGGCGGAGAAAGCACGATCTAAGCCGGTAGATTTTGTTTCAACGTAACTTCCAAGCGGTCGCGAAATACGCAAAAGGGACCACGTAGATGAGTTCGGAAGGTCCAAAAATGGTGGAAAAGAGCTATGGGGTGGCCTGGGTGGCCGGAAAATGACCAGGAAATCTGAAACTTAGGTGAATCGGTCTGGCCGCCGTCGGGTCAGCGGCCCGGATCCGGCAGCGTCCGGCGGCGGTTATTCGTGAGAGCCACGGCGGCATCGTCGGCGGTGCTTTGGTGGTCGGTAGCGTGTCTGATAAATCCGGCCGGTGGTGCGCGCAAATGCGGTCGGAGTTTCTCCGCGGCGCGGTGGCTACTAAGCCCAGGTGTTCGGTTGGAAGTTTTCTCTTAGGGTTTTGGAACTCAAGTGTTGTTTTGGGCTGGGTTTCATTTGGTATCACAAGCTATGTTTATATAGGGTCACAGGTCACTTTCGGGTAAAAATCGAGACCGAACTTGGACATTGATAAAAATCTTTCTTGTTGAACTTCTAATGGCCGTAACTTTTTATCCGTAAGTCGGATTGTGACGTTCCGCTTTGTCTATGAACTCGTATCGTGAGGCCTACGAATGGTGTCTTAGTTAACGCCTAAAACTATTCCTCCTCGAAAAGTCCAAACTTGGTCAACTTAGTGAGCTTGGTCCAACTTGGTCAAACTTGGTCAAGCTTCGTATTATTTAGTGCGGGTCATTACAAAACCTGGAGTTCTTGTTCCTATCAAGACCTGATTATCCCGGTTCACTTTGTGAACCACGTATTTCGGCCGATTCGGCCTCATATACATCAAAGCACCATTAATACATAAATGCACAATTCACTTGACCCAAACCGGTAGGTAGCACCGATCCTGGTGCGCCAGATTTAGGTTTCAAGAATACAACAATTCGGTCCCGAGTTTGGGGCCGATCGAAAACGACCGTTCGAGGCCTCGAACACTCAAGCATCATAATACACTTAAATAGAGTGTAAAACCCAAGTAGGGAGAAACCCACACCTCTCGGAGTTTGAAACTCCACAAATCCAGTGCCACGAAGCCCTCTACTGCGTAAACGGCTCCTTCTTGTCAGAAGGCTGAAGCGGTCGAGATCGCGGTATTTACAGAGAGGCCTCTCTCTCACTAAAAATGAGATCCAAAGCACTTGTAAGACTTCTTTTACTCACGTTTTCTCATTTCTTTTGTTTGAAAGAAACTGACACTATACAAGCTTTTGTCTTTTGTGACTTAGCTTTTCAAAAAATAGCGTTTATGTCCCTCTTTTCCAGTTTGACATTCGATTACTATCTCGGCCGTCTATTTTCATCATTTCTCTCATACCACTTATGGAACATGAATACGTGTTATGAGCTTTCGTCGCGTAGTGATTTCTTGACACCGAACGCGATGCCTCGAAAAATGTACTTAACTCCATTGTCTCGAGTGCGAGGAGATTTTACGTCTTCAGTAGATTCGCTGACGATTCCAACGGTGCAATCCGTTTCATCATCCAAGATTTAGAGAATAAATTACGGATTTTTAACCGAAATTACGATTTTGTCCTTTTTCTAGAAATTGGAATTTCTCGGGTCTTACAAACATGGTTCAACTAATTATGCTTACATCCATGGATGAGAGATAATATTTTCACTATTCTTGAAAACATAGAGAACAAGATTGGAGTGTTAATGTATTGCGACGACTAGGAAAAATAACAAAATCACAAAACCTTAGGATGCCTACAATACCAAGAAAATATCTCATAAAACTTCCAATCTTTCAAACCCTTACATCTCTGCATATACCAAATATATCTTATAACTTTTTAAATTTCGTGACTGGGAATATTTATAGGGATATCCCTAAAAGTTTTTCTTATTATATAAAGAAACCTAATATTATAATTATATAACAAATATAAATTATCCTATAAAATATTATTTACAGAAAGGAATTAATACTAAATAAGAATTTGAGACATATTATAACAAAGACGAATCACAATCTTTTGTTTCTTTCCTTGCTCAAATTGGTTCAATTTAGATATCCTTACATGCATATATTCATAAATAAGATGGATATGAGTTGAAGAGAAGCATCACTATATTGTTGAGTTTTTTGGTTGATTGTGTTGGATATTTATTCTGTTTTGAATGAAATTAATATCTTGTCTTAATTTTGAAACGTTCGCATAATGGTATTAATACCTTTTATTGGTGAATTGATTCCCCTTTTCATTGAATTTGAAATCGTCGGAGATTTCATTCCTTCCGTTCATCTCTTATGTTCATCCTATAGTCTATATATAGAGTGTCAAAGCTTCAAGGCAAGACGCTGAAGTCTAGAGATTCCAAAGTTGTCCTTCTTCCTCTTTTGGTTCGTCAATGATAGAGAAAAATTTTCCCATTTGTTGCTTTGCTGACCATTCTTCAAGTCATTTCATCATTGAAGACAGACGTCAATGTGATACTCTCCAAGCACCAGAGGAAACGATGAATATGTTTTAAAGAGATCGTGACTCCTCATAAGATTCGGCTTTTCTCATCTTTGTTCTTTGTTTTTTTCGATTTCTTTTCCCTTGGTTTATTAACGGTGCTCCGAGTTAATTGTGCAGGTGTATGCTCCTCTTACACCAGGCTTTGTTAACAAAAAGAAAATTTTCTCTTGTCTGTCCAGTTTGTCTCCCGAGAAGGTTGAAGGAATTAACGCTACTCTCTGTGCGAGTTTCAACGTTGTCTCTATCTCATAATAAGGAATTGTTTGTCTTTGTCATTGAGTGTCAATTTAATTCATGGGGGCATTGTTGGATATTTCCTTGTCTGTTTTAGTAAATTACCTTAAAAGCAGTTGTTTAAAATCCTTGAAAACATTTGCATTGATGGGTTTTAATCCTCTTTTCCCTTAGTTTGAAACTGTTGAAGGTCATTCAAGTCTTTCGCTTGGCTGTGGTCTTTTTAAAGAGCGTTCTAACTCTCTTTGGAAATAAGATTTTCATGATGGGTTCCTTACGAGATAGAATGAGCGTAGTCTAGTTCGTTGAGGTAGGCAAACGGGTGTTGTTGTGATTGGTCGTAAAGATCGTTTTTATCTAGGAATGAAGCGAGAATTTCTCAAAGGCACACCATCGGAGAAGGCATATATACTTTAAAGAGATTATGTTCTCACAAGACTCGATTGTGAGTACCATAGGCCCGGAGCCTATTTCCCAGGCCCAATTCAACGGGCCTAATCCAAAGAGCCTGGCGAAGTGACCCAGGCCGGCGAGCCCAAAAGCGTGAAGTAAGCCCGCGGGCCCGCGGGCCGGCGCCTGAGCTTCGGATGCATCTTCTCGACATAGTACGGACGTCTTCGCTCAGGCCGGCGAGCGACTCACCTATGAAGCCCCTAGCGGCCCTCGCGTACTAAAAGGATATGCCTTCCACAGGGGTCGTGACTCCTCCGCTCAAAGAGGCATAGCATCCGTTCGATAAGCGGTTGCATAAAGGAGAACAAGTCGGACTTCCCAGGGAACGACCCACAACTTTCTTCTCTTAGTTATGGGAGAAAATCGCCCACTCTTGCATAACCTTCCCGAAAAGGGAGCGAACGTCCCCTAACTTTCTCCCACCGTTATGGGAGGAAATCGTTCACTCCCCAAGAAAAGCGGATCCTCTATCTCCCTCCATAAAAGAGTTCAGAATCACACCAAATAAGGTACGACATTAATGCCGAGCAACTCTGTTGCTCGGCGTTACGATCTTTTTAAAAGGCGACTTTGCCATCGGAGGGGCGACGAGAACACCACATCGTCTTAACACATTTGTTTTGCGAATTCTGGTGGTAGTAGATGCCAGACGATTCAACGGCTCTAAGGATTCAGGAGACTACATCGATCTTTTCCTTTCCTTTGTAGTGTTTTTTGTTTTCTCTTGTAATCTTCTTTCTCTCCTTCTTCATTTTCATTTCAACGTATTCACATTTCTGTAATGGATTGTATCAAACCAACCTTATGTGCCTCTCACACTTAGGGAAAAACATTTTCCACTACTAAATACCTTTATAATAAATGATCTACGATACCTTTAGGGAAAAACTTGAATTTCTTTTTCAAGATATGTTTAATTAGTCAACATCTAAACCTCAAATTAGATAATAACTAGCTATTAATTCCATCCTATATTTCCACTAAAGTTGATGCAAAAACTACGAACATCAAAATAAACACTTTTTTCATGTCCCTTGCATATAGTAAGTACTTCCCCTCCAAAGTTGTTTTTATTCTACACTTGTGCTCCTAGTCAAACTCTATCATGATAGGAAGGGACGTGGGATTAATTTAGTAATTATGGACTAAGCGTAATCATATTACAATTTTAATTGTATAATTATAAATGTTAATTATAGATTAATTTATAATGATTTAATATTAACTAGTATGTGCTATGATTATATCTTCTCGCCTTTAGTAAATAAATTTAGATAGAAATCCAAGTGTCCCATAGACTCTATATATATAAGTAAATAGAGTCATATAATTTTAAAAAAATGTTTGATAGAAACGTAGCTTTTGGGATAAAGGAAAGATCCCGAATGTGGCTATCGTTTCTTTGATTTCGTCGCTACGTATTTGGGAGTAATGATCCCGATAATTACAGATCGAAAGTATCGAGGTATGTTATCTGAAATGCAATTGATATCTTTGTGTTTAAATAAAATTATTATTTCATAAAATATTTATTGGGTCATTTAATTATTGATCAGTTGTTTTTGTGATCAATAAATATTTTTGGTTTTTACAAAAATAATTTAGCAATTGGTATCAGATCCGCTTTAATTGACATTGAAGCTGTCAAATATGTTTCGTTACATTTTTTGGGTTTTGTTTGAATGTGTTGTCGGTCTCAAAACCATGCTATCGAAAGTGAAATCGTTATCGGACAATTCATGTCCTTTTCTCTTTCTTTTATTATTCGTTTTTGTTTATAGCAGATTTAATCATGAAATCTTGTATTTATGTTTGTAGTACAAAAACAAAACAAAATGCAATTTTTGACATAATCATGCTCTGAGAAGCAGTTCTGTCCGGACTAAAATATCTCTCATAGGATTCCTTTGATTCATATTTTGATTAGTTGAGAGCTTAATTAGTTGAACTCATTGGAAGTGTTTTGCCAAGTGTATTGATTTTGATCAACGAGATATCTACAGGTTGTAATTGATAACGAATTACTGTTAATGAATTTGTGTTTACTAAATGTTTGTATTAGATTGATCGTTTTTTTTACTGTTTTGATTGAACTATAATGTATGGGATTTTTTGAGATTTTCAAGTGTTACTTAAATACCCAGATGCAAGTTGATCATTCCCATGAACATACTAGTCTCGAAAGTAAATTTTTTTTTTTTAAGTGGAAATTAATCATCTCAAAGTAATTTAATTTTTTTTTAAAAGGAGAGTTGTATCATCCACTGTATAACATAGATATTTTTTTGTATATATTTTGATGGCTCAAATTTGAAGATTTTTTTTCTTCAAAATTTTATTCATATGGCCGAGCTTGTGTATATTCAATTTGCGAACTTTTAGAAAAATTTTACCCCATTAAGTATTAAATTTGGTTTTGGCACAAAATCGAATTTTACGTAACTTTATAATCTTTTCACTGTTTTTCCTCATATTGTTTTAACAATTTATGTTTGTGTCATTTGTGATTATAGCATCATATTGTAAATAAGATTAAATACTTATGAAGCTTTGGTAAAATTGAAATATTGAATCTTTAGAACTTGCTTGTGAGTACAAGCATATCGAATATTTTTTTGGAATTGATCTTTTGCAATTATAATTTTCCCGTCTTGCACATCAATTTTGCTAAGATCCATACGGATAGTTAAGTTGTCATATCGATTACTTTATTATTTGGTAGGATGCTTAGTTTAGTGAAGATATTTAATTTGGTGAAGAGATTTCACTAAGTGTCATCATCGCACAATTTTACTACTCTATCGGTGGGAAATTGACGCATTTGGTTGTGACGGTTGGTGAATTGTTTTTACCTGTGTATGAGTCTTTTTGTATTTTATAGACTCTAGCATTTGGTTATGGGTCATTTGGTAAGCCGAATAATGGAGCAATTTGCATGTTTTTGTTTTACATGTATTTTTGACATTGTTATTTTCATTTATTCTTCAGCTATGAGCTTTCCTCAGTTCTCTATCATCACGAAGCTTAATGGGGCTAATTACAAGCAATGGGTTAAATATCTCATGATGAATTTGACGATTATGAAACTGAACTTGGCTTTGAAGTTGAAGAACAACCAAGAAACCAGCTAAGGGATTCTGCTTAGTAAGAAAAAGTCCTATGAGGATTAGTATTCTAACAATTGTTGTTTGATGATCATGAAAAAAATATATGGAGGACTTTGTTGCAAAAGCATTCGAGGCCCAGAATGCAAAGGTTCTTGAGATATCATTGGTAAGAAATACACAAAGTTCTCGAACAATGAGAACTCTACTTTCTATGATTGGACAAGTGGGGTACAAGGACACATTGATAAAATATTAACTTGTTACAACAAGATTAAGACCATTGGTATGAAGTTTGACTCAAATTATATTGTTTAGCTGATCATGGGGACTTTGCCTTCGCAATTTGACAATATTAGTTCCAATTATAATGCTTAGAAGGAGCAATTAACCATTGAAGAGATGATTGCAATCCTCGCTAAGGAGGAGGAAGATATGAAGAAGGGAAGGTCCAGGAGTATTTCTATGGTGATTACCCAAGGTAGTGGGGGTAAGAAGAGAAAGTATCCTTATAATACAGCTTCCAATGAGAAGAAGTATGTCAAGAAGCAGAATACTTATGTCAAGGGTAATGACAAGAATGTGTCTTCTACTTCTAATGCCCCCAAGAATAAGAGCTTTAAGGGAAAATGCAACTATTGCCATAACTTTGGGCATAAGAAGATAGATTGCAGGAAGTTGAAGACCATTTAAGAAAATAAAGGTGATGATAAGTAAGAGTCCAACTAGTCAGGAGTAGTACGTGTTCTTGGGAAATGACACAAGAGTTCAAGTTGTTTCTTTAAGAATTACTAGATTGCATCTTAATATAGAAAAAAATTTATTTTTTTGCAAAATGTGGCGTTCATACCCTCTATTAGAAGAAATTTAATATATGTAACTATCTTGGATAGAAATGGATATGATTTTCTTTTGGAATTAAAAAAGTTAATTTATACCGATACTCTTTATTGATTGACAATGGAACACTTTATGAGAATCTTTATTGATTAGAGTTGTATAGTTTGCTTTCTTTTTCTCCTACTGTTAATATTGTTAGTAGGACCAAGCGTTTGAGATTGAAAGAAAAGTTTTCTATTCTTTGACACGAATAGTGAGTCATATTTCCAGAAGAATAGAGAGATTAATTAATGATGAGATTCTTTCTGTAGCGACCCCTAAGCCCGGTCCCACCCGGTTGGCGGATCTGAACCAAAACCCGGGGACGCTTGTTTAATTCTTTTTATTTATCTTTTTATTAAATTTTCTTTTTCAAAAATGCTGACCGAATCCTGGCGAGCGAATGGCGGATGACTAGGAACTGGTTTTAGCCCGACCGTTTTTCATTTATCTTGTCAAAACATTTTTATTTACGTCATTTTCTTTTGATTCTTCATTCACGGAAGCATTTCAAATCGTAGGCCATAATATTTACTTTTATACAAATTGTTTTACAAAATGGCGTCATCATGCCTTTACAAAATGATATACAAACATTAATTGAGAGTTCAACTCATTCATTCACAAAATATCACATGTTTCAAAAGATATGATATACGAATGTGGGGTATATGCTTATCGCTCTCTCCTGACTTTGCACTTCTTGATCTTGTTTTCTTTTCTGTTTACTCGAAATCTGCGCATAGATAAAAACTACACGCTAAGCATTTTTATGCTTAGTGGTTCTATACAGTTCTATTCCAATTTTCAATTTAACTTGACATGCATTTATCTTAAAATCATGCCTTTTATATCAAACTATACTCATGTTTATTCCTTTCACATGCTTTCACTTTACAAATCATTGATCATATTCAAATATGCATTTTCACATGTGACAAATCATTCAACAATTCAATTCATGAGATTCAAACGTACACTCTTAAAGATGTGTTTAGTTTACAAATCTCATTTACACTCATCAAAGCTTGTTATTTGACTTTGACTATCTGATTTCTCATTCATGATTTTGTTCGATTGAATCCGAGTCCTTTTAGTCATTCGGTAATGTGTTTATTTAACGGTCGATTCTGGCATATACTTATACATTTAACAATTTCAGTTTCCCATCATGTCGGATGTTGTTTGGTATACCCCGACATGGTATCCTAAGTAATCATACGCCATCATGGCCGGATCTTGGAGTTGGTGCATCGTAAAGTGGGACATTGGACAATTCGGGTTGCCATTGACGAATCTGGAGTTGGTGCATCACTTGAGCCTATTTATTCGATTATGTCGATTCAATTCAAGATGTCAAAATTGACCGATTCATTTACAATTCGGTTTATCATTCATATGCATTTGTTGTCAAACATTCCAAATATCATTTTTAATCCATATGCTTTCGTATTATCGTTTCAAAGATATACTCATTCTATAAACTCATTTTATATACTCATTTCATGTACTCATTTCATATTTATTTGGTATACTACCAAAACACTTGAAATAAGGATAGAGGTCAGTGAACAAACCGAAGTTGTCGACTCTCATTTCCTTCCCTTCGATCTCGGTCCTATGTTAGGTGATCCTCACCCGTCCCTAGTCAATAACAATTATGCCACTCTTAGTGGATAAGCGATTATTAAACATATTTAGTGAATTTCAAATTTATCTTCGTTAACGGTCTTAAGTTAAGACACTAAGTCTGCCCGAAGACGAACTCGCCGAGGCTAAGCGAAGCTTCGTCAAGGCGGTGAGGAACGGTATATTTTTCATTTAGTTTTATCCTTATTCGAACCTCCTTTAATCATTTATTAGGGTCCTTAAACTATCGGTGTCTGGCAGGCTTCGGAACAAAAATCAAAAATTTGCCTCTATGAACAATGCCTTGCGACGTAGCAAGGCTATCTTCTCAATGAGCAGGAGGCCCTTTGCCCTTCGCTGCAGCGAAGGGGCTGCATCATTTGCCAGATTTTTGGTTCTCCTTCCCCCACCCAATTTTTCTCCAAAATCCTTAAAACTCAAAATAAATCATGGGAAACACTCCCAATAACATCTTAATACCCTCCTAAACTAACCACGAGTAAAACCCATGGATGGATTAAGGTTTCTAACAAACATCAATAAAAGTAGGGTTTGGTTCTTACCTTGAAATCTCTTTGAACTCCTTTACCTAGCTTCCTTCTTCCTCCTTGATCACTTTGAAACCATAAATGGGATGAGTCTCCCACCAAGAACGCCGTTCCTCTCAACCTAAACTTCTCTTCTCACTCTCTCATATTCATTGCGTTTTAAACCATGACCTTAAAATAATATGGTCTAATATCATTCATTTCTCCTAAGGCCATGTTTGGCACATCAATAAATCCCATTTCTCATTTTATGCATTTTAACTCACTTATTGGTTTTCATTTCACTTTCATTTATCATTTATTTCATTGCTTGGCCCATTTAATTTATCATTTTGACCCTTGGGTTACGATTTTACAAATTTCCAAATTTGCCCATTTTCACTTGGGTTAATTTCCGGGTTCCATCAATTTCTCATTTTAGCATATAATACTTAATCATATGCTCACATTTTCGTTTCACTTTTCACAATTTAACAATTTATCAATTTTCCCGGAAAAACCCAAGTTGGCTCAGAGATTATACTCGGAATATATAATAAAGTATAAAATTGTAAGGGCTATTTTGGAGCATTACACTTTGGGATCTGATTTCTGATTTTGACACTGTGCTTAGTAAGTACCATTTCCTAAGACTCCATATAAGCTATAGTCAACATAAGAAGCCTGATCTTACGTCGCTTCATATTTAGGGCTAAGGTAGAAGTGGGCTATCTGTAGCCCTTAATCCGAAACTTGATCCAAAGACCATCGAGTGGTGCTGTTGGTTGTGTGTGGGATCGAGAAAGTTCGGGTTTATTGCCATCGCACACCAGAGAAAATGTGTTAAGGTGTCCGCGCCCCTACACTTTGGGCAAAGAGAGGGGGCGCGACACGGGATTGAGACTCACTACGACTTTTCGACATTTTGTGGGCCAGACAAATAAACAAATCCATATATCATAATATTACTTATAAAACTACCCGCAGTAATGGTATTTAAGCATCTTATACATATTCTTGAGTCCTATTTACTTGTACATAAACAAATTCCACTATTACAAAAACTTTACATTTACATTACAAAATCAAAAATCAAAACCTACATCAGATGGACTTCTATTGTTGTGTTGGCCCTGGCTGATGCGGAATGCCACGGATGTCCTTTCTGTACCTACACGGATGAAACACCCGTGCTAAGCTTATAGCTTAGTGGGAAACGAATAACAAATATGACCACTTGAAGTGGTCTACAATTACACAACACATATGAAAGAATTCTATATCAAAGTTTTTAAAGAACATGATTCATGTATCATATTATTCAGGAAATTTCATTTCTCTAGTAGGGTCGGAATTTAAATCTAGTACGGAAAGGTACGGAGTAGATTTACATTCTGAACAAAACATAAATGATTATGCTTTCTTGTTGTTCATTTTCTTATTCTTATCACTGAAGTGTTAGTCTATAGATCCGCAGACAGATCCCAGTACTTTTAATTTCATGTATACAACATACATGATCTTTCATATACCTCAAATCTTGAATGAGAAGGACATAATCCTGATAAGTACACGAAGGTGCAGTCGATGCCCGAGCGAGAGCGTTCTTGCCGCGTAGCGAGTGTTCGTAGCACTAGCAAGAGTGCGAGAAGCGATTAGAGGCGTGCATGCCCGGGCAACAAAAGTGTGGTAGCCTTGCTTGATCTTTGAAGCAGCGATTAGAGACATATGCGCCGCATGCGAGTAGCGTAGCATTAGCAGGAGTGTTGTAGCACTGATCAGAGGTGCCTATTCATTCACTATTCGGTTTTAAGCAAACATACGATTATATGTATTCACGAACGGTCAACGCAACTGGTCATGAAATAAACCTTAAGCGATTGCCTGAGCGGGCTTAGACGGTAAACGGGTTTTCCAAAAGCTCTTTAATTCCTTTGGCCGGTCGACCGTTTGTGTCAACCGATCGACCGTTTCGTCTCAATCGGTTGATCGTTTCCGGTCTCGATGGTGACAATTTAGCCCCGTCTAAGCTGGGCGATGCATCAGATTGAAGCGGTTGGCCGTTCGTGTCCAGCGGGTCGCAGCCGATTAGTCCCCCGCGTTGGCGTTTCTGGATTTGTACGATGTTTGACTACTGCATCACCGGTAGACTTACTGACCAACCGGTCGATCGGTTCTTCGTTGTTCAGGGTTGGATGCTACTGCATCCAACCGGATGACCTCCCGGTCGACCGATTCATCCCAGAACCCAGAAAATCACATTATTTGTTTGGGAAATACACCAAACAATTCAAAACCAAAAACCAACTCAATTCATAACCACAAAACTCATCATACCCCAAAACTGAACTAAACCAACTGTCGGCTTTTATGCGAGATCGGGTTCTTGAGCCCTAAACATTGACAAGAGAGAGTTAGGAAGGTTTTCTAACCAACAAATCCCTTTCTTCACAAGAATTCTAAACATATAGGTTCAGTACATATTCCATGTATAATCCATACAGTCGCCCTCAATTTCTTCTCCTTCTCCTCTTGTATTCATGCTTCTTCTTAACTTCTCTGATTCTTCTCTTAAACGTAAGATGCCTAACCTCTAAATCAAATGGGATTTTTTCTCATCATAAGGCCATGTTGGCCTTATATTTCTTTTGATTAATTCCCCATTTTGCTAATTGGTCCTTGTTTGCCTTTTGTTTATATAGACTAAACCCCTCAAATTAACACTACTACAAGAGTCTTACAATTCTCCTTCAGCTATGTCAAAGTGGAATGAAGTTGTTTTTTTTTTTTTTAATAAGAATGGTTTTTTGTACTGTAATTAGTAATAGGTTTAGTCTACGACATTGCAAGTGTACAGGTCATACAAGTAGTAAAAATGGATGTAAGTCCGGATAATACTTACGAGGGTCAATAAAATTTGAGGATTCGACTACTGACTACTCAAGATCCATACTATTTGAACCTCCATGTGACGAGTTTATAAACCTTCGAAAAATAATTGTCCTAGAGAATGCACCTAAAAGTAAAAGAAAGTTGAAATATTAAAATAAAATAAATAACAAAAAAAATACTGGACTGAATCAGTTCTCCGTGAGAAATGAACAATATCAAGGAAATGCTGTGAAACAACCAATTTCTGCACCATAATGCATTGTTACTCTGTTTTGTTGCTAGATTTGGATTTGTCCAAGATGCCTAACAATACAGTTGGATTTCTCCATAATTCACTGACTAGAGGTCCCTACTTCTCTCGAAGACAAGGGTCTATTGATTACTTATTTTTGCAAGCTCTTTTACAAGATGCAGGTATTTTCTTTCTCAATACTTCATACCCATTTCTTGAGGCGACAAATTACTTGCTTCCCAAGTCGGGGTTGTTGCAAAACTTGCTTTGATTGACTCATCCTTTAAATCTAGTGGATGTTCCCTTCCCTTGATTAGATCTCATTATAGCAGGGTTGGGGAGCTTACGGATTAAGGTGAGAACTCTGATTATTTAAATTGATACATCTTCCCCTCGACATCAATGATGAGTGAATTGAGGAATTTATCTAAGTGAACTCTCGAGCTGGTTCTTCCAATGGTAGTCTAACGCCCACCAAATAGATGTTCCAAACTCTTAGAATCTCATCTCTATGTCACTTAGGGTCACAGAAAATCGGAGAGCGAGATCATACCTTGGAGGTGCCAGTACTACTATTAGGAACAAGTCCATTCAATGCTCATCAACCAAATAAATTCAATCAGATAATTCTCTCTCTAATTTATACGAGAGAAAGAGCGTATCCTTAATAAATCCAATCTAGTAAGTTGTTTTCTAAAAGCTGCATCTGTCGACAATGGAGCATTGATGATGCACCCATTGTAATTACAATGAGGCGAGAAGAAAGCGAATTCGAATTTGTCTAGATTTCATTAAATTCGATGATGGTGTAAAGAAAATAAGAAATTAAATCCGGCTAGTACTTCTACATAAGATGCGGTTGAGATCGAAAAGAAAAGAAAAGAAAAGAAAAAAAAAAGAAATCTATTCTAAAAATATATAGTGAGTTTTCTTCTTCCCGATTCACAGGTTCAAAAAGAAAAAGCGCTTCACCCAAATTGCATCTTTGTATAACTTTCGAGAAATTAGTGCGATTATAAGGCTCCAGGTGGATTTCCCTAAAATAAATGGCCCAACTCACTATTTAGGTCGTGACTTGAGAACGGTGTTGCGACATGAAATCCTGGTCTGGTCTGTCAAGTTTATCGTGACCTCAGGAAACTGGTCGCAACGTTCTTTCACTTTATTCTTGCAATTGTTGAGCTGCGACCTGATGTTTTCTGTTGCGACTTGTTTCTTCATTTGCATTTGATTAGTGGTCGTGACATGAATTCTTTGTTGTGACCATGTTAGTTTGTCGACAATAGGAACTGCGGTTGCGACCCCTTTTCTTGTTTCCGGGAATTAGTGTCGCGACCCTAGCTCTTTACTGCCTTTCTTGTATTTCGTAGCCATGACCACCGGTCGATGTCGCGACATCATTCTGATTATCGACCCTCTTTAATTCTTAGTCCACGACTCCTCTTTCAAATTGCGACATTATTGATTGTCTTGAGCCTTCAAGCGAGTTGTGACTCAGAAGTGCTGATGCCTTGTTTTTCTTGTCGCTGACGTGGGCATTAGGTCGCGACTAAGTAGTTCTTTAATCACTTTAAATTCATCGCGACCTCAAAAAGTATGTGCGACCATTCTTTCTTCACATCGATCGCTGACCTCATTTACCGGTCTCAGCAGTTTCCATTCAATTTTCTATTTAATTATGACATCAAAGTATGTCGCGACATGGCTGACCGCCCTTCTCTCTTTTGCTCTTGTTGCAGTTACTAAAACTTAGTTGCAACAGGTCTCAACTATTCAGCTCCTTTTTACGTCGCGACATGAAAGTTGGGTCGCGACCACGAAGCATTCTTTTCCTTCACAGTGCGACCTCAATCCTTGGATTTACCGCGGACGTTCTCGATTAACGCGTTGGTCGTGACAAAGCATGTCACGGTAGTGGATATCTTCTTGCCTAGGCTCTTGCACGATTGGCAAATGTAGTTGCGACATGAATGCCTGAGTCGCGACCTTAATTGGAGATCTTCAACTTATACTTTATCATGACCTTGGTGCTGGTGAGGGCCTTAAGCTTGTGTCGGCCATTCATAGTCGTGACCTCAATTATACGACGCGGCAGGTTGTCTTCCTTCGGTGTCACGACCTCAGAATGGTGTGCGACGCGATGTTCTGCCCCGAACCTCTTTTTCTATCTCTGGCCGAGCTTCTCACTTTTGTCGCCATGACTTTTCATTCGGTATAGTATAATAACTTGGTGTGACCTTGATTCTTTGTCGCTGACCTCGCCTTGGCCCATTGGCCTTTCACTTCTAATCCTTGCTTTGGAATTTTCATTACGCACTATAAATTTACACCAAAATATAAATTTGGTAAATAGTACATATTTCTGCATAAAAACAAGCAATTACATTGTGATAAAAATAAGAAAAATGGACTAAAAATTCAATGAGTTTTTGACTCATTAGTCCTTCATTTTCCTTTATTCTCAAATCAACTTATTCAATATTCCTACTTAGCATATAATTTTTTCATCTTATGACTTTTAAGTCCTGGATTTGTAGATTACTAATTTGCTCTTGACCCTTATATCAATTCTGGGTTTTGCTTATTTTATTCTTTTCATTTTTAGCACTTAAATTCTAGAAAAATATACATTTACTTTTATTATACCCTAAACATGAAATAAAACTGTCGGGGTAAAATTTTGGGTGTTATAACTCTCTCACCCTTACAAGAATTTTGTCCTCGAAATTCATACCTGAATCAAACAGTTGCGGATACTGTGATCTCATTGTCGATTTTGGTTCCCAAGTTGTTTCCCATACTGCGATGTTGCCAAAGCACCTTTACCAGATGGACTTGTTTGTTCCGAAATTGTTTTACTTCACGATCTAGAATAACTTTTAGCTCTTCATCCAAAGTCTGATTGCAGTTATATATCTAGTACTGGTAATATGTGCGATTCATCATAACGGTATTTTCGAAGCATTGATACATGGAACACATCATGTAGTTTGGTCAACTCTGGAGGAAGAGCCAACCGATAAGCTACATGTCCTACTCTTTCTAAAATTTCATATGGACTGATGAATCTTGGACTCAACTTTCCTTTCTTCCCAAATCTAAGCACTATTCTCCATGGGGATACCTTCAAGAAGACCTTGTCTCCCAGTGCATATTCAATATCTATCCTCTTCACGATCGGCATATGATTTTGTTGATCACTATGGCACAACCTTGGTCTTACGAACTTTTCTTCGGTCTCTTTTACTATTTCAGGACCAATTACTTTATGCTCATTCAATTCGATCCAACATATAAGAGTTCTACATTTTCTTCCACACAAAGCTTCATAAGGGGCCATACCAATACTGGACTAATAACTGTTGTTATAGACAAATTCCATAAGGAAAATATACCTATCGACTTCGGGAAAATCTAGCACACAGCGAGCATATCTTCCAACACTTGAATCACTCTTTCAGATTGTCTATCTGTTTATGGATGGAAGGCGGTACTAAAATTTAGCCAAGTACCCATGGCTGACTGTAATTCTTTCCAAAACCTTGACGTAAACTGTGGATCACGGTCAGACACTATTGATACTGGAACTCCATGTAACCGAACTATCTCGTTCACATCTGACTCATTGCTTGATCCATGGAATAATCCAAGCCGGACAATCAAAGTGAAGCGAGACTTGGTGAGTTTGTCTACGATTACCCAAACATAATCATGTTTTCTTTGGGTGAGGGGAAAACCGGATACAAAATCCATAGTGATGTTATCCCACTTCCATTGTGGAATTGGAATGGGATTTAACAAACCGGACGGTACTTGATGTTCAACTTTTACTTGCTGACACGTCAAACACTTAGACACATACTCTACGATATCATTTTTCATCCCTCGCCGCCAATAGCACTGTTTCAAATCCTAGTACATCTTGTTACCTCCAGGATGCATGGTGAATACGGTATTGTGGCTTTCATATATCAATTTCCTTTACAAATCCTAGACATTCTGTACACATAATCTTGTCTTATGTCTGGCAGCCATCATCATTTATAGAATAGTCAGTCTTGTCTCCATTCCTGACTAATTGTATCTTTTCTTGCAACTTAACATCATTTTTTTTAGCATCAATCATCATTTGCCTCAACTCGGGTATAACTTTTAATTGAGCTAACAAAGCTCCATCAGACTCAAACCTTCATGCATGTTCTTTCAAGGACAACCGGAAATCATTTTTCAACTCAAAGCATCTACCACCACATTAGCTTTTCCTGGGTGGTAATCAATTATGCAATCATAGTCCTTGAACAACTCTAGCCATGGACGTTGCCTCATGTTCAATTCTTTATGAGTTAACAAATACTTAAGACTCTTATGATATGTAAATATTCACATTTTCTTACCATAAGTAATGTCCCCCATATTTTCAAGCAAACACTACCACTGCCAACTCCAGATTATGTGTGGGATAATTTTTGCTCATAGTTCATATCATCTGGCATATACCACTACTTCTCCTCTTACATCAATACACATCCCAGCTATATCTTTGAGGCATCACTATACAAAACATTCCTTCCCAGTGAGAATTTGAGTGACAGTGATTCAACCAATATTTTCTTCTTGATCAAAAATTTGGTGACACTTGTCATCCCATTCAAACTTGCCCATTTCGAAGTAACTTAGTAAGTGAGGCTATGACGGAGAATCCTTTCTGAACGTCATTAATAGCCAGCTAAACCCAGAAAACTTCTCACCCCTCCTATTACATTTTAAATTGGTTTCCATTTCACAATTAGCTGTTCAATTTTGTGAGGTCAACTCCATAATACCCCTATCTGGACCTGATATGTACTGAGATAACACTTCCTTAAGCCAAATCATTTAGCAATTAGTAAAACAATATTTCTCTCTGGGTTTCATTTATCCTCAGATGTATTGTTAATTGTATCATAGATACTAAATATCGTCAATCATTATAATCAAATCAGTCAATAAAGAATACCTGGCTACGTAAGTTCATGGGACGTCAGATGTTCAAATCCAATAATATTCTAAAAACTCTGCGTAACCATATGGTTCTGTCTATTTAGATAACATCACACACCGGTTGGTAATATCAGACATGATCCCAACTCTTGAACATCTGCTCATTGCCAAATAATCTTCTTCTATCATGATGCTTTATTCTTCTAATTCTGCGCCGTTAATAATACATTTGGAGAGTGCCATCTTTCTTTGACAAACAAATAAGTGCACCATGGTGAAACACTAGGTTGAGCGAAACCGCGTCGATAATTCACGAAATTGAGTTTTCAACTATTTTTAATTCGAGTTGGGGCCATGATGGGATTGCTAGAAATAGGAGTAGTCCCTTGTACAACCTCAATAGACATATCTACTTCTCTTTCGGGTGGTAAATTAGGTAATTCCTCAAGAAACACATCAAGGAATTCTTTTATCACCAGAATATCTTCTAGATTTACTTGTCATCTCTTAGAGTCAAGTATCAAAGCCAAAAGGTTTACAACCTTTCTAAGAAAGCTGCCTGCTTCAGATAGCTGAGACACATTTGACACTAAATCGTATCGAATATGTACGCTATTTCCTAACAAGTTAGAACATTTAAGCAAACATTGTCTTCTTATCACAATCAATAGTCGATGTTCGATAGCCAATCCATCCCCAAAATCCACCAAACTCCATGAAAGGCAAAGCAATGATTCAACCGGGGTACCCCTATCGTGGACCATTAGGACAAGCCTATACACTCCTGGCTGATTGACACTATGCCCAAGAGGATCGGTAACAAGCATATCATATGCTAAAGGTTCTACTGATGGCAATTTATCACTCATTTGTTCAATGCATATATAAGAATGTGTAGAACCTGGATCTACCAAAGCATGCATTTCATTGTTATAAAGAGTGAAATTAATTCGCAATAACCTCAGTACTCGATTCAGCTTGCATAAAGATAAGCTCCTGGGCCGGGACCGTATAGTAGGCGATTTGACCCGTCTCTGAATCAATACCTCTTCCTTGCTATCCTAAACCACCTCGTCCTCTACCTCTAACACGAGTCGATGGAGGTACATTTGATCTTCCTTGCTACTTCCTTGAGGATTTCTAGAAATTCTCGATCCTTGTGAACACTACATCGATGGTCCGTGGCTTCCAGTCGAAAACAACCCCTGCCATTTGTCTACAACAATTAAGATGATATTTGTGGCACTTCGGGCATTCAAGTCTTTCGTCTTGTTCGGTTGACATGCCTCTATTGGAACCATGTGTCCTAGTAGGACCTTATCTCTTACCTCTTGTAACTGAACCGTGAACCGAGTCCACTTGAGACTCTCTAGACCTTTTACCGAAAGATGAACCACCTCTAGAGAACTTTCTCTACAGATTTCTTTCTTGATTCTTCATTTCCGATTTCTCAATTTTCATAGCCGCTTGCACCAACTGATAAAAATTTACCACTTGCAACGATGTCATAGTTGTAAGATACCTCTTTTATGGGATTCCTTGTGCCATCCCCTCAAACCCTGCCTACATCAAAGTTTCCGTAAGGACTAATTCTGGTGTATACTTACTAAGGCGGCTAAACTGTTTTTCATATTCCGCCACTGTCAAATTTCCCTGTTTCATATTCAGAAATTGCTTCCACTTGGTCTCCTTATAGTCATCGGTGACGTACTTTGTCTAAAATTCTCGGACAAAGAAGTCCCATGAAATTGGTTCTGGAAGCAATGGATTTCTTAGAACTAGCATCCACCAATCATAAGTCAGACTTTGTAATGTGCTGAGACCGCACATTCAAGTAATTTGTTCAAGTGACATTTGACTTTTGTCCAGCTCTTTTGTAATTTCTCAAGCCAAAACTTGGCTTTATCAGACTCTTCTAAACTTGTACCATGGAATTCTTCTACTCCATGGCCGTGAGTCTATCTAAGACCCTTGCCATATCTTAAGAAATTTTTAACAACGCTTCAGTTGAAGCATGTTCACTTCTAGCTGAGTCAAACGGACCAAAGACATATGGTTCAAGATCTATAGGATTAACGCTTTCAGCTGTTCCTTCCACAACTTCCGGGGATCGATCCATTCTAAACAATAGACAAAACAAGGACATCCGCATTAGGCCAACACAATTCTATGTAGGTACATTTTTAACCTAGTAAGTTTTCTAGAAACGCTTAAACCTAGGCTCGATACCACTTAAACCGTCATCGCCCTACCCTCGCCTAGGCGAAGAAAGCAAGACCAGACGGACTATGACTCCTTTACCTGACTTTCTGACATTTGTGGGCCCATTTCAATAAACAAATCCATATATCATAATATTACTTGTAAAACTACCACCGTAATGGTCTTTAACTGTCTTATACATATTCCTAAGTCTCATTTACTTATACATAAACAAAACATCTCGCTACTAACTCCAAAACTAAACTAAACCAACACAAATCACTTTTATATAGAGATAGGGTTCTTCAAACCCCAAACATAGGCAAAGAGAGAGTTAGGGGGTTTCCTAACTAACAAATCCAATTTCTTCACAAGAATTCTAAACATATAGGTTCCATACATATTCCATACAAGTCCATACCTCAATTTCTTCTCCTTCTCATCTTCATTTTTCCTTCTTCTTCTTCTTCTTCTTCTCTGTTCTTCTCTCTCAAACGTGAATGCCCTAACCTCTAAACCAAATGGGATTTTTTTTCTCATCATAAGGCCATGTTTGGTCTTATATTTCTTTTTTTGATTAAATTCCCATTTTTGCCAACGTCCTTCATTTTCCTTTATTCTCAAATCAACTTATTCAATATTCCTACTTAGCATATAATCTTTTCATCTTATGACTTTTAAGTCCTGGATTTGTAGATTACTAATTTGCACTCGAATTCTGTATCAATTCCTGTTTGGCTTTCATTTTATTTTTTTTCATTTTTAGCACTTAAATTTTAAAATATAAATTTACTTTATTATACCCTTAAACATGAAATAAAACTATTGGCGGTATAATTTGGGGCAAAGTGGAACATCCGCTTTTATTCTTATGTATATTGCTTCCACTCCGATCTTTAGCCCTGTTGTTTACCAGCATATAATAGCCACTCCTAATAATGAACCAATTGAGGAAGTAAACCTAGAAGTCTGTGAATCTATTTATAGTCTAAAGTGTGCTCTGCACAATGGTATCTCAAGTTTGACTTAAGTCACACGCTAATGGTTTTAAGGAGAACATCTTCATCAATGCATATATATGGTCACTGGGAGCAAATACATATTCTTAGTTTTATATGTTGATGATATTTACTGGCAGCTCAATGATACCTAATTCCTTGGTTGAGACAGCTATATTGTTTAGCCATTTTGATATGAAGGATCTGAGGAATCATCTTATGTCTTAGGCATACATATACCTCTACGATGTAATCTAGTGAAATTCTGAGATTATCTCAACAAACATATATTGAACGCATTCTAAAAAGGTTCAATATGCAATTATGTTCTTCTGGTAAGGCACAAATTGTAAAGGGTGACAGATTTTCCAAAGGCCAATGTCCTCATAATGATATTGAGAGAGATCAAATGAAAGCAGTCCCTTATTATTTAGTCAGGCAAACTCGATGTACGCCAAGTATGCACACGTCTCGACATTGCTTGTTGTTGGCGAAGTTGCAGGGTGAATTTCGAGAGTGATCTTAGTCAAAGCCACTGGAAAGCGACTAAGAAAGTTTTGAGGTATCTTCAGTGGCAAGGATCTCATATCGGCATTAGCATACCGACACTCTTGAGGTGGTTGGTTTTAGTGATTCCAATTATGCAGATTTTATGTGGATGATAAAAAGTCCACTTCTGGTTGTATCTTTATGATGGTTAAAGGAGCTGTTTCGTGGAAAAGTGTCAAGCGCATAATTTTTACAACTTTTACTACGAGACGCAGTATGTGGCGTGTTATGAGGCTACTTGTCATGCAATATGGTTGCGAAACTTCATTTCAGCTTTGGAGGTTGTTCACTCCATTTCTAGATCGCTGAAATTGTTTTCTGATAATTCAACAACTATATCTTTCTGTAACGCCCCTTACTATGACCGAGTCAAGTGAGGGGATGTCACACAGAACAGAGACCTTTTAACCCGATTTCCTTGCATTATTGGGTCAATTTCAAGTATATATTTATGAATACATAAACTTGTAAAACTACTACCTTAGCGGTGTTTAACTTGTTCTGTTTATACATGCTTGAGTCACCAACTACTTATATTTACACAAATTCCACTATCTCAATATATTACATTGACATGTTCATTACAACAAAACTAATTCGAGGACCTACATAAGAAGGACTCCTAATGCTGTGTTGGCACTGGTGAATGCAGGATGTCTCTGACAACCTCTTCAGTACTTACATGGATGAAACACCCGTGCTAAGCTTATAGCTTAGTGGGAAAAAAGATAATAAATATAACCACTTGTGGTGGTACTCAATTATAGTATACATTTAAAATAATTCACGTATCAGAGTATTCATATCTCCCGTAGGAGTACATAACAAAAATCTCTTAACAGAAAGTACACGTAGGTACACTATAGAACAGAACTGAATTATGCTTTAGCATCAGAGCTGATTACTTTTGTTTTCTTATGTTTCATTGTTCAGATACTTATCATATAAATGTTTCGTCTGGCCACGGCACTGCAAGAATAATGAATGAGAGGGACGCAACACGCTTACCCGGCGTACGATACAAGATTAAATGTGACGCGGTCTATAACACTAATCAGGAGTGTTATAGCACTATGCAGGAGTGCCGTAACACTAATCAAACATGCTTATCACACAAAACAGAAGTGTCGTCACACTAGACAAGAGTGCCGAAGCACTAAACAGACATGTTTATTCATTCACTATCCGGTCTTAAGCAGGCTTATAATTATATGTATTTCAGAGCTTTTTCTACTACTATTTATAGCATTCGTTTAAGCTTTATAAAAATAGAAAGCAAAACAGGCAGAGAAGAGGTAAGAACAAAGTCCGGCTTAAGAATCTGCCTTCGGCCGAGGCGAAGTGGTTCGCCTCTAAAGTGAGCAGACGGATCAAAATATGGTCCCTGTTCACTTAGGCGAGCACTTCTTCGCTTAGGCTGAGGTGTCGAGCTTTAGAAATTAGGCATTTTACCACCGAAATTTCAACCAAAACAACAAACCACAAAACCAACTCAAACCAACAAAAAAAAACATATTTATGGGAAGAGTTAGGTTTTTCTAACACAAACATAGACAAGGAATGAGTTAAGATAGTTTCCTAACCTTGATTTCTTGACACCTTCAAAGTAGCTTTTCTTTTCTTCCCTTCTTTACTTAAACAAGTAGAACTCCAAAGCAAATGAAGAGAAAGCATTCAAATCGGGTTTTTCCACACAAACCTGTATGCTCCTACTCTCTCCAAAAACCCCAAATGTGAGAAATTCCCAATCTAAAGACAACTTGTTGTCTTATGGGATTTGGCCCAATTTTTCCTTTTTTCATTTTAGTCTTTCATGTTTATTTCATTTGCAAATCACTTATCACAATTCCAACAATAACATATAATCTTCTTACATAATGTCCTCGGGTCCTGAATCTACTAATTACCGCCTTTACCCTCTTTACTTCATTAATAAGTCTGGTTATATCTTTTTCACACTTAACACTTAAATTTTCGAAAAATACAAATTTGATTTTTATTATACCCTAAACATATCGTAAAACTACTAGGGTATAATTTGAGGTGTTACACTTTCTCTAGGAACACTAGGAGCACTTCTCGCACAAAGCACATTGATGTGAAGTTCCCTTTTATTAGAGAGAAAGTTGCAGAGTCCCTCATTTCAGTTAAGCACACGCCTATGACTAGCATATTGGCAGACCCACTAACCAAAGGCTTACCTATTTGTGTGTTTCAAGAACTGTGATGCCCAAATTTTTGGGGTCCCGCGACTATTAACTCACAACCCGCCATGAATTTCACCTTTATGTCGTTCAAGACCTAAGGCACGGGACCGGTACCAATTACTCGTGGGCACCGAGTTACTCAGCACCACCTCGATACGTCCCTCCACCGAGACCCATTCACTCATCTTTAAGATGAAAATATGAGAATAATACACTTAAACGCGATCCGTAAGAGTCCGATCATGACCCTCTTACCATTATTACATACCCGACTATATGGCAATAGTCCAAAAGAATTTAATTACATTTCTTTTATACAAAATACTTGCTAGAATTAGTTTGTCCCAAACACTTTTTACAAAAGGATTTATCAAGGCCACATGTTGGCCTTCTTCATAATCACGGCCTCGTTTGTCGCCCATCGGTCTTAAGGGCCTAAGATATCCCAGATAGGCGGAGAATCAAACCTACGAATCCTAAGTCTTCGCTGGGGACCCATTTTAAGGTTGCAGATGCAATTAGTATAGCAGACTCATACAACCAAATATTCGTAGTCGGTAAATATTCATTGCTTGCGCATAAGTCGTGAGTTGGGTATTCATGGTAAGCTGTTGGTCGAATACGAACCGAGCTTACAGTATGCATAATAGCATATCCTTAGGCAGAAGTTGACAATTTGGTTTTCATTAGCAGTGGTCGAGCTATTAATTGAAAAAGTTTGATGAGGGACTCTGCTAAACCGTTTTGAGTGTGAGTATGAGCAACATGATGCTCAATATTTATTCCAACTACTGTCAATAGTTGGTAAAGAAGCTCAGGTAATGCCCTTCCCTAACCGAGGCAGAAAGTGACGCCACACCCGAACCGAGACTTCTAATATGATTTTGACATTGGTGGGCCCATTTCAAATCATAATATCATAATACCAGTAAAACTGTAAAACTACCACCGTAGTGGTGTTTAGATTGTCTTGGTACATATATGTCCGAGTCCATCTACTCTTGTATTTATAAAAGTCAGACTATCTCCAAATATTACATTTTACATTTCCAAATACAAAATCAAACCTACATAAGGTAAACTCTAATGTCAGGTCGGGCCCCGACGTAATGTGGGATGTCTCGATGACCTCTTCGGGATGAAATACCTATGCTGTTTATAGCTTGCAAATGAGAAAACAGACATAACATATATGATCACTTGCAGTGGTCCTCACCATAATGTACATATATAATTATATATCAGAAATTTCACATCTCCCGTAAGAGTCATCACTCGTACCCGCACAAAAGGTACCTATAGGTACACTACGTAAAAAATTGATTACTTTAATTTCATATAATTATTTCCTATGTCATATTATTCAAATACACAATATATAAGTATTTGTCTCGTATAGACCGATAAATAAATGAATTAGAGGGGCACAACACAATAGGGTAAATTGGCTGCATGATAGTAACGTAATGAGGTGCCGACGCATAAATAACGTGCTTGCACCACATAAATGTATGTCGTAAAGACTCAAGTGTGGTGGCGTCGAGATTGAACAGAGAGCCACAAAGACTAATCAAAGAAACACAAGACTAATCAAAGAGTGTCAAGCACTAATCATAGGTTCCTATTCATTCACTATTCGATCTTGTGCAGGCATACACTATATGTACATCGAGCTTATTATATTGTTCTTAATCACATTCTTATTTAGATAACATTAAGCAAAGAAGCAGGGCAAGAAACACAAATCTCCGCTTTAAAACTTCGTCGTTGAGGCAAGAAGAGGTTCATACCTAGCTATATCCATGTCACGACATTTTATTTAGTAATTAAGATGGTATAACTAGATATATGTGGCTGCATCTCTTTATTCGCCTGTTAAAATCCTCAATTAATCCAATTTAATGCTTATTGCTCAAATTTCACCCAAGCCTAACAAAAAGTAATGGTTTCGAATTCACTGAAGAATGAAACAAAAACAGATAACAGGTTCGCCTTAGATAGGATCTTCGCCTGTGCTGAGCACCTATGCTAAGGCCGGAGTGTTCCTTTGTCGAAAGTAGGTAGAAACTAGCAATTTTTGGGCTTTGGATTCGCCTAGGCGTAGAAACCTTCGCTTAGGCGAAGACCTTCGCTTAGGCGAGCACTCAATCACCTACGGAGAGGAATCCAAGCCTGTACAAGCAAGATTTTGCCCTTTTTCATCGGAAATTTCCAACCAAAACAAAACAAACTCAAAACAACCATATAACCCAACTAAAACCAACCCAAAAACACATTTAGAAGAGTTAGGGTTTTCCTAACACAAACATAGATAAGGAATGAGTTAGGATAGTTTCCTAACTCACACATAACCAAAGGAGGTTGGAGAATTTCCTAACACAACATAACAAAAAGGAAGTTAGGATAGTTTCCTAACTAACAAATGGAAGAGTTCCATGCCTTAATTTCTTAAACTTCTCAACCAAACTTCCTTTTCTTCCTTTTTCTTGATCAAGTAGAACTCCAAATCAATTGAAGAGAAGGCAACCCAAAATTTGGTTCTTCTCTCCCACAACCCATATGCCCTAAGTCTCTCTAAACCAAAATGAGAAATATCTTCTCTCAAATACCTATTTGCCTTTTAATGAATTTTGCCTATTTTTCCCTTTTCTATTAATTCCTCTATCTTAATTTCCTCAATTCAACTTCTCAAAATGTTATCTTGACATATAACCTTTCCACTCAATGTCCATTAGGTCCCTAAATTTTCAAATCAACTTATTAATATCTCATCTTAACATATAATCTTTTTATTTTATGTCCTTCGAGTCCTTAATTTGACATTTTACCAATTTACTCATTTTCACACTTAGCACTTAAATTTCCAAAAAATGCAAATTTAACTTACATTATTCCCTAAACATGTCATAAAAAACTACAGATAATTCGAGCCATATAGCTGGGGAGGTGAAACTCACCCTGTTGTCGTTCCACGGCCTTAATCGCTAATCGTGAAACCGGTACTGTGAATTTGATCATTTGCGCTATGAGCCTAGCAAAGACAACATTTCGTCAAGAAGACAAACATGCGACTCACCTGAAGAGAGGCATCTATTAAGATCATAAAGTAACAAAAAGGTCCACATGGTGGATGGATAGGTCCACATGGTGGACTTGATATACCCTACATATGTCTCAGCGATTCTTTCCTAAGAAGATTGTGACTAAAATGTGACTTTACTTAAATAATGGTATGATTCATTAATTCTTCGTGAGCAAAGCTAAAGACACGTATTCATTTGGCAAAAAGAATCTTCCTGCTTTTGCGATGCCTATGTGAGAGTTTTATGATTCTCCGTGATCATTGAGAATCCTGTGGCCCACTGGCCATGCCAAAGAACGAAAGTCTTTGGGTCGTTGAACATCTGGTTCACGACAACATATGACTCGATAGACTTTATATTTTTATGATATAACCTGTGAGGAGAATGTCAGAGAGTTTTCCATTATAAGTTTCTTGCCAAAAACAATGGGAGGGTGCAATGTAAAGACATCCTATATTACTCATTCATAGTTTCAATATGATATCAATTTATGTGGATATCTTTAAAGCTAAGTAAATTTCTATGTGGATTTGCTAGAATATAATGCATCATCGATATAAAACCTGGGCCTCCATTTTGCAGAAGATAACGCTTGCTCTTCCAGAGCCCTCAACTAAGTTTGTAGTACTAGATATGATAATTACACAAGATTTGTTATCACAAATCTAGAAAGTATATTTTATCTCGAAGACCAGAGTGGTTGCACAAATAACAAGACAAACATCCTTTTCTCTATTCATCTTAAGAGCAATAACATATGGATTTCAAATACAACTAATAAAACTATATATACATAAATAACAATGTAATGGATGTAATAAATTAAATGATATTTTATTTTATTTTGATATAAGAAGTAATTATTCAAAGAGTAATATTTTCTTTCATTCTTATCAAATAGTCCATTTTTTCACTAGGACCTCTAAAGAAATCAGTATTATAATAAGTTAAGTCTAGTCCATTTCTATCAATAAAGTTCATTTCTATTTATTTTCCTTTATATTGATTGATGCTTGGTAGAGGTCAGCTAAATGTTTGGGTGTACGATAGGTACACGACCAATGTCTTTTCATATAGTATTTATGACAATTATTCTCATGGTTCTTGGAAGGTTTTATCCCATATGTATTTCTCATTTTACCTCAATATTATTCCACTTCTAGTGGTGAGGTTTTTCCTTTTTCCAAAGATTTGAGGGATCATCAATGAATTTCTTCCATGATCACAGTCATGACTAATCCTCATCCATGTCCATGAGTTTGGGATATTATTGATTCACTTCAGGTAATCGTTTTAACCCAATTGGACTACATTGATGATTTTTCATTAAAAGTTCGATGGTTTAGTTAACATCAATGATCTAAGATAGATAATTCCTTAATGAGCTATCATATGTCATAAACTTGAGCTTGAAGATTTGACACTATTGACAAACTTTGACATATGACAAGATAATAAAATCAAGTATATGATAAATTGTTAACAATTAATATAGCTTTTGGATTTTTAATCAAATCAAATACTAATATACTTGCAAACTTAAAGTAACCTTTTAAATTTAGCATTAGAGAATACCTACGCAACAAAAGTAATACACATTGTAATAATTGTATAATTGCAACACAAAATATGATTAGAGAGATACTAGTATTGCTCTCTTTGTATCTTATATTTATAAAGTGAATAGGGAGATAGAAACTAATAAAGAGAGAGAAAAGAGAAATGAATAAGATAATTATATTTTCTTTCAAGATGATCTTACACGGAGGAAGGGGAATTTTATAGGCTTTGATCCGTACCATATGAATGGAAGTTTGCATGAAGTTCATAAAGGAAGAACTTCATGATGACTATAATTAACCATTCATTGAAGCCTTGATTAATTCTTTGGAGTCTATTAATGAGCTTATACACATTATGTAAAATGTGGTCATTCACCAAACGAAGAAACCCATCATTTACAATATATATTGGAGGTTTTAAAAGTTTAAGATTTAAAATAAATATTCAAAATTATATAAAATTAAAAGGATAGATATAAATTATATGTAAATGTGAATTATGATTATTTTACAATAGTATCATCAAATATGATAATATATTTGGCGATAATTTTAAAGAATCTTATGTTATGGCTGCCCATTTAGGTTTATTTAAAAAAAGAATAAAAAGAGATTTGATATAAAAAAAAAAGGGTGGATTCATTTAAAAAAATAAGAACTTCATCACATATGATTTGATTTTTTTTTCTTAAAACACCTCGTTGACATAAAAATCAAATAAAAAATTGAAACACCCAAAATATCCGAAACCCTTCTTTAAATATTTAGGGAAATCTCTCCGCTTAAACGCTTGAAGCTTAAGAAGAAACCACAGGCTAGCAGTGACCCCTACCTCTCATTGTGTAATTTATTCTCAAAAAATCTCTATTGAACACTATAGTTTGATCCATCAATATCCCTTTTTATTTTCTTGGGAAAATCTCAAATCCGATTACTTAGCGAGAATGTATAGTGATGGACTTGTTAGAGAAACAAAGTTTTTCATCATTTTAATATTCTAGAAAGAGGAACTATAGCTCTCCATCACAGTGAAAAGGATTTAAGGCACCAAGATATCATACAAATTCCATCGATTTACCATGAGGCTGCTTTTGAACATATATCCGTATAGAAGATGTCCAGAGGCTAAACTAGCACCTCTTCTGTCCATACCTGGGTACCCAGATTCCTTTTTCAAGTTAGAACTAATAGGTATCTAGATAATCTTTGTCAAGAATATCATGTATTTAAATTTCCTATTCCATGTATATGACATATCTACCTCGATCATCTAATCAGAATGTTAGCACCTCATCCATGGATCGCTTTTGATTAAAAGCTTACAGCAAACCATTCACACAATAAAAATTCTATTAGGAAAGAAAATAGAGGGTACAGATCACCATTTGGAGTAATCCGATAATTACTTTAGAGTTGCGGGAATACAATCCTACGTCCGCATCGAAGAAACATAAACTCGGCCAATAAATATCATTCTGGCGAGCATGCTTCGCTAATCAGCTTGCATCATTGCATAAAATGATAAGTAATGATGGATCGAATATAAAAGTGAATTCAATTTTCACTAAATCCTGTTGCATGTTCAACGTCACACAAACTCTTGATCTAAATTCACCATGTGACATTTTCATCAATCTCATTACAAATGGTGCGACCACCAATGTATTGGACTATTCCATTGGCACCCTTAACCAATTCTCTATTCCATCAGCACCCTTGACCAATTCTCCGTGAATATAACAAAACATGTCTCCCTCCATAGCTGTTTTTTTTATGTTGCAAACTAAAACAATATGTTTGATACCTATATGTTGCATAGTTCAAAATAATTATCAGTCTTTAAGAAATTTAGCCACAAAGCTACAGTATCATGAAGAATATTAGATTATATTAAGTCCAGAGCCTGAAAAATTTCTGCAAATCCAATGTTTGGCAATGTAGAATCTTTTATTAACCATCAGAAAACTGAAAGTTAGAACCTTACCAAACAGTCAAATGGGCAGCTGCTATTTTTTTTTTTTGTCTGTTCGGTTGCTGCGAAAATATGCAGAAAAACAAAGAGACTACCAAACGTTTGGACCCATTCATTAACCACTGATCACTGATCACTACTCAGTACTGCCACTGCCACTGCCAGACCATAGATTCCCCCCATTTCCCAAAGTCTCACCAAACAATACCCATACATATATAGCATAGCAGCTTATTGGAGGGGGCGGCCATGATCGATCATCCAGCGGTAGGCACAGCCCCTCCTTTTCCAATTCCAATTTGCAACACATCTCCACCCTCCATTCCATTTTTTTTGTGGGACCCACCCAGAGACACACTACTACTAATATTAATTAAGTATCACCAATTAAAATCTATCTAAAACAATTAACACCCCACACCCACAGCTGTTCCCAACTCCTGCTACAATCCAAACTGGATTCTCTTTATTAATAGTCAATATATTTTAATGTCTTAAAAAAACCAAACTCTAGCCATAGAATCCAAAGATTCATACCAAAGTTCATAAATTTTTACAAAACCATAGAAATAGAAAGGATTTCATATCTATTTAATACAAACTAGGGTTTTTCAACCCAACTTCCAACAAATTTAGGGTTACGAGGAATTCCTAACAAAACCTTAAAAATGGAAAAAAAATAATATCCATAGAAAACCCTAACAATCAATACCCAAGTAGTTTCTATACAAAATCATACTAGAATCCATACATTTCTTGGTTTTTCTTGGCTTCCTTCTTCCTTATCTTCTCTTCTTCTTCTTCTTCTTCTTCTTCTATTCTCTCCTCTCTTCCTCTTCACGGTTTGTGTCTCCAAAAAATGAGAAACCAATTTGGTCTCACCCCATTTTATATTTAAAATTTTCTTTTATTTGCACGTAGGTCCTCAACTCTCCTTATTTACACAAATCAAGCATGTTATTCCATTTTAACCCATGCCTCTTATCTAACGACTTCTATGTCCCATTTCACAAATTACAAATTTATCCTTACGTCTTGTAAATTTTCTGCGCTTTCAATTTCCATGCTTCGTATTTAAATTACTTAAAAATTCAAATTACGCCTACAAATACCTTAAGACGCCGAAAAACGACATGATATTTCAAAAAGCTACACTTTCTATAATTTTTAAAATTTTCAATTTAGTTCTAAAAACGCCTCTTCAAAAGCCATTTTCTCAATTTTTCAATTTAGAATTGCCTTCGGGTTAAAACACTTTCTAAATTATCGAACAAGTTATACTAAATGCCTTAAAAAACACATTTATAATTTTCAATCAATATCAAAGGCTCTCTCGCTATATTAATTTCTCTCTAACTTTAAAACTTTTGAATTTAAGTTCAAAGTTCTGCCTTTCGTTTTTTCGACTTTTGTAGTGCCTTCAAACAACACTTCTAAATTGCCAACGTTATACTAAAAAAGCCATTTTTACATTTATAATTTCAGCTTAATCAACATCGAAAGCTGCTAAGAATATATTTTCGATAATTTTAAAAATTTTTTAATTTAAACTCAACAAAATTGCTCAAGATACACTCGCTTATGAATTTTTAGAAATCGGGCTCTCTAAAAGTTATTAATTTCTAAATCAATAAATATTAAACTTACGAAAAACATATCTTATTCTCGGAAGATAATCTGGAGCAAGAGTAAAAATACATTATCTCCTTAAAAGGATAGAAAATATATTCATCCCATGGGCGATAATTTTAT
Source organism: Tetrastigma voinierianum (assembly GCA_016808115.1). Lineage (NCBI taxonomy): Eukaryota > Viridiplantae > Streptophyta > Magnoliopsida > Vitales > Vitaceae > Tetrastigma > Tetrastigma voinierianum. The sequence continues at coordinate 262,054 of JAEQBH010002502.1, forward strand.
AAGAAAATGGTATATTTGCTCATAAAAGAAGAACTAGATTGTAACCGAATCCTATAAATCTAAGATCCCACGTAAGCGATGCAATTCCTACTATCTCAACCTCCTTCTTCTTCCTCTCCATATTGCTGACTTAATCATCGGAGAGGCGCCATCTACCACCACCGCCAAATCATAATTTATGCTCACATCAAGGCCGTTACGCCCGAAGATCATAATGAATAAAATTGGCAATTTCATAAATACTTTTTGTAATTTAAAATTTCAATTTAAATCAAATTTAATTTTTGAAATTTTAGAAACGATCTTCAAAAAACATTTTCTAAATTATATTAATGATGCGAATAAAATTACATTATTATATTAATATTTTCAAACAATATTTTTTTTCATGATTTACCTTTATTGTTCTTTTTGAAAGTTCCCACTATTATGCAGCCATCACATCGGCCGTAACGAAACATCCTATACCCATTATGGATATTCAATTCCTCACATTTGGACCGGAAAATTTGGGTCCTTTGTAAACGCTGTTTGATTGGCCTAGAACAGAGGTGTTAACTCAACCATTTGTGTCAGAATGACTGTCAAGAAAGATTCGCTATTTCTCAATCGGACAGAGCTAACAGGTGTTGTGTTCCCAGATCTGATCGCTGGAATAAATGAACCTGCCAGCTCAATTTACCTGATTCCTATACAGCCACTACAAAACCTGTCAAACCACAAACTTAGGTGTACCTGTCCCAAAGAATCATATCAGAAAACATTTAGCATTCATGGCTTTTGGTTGCCGAGATAGCTTTACCTCGACCATCCCAACAATCAATGAAACCAACTAACAAACTATGAACTCTATTGGTTTGAATGTTAATATGAATTTTCTCAATCTCTATTTTATACATGGATGGTTTGCTGATCCTTGACAGCTGGCAATCATTTTATGAACTGATGCAGTCATGGGTCATGGGCAGGAGGCCCCCACAGTATACAGGCTACCAGCCAAAGAAATTAGCAGCTAGAGGATACACAAAAGTACACTTACAATATAAATATTCCCCTCATAAATTAACCCAACCCAAAATATAAGAGAGTTAATGAAATATAACTTTAGCCTAAGCTATCATCCGGGAACACCATCCTATTTATTTCTTTTCAGATTGCCCAAAAGATATACAGTGAAATCACCTTCCACAGCTTCCTACCTTTCTTTTTTATTGGGAACAAGTTCCACCCCAATATTCATTTTGGACTGAAAAAGGCGCTAAGGTAATGTTTGATTCGTATTGTTTAAAACTGTTCTTGAAATCGATTTTTAAAAACCCGTGGAATACCCAAAATATATTCTTTGAAAATAGGGATTTTAGAAACATAGACAACATAAAAAAAAAAATTGAGAACCCTTCTTACCAAACAAGTTTTCTATGTTAGTTCGTGCTTTCGAAAAATAAAAAATATTCTTAAAAATATGACCTAACAACCTCTAACCCACCTCCCATACAAAGGACAGATAGGGGTATTTTGGTCATATCACAACGTTGTACTTAGCTTTGATTTGGCTATTCAACGAAATAAATGTGAAATTGGGTTTGGGTGTCAAAAAAGGCGTCAGGGTCGGAACAATGATTTCGCAGAGAATTTAACTCGATTTCCAGTTATTTGAATATTCAAAAAGGTATCCAATTATTCCTTTTCAATAAAATAATATGGGAAAAATATGTTTCGATCATCCATTTGATAATTATTGTGAAGATGATACCAAAAATTTGTATTATATAATTCAGGTTATAACAAGACAAAATTGTACGAAAAATAATATGAGAAATTTTTTTTATCATTCTTAGCCTGAAATCACTTATCTATACTTCTTTTCATCTTTTTATTTTTCAATAAAATGATTATTCCACATATATTTATGTTTTTATTTGTTTTTTCGTAGTACATGCGATCAGATTGCCTTAATACAAACGCTTTGCTGGCCATCGCGATATAACATTTATTTCGTTTCAACGATCCACAAAATATATACGCGACAGAGACAAAAAAATCAAATTAACGATCGCTAATACGTTGTAAAATTGAGTCAAAACTATTTTAACATAATAAGTAATATCAAATATATGCCTCAATTATCGACGTGATACCTTTAAAATGATTTATTACGCTTATTTGTCTGACATTATTTCATCTTTTACTATTTTTAACGATTTTCGATTTTATATTTTATCAATGTATTGGTAGTCAATCCAATAAAATTACTTTTCTTCAAAATAAAAACAATGTTCTACGATAAAAAAATAATTATGATAATACATTTAGTAGTTATGATAGTGCGTATGCTAATTGTATTATCATAAATGCATTGTCATAATTATTTTTTATACCGGAATCACAATCAAATTGATTATTAAAACCTACTTTTCCCAAATAATGTTCTTGTATTTGATCCAATGAAAATGTTTAAACGTAATTAAAATTAAAATTAAAAAATATATATTTTTGAATTACTCAATATTTATATCAATATTATAAAATAAGAATTTTAACTCTAACTTTTTCTTCTCCTTTTTCTCTAATGTTCTTTTTTTATGGGAACATAGTAGTAATCTTTTCAATTATTTAACATTCAAACTAATAATACATCGATAGAAACACAGATACCAAATCAATAAAAACTATAAAGGATGAGAAACATAACATAATAAATTTGCTCAAAGCCTATAATATATTGATAATCATAATTGACTATTGCTTCTATCTTATCGACATGCTTTATCTGGCCTCGAATCATTCACACAAATAAACAATAGAATAAAGAATTCAAGCATAAAATACTCATAACAAGACGACACATATAAAACCAAAGGTCGTAATATAACGACGGAATCACTAAAACTAAATAAAACTCATATATTTATTAATAACTTACTTTATTATAAAATCAATGATAGAAAATGTGGTAGATTGGTAATTCAAGTCGTTAATTTATAAAAATCAATTCCTTCGTCAGCAACACAGAGTGGTTAATAGAGAAGTTGATAAAAAATAAAACTAGGTTTTGAAACGCTATTAAGTGCTAAGTTTATTAGATGTTTTAACTTATAAAAGATGGTCTTTCAAAATTAAATTTTAATGGTTCAAGGATAAAAAAACAAAAGTGTATTAGAATGGGTTATTGAGATTATAATAGTGCTATAAAATAGTTCTATAAAAATGGTGGCTTGTAGATATATAAATAAGCTAACACACTACGTAGAATGTATACCTTTAAGAGAAGAAGAAAAGAATGCATTTTGAATTTAGAGATCCAAAGTGACTTTAAAATAGTAAATAGATTAGTATAATTAAAAGATACATGCTCTAATGGTATTATATTATGTTACATCTATAAAATATATGTATTAATCAAATAATAATAATTATTATCTACAAATAATATTAAGAACATAATATAATAATTTATTGCAATGAAGAACAAAATGAAAATAACACCAAATTTTTCTCTTGATTTATCCTTGGGTTTGTAATCGAATTTGATAAAAATGCATAATGAGCAAACTGATTGTATTAGCATCTAATTGATTCCTTAACCATGTTTTTCCAAGATCAATTGAAAAAGAGAAGTTGGTGTCACTTCTTTTCGCTCAAAAACTGATGCATACGACAATGAGAAGTTGGTGTCAACTTCATTTTTGCAGGTAGTCAACTTCAAATAGGTGGTAGTCAACCTGGGAAAATGAAGTTGACTACCACCTATTTGAAGTTGCCGACCACCCGAATGGGTCACATCACACCGGCACAAACCTCCCCATTTTGTTTCTATTTATAGGTATTCAAGGTGATTAACCACATAGCTTGGGAACTGAAAGCTGCCCTTCTTCTTCGTTGCCGGTCATGTCCTCGCTTATTCCCGGTCCACCGAGAACGGAGGAGGAGGAGAATAGTGCTGATCGGGTGAATTACGCTGGATCTGGTCAGGATATTGTAATTCCAGTTGATGAGCTCGGTTTTCCAGGCGGCGGCGTTGACGGTAATGCCAGTCTGGGCTGTGGGATGCCTTCATTTTATTTTCTTCCTTCTTTTTTTTTGTTTGTTCTTTTTTGTTTTTTGGTTTTTCTTTTTAGCTTCGTAAATTAGTAAAACTTATGGCCTTGTGGGACTCCAATCTGAACTAAACTAAACTAAACTACCCCTTAGCTTGCTGAATAAATTTTATGGCATTTTTTAGGTGTGGGGGGTTGGGTTACATATCTATGTATTCTATGTATTAATCAAATAATAATAATTATTATCATCATCCTAAACATCATAAAAGAGAAGTGAGTGATTTCTTTTGATAGATTTTTCATCTTTTTGTTTCCCTTTTAGTTTATTTTGAGAAATATATTGATCAATACTTGTTATTTCTTTTTCTATTAATTATTTTTTTGAGATATATGAATTGGATCCATGTATGGATTAATGAGTCTATATAAATCATATTCATAGGTTAATAAATTCTCCGAGTCTTTTTCTTTTTACGTGTGACATTGCCATATCCCGACAAATTTTATGAGTCTATTTCTTAATTTGAAAATGATGTGGTTGTGTTTTGACTGTCCCGTGCTATATTCGATTCCAAGAAGTTAATTATGGCCTAATTGAACCATAATTAGGCCATGAGATATATGGATTGGGTCCATATATGAATTAATGAGTCTATATAAATCAGATTAATAGATTAACAAATTTTAGGAGCCTCTTTCTTTTTGCGTATGACATCGTCTTATGCCACCTTAGAGTATCCATCGATTCAAAACTTAGTTTGGAAATGTAGTGCTATGTTGTATACTGACGTGGGACACGTGTCAGCATGAAATCATTGGTGTACGCGATTCGAGGCATGTGCTAGTGATATACACTCAATATCTTGGAATTTTCACAGAATATCTCTCTTTACCCCTTTATCAATTATTTTTACTTTTTACTTTTTTCTTTTACATCCAAAGTAAAAAAGGTCTTTAATAAAAAATTTTAAGGTGCATCCAATAAAAATACTTTAAGGAGATAGATGAATGAAATTAACTTTATAAAAATATAATATTATTTATCAAAATTTTCCCACCCCTCAATCAACTTGTCAAAATTCTTTGCTACATTTTTTAACCAAATAATAATAATAAGTTAATTTATTTGTCTTAACTCAAGTGGTTAAAGAATTTGATAAAATATAAGACATTCAAAGCTTGAATCCTTGTAAAAACAATACTATAAAAATGTATTTATAGAAAAAAATCATTTAAAAAAAAATAATTGTCATCGTCCTAAACATCATAAAAGAGAAGTGGGTGATTTCTTTTGATACTAATAACATGAGCATGGAAGCTACTAGACCTGAAGCACTTCAAGGCAAAGAGCTCAATCTACCACATAGGTCCAACCTACACTAGTTCCTCTAGTCCTATCAACTGCCAACTATAAAAGTAGGTAATAAAAATAATCATTAAAAAAGAATTCTGAAATTTCTTTCCAACATGTTATAGAATAATATAGGATCAAAAGAATTTTCCAACCTGAGTCAGGTCCATTTGCAATAATATGAGACCGGTAAACTTAATCAACATAACCACATATCAACAAGCCATTTTAAAGCAGTCATTCAAACCCACCATTAAACAAAAAGAACTCTCAGAAAAACTAAGGTAAAAAAAGAACATATCTGTGAAATTTTGAAGTCAGTCAAATCGGGGACTCAATAGTTTGGCAATTTCTCTTGCATCCCAACATACCCACCTGCACCAAAGGATAAATGAGTAAGTTTTAGATAGATAGGAATGATTAGATTCAAGCACTGAATAGGAGGTCAACCTCATAAATTAGCACATTTCAAACAAAAAAAACCCAAATACTTGAGCTTTTAAATTGTAACAAATGCAACACACCATACTTCCATATTATGTTTTTGATTCTCTGTATCTCAATTTCATGAAATCAAAATGACACACATTGGTATGGCTATCAGCCCTATCACAGGGTAATTGACATCCCGAACAGAATTAATCAACTTCAAAAATTAGGATTTGAAACCTAAAACTAACCTCAAAACTCTACCCAAACCCAACATGTGAAACTCGCACAGGATCCTTGACACTGTTCTACCCTGATTGCGCTATATTACTGTTCATTTTTCAGAAAAAAGGGGAACCACTCTCAAAATAAGAAGAAAATTTTCAATAAATTTTTGATGATATTTTGAAGACTGCAAACTGGTAAAATGCTGCTTTCAAAATATAATATTTAATGATTCAGGAAAAAAAGAATGTAAAATTCAAATGGGATTTATAGCTCTACAGAGTCATTTAGCCATGAAAGAAGAAGAAGAAATGGAAAAGTAGAATAAAAGGAGATGAGAGTGATAAAAGTGAACTTTTTGCGAGTATGGAACCAGTAGGCTTGCAATTCTTTCCTTTGTGTAATCTCGGGGCTCTTATGAGAGAGAGAATGTCGGAGGGACGATGTTCGTTTCTTCAAACGCTCTCCTGATCCCCTGGTCATCAGTCGTGCAACGCTATTCTAACCCAACCTCTAATAAATGTCTATTTTACAAGTTCTGCACCACTCATCAACATAAAATTATGATTAGGGTTAGGGTTAGGGTTACCTGTTCTTCGAACTTCTCTTCTCCTCTCCCTGTTTCCTGGCTCCTGCACTCGAGCTAAGAGGAAACTGTAAACCCCTTTCTTTTTCTTTTTTGAACTTTTCTAGAAATTCATCATACGGTATATAAACAGAGAGTGGGATATAAAATTAATAATTTTCAAAATTAAAATAAAACTCACTTTTGGAAGTTAGAACTATTGGATATTTACATTATCTAATTTTGAAACTGAGATCAGATATAAATTGTGGTAGATTAAGAGTTTTAGTAGTTGTAGATGATATTTTAACCTTTTCAATTTAAAATGATGAAATCAAGTGTTATTTCACATAAAAGACTAATTATCCTCATTTTAATATATCAATTAAAGTATTCATCTATGCTATTTTTTTTTAAATTAAAGGTATAAAATAATTTATAATATTTTAAACATAAAAAATGGTCCGACTAGTATATTCTGTGCATATAATTTTTTTTGGCAACTTTTCTGTGTATATAGTTAAACTATAATAATTTGTACATAAAATAAAAAAACAAGAAATTTCATAGGCTTACCTGTAAAAATGTTCTTAATTCTTTTTAAAAAAAATAAAAAATTTGATATAGATCTTATTTCTGGATCACATGAATTGTTCATATTGAACTAAAGAAAAATGAAAAATAAAATAAAAGGGAAGATTTTTCAACTCAATATCTTGATTAAACTGATGTGAAATAAGCATAAAAATATCAAGTGGTTGCTATTTAGAATATTAAATAGCAACAAATGAGTATTTTAAAGGACAATATCTGCGCTTAACTTATTCATAATTCACATGCTTTTGTTTTATTTTATAAAATAATTATTTTCTAATTTTGCATTTATAAAAGGCTTCTTCTGTAATCTTTGAAAATTACTTACAAAGTTTCAAAACGTGACACTCTTAATTTTAATTTAAAAGCTATTATCTTTAAATTTAATTGAAAACTTTCTTATATTTTATATAGGATTTGTTTATCTATATCTATACTGATATAAAAAGCATTTGTCAACATTATTTCCATAAATACAATTACCACTATTTAATAATATCAAATACTCTCATAATATTTAATAACAAAACTAATAAAGAAGAAATCCGAGATTTGTATAGAAATTATTGCAAATATTAAATATGTATTTAATAATAAATTTATTTTAATATTTAATAATGTCAAATCTTTTCAAGAAAGAAATATGAGATTTTCAAAATATTCACATAAAATTATGGGAATCTTATGTTACGGTTGCCCATTTAGGCTTATTTGAAAAAGAATTAACAACAGATTTGATACCAAAAGTGAATTGATTTAAAAATAAAAAAAAAAAACTTTATTATGTGTGATTTAATTTTGTTTGTTTCTAAAATACCCTTAAAAAATCCAAAAGAAAACCTAACATCTATCCTTAATAAAATAAAATAAAAAATCTCTTTGTTTTCTGCATATTTCGCAGCAACCGAACCGAGAAAAGAAAAGTAGAAACAGCCCATTTAACTGCTTGGTAAGGTTTTGACTTTCGATTTTCTTATGCTTGATAACAGATTCCACATGGCCAAATCAAAAAATTCTCTTTGTTTTTCTGCATATTTTCGCAACAACCGAACAGACAACAAAAAAAATAGCAGCTGCCCATTTGACTGTTTGGTAAGGTCTGAATTTCTCAGTTTTCTGATGGTTAATAAACGATTCTACATTGCCAAACATTGATTTGCAGAAATTTTTCAGGGCTCTAGACTTAATATATAACTTAACATTCGTCATGATACTGTAGTTTTCCTTACATTTGGCTAAATTTCTTTAAAGACTGATAATTGTTTTGAACTATACAACACATAGGTATCAAACATATCGTTTTAGTTTGCAACATAAAAAAAACAGCTATGGAGGGATACATGTTTTGTTATATTCACGGAGAATTGGTCAAGGGTGCCAATGGAACAGACAATTGGTCAAGGGTGCCGATGGAACAGTCCAATACATTGGCATTTGCACCATCTGTTTTGAGATTGATGAACAAATGTCATATGATGAATTTAGATCAAGAGTTTGTGCGACGCTGAACATGCATCAAGATTTAGTGAAAATTGAATTCACTTTTAAATTCAATCCATCATTACTTATCATTTTATGCAATGATGCATCATTCGACAACATGCTCCGCCGGAATGATATTTATTGTCGAGTTTATGTTCCTTCGTCTGGACGTAAGGATTGTGACTACCCCGCAACTCTAAAGTAATTATCTAGTTACTCAAATCTAGTTAATCTCTTATGCCCTTCTATTTTCTTTCTAATAGCTTCAAAAGTTTTTATTGTGTGAATGATTTGTAATTGTAAGCTTTTTTTTAATCAAAGAAACATCCTAATGGATGAGGCGCTAACATTCTCATGCATGATCAGCGTAGACATATACGCTCTATGGAATAGAAAAATGCATACATGATATTCTTTGACAAAGATTGCTCTACTAAAAAGGAACTGGGTACCTGTGAAATGGGACAGAAGAGTGCTAGTTTAGCCTCTCCTGACATCTTTCCGACTTTTGATGAAAGAGTACTCTTACATGTACTAAATCTAGATAGTATTTCAAGTCCAACGAATAATTTTATTACTATTATTATTTATTTAATTGTATTTGATTTATCCGTTAAGATTCGATTTATCTACAGATTTTTGATTATCTACATGATTTTGATTATCCATTGTGATTTTTGTTTGTGATTATAAATACACTCATATTTGCTTAGACTCGATTAATATCAAACTCGAGAATTCTAATTCCATTTATTTTATTCGCTTTTTTAATTTTATTATTATTCGTGAAATAGCCTACATCAGCCAGATCGAAAGATAACTTATCCGAGATCAAATTGTAATTTTGTTCTGCATCAATTTCTGTTTGTTTCTTTCAAATCGTCGACCCAAATTTTTGATCAAGTACAAATATATCTATTCTTTTCCCAATCTCTCAGAGAAATTTTTGATCAAGTACTTAGCCCGTAAGTTATTGGAATTTTTTATTCTGAATTTCCACATCTTTTTGCCCACAAAAGCCCTATCAAGTGAGAAAATTAATCTTGAATTAGAGAAGAAACTCGAACAGACGATGCAAAGATTGCAGTAGCAGAGGCCACGACAACGGACGTTGGAAAGAATCCTGATTTCTCTTACTGTTAGCTACGAGAAATACTCTCGATATGGGGAAGATTCTTAATTTTTCGAAAAAATTCAGATCCGACTTCCCGCTGACAAACAAAAAGCTTCGGAATTGGAGCCACGTCAATTTTACAACACTAACTTCTCAAGAAGCCCAATGGCGGCATAAACATTTTGATTTCGGCTTTATTTCCTTGGGATTCGGCAGCCTCTTGATCATATTGTTTTCCACTTCTTCAAATAACTTCACACGATCAACACCGCCACCATGCATGATCCGCACCAGAATCAAAGAATACAATCAATTTGCCCTTATCAAAGAATTGCACACTTTCTTTGATTTCTTTGCAACCTCACTAAGGAATTATAGACGGCCTAAAGGTTCTTCAAAGGGTATATTTTCTTTTACTTTGAAAAACTCGCCATTATTCGGTATTTAAGCAAATCTTGATTGATCGTTTGTAGTTCCCGCTTCTTTAATAGAGCATAAGAGTATTAAAAACATTTGTTTTTTAGCTATTTTTCGTGATTTCAGGTAATCTGGTGATATATAAATTACATTACATTTTTTGGGATTCTGTTTATTAGACAAGATATGTTTATACATTTCTTTACTCAATGGAATTTTATTATATCTTACATTGCCAGCTAATGTGCTGAGGAGCCATAATTCCTTCACTCAACTCTAAAATGATCCAACCGAGAGACTCACAATTTTTACTTCTAAGCATCATGCCCTTTATCTCAAGAACTAAATGATAGTCTAGTCAGAGCTACCCGGTCACTCATGATGCCAATAAAGCACAATTTGATTCGGGCCATCGCATCAATAAGTAATTTAAATTCAATGTACGGTCAATCACTCAACGTGACCCGTCGAACAACAAAACTCATATAATAAATCAAAAAATTGACTTGCTTTTAAAACATCCGGTAAACATGAGATAGGTGAATATGTTGATGAAAACTCGTTGTAAAAAACACGCCTGGTCACCACACACTAGTTTGGGTTCTTCTCGAGGTTCACATCAATCTACTTAATCTCATGTTCCGCTTTGTACGATAACTTGTGAAATGAATACAGAGGACTACCGTCAACCTCACACGAGGGTTACTCTACGATGGAGACCTTCAAATTAAACCCAGTGGATCTGGGCTTCTAACCTCGCGAATGTCAACTTCTCATTAGATTACCAACCACCAAGGCAAAATTACCCGCAAAATTACCCACCAAATCAAGTGAGCGAAGATGTCGCTCCTCCACAATACTTCAGCCTAGGCTATTGTAATCGGGGGTAGAGATCGATAGACAAAGCTGCATAACCTCAAAGGGACATCACAAAAAGCTATGCTTTGGGTTCCCGAATTTGATGGGTAGAATGGATCATAATGTTTTCTCTCGAATGTTAGTTGCTATCGGTGAATATTTTGATCGGGTATGAAATGATTGATAGTGAACGGGTTCGCCATAAATGAAATTAACCAATTTAGCTAAGACGTGATCGCGTAATGTGTCAAGTAAGATTAATATTATTTCCAAAGAATCCACCCATCACCCAATGGTTGAAAGGCGAAGCAAATTTGCAAGAAAAGTACATTCCTTCCATCATATAAGAGTCAATTTTTTCCACCATGATTAATCTAAAACAAAGTCGACTCTTAGTGCAGCTGGAATATTTTGCTAAATTTGAGGAAGTTAGACTTAGGTAGTGAGTTCCATGCTATGACCAATTTGCTATCTCGTGACTCGCCATTAATGAGTCCAGTTCGATATCCAAAGAATGGTTAGATCAAGATGCCCACAATAATCGTAGAGGATGCATACCAAAAACTTTAGTCGAAGTTAAATTAGACTTCCTCTTTGCACACAGCCGCCCAAGTCACAATCCATGTCATCGATTAAAATCCATGCTTAATAACATTAGGAGCAAAGAGTCTAGTTTGCGAAACACTCTTCCCGCGTTTCTCCTATCGAGTCTAAGGCTATAATTTATCGATTGTCTCACAAGTAAGTGTCATCATAAGGGTCATATTGCGTCTCATCATTCCCTAACGTACTGACATTAGATGCTGAATAAAAGTATTTCGAGAAATGAGGAAGACCAAATTACTGGATCCTTTAGATTATTCTCGTGATGAAGATGATCTTCAAGTGAAGATTGCATAAAGATGCGTTGTGTCAGGTCCATGTGTACTAGTCCATGAACTCAGAGATAATGCGATCATTGGAAGCGCACTAGTATTTTTCACACAAATCATACAAAGTGGAGGATAAGAAATGTAAGTTAGTGATTGATGGGGTGGTTCAATGAATGTGGTTTCTATGATGTCAAGAATTGTTAAACTCGAAAAGCTCAACTATACATCCAAATCCAGGTTTCGAGTAGTCAGTGAATGTGAATTACATTTTGTCCTGGCTACCAAAGGTGTCTAGTCTCTATTCAAATGGGGGATTATGCGATGAAATCTATTGTGAGGTGCTACCTATGATGTTATTTTATGTTCTTTAGCCTTCTCGCTTTAAGACCTAATGTTACCAATTTTAGTAAAGATAATATTTGCCCAAGCACAAGGTAAGAACATTATTTTGAGACCGCAAGTTTCCAAAGATTGCAATGGTAACGTGACATCTCTAAACTTTAAAAGGAATTTGCATATTTTAAAAATGCAAGAAGTTTGAGAGAGGGATTTGAGATTGGTCTATGCTTAGCATTAGTGGCAAAAGAAGTTCCTCCGATTCTTCATTTGTCGAAGGTTCTTCTGAAAGTAAAGAATTTTCTAGACAGATTTTGCGATTATGGTGCCCGATGAGCTGTCGCAGTGAACTGCTACCTTCACTCAAGAGACATCCAACATGCTATAGATTTAGTTCCAGTTCTCAACCCGCTCTAACCTTCCACATTATAGGATGAATCTTGGAAAAGATAGAGGTGGAGCTGAAGAAAGTGGGCAGGTAAAGGACTTTTAAAGAGGGATTTGTTATAAGATAAATTAGTCCTACAAGGAAGGCCAGCTTATTTGACACCTATAAGAAAGATGGATCTTGAGAATGTGTGTGATAGTAGAGCCATCAATAAAATCACAATCAAATATAGATTTCCTACCCTGCTTCTTTATGATATGCCGACCTATTAGTTGGTTCTGGCTGGTTCTCTAAGATAGATTCTGTGTTGTGGTTATCAACAAACTGGGTGGTCTCGCAGGAGATGAGTGGAAACTCCATTTAAAACACAAGAATGCTTTGTTTGAATTGGTTAGTCACGCCTTGCCTATTTAATGTTCAGTACTCAAGGAGAGTTAAGGACTCATGTCCGCAGCTCTCATTGGTAAATTTCTGTGGTCTACTTTGATGACATATCGATTCATAGTCAATCCAAAGAAGAGCATTTAGCACACCTAAGATGTGTTTTTTCTACCTTCGTGAGCTGCCTTTATGTTAATCTCAAGAAGTCTTCTTTTATGCAACCACATGTGCTTTTTTAGGCTTATCATGTTCGAACATGGCATTTCAAATTCATCCCGAAAAGGTTAGAGTTACTAGGGGAGGGCCTGAACTACAATCTATCACCTAGACTGAGTTTTCATGGTTTAGCTTCTTTATAGAGTATTTATAAGGGATTTAACACATAAGTAGCTCCTATCACCTAAATGTTTAAAAAATAAGGAGTTTCTAATGGTCTAATGTCATAGCTAGGCATTAGAGATACACAATGTAATGACCGAGGCACCGCTGAGATATCCCCGATTTTACTAAAGTTTTTAAGGTTGTCAGATGTCATCAGCGTGAGGTATCGTGGCAAGTTCCCTTGAAATCAAGAAGGTCACCCTATAGCTTTTTTTTATTGAAAAACTCAATGATGCTAAAAGACGAAGATTCGCATATGACAAAGAGTTTGGCGTTACAGTGCGTAGGCCTCGTTGAGGTTTTATTTGTTGCCTATTGAATTTGTGTTGTTTTCTGACCACCAAACTTTAAGATATTTAAACTCACAAAAGAAATTGAATGCCTGACATGCTAAGTGGGTTGAATTTTTGAATGAATATTCTTTTGTGATTAATCATCGTTTTGGTATTGAAAACAAAGTCGTCGATTAATAATTTAGTCGACATTAATCATGTACCATCATATGAGTGCTCTGTCATTAAGTTTGATAGATTGAAAATGAGTATTCTGTGATGCCTGAATTTTGTATTATTTAAGTAATGAGGTTAGTAATGGTAAATCAGCCAGAGTATTTGACTTCCTTGTTGAAAATGGTTATTTGTTTAAAGTGACTAAATCAGGCGTATTCCTGATATCATTTAGGGATTTATTAATTTGGGAGATGCATGCGTGTGGTTTAGTCGACATTTTTGGGAGGGATAAAACTATTGCATCGTTGAAGATAGGTTTTATCGGGCCTCTCTAAAAGGGATGTCACAGATAGTTGCACAATGCGTGACTATGTCGTGGCTATACAAGAAACAAAACACTCCGCTTATATACTCCTTACCCGTCCTCATGAACCTTGAAAGACGCAGATGACTTTGTTCTGGATCGTTTAGACGACTGTGGCGACATAATTCTATTTTGGTTATTGCTGATAGATTTTCTAAGATGACACATTTTGGTTCCATGTAAAACCAATGATGCTTCACATGTTGCTAAATTGTTTTATAGTTGTTAAATTGCACGGTTTGCCTTCCACCATTGTATATGATAGAGATGTGGAAACTGTTAGCTATTTCGGAAAACCTCGGAAATTGCTTATACCACTTAAAATTTTCATCTGCTTTTCATCCTCAGACTGATGGGTAAACTGAGGTTGTTAATCGAGTCCGGTAATATGCTTAGTGTTTGTCAAAAAGGTGTTTTTGTAATTTTAATTTTGTCAATAGCTGAGTTTGCTTTTATAACAATTCAAGTAATTGTTTAACTGCAAAAGTCCTTTCTTCAAACTGTTAATCGCTACTCACCTCGCAGACACCCATTGATCTTTGCTCCCTTACCACCTCATGTGTGTATCCGAACCTCAAGCAGGTAAAACTTTAAAACACATCCATGACTTATATGCCGATTTAGACGAAAATTTGCTTAAGTAATGAGGAGTATAAACTGGTTGCTGATGTGCATCGTAGATCTAAAGAATTTAATGTTGGTGACTATGTTATGGTTCGATTCGCCCCAAAAAGTAATTCCCAAAAACGTTTTCAAAGTTTTTTTTTTAAAAGTTGTTTACGGCCCTTATTCTATCATTCAGAAAATGGGATCTAATGCATACCTTCTTGATTTGTCTAATGATATGGAAAGGTGCACCCACTATGCCTTCATTACGCTTTCTAAGGTGGATACTATCCTTGATGATGAGTTTATGACTCTAGAGATGCATGCTTTCGCCAAGCTTCTCGCTAAACGACATGGTCGTTTCGATTCACATGCCATTTGATAAGGAGGATGATTTTCGCTTACTTGATTCTTCGTCGGATTGCTACCTTTCCTCTCACTCTTCGGAGTCGAGTTCTTTTCAACCCGAAGGGAATGATAGCATGGAGTAGGGCCTACATAAGCTTCAACCAGATGAAGCTCAAGTCCAATACTTAATTTTTTATTACTATTAGTTATTTATTTAATTGTATTTTGGATTTATCCGTTAGTACTTTTGATTTATCTATTAGATTTTCGATTTATCCACATGATTCGCATTATCCATTGCATTTTTGTTTCGTGCTTATAACAGTACATTGTGTTATTGTTTTTTGGTAGACTTGATTAATATTGAAACTTGAGAATTTCATTTTGTTTATTTTATTCGCTTTCTTTTTTAATTTTATTATTATTCTTAGCCGAGTTACATCACTTTCTTTCTCCGATATGGACCGGCTCTCATAGGCAAATCTCGATAGACTGGCCCATGATATCTGTGCCTTAAATCCTCTTCGCTCGTGATGGAGAGCTATAGTCTTCTTTCTGTAGTCATTAAAATGATGAAAACTTTATATTACACCCATGGGAAACTCACATTTATTTGTTATCCCTTTGTTTCTCTAACAAGTCCACGCCATACATTCTCTAAGTAATCGATTTGAGATTTTCCTAAGAAAATAAAAAGGGATATCATGGGATCAAACTATAGTGTTCAATAGAGATTTTTTTTGAGAATACGTACAATGAGAGGTAGGAGATGATCAAAGCACTTGAATCTTCATGATTTCCGACAAGGAGCGGTAGATTTCCGACAAGGAGCGACAAATTTCTGACGATGGGAGATCACTGCTAGCCCTGGATGGTTTCTTCTCAAGCTTCAAACATTTAAGCGGGAGAGATTCCCTAAATGACTAAAAGAAGGGTTTTGGGATATTTTGGGTGTTTTCAAAAAAAAATTATTTGACTTTTTTTTTATGTCAGCTTGAGGATATTTTAGAGACAAAAAAAAAAAAATCAAATCAAATCACACGTAGTGATGAAGTTTTTATTTTTATTTTAAATGAATCCACCATTTTTTGATATCAAATCTCTTGTTTATTCTTTTAAATAAACCAACGGGCAACTCCATAACATAAGATTCCCTAAAATTATCGTAAATATATTATCATATTTGATGATACTATTGTAAAAATAATCATAATTTCACATTTATATAATTTATATCTATCCTTTTAATTATATAATTTTGAATATTTATTTTTAAATCTTAAACTTTTAAAAATATAATATATGTTGTAAATTAAGGGTTTCTTCATTTGGTGAATGACCACATTTACATAATGTGGCCTTAAGTTCATTAATGAACTACAATTAATCAAGGCTTCATTGAATGGTTAATTATGGTCATCATGAAGTTCTTCCCTTATGAACTTCCTTAATGAGCTTCATTCATATAGTACACATATCAAAAAGCCTATAAAAGGTTCCCCTTCCTCCGTGTAAGATCATCTCGAGAGAAAATATAATTCTCTTATTCATTTCTTTTCTCTCTTATTAGTTTCCATCTCCCTATTCACTTCATAAATATAAGATACAAAGAGAGCAATACTAGTATCTCTCTAATCATATTTTGTGTTGCAATTACACAATTATTTACAACATGTTATCAACACGAGTTTGCTCTAGAGGTATTCTCTAATCCTAAACTTAAGGTTACTTTAAGTTTGCAAGTATATCAGTATTTGATTTTGATTAAAAATCAAAAGTTATATTATTGTTAGCAATTTATCATATACTTGATTCTTATTATTTTGTCATATGTCAAAAGTTTGTCAATGTCAACCACAAACTCAAGTTTATGATATATGATAGCTCATTAAGGAATTATCTATCTTAGATCATTGATGCTAAATAAAACTATCGAATTTTTAATAAAATCATCAATGTAGTCCAATTGTTAAAACGATTCCCTAAAGTGGAATCAATAGTTTCCTAAACTCATGGATATGGATGAGGATTTAGTCATGGCTATGATCATGGAAGAAATTCTCAATACCATATTGATGATCCTCAAACTTGGGAAAAAGGAAAAACCTCACCACTAGAAGTGGAATAATATTGAGGTAATATGGGAAGTACATATGGGATAAAACCTTCCAAGAACCATGAGAATAATTGTCATAAATATTATATGAAAAGGCATTGGTCGTGTACCTATCATACACCCAAACATTTAGTTGACCTCTACCAAACATCAATCAAAGAAAAAGGAAAATAAATAGAAATGAACTTTATTGATAGAAATGGATTAGACTTAACTTATTATGATACTGATTTCTTTGGAGGTCATAGTGAAAAAATGTACTATTTGATGAATGAAGAAAATATTGCTACTGAATGATGCTCTTATATCAAAATTAAATAAAATATCATTTCATATTACATCCATTACATTGTTATTTAGTGTTATATATAGTTTTATTAGTTGCACTTGGAAATCCATATGTTATTGCTCTAAGATATCAGAAAGGGATGTTTGCCTTGGTTGGATCAGGCAACCACTACAATTCTTCGAGATAATATACTTTCAGATTTGATAGTAACAAATGCCATAATGGAGTATCATATCTAGTACTACAAACTTAGTTGAGGGCTCTGGAAGAGCAAACATAATGCTACCAAATGGAACTAGGTTTCATATCAATGATGCATTATATTCTAGCAAATCCACAAGGAAATTTACTCAGCTTTAAAGATATCCACAGAAATGGATATCATATTGAAACTATGAATGAAGGTAATATAGGATGTCTTTACATTGCCTCTATTGTTTTTGGCAAGAAACTTATAATGGAAAAACTCTCAACATTCTCCTCTAGGTTATATCATACAAATATAAAACCTATTTGAAAGCCATATGTTATCAGAACTGGGAAAGTTCAATGGACTCAAAGACTTTCGTTCTTTGGCATGACAGATTGGGTCACCTTGGGTTCTTAATGATGCTAAAATTATAAACACTCACATGGGCATCCACTAAAGAACCGTATGATTCTTTTCGCTTCAATGAATACCCATGTGCTGCTTGCTCACAGGGAAAATTAATAGTCATACCATTATTTAGTAAAGTCACATTTTAGTCACCAATCTTCTTAGAAAGAATACATGGGGATATATGTTAACCTATCCATTCACCATGTGGACATTTCCGTTACTTTATGATCTTAATAGATGCCTCTACTAGGTGGTCACATGTTTGTCTTCTTTCGACAAGAAATGTTGTCTTTTGCTAGGCTCCGCACAAATGATCAAATTACTTAGCCCCGGGGCTTTCCCCGATTAGCCAATTAAGGCCATTAAACTTTGATAATCGCTTGAGTTTACTCCTCCCAACCGTGAACACCTGCACTATAATTCTTAGTAGTTTAAGGACATGTTTAGGAATAATATAAGTTAAATTTGCATTTTTCGAAATTTATGCTATGTGGAAAACGAAAATTGGTAAAATGTCAAATTATGGACTCAAAGGACATAAGATAAAAAGATTATATGTTAAGATGAGATATTAATAAGTTGATTTGCAAATTTAGGGACCTAATGGACATTGAGTGGAAAGGTTATATGTCAAGATAGCATTAAAAGAACAAATGGGTATTTGAGAGAAGATATTTCTCATTTTGGTTTAGAGAGACTTAGGGGCATATGGTTGTGAGAGAAGAACCAAATTTTGGGTTGCCTTCTCTTCAATTGCTTGAGTTTTACTTGATCAAGAAAAAGAAGAAATGAAGCTCTCGTTGAGTAGTTCAAGAAATTAAGGCATGGAACTCTTCTTCCATTTGTTAGTTAGAAACTATCCTGTCTCTTGTTATGTTGTGTTAGGAAATTCCTAACCTCCTTTCTTTAGTTATAGTGAGTTAGGAAACTATCCTAACTCATTCCTTATCTTTGTTTGTAAGTAGAAAACCCTAACTCTTCTAAATGTGTTGGTTAGTTTGAGTTGAGTTATATGGTTGTTTTGAGTTTGTTTTGTTTTGGTTGGAAATTTCTGATGAAAAGGGGCAAAAAAGCCTCATTTATGGAAGCCCGACGCCTCTCCCCTTAGGTGAAGGTTTCTACGCCTAGGCGAACCCAAAGCCCCAAAATTGCGCCGCCTCGTCGACAAAGGCTACTCGTTTATGTAGGTCCTCGCCAGAGAACTCATGACACCTGTTGTTTCATTTTTTTGTTAATTCTATAAACTATTACTTTTATTAGGCTTACGATTTGTTAAACAATAAACATTAAATTGGATTAATTGAGGATTTTAACAGGCGAATAAAAGGGTTCATACATGTATACAAGTTATATGATCTTAATCACTAAATAAAATGTACGTATAAGTGACATATAGCTTGGTACTAACCTTGTCGCCTGGCTGGTTTAAGTTTTTGTTTAATTTGTGTTCTAAATTCTTTGCTCAGGTTAACAAATAAGAATGACAGAAACACATAAACAGCTCAAAAGAATACATATAATTGTGTCTACCTAAGATCGAATAATGAATGAATAGGACCACTGATTAGTGTTTCAATAATTTCTCTAATTAGTGCTCGCATATTTCCAAAATTGCCACGACACTCCCGCATAGTGCTACGACACTTTTGCTATGGGTGGTGGTGAATGCCTATTTCAGACTCCCTAAGACCTCCTGCTCGCACTATACTGGCACTCCTTCGAGTACCAGATATGCCGCGGTCCCTCTAATTGAATTTTACTCTGCCTATGCAGTAAATACTTATGTTGTTATTTGAATATGACATATGGAAATAATTATATGAAATTAAAAGTGAATCGCTTGCTCTCAGAAAATTCCATGGGTACTCTTTGTCCCTAATTCTGATATAGTCCCCATGAGATGTGAAAATTATGATATTTGAATTATGTTATATGCACACTATAATTGAGGACCACTAAAAGTGGTCATATATGTTATCCCAGTTATCACTGTTATAAACTTAGCAATGTGCTTTAGTTCAGGTGATCAAGAAAGTCGCCTGAGACATCCCACATTATCGCTAAGGCTAATGTTAATATTGGGTGGTTTATTCATAGGTTTTGATTTTATGTTTGGAACAAATGTAATATTGAGATAGTATAACTTAAAAATAAATACAAGATGAATCTTTATTATATATGTACGTGACAATCTAAACACTAATACGGTTAAGGTTAATGCTATTATGATATTATGATTTGAAATGGGCCCACCAATGTCAAAAAATCATATTAAGAAGTCTCAGTTCCGTGTGACATCCCCTCTCTTGCCTCGGCTAGGGGAAGGGGCATTACACAAACCTTTACCAACTATTGCATGTTAGTTGGAATAAATATCAAGATCATGTCAGCGCATACTCACCCAAAACGGCTTAGCGTAGTCCCTCATCAAACATTTCACCAATAACCTCGACCAATGCTTAATGAAAACCAAACTGTCGACTTCTACCTAAGGACATGCTATTGCGCATGTTGCAAGCCGGCTCGTATTTGACCAACAATTACCATGAATACCCTCCTTCACTATATCAGCACAAACAAATATTTCTCACTTACTTAATTTTGGCGTAGTTCATAATACTAATTGTATCAACACTTAAATGGTCCTCAACGGACTTGCATGATATATTTGATTTCACTATCATAGATATCTTGAACCCTTATGATCCCAGATTTGGGCCAGACGAGTCGCTGATATGGGTTAAGCGTCGACATGCGCTGATAAATCTTTTGTAAAGTGCTTGGGACAAACTAATTTAGTAAGTATTAGAAAAGAATAATTAAATTATTTTGGACTATTACCATATAGCTCCGTATGTAATAATGGTGTAAGAGGGTCGTGGATCTGACTTCACAATCAAGGCTTAAGTGTATTATTCTCATATTTTCAACTTAAATATGAGTGAATGGGTCTCGGTGGAGGGACGTATCAAGGTGGTGCCGAGTAACTCTGTGCCCACGAGTAATTGGCAATCATCCATGTGCCTTGGGGATGAAACACTAAGGTAGAGAAATTGTGTCGATACTAAAGGTCAACGAGGACCTAAATTAAAGTCATGTCAAAACACACAACAAGTGCTTCCTTGTTAGGGCCCATGCCAACATGTCATAGCGCTATGCTCAACTAAAATATGGGGCTCTACAACTTCTCTTTACCAAAAGGGAACTTCACATCAATGTGTTTGAAAGAGAAGATCCTGTTCCTAGAGAAAGCGTGAATAACTCAAATTATACCTCCCAAGAGTTTTAAGGATATATTTAGGGTATAATAAAAGTCAAATTTGTATTTTTAAAATTACAGTGTGAAAATGATATAAACTGCACTTATTAAAGAAGTAAAGAGGGTAAACTCGGTAATTAGCCACCATGAATCTATAGAGATATAAGAAGATTTATATGTTATTGTTGAATAGAGCAAGGAGTCGTAGTAAAATGAAATAAACATGAAAGACTAAATGAAAAAGGAAAATCAAAGTTAACCCCAGCAAGACAATAGCAGTTATCTTTTAGATTGGGAATTTCATTTTAGGGTTTTCGAGAGCTAGACATACTGGGCTTGTGGGAGAAGAAGCTACTTGGTTGCTTCTACTTCTTGCTTTGGAGTTCTACTTGTTCAGCAAGGAATAGAGAAGAAATGAAAAGCTACTTTGAAGGTGTCAAGAAATCAGTGTTAGGAAACTATCCTAACTCATTCCTTTGTCTATGTTTAGAAAAGAAAAACCCTAACTCTTCCATAAATATGCTTATTTGCCTGAAGCTAGGTTTTCAGGGTTTGTTTTGATTTTGTTTTTGTTTTGGTTGAAATTTTTGGTGAAATAAGTAAAATGCCCTCATTTATGAAAGCTCGGAATAATTCCTCCCTTTAGGCGA
Organism: Tetrastigma voinierianum; assembly: GCA_016808115.1. Lineage (NCBI taxonomy): Eukaryota > Viridiplantae > Streptophyta > Magnoliopsida > Vitales > Vitaceae > Tetrastigma > Tetrastigma voinierianum. The sequence goes on from JAEQBH010002502.1 coordinate 284,169, forward strand.
AGAAGTGCTCAACATGCAACCCGGTAGACCATATTTCGACCCATCGCCCGCCTCCGCCCAGCGAACCACTTCACCTCGACGAAGAACCCATCTTCGCGGCACTTTGTTCTTGCCTCTTCTCTCGTCTCGTTTTGATTTATTTTTATAAAGTAATCAGAATGCTATAAATACCAGAAAGCCTCAAATACATATAATTGTATGTCCGCTAAGACATAATGTTGAATTGAATGATGTCATGAAGGTTTCGCACTCCCTGCCTAGTGTGACGATTAATTTCTATTTTGTGTGATAGGCATATTTCATTAGTGCAGCCACACTCCTCGCGCATAGTCTCTACTAAGACTCCCGATTTGTGTTACAAGCACGTCTGCTTAAGACTGCATCGCACCTTCGTGTACCTATTGTATCGTATCCTCTCATTCATTGTTACCTGTGATTAGACAAACATTTATATGATAAGTATCTCAAGAACAAAAACATAAGAAAACAAAAGTAACCAACTATGATGCTAAAGCATAATTCCGCCTCGCTCTATAAAGGTACCTACGTGTACTTTCTATTAAGAGATTTCTGTTATGTACTCCTACGGGAGATATGAATGCTTTGATACGTGAATCATTTTAAATGTATTCTATAATTGAGTACCACCACAAGTAGTTATATCTATTATCTATTTTCCCACTAAGCTATAAGCTTAGTACAGTTTATCCGTAGGTACTCGAATAGGTCGTTAGAGACATCCTTCATCTCGCAATGCCAACAAAGCATTAGGAGCCTGTGTCCTCTGAATAGTTTCATTGTATTGAACATGTCATAATGTAATATTTTGAGATAGGAATTTGTAAATATAAGTAGTCAGACTCCAAGCATGTATAAGGTATCAAGTTAAACACCACTAAGGTGGTAGTTTTACAAGTTTATGTATTTGCCACTAGGTTTATCGTGAAGTATTTGTATGCCTAAGACATAAGATGGTTTTCCAAGATCCTTCATATCAAAATGGCTAAACAATATCTGCTTTGTCTCAACCAACAGGTTAGTATCATTTGTTGCGAGCAAAATATCATCAACATATAAAACCAAGAATATGTATTTGTTCTATCGACCTTCATATATATATGTAGTATCGATCAAGCTACTTCTCCTTAAAACCATCGGGCAAAGGGAAATTTATCAACCAGATACCATCAACAAAGCCCGCTAGACTAGTAAATGGATTTTTGGAGCTTTTAGGTTACTTCCTCAATCGGGTTCATTATTAGGAGTGGCTATTAGATACTAGTAACACCGTATGAGAACAGGTTTGGGGCGTGAAGACAAGAATAAAATCGATATTCCTTTGTATCAATCCCAATATACTGACAGCTATTTGTGTTAGTAGTATAATAAAAGTAAATGTATATTTTTTCTCGGTCTTAAGTGCTAAAATGAAAAATAAATAAGCAAACCTGCACTGGATCTAAGGGTCAAGGGCAAATTAGTAATCTACAAATCCGTAAGACTTAAAAGTCATAAGATGAAAAGATTATATGCTAAGTAGAACATTAACAAGTTGATTTGAGAATATAAGAAAATGAAGAATTCAATTAGAAATGGGGGAATTTAATCAAAAGAAATATCATATACAAATATGCGAACAGATGAGAAAAAATCCCATTTGGTTTAGGAGGTTAGGCATTCACGTCGAGAGAGAAGAACAGAGAAGAAGAAGAATAAGAAGAGTTAAGAAGAAGAAGGAATAAATTTAAGAGGAGAAGGAGAAGAAACAGGTATGACTGTATATTTATGGTGAATATGTATGGAACCTATATGTTTAGAATTCTTGTAAAGAAAGTGGATTTGTCGTTAGAAACCCTCCTAACTCTCTCTTTCGCTTATATGTTCAAATATTTAAGCTGGTAGTGTGATGTTATGTTGAAGATTTAAAGGTTAAGTATGAGATGAGTTTCTAGGTTATGAATTGAGTTGGTTTTTTGGTTTGAATTGTTTTAGTGTATTTCCTAAACAACAATGCGTTTTCTTGGTTTCGGTGAACCTACGATCAAGGTTATCCACGATGCAAGAGAATCTGACCAATGATTATACCGCATCCAACCCTCGAACAACTTAAGAACCTGGTTGGATCCAAGGTCGTTAAGTTCACCGGTCGATGCAAAGAGCTGTCGCCATCGTACAAACTAAAATCCACAACCGACGCGGGATCAACAGTTGGATCGGCGACACGAATCTACCGACCGATTCAATCTGATGGTCGTCCGTTGATGCGAATCGCCACGGCAAATGGAAACGGGGCCACTAGTTGAGACGAACGGTCAACTCCGCGATGAATGTCAATCGAATCGCTTCACGGCTCAACGAATGCGTTTCTTGAAAACCGCTGTGATGGTTCGCTCGCCTGCGCAACCGCTAAGGTCAATTACGGCCTAGTTGGCGGTTGATTGAAGTCGGCAACGAACATATGCCCTCTAAGATCAATAATGAAATGAATAGGGTACTTGATTAGCGCTTCACAATTAGTTCTACTAATACCTCGCCTGTTCTATGACACTTATGTTACATGGGGTAAAGATGCTGATCATGTTTCTGACTCAAGCAAGGTTACGACACTTCTATTATGTGGGCAAGCACGTCACTAGCATCGTGATCTCCAGATCTTTCGGGTACTTATCAGATCGTGTCCTTCTCATTTAAGATTAAAGGTCTATGCAGAAAATACAGTAAGAGAAAATAGAAATTAAAAGTACTGTTTATTCAGATCTATACGCATCAACACTCAGATGATAAGAATAAGAAAATGGAAATAATAAGATCATAGGTAAATCATTCTGGCTCGTCAGAATGTACTCACGCACCTTCTATATAGATTGGTCCTAAACTCACTAGAGATATGAAATTTTATGAATAATATGACACATGAATCATGTTCTTTGAAAACTTTGATATAGAATTCTATCATATGTGTCATGTAATTGTAGACCACTTCCAAGTGTATGTCATATCAAGACATTGTTTCCCACTAAGCCAGGTTTAGCATGGGTGTTTCCATTCACAGAAAATAAGAGAGGACATTCGTGCATTTTGCATCGCCAAGGCCAAATACGCCAGAGAGAAGTCCATCTGATGTAGGTTTTGATTTTTGATTTTGTAATGTAAATGTAAAGTTTTGTAATAGTACATCATTTTGTTTATGTACAAGTAAATGAGACTCAGGAATATGTATAAGACAGCTAAATACCATTACTAAGTGGTAGTTTTACAAGTAATATTTGATATATGGATTTGTTTATTGAAATGGCCCACAAATACGAAAGTCGCAAAGGAGTCCTGGGGCCCTGTCGCGCCCATCTCTTCGCTCAGAAGAGGGTAGGGGCATGACGCTTATGGTATCGAGCCTAGGTTTAGCAAGCTCGAAAACTTATTAGGTTAAAAAATTAAGATGATCAGGTCATCAATGCATGGTCTTATTTTCTGCCTAATGTTTAGAATGGATCAATCCCAGGAAGCTGTGGAAGGAACAACTGAAAGCGTCAATCCTATGGATCTTCTGTCTCTGGTCCATCTGACTCAACTAGAAGGTGGAACATGTTTAACTAAGAGCAAAATTTCAAGATATGGCAAGGGTCTTAGATAGACTCATGGCCATGGAGTAGAAGAATTCCATGGTACAAGTTTAGAAGAGTCTGATAAAGCCGAGTTTTGGCTTGAGAAATTACAAAAGATTATGACCTAAGTCAAATGTCCAATTAAAAATGGTCAAACAAAGGCTCACGTTAAAGGTACAACTTATGATTGGTGGAAGCTAGTTCTAAGAAATCCATTGCTTCCAGAACCAATTTCATGGGACTTCTTTGTTCGAGAATTTCAGACAAAGTACGTCACCGATGACTATAAGGAGACCAAGTGGAAGTAATTTTAAGATAGAATGTGAAATTGATAAAGGGCGAATATGGAAAGAGTTTAGTCGCCTTAGTAAATATGTACTGCACTAGTCTGCTAAACTTTCTCGATGTAGATAGTTTATGATACAAAGGAATCCATAAAGAGGTTTCGCCAATGGCGACATCGTTGGGTAAGTGGGTAAATTATTAGTTGGTAAGCAGCCATATAACGCCCTTCCCGAGTGTACAAAGATACTTATAATCAGAAAAATAGATACTTCCAGCACTGCTGCTACATCGAATATTTTTGAGATTTAAATGAAATTAGAATTATGAACTGATCAGTATTTGAACAAGGGTTAAATTGTAATTCATAAAAGGATATGAAACCATTAAGTGAGTGTAGATGGGCCATCATATAAATAACAAAAAAACTGACACTAAAATTAAAAGGACAGAAGGACTGATGGCAATTAAAGGAATATTAGAATATAAAATGAAACACAGCCAAACTCATTTTGGTCTCCAAAGGTTAGTACCAATGCTTTGGAGAGGAGAGAAGAGCAAGGAAGAGGAAGAAGAGGAAGATGGAAGAGAAGGAGAAGAAGTCCAAAAAATTCAAAGATGTGTTATCGAATCATGGCTGTTGGGATTATTAAGGTTTGGCATGGAGAATTAGTTGCTCCTCTTTGGTCTAGGTTTTGTGCAAAGATCACATAAACCTTAATCATAAGGCGAGAAAGAAACCCTAATTACGAAAATAAACATGGAATCATCATACTATATGTGGTTTTATATAGAATTATCTGACTTTGGGTTAAATTCATATGAGTTCTTGGATTTTCACCTAGGGTTTTGTGGTATGAGGTTCCAAACCACCAATACGAGAAAGCAGGAGTATGGAAATTGATTTCATGTTATTTGTTGAGGTTGCTGCTGAGGGAATGGTTGTACTAAAAAGAGAATGTTAGTTTTTAAAGGGAATGCTATCAAAATTTTTGTAAAACCCTGTTTTTTTTTGTTAGTGATTGGGTTAGAATCTCAGGTCATCCAAATGAATTTGATTCTACGAAAGAACCAAGAGATAGGGGATACAAATCTCTATAGAAGGACCAAGAGGCAAATTGGGCTTCATGGCTCAATATGACTGAAAGGTGAACCTCGTGTAGCTCAATGATTTTGCCTCTGTTTTGGGTATGGTTAGAGTGTTTTGGCCATATGGAGTTTCATTTAATTCAAATGAGTGATCTAAAATTTGGTAAAATAGATCTCATGGAAATAAGTTATCTGAAGGAAGTGCATGCAATATGACCCAAAGTGCCCAGAAATTTTTATAAGGGAGGTTAAGTGTAGATTCTGTTTCATGCCAAATTGAGTCATCTAGATGTAAAATACAATAACTTGAGTTTTTGGTGATCCAAATTAAGTGATTCCAATTAGTTGGGGAAGAAAATTTATACCCATAGCTTTAAATGAGTTAAGAAACCATTTTTAACAGAGCAAACCCCAGAAATTATAGATAAGGTAGTGATTCAGTGAGTTAACCAAATTGGCATAAAAACATGCTGTAACTTGTGTTATGTGGTTGAGGGTCTTAGAGGCTGAATTTTAAATTGAAAATTTAAAGAGATATCATTGGATATAAAGGACTGATTCGAAATGAGTAATTTTATAGAAGACCTGTTTGAATAATTTTTGGGTAATAAACATATATTAAAAAGGATTGTTAAATGAGTGGTTTTTTTTTTGTTAGGGTTTGATAGGTGCATTTGTATGATATGTTGAAATTGGTTAGGGACAAAGTAGTGGGATGTGGTTGGGTGAAATGAGTGTGTATGGTGGATTAAATGGAAGCTATGGTTAATGTGTAGTTGTGGTTTTCTTGAAAAAGGTGAAAAGGACCATCTGGACGGAAACTAGAATTACCTTGAAGAAGAGATTTGAATGTGACCTGAGTTTTAAAACAGATATTTTGACAATTGGAGTTTTTAAAGTGAGTTCGGTTTTAATTGTTTACAATGTTAAGGCATATGGAATGTGTTTATTTTATCAATATATATATATATATATATATATATGCATTATCAGTTTAAAAATGTAAAGAATTTATTAAAATAAAATAAATAATAAAGTAAAGTGTTTAAATGGATTTAGAAATGAATTTGAAGAAAGGTTTTACTGATGGTTACCTGAACTTATATGACTGTTATGATTGATATCGCCGAGGTACTTTAAGCGTGTAAGTGATTTCTTAGAGGGTAAAGTTATAGGTTAGATAAGAATCGAGGGAGTGGAAATAGGTGTTTGTGAGTAATATCCTTACACGTGATAAAGTGCTATGACTGAACCCTATGCAAAGTGAGTTTCAAATGTGAGTGGTTATGGATCGAATGAGACTGCTCACCGTCACATTCTGAAATCGTTTCTGTGTTTATCCCCCGGGGTTCCACTGTAAAGAAAGAAAGAAAGCTTAAGGCATAAATTGATTTTTAATTGTATATGAATAAAAGATGACATTGCTATATACCGAAAATGTTATCTAGTCAAAAATACCTACCTAAGCTCCTTTAACTCATTCTTCATGTTCAAAAACATTTTCTGTGGACCTCGAGACAAAAGCGCCAGAGAGCATCCCCTACGCAGTGAGTCGAGCCATCGAGGAGACGACATGTGACTGCATTGTATATATACTATATTACATGTTAGTTATTTATTCATAATATATGTATATGGTAAATTTTTTGAAAAGGAACTACGTGGGCTTTGATCCTCGTTGGACGAGGAAAATGAGGCTGCTGGCTTAAGTCCCGCCGTTTCCACCTTGATAAAAAATGTGCATGGAATATGAAGAAGGGGTTGAATGTTTTGATGATTTGAAGCAACAAATGTATATGTATGTCTATTTAACATCAAGTTGTGGACGAGGAGTCCTAATATGGAAATTGAAAATTTGAAGTTTAGAAGTGTTTTTAAATGCTTTCATCAGTCTAGAATTTGGGAAACTTACAAACAGAGGGAAACTCACAATTTTCCGAAAAATCTAAGTGTTTGAAAAAAAAAAGAAAAAATCTTACCACTTCACTTCCGCATTAGTTTCAAAGATATGTTAAGGCTGTATGTCTGGCCTCCATGGATTTTAATTGATTGTTTGAGAAAGCTTCATCCGTTGAGTGCCTGGGAGGTCCCCTCGGTTCATGAGGTTAATCCGGGTCGGGATCTTTCAAGCTATGAAAATTGAGAAATCGAAAATGAAGAATCAAGAAAGAAATCAAGAGAGAAAGTTCTCTAGAGGTGGTTCATCTTCCAGTAAAAGGTCTAGAGAGTCTCAAGTGGACTCGGTTCACAGTTCAATTACAAGAGGTAAGAGACAAGATCCTACTAGGACACATGGTTCCGGTAGAGGCATGTCAACCGAACAAGACAAAAGACTTCAATGTTCAGATCGCCACAAATACCATCTTAGCTTGAGGATGGGGTAACTGGAGGTTGAAATGAGATGTGGAGCATACCATTTGATAGCAAATTGTCCGCAAGGATCAGGAATTTCTAGAAATCTTCAAGGAAGTAGCCAAGGAGGATCAAATGTACCTCAATCGACTCTTGTTAGAGGTAGAGGGCGGGGTGGTTTAGGACAACAAGAAGAGAGCACCAAAGATAGAATTGGCCACTACTACAGCAGAAGTTTCAACTGAATTGGTGTACAAAGGTTCGTGAAGATCATGATGCACCAGGTTACTGGGTGTACTTCACTCTTTATAACAATGAAATGCATGTTGGTAGATCCGTGTTCACACATTCAGTATATATGCATTGAACAAAATGAGTGATAAATCGCCATCAAGAACCTTTAGCATGACATGCTTGTTAATAGTCCTTAGTGGCATAGTCGAGTCAACCGAGTAAAGGGTGAATTGTCCTGTCATCCAAGATAGGGAATTTTTCGTTGATCTGAATTTGTTGGCTTTTCATGAGCTGATTGATTTTGGGACAGAATTGGCTATCCAAACACTCCGCCATAGTTGATCGTGATACAGATAGACGTTAAAATGTTTTACTTAAAAGAAGTAACTATACATGGTATTCGATCTCGATTCGTTGTCAAACAATCTCCACTTGATGTTAAGTCTCGACGTTTTCTGTAAAAGGTTGTAGCCTTTTCGTTTGATATTGACTCAAGAGAGGATAGGTAAATCTAAAGATATTCTGAGCAAAGAATTTATGTTTCCCGAGGAATCACTAGGTTTGCCACCCAAGAGAAGTGTGATATGTCTATCGAGAATAAGGACTAATTTACTTGTAATCTACCGTATGGGCTCAATCGAATTAAAGAAGAACTCAACTTCAGGAATTATTGGACAAGGGTTTCAAGGCTCTGACTAGTGTTTCACCATGGGGTGCACCCTGCTTTTGTTTGTTAAAAAGATGGCACTTTCTGATGTGCATTATATTATTTAGAAAGAAATAAGGTAACAATAAAGGACAACATTCAAGGTCAGAATAGAAGTATGATTTCTTTTGATTAGTCGAAGGGGCAAGTGTCTTTTCTAAGATAGACTTGTGATCGGGATATTATCAACTCCTGAGTAAAAGATGTTGATGTCCCGAAAACAGCCTTTAGAACTTGTTATGGTCATTTTGAGTTTTGAAAATGTCATTTGGGCTAATTAATGCACCAGCGCATTCACGTGACTTGGTTAATGTGGTATTCCATTCTGGTTTGACCTGACTTGTTGTGGTATTCATTACGATATTTTAGTGTATTTAAGATATGTACATGAACATGAACAACATTCAAGATAGTGCTGCAAATCCAAGAGAGAATGTTGTTTGCTAAATTAAGTAAATGTGATTTTGCCTTGCTGAAGTGTCATCTTAGCCATATCAGGTCTCGCAGAGGTATTGAGCTGACCTTATGAAAATTGAAGCACTGAATTGGAAACCGCCTCAAAATGTAACAGAGGTGAGAATTTTCTTAGGTTTAGCTGGCTATTACCGATGGTTCAAGGATTTTCTCTACTATACCTCCTCACTTACTACACTTTTGAAAGGGTAAAAATAATGGATGACAAGTGTCGCAATACAAGTTTTGATCAACTAAATAAAATACCACAGCACTAGTGTTGACTCAATACTTAGGAAGGGAATATGTTTAGTGAAGAGCGCCTCAAAGATAGGCGGATGTGTATTGATGCAAGAGGAAAAGTAAAGCATATGCTTTAGATTAGTGAAACCATTTATGCAAAATTATTCCACATATGATCTGAGTTGGCAGTTTTCTTTGAAAATATGGCTAATACTTATATGGTGAAAATGTAGAATATTTGGCTGCATCATAAGAGTTCCTAAATATCAGAAACTCATAAAGAATTGAACATGAGGCAATGCTTATGCTAGAATTGTTCATGACCATGATTGTGATAATTGGATTACCACCCAAGAAAAGCTTAATGTGGTGGTAGATGCTTGAGTAGAAAATGATATTTCTGCTTGTCCTTGTTATGCATGAGATTTAATCATGTATTTATAGTTTCAATTAAGTTATACCTGTTGAGGCAAGATGATTGATGCTCAAAAGATGATGTTAAGTTACAAGAAAGGGTACAATTAGTCAGAATGAGACAAGACATTATTCTATAAATGATGATGAGAAGGTTTAGATAAGAAGACAAGATTATGTGTACCGAATGTCTAGGATTTGAAAAGGAAATTGATGTATGAAAGCCACAATACCGTAGAAAAGGAAATTGATGTATGAAAGCCACAATACCGTATTCACCATGCATCCTGGAGGTAAATAAAGGATGTACCAAAGCTTTAAAATGTGAATTATTAGTATGCAGTAGATAAAAGGATATCAGAAAGTATGTGTCTAAGTCTCGACGTGCTTCAACAAGTGTTTCTAACATCAAGGCACCGTCCGATTTGTTAAATCCCATTCCAATTCCACAATGGAAGTGGGATAACATCACTATGATTTTGTAACCAAGCTCTCACTCCAAAGAAAACATGTGATTCGGCCAGGTAATCAGAGATGTATTCACCAAGCTATCAGCTTTACCAAATCGACTCGATCATTCATGCATGGATCGCTTAGCGGAGTCAGATGTGAACGAATAGTACGCCGCCAGAAGAGTTCTAGTATCAATAGTGTCTGATCGCGGATCCACTGGGCTTACAATAAGGTTTGGAAAGAATTACAATACCATGGGTACTCGGGCTGAATTATGCATCGCTTTCCATCCACAAATTAGTTTGGACAATCTAAAAGAGTGGGATTCGCGTTGGAAAATATGCTCAGGTTATGTGCTAGATTTTCCCGAAGTCGGGATAGGTATATTTCCCTTACAGAATTTTTTCATAATAATATACGCCAAGACGGCTTCATTTCTCACGTTTTCAGATAAAGAAATGAGAACTTATATGTCGGACCGAATCGAATGAGCATAAAGTAATTGGTCCCAAATAGCAAAAGAGATCAAGAAAAGTTTAGGTTATTCAAGAAAGGTTAAAAGTTGCTAAGATCTATAAAATCATATGCCGATTTGAAGAGGAAAGATATTAACATGCAGGGATATTCAAGGTATCCTATGTAGAGTGCGATTTGGGAAGAAATGAAAATCGAGTTCGAGATTCACCTGGCCCATATGAATAGATGAGTGCACCATAGCCATCGACGTTTTCCTCCGTGAGTAAAACCAAGCTACATGACATTCCATGTATCAATGCTCAAAATAACAAGAGGATGAATCGCATATACATCGCATACAAGATATACAAGTGCAATCGACTTCACTTTTGATAAAGATCCAAAAGCTATTCTAGATCTAAGTAAAACACCAGAAAAACAAAACAAGTCCCTAGCAAAGGTGTTTTGGCAACATCACTAAGAAGTAAACAATCTTGGGAACCAGAATCTGATACAATGAGTTACAAAGATTCAAGAACTCGCTAGATTTGTGCATGAATTTTTATGACGAAATTTTTTAAGAGTGGGAGTTAACACCCAAATATACTTACGCTCATTTTCCATATGTTAGGTGATAATAAAAGAATGTGGTAATTTGTATTTAATATAAAAATGAAAAGAATAAAATAAAAAAACCCCAATTGATCTATGGTCAAGGGTAATTAGAACAATAATCTAGGGACTTAAAAGTCATAAGATGAAAAATTATAGGCGCAGGAGGAATATTAAATGTTGATTTGAGAATAAAGGAAAATGAAGGACCAATTAGCAAAATGGGAATTTAATCAAGAAATATAAGGCCAAACATGGCCTATGATAGAAAAAATCATTCGTTTAGAGAATAGTATCACGTTTGAGAGAGAAGAACAAAGAAGAAGAAGGAACAAGGAAGAGGAGAAAAAGAAGAAATTCAGGTATGGACTTGTATGGATTACATGTACGGAATATGTATGGAACCTATATGTTTAGAATTTTAAAGTGATTTGTTGGTTAGAAACCTCCTAATCTCTTTGCTCATGCTTAGGTTTGAAGAACCTGTCAACATATAAAGTGATTTAGTTGGTTTAGTTCAGTTTAGGTTAGTATGGATGATTTAGGTTATGGAATTGAGTTGGTTTTTGGTTTTGAATTGTTTGGTGTATTTCCTAAACAAATAATGTAATTTTCTAGGTTCTGGGATGAACTGGTCGACCGGATGGTCGACTGGAAGGTCATCCAGTTGGATGCAGTAGCATCCAACCTTGAACAACGAAGAACCGGTCGGATCTATTGGTCAAGAAGTCTACAGGCGTCAGATGCGAGTTGTCACTTCAGATAAACTAGAAACTACGACCCGCTGACCAAATGGTCGACCGGCTGACACGGAATAATCTGCTCAATCTAATGTCATCAAGGAACGAAAATGTTGTTAACAGATAATCGAATCACGACTCCGCTGAGACGAAACTATCGATCGGCTGACACGAACCCGGCCGACCGATTCAATGAACATTGTTTTTGAGAACTGCTTCGTGGCTGGTTCAAGCCCGGTTTGTGTACTACTTAAGGCTCCATTTCCATGGCCTAGTCAGGGTTGATTGAAGCCCTCAGAATACATATAATCATATGTCCGCTTAAAACCAAAGGAACACAGGGTACCAGGCGCTTACCGCGAGCCGCGATTGCCACGTAAGCATGCACGTCGATCGATGCTTCAAGACTCCTCGCCATGCCACGGCACTTATTACAGCGGGCAGCACGCCTCTCGATCGCTGCTGGGCAATTTCAGCTACGATACTATACGTAGCACGCCCTCGCTCAAGATCGCACGCACTTTCGGGGTAATTCTATCAGATCGCGGTCCTTCTCATTTAGTATTAGGAGGTCTATGCAAATACTTATATGCTTACACATGAAATTAAAAGTACTCAGTCGTTTAATTCATATAGATCAACACTTAAGATAAGAAATAAGAAAACGAACAATAAAGTATATGTAATCGCTCTTTTCTATTTTAATAAGATAATGAGTTATCTTCTATACTAGATTGGTCCATTCTACGAGCATGAATTTCATGAAGAGAGAAGATAATCATAAATAAAACTTATTATAGAATTATGTCATATGTGTCATAGAATTGTGGGGACTAATTTCATGTCATATTCATATCAGTTCACGGTTATAAGCTTAGTACCATGTGTTTCATCCACGAGTGAGGACATCCACATCTTTCGTGATTTCAACCGAAAGCCAACAATAATAAAATAGGTCCATCTGATGGTAGAGTTTTTGATTTTATCTTATAAATGTAATGCAAGCATATTAGTGTCAATTGAGTTAAAAAGCGCTGTGTCGAGAACGTGAACATGTGGCAAGACAGCTTAAATAGCATTACTTCGTGGTAGTTTTACAAATAATATTATGATACATGGATTTGTTTATTGAAACATTCCACAAATGTCGAAAGTCAAGTGCAAGAGTTCATCCCACACGCCTCTTCGCCAGTCAGTAAGGGCGTGACACCTTTGACACAATTTTCTTCTTAGCCCTTGGTTTGTACCCAATATCATCCTTAAATAGATGTACCAATCACTCTAGTGAAAGGATGGTAAGAAAATATGGAACCCTTGATCCACAATAAATCCAATAAAGTATCCACATGGTTTTTGGATCAAGTTTCGATTGAGGGCGTCAGGCTTGCCTCACTTTCACCTTGCAATTTCAACATGGAAGTGACGAAGACTAGGCTTGTGCTGGACCATAGTTTATACAGAGTCTTAGGAACAGCACTTATTAACATAAATAAAAATCGAGAAATCAAGATCCGAAAGAATCTCATCATTAATTAATCTCTCCATTCTTCTGGAAATATGACTCACTATTCGTGTCAAATAATAGAAGACTTTTCTTTCAATCTCACACGCTTGGTCCTACTAATAATATTAACAGTAGGAGAAAAAGAAAGCAATTTATATAACTCTAATCAATAAAGATTTTATAAAGTGTTCCATTGTCAATCAATAAAGAGTCTCGATATAAATCATCCTTTTTCTAGTTCCAAAGAAATATCCAGTTATCCAAAATAGATAGATTTGAATTTTCTAATAGGAAGAATCGCATATTTAAAATATTAATTTTTTCTATATTAAGACGTAATCTAATAATTCTAAAAGAACAGAATTTGAACTCTTATGTCGCTTCCCAAGAACACGTATCGCTCCTACTAGTCGACTCTACTTATCATCACCTTTATTTTCCCGAACGACCTTCAACTTCCTAATCAGACATTTTTATGCCCAAAGTTGTGGCAATAGCTGTGATTTTCCTTAAAGCTCTTAATTGGGGGCATTAGAAGCAGAAGATCTGCTGCCGCCACTGACATCCAGATTCGGCTTTTAACATACTTCTTCCTCATCGAAGCCGTATTATAAGGATACTTTCTCTAACCCCACCGCCAGGTAAACATGTAAATACCCCGGACCTTCTCTTCTTATATCCTCCTCCTCCTCGCCGAGGATTGCACCATCTCTTCAATGGTTCATCGCCTTCCAAGGTTATAATGGACCTAATATTGTCAAACTCGTGAAGGCAAAGTCCCATGATCAGCCAAACAATATAATTGAGTCAAATCTGTTAATAATGGTCTTAATCTTATCAGTAACAAGCCATTATTTTATCAATGTGTCCCAAATCACTTCGTCCAATCATAAAGGATTCTCATTCTTCGAAAACTTTGTGTATTTCTACCAATTACTTCAGAACTCTCACTGTATTTAGAATGCTTCATAAATAGAGTCTTTCATATGGTTCTTCAGATCATCAAACAACAACTATTAGAATACTCCAGAACCTCATAGAACTTTTTCACTCTGCGTAACTCTCAAATAGTTGTTTTTTGAGGAGCTTCTAAACTTTCAGCCGTTCGCTTCATAATCGTCAAATTTATCATGAGATATTTAACCCATTGCTTGTAATTAACCCCATTAAGTTTCGTGATGGTAGAGAACCGAGGAAAACTCAAAGCTGAAGAATAAACGAAAAGAACAATGTCAAAAATACATGTAAAACAAAAACATGCAAATTGCTCCATTATTCATTACTTAAATATTTCATAACCAAATGCTAGAGTCTATAAAATATAAAAGACTATACACAAGTAAGAACACCACCAACCACATAACTTAAATATTGAATTTTTCATCATAGGTAGTAAATTGCGCGGTTCATGACACTGTAAAATCTCTTACCAAACTAGGCATCCTACCAAATAATAAAGTAATCGAGTATGACAACTTCTTAACTATCAAGATGGATCTTAGGAAAATTGATGCTAAAGATGAAAGAATTACACCAAAGATCAATTCCAAATAAAAATATCCTACATGCTTAGACTCACAAGAAGTAAGTTCTAAAACATTCAATAAGTTTCACTTACCAAAGTTCATAAGCATTTCAATCTTATTCACACATGATGCTATAATCATAATAGAATAAATATAAATTGTTAAAACAATATGAGGAAAAAACAAAGGAAAAGATTATAAAGTTACGTAAAATTCAATTTGTGCTAAACAATTGAACATTAATAAAATTTTTCTAAAAGTTGCAATGAGGTATGGTGAGTGTTTTGGGCGATATAGTTTAAAATTTGAAAAAACAAATCTTCAAATTGAGCCATCAAAATATATACAAAACCTCTATGTTATACCGTGGATGATACAATCCCTTTAAAAAATTGGGCTGAGATTTCTTAATTAATTTCATATAGAGAGAGTACATATATATATATATTACTTCCGAGACTTGTACAGTTCATGGAAATTGATCAGTCTCAGGACCAGGCATTTAAGTAACACTTTGAAAATCTCAAAAATCCCATACATTATAGTTCAACTAAAACATAAAAAACCCGATCAATCAAATCCAAACATTTAAACACAAATTCACAACAGTACCTGTTATCAATTACAACCTGTAGATATCTCTGTTGATCAAAATCAATTAAACTGGCAAAAATAATTCCAATGAGTTCAACTAATTGTTCTCAACTAATCAAAATATGCATCAAAGAATCCTACATGAGAGATATTTTAACCCCCTGACAGAACTGCTTTGAGATTGATTATGGCCAAAATTAGATTTTATTTGTTTGTATTATAACAGAAATGTACAAGATTTCATGATTAAACTACTATGTTAAAAACGAATAATGGGGAAGAAGAGAAGATAGCGAATCATCCCAGAATCATTTCGCTTCTGAGGGGATGGTTTGAGACCGACAACACGCTCAAACAAACCCAAAAATGTAAGGAAACATATTTGACAGCTTCTATGTCAATTAGATGCTCTTTGATACCACATTGTTAAATTAATGTCTTTAAAATTATGAATATTTATCATCATGAAACAATCGATCACGAATTAAATGAATTAATAAATACATTATAAAATAATAATTTTATTGAAACAATGAAGCATATCAATTCGTACTTAGTAGATAACATACTTGACATGGATTCAGAATTGTTGATTGTCATTAGTCTCCCAAATATGTAAGGGACGAAATCAAAGAAAGGTTAGAGTTGAAGATGAATTTTTCCTTATCCCGAAAGTGTGTTCTATCAAACCATAGGCACATAGCCGGTTAAAATTAAACCATATCATAAATGACCCATACTCCCAGTGTGAATCATACAAATGGGGCCGTAGAATCTACATTAAATACAATGTATGATAGATATTTTCATCAAATACACTAACCTGTATAGTGGCAACCTTCTAGAATCCATACACCTTCAAGTTATTCTCACGTGATGTGATCTCAAGGAAGGGTGCACTCGATCAACAAAGAAACTAGAAGGTTGTCTCAAAATAACAAACTTGCTAGCTTCGTTTCTCCAAAGGTGTTTTTTTTTCACCGAGATTCTTAATCTCTAAAAATAATACTAGAATTTAAAACTGAGGCTAGTAAGCGTTGGTATTTATAAATGGCTAACCCTAATCCTCCTAGTATTTTATAACACCTCTACTTCAACAATAATTCTTCGTATCTTTAATAATCAAGAATAAGCCACATTCAATGAGCTAGCTTGGGGATCCTATGACCCATTATTAATTAAGGCTCTTGATCAACTACCTAGATTGCTTCGATATAAATCCTACACCTCCCACTCTGCTTAGAAGTGTCCTGGGACCGGTAATCTTATCCTGTTACTCCACTGTAAGCCCAGATGTGAATTCCAAAATTAATAATGTTTTATATGAAGGCTTCATAAAATATCAATTACTATAATTTTTCTAACAATTGTTTGTTTATTCTTTGACTTATCAGTTTCTCTAACGGATCCCATGCACTGGCCAGGACTTTCAATATCCGAGTACCGAAACATGTCAAGAGGATATTTGCTACAAATTCCATTTGTAGCCAAATAATGATAATCAAAATAAGACATAATCCCCCAAATTATCAAGATATTGGTCGTTAAAGTCTCACTTATTGATGATAACTAAAAGAACATATATAATCTTAATTATCTATTTATAATATACTCGTGGATTAAGAAAATAAATACATCTAATATCGTCTGTAGACTTAATTCCTTTCACTAAAATTATCTTTGATTAAACTTTTCCATCCTTCTGACGATCTGAGGATCTAACAGCTTTATGAAGGTAATCAAGACCATCATCATATAAAATATTGCAAAATAAATACAAAGTACTCCAACTTATTTTAACAACCGTGAAACAATCTAATATTACTCAAGAGAACCATTGATCATGTCTTCATGATCGATTCATATGATCATGTTATCAGAAGATTTAATTCGGATTCTTATGCGTAAAATATAATGTGCAAAAACTTCATATTATTATATCTAAAAACAAATTGCAACTGTCTTGCTCCTAGAGCACAAAACCACCCCACTCTCACTCTAGTGTCAACCTCAAGACCCATACAATTTCATGTTTATCAACACACGTCTGTGAAGAGACTCTAGAAAAGGGTCTGCTTAGGTTTCCTCAGATGCATTTTAGTAACCACTCCGTATCTCCTCTATCAATGAAATCACTGATCAAGTGGTACTTTCTTAATATGTGTTTCGCTTTCAGGAGACCTCGTTCTCGGACTCGTGCTACCGACCACTTACTGGGCGTAGCGGTAATAAATGATTCAGATTGGTATCACATGAAGATCCAAAAGACTTAAGTTATAATCTTTCAGCCTTCAGATGCAAACATAATCCACTTTCGTCGTGGAGTCGCAACACAAGTCCGTTTAACACTCCTCCAACAAATGGCTCTATTTAGGGTAAACACATATCCCGATAAAACAGATTTTGATTTGAGTCAGATGACCTTGAAAACTGAGTCCATATAACCAAGTGTTTAAGACTCCTAATCGGAATACACCAACATATAATCCCTCGCCTCTTTAAACACTGAGTATATGTTTCACTCGTCGGTCCAGTGGAGCCTCTTACTCGGATCTCATTTGAAATGGCTTACTACTCCCACTTATGATAGCAAATGATCTTGGCCTGGTACATACAGCATAGCATACATGAGACTACCACAATAAGATATAGTTTCTACTTTAATATTTCTTTCTTCGAGTTTTTGTGACATGTTCTGAAAGAGAATCATGTCTGGTTATAGAAGTCCTTTTGGAATTTTCCATGCCAAACTTGGTCACTATTTTATCAATGTAGGAGGTTTGAGATAAAGCCAAGACCTTATTCTTTCTGGTCAGAAAAGTTTGATCTCTGAATATAGTTAGCTTCACTTAAGTCTTTCACAAATCGCTGTAACCTTGATAAATTACAACACTTTCACATTGCTTCCAATGCCACCGTAATATCATCTAATAGCAGCAAAAAGACTACCACTATTCCTGAATTTTCTATACACACATGGTTCATCGTGACTTTTCTCAAATCCATACTGATAACTTGATCAAACCCGATGTTCCATGACCTCGATGTTTATGGCTCTCAGGCACTTCCATGCAACTTGCAAAACCATGTAACTTGTTCTAAGGCTATGAACCCTTCTTTGCTGTCGCATACAGATATCCTCTTCTGTACCGCCATTCGTAAAAGGTGGTTTTGACATCCATTTGCCAAATTAATTCAAGAGCTGTCGCTACGCCTAAGAATCCAGATGATTGCATATTAGATATCGTGGGCTAAAAGTTTCATCATAATCTATACCCTTGTAACTCGCACCACCTAGCTTAGTTGTTTCAACCTTCCCATTCGTCCTCTCTTCTCTTGATTCACTTACACCCAGAATTGGTTTTACCCCTTAGTGCTTCTACAAGAGACCAAACTGAGTTAGAACCCATAGATTTCATCTCATGGTCCATTGCCTTTTTCCACTCTTGCACATCAACATCCTCTAATGCCTCTTCATATGTGGTAGGGTCGTCATCAGGATTATCCAAAATGACTTGATAAGTCTCTCCTAACAAGGCATACCTTGCAAGTTTACGACGCCTCCCACTACGAGTTTGTCGCATCGGGTCAGTCAGACATGCACGTATGATCCAAGTTTTTCAGCTGTGGATTTACCAATCTCTTCATTATGTTCTTGTTCTCAGTTTCTTAATTCGGGTCCTCAGTCGTTTCGTGTTTGTTCACCGGGTACATTTTTGTACATTTTCCCCTTGAACATCAGAAACAGGTGGAAAAATAAAGAGTTTATCAGGGACTTCGAACAGCCAAGCTCTTCAAGAACCACTTTACTCTTAGGTTTAAAATTGTTCATATAATCCCCTTTCTAAGAAAGTGGTACGAGTACTCACTATCGTCTTTTCCTTTTGATTATAGAATATTCCACCTCTTGTTCCCTTTAGGTAGCCAAGTAAATATGCACATTTCGTCAGATTCCAACTTTGTTGTTTTAAATGAAGATCGCAGTCGAGCAACCCAAATCCCAATAATATGGTTCAAGCTAAGTCATGCCTTTCCATACTCTTGTGGGGTGTTCAAATGCATTTAGATGGAACTAAATTTGTATAGGTGGCAGCTCTAAGGGCATATCCCCGTAATCCATCTGCAATGATGAATAACTCGAGCATCGACCTCACCATATCTAAAGGGTTATATTTCTCAGAGACTCCATTTCATTGAGCTGCTCCAAGAGATGAATTGAGATATTATCCTCTTGAGCCAGTAAGACTGAACTCTAGACAAGTACTCACCGCCCCTGGGCCGCACCAAAGTCGCGCTGATAGCTGGACACCACCTAAGCCGAGATCACTATACTCGAAATTTATCAAAAGCTTCGCACTTACGTATTATTAGGTAAACATAACCATCTTGAGTAGTCATCGCAAATGCATAGAAATAATTATAACTGCTCATGAATCGCTTCTGATGGTCCATGGTATGAGATCAGCAAACAATTCAAATCAGATGGCAATACTCTCTTTCAAGCCTTGAAAATTTATCACACTTCAGCATGATCATATACGGTGGTTCCAAAGATCAATAACTAAATCATCTTTTAATCAAACCATAATTCTTGTTAATTAATATGACTGAATCAGAATGCCACATATAGGTTTCATTTGAAACCTTCCTTTTCTTAGATAAAGGAAATTGTCATCATCAAGAGTTTTCTGTAATAATACTTATGAGAGACAATGGTTAAAAATATACCATTAATAAGACCAACAAATAAAAGCTAAGTATTACTTCTTATAAATCAGAATTAACCGCACCGGTTAAACCATGTTCAACTAAACAACTAATTAAAACCAAATTTCTTAAAATCCGGAACATTAAACAAACATAAAACATAAAGTCTTATTATTAAAACATAACTCATCACTCCCATCGCCATTACTGAGACATATTCCCTCGCTTCCCAACTTCAAGCTTTTCGTCTCTTATCGAGTGGGCTGTATTGTTGAACATCAAAGAGTAACAACATAAGGGCTCAATCAACGATTCATTTATTATTGTACTCCTCCACAAATAAGCCTCAACACATTTATACACCTGACACTGGGGCTGGGGCAATCCTTCTTCCAAAGGGACCTTCTCGTCCGCACTGGGGGCACTCGCCTTCTGGCTTCTTCATCATAGTCAATGATAATGGCCTGCTTCTTCCTCGCTGTTTTTCCGCCTGTGGTTTCCCTTTAGCTGAAGATCTCATACACTTCCCCTTCCTTCGCCGCTCACGAGACCTTTCACACCTCAAGCCTCGTGCATGTTCAATGTGAGGCTTCACTATCGCAGAATCATTTGAACTGACTGCATAATGGTAGATCTAGAATTGTCAATCTTCATCTTCGATCCAAATATAGTCTATCACCTTCCCAGAAGACTGAGAGCAAAGTCATCACAGCTTTGTATGTTTGTCCCGCATTTCCTCTCCAAATACACGAGTGTTCATTAGTGCCCCTATGGTCGTTGTCTTGCGTATTGTTACTTTACAAACAACCATCAGAGTCCAATGTTTCAATGTTTATCTGGACATTGACTGCAGATGTTCCACAGAATATGGTCAATAGTCGTCGTATTTGCCTGCCGCTAATCTCGCAAATTGCTTTAGTTTCCTCCTACTACTAGCAAGGAGCTCCGGGGTTTCTAGAGTTGTTGTAATGAATTTTATTCTCAAACTGGTGACAATAAGATTGAGTTTCATTAGAAATACCGAAGGTTTCATCCAAGGATTTGACCAAAATTAGTTATGGATTAAAGATATTTAAATTTCAAAAAACATATTAACACTGAATCCACACGCTGCATACAAATAAGTAGATCCCAACCACTTAATATTTAATCGTCGATTATAAACACCAATAATTTAGTTTCTAAATACAAATTACTTATTAAAAGAATAATTGTACAAACTAAACTTTGAACATGAAAATATCAGTGTCCATTTAAGTTTACTCTGTAAGAAAAGAGGTAATCCACTCTTAAAACTATCTCCATGCAGTTCCTCTTGATAACATTTAATAATTATCAACTGACTTTTTTAAAAAACAATCATTGTTTTTGTTTATCTTTAGCCTTGAACATTTACGAGCCTCAGAGTGGTTATTGATACATTAATAAAAATTAGTAATAACTGACAGAATTAATTTCAAATATCTTTAATATCGCATTAATTTAATAAACATAACTAGTTTAAAAATTTGAAACATTTAATCCAACCACAAAATCCGCCATGCTTATCCGCTGAGGTATCACATAACCATTTTATTATTTGACCCCTAATGGAGCCCGCTAGGGTTTCAATTAATTAAATTAATTTTTAACCTTCACCATCTGGTCATTTATTATACTGATAGGTTTTCCATAATAATATTATCTAGATAAAACAAATATTATTATGCACATGTATATCAAATGATGACAGGTATAGAAAATTGCTCCATCAAACTTATGTTAAGTAACATATCACATGTTATATCCATATATTTAATAATTATAATAGAATAATTTTGATGGTACTTAATCCATATGGTTTCCTAGAAAAGAAAATTACAGTCTAACAAAATAAGAAGCCCAAGTTGATATCTCGACTGCATTTCTTCTTTTCTTCGTCTTGTAAGTCCATGGGTGTGGGCCAAGTTAGAATTGCTTAAAGCTGGCCCAAAAAAACACAAAACCCTAACATGCTCCTATTGAACCCTGAGCACCAAAATGTACCGCCGACCGCGACACAAAAACTCTGATTGTCACGAAATTTTACAGGAGGTAGAGCACCTGCCCGAGGAACCACCCTACAAAAATCAGCCCATTCCCCGACAATGGAGGCTGCCCTTTTACATTTTTTTTTTATTAATAAACCATGAATTTACAGGTGCAATCTAAATAAAATTATGAAAATAATAACAATAACTAAGGAGGAAACGACCATAGTGATTAGCCTTCACATCCCCAAAAAAAAAAATATACGGCAACACATGATATACAACCAAATCATTCATTCATAATAGAAAATATAATAATAAATAATATAGAATCCTAGGTGCCATATGACTAATATATCATAAGATGAGAAATAAAATTGCTGATTCAATCTATCACAACCGATTCAACCATGCTCATACCAATTGCGTGAACCATGCTTGGGGCCGTGAATCGCAGACGCAATATACAAAGGATAGAGAAGCTTTCACGCCACACTAACCCGTATAGTGCAAAAACTTTCTAGAGTTCCATGCACTTCCGTTATTTCACGCGGACAAATACATGCGGTGGGCGCACTCGATCACAAAAAGAAACTAGAAGGTTAATCAAAACATGAACCTCAGCGTTGCTTTCTCGCGTTTTCGCACCGGTGATTCTCAATCTCGTGTCAATGTAAAAACTTTAAACCGAGGCGGCGCGCAGTATTATAGCCTCGCGAACCTTAACTTCTCCTAGGTTTTACTGGGCTCACAATGAGCTCCTTTCCTTGTATCTTAATAATCGCAAATGGGGCTCTTGGCTATCTAATGAGCTAGCTTGGGGATCCTATGGCCCATTATTAATTAAGGCTCTTGATCAACGGTCTAGATTGCTTTTGGAGCATAAATCCAACATAATTAACATGCATAATTATACAATTAAAATTTGTATGATTATGCTTTATTCATAATAATTAATTGTAATATGATTATGTTTAGTCCAACAATGCCCCACATGAATAAAATTGACACTCAACGATAAGACAAACGATTCCTCATAAGAGATAGAGTACAACGGTTGAAACTTGTATAAGAGAGGTAGGTGTTACCCTTTGAACCTTCCTGGGAGACAAACGGACGACTGTAAGAGAAAAACTCTTCTTTGTTGTTAACAAAGCCTAGTGTAAGATGAGCATACACCTGCACAATTAACTCAGAGCACCGTTAATAAACCAAGGGAAAAGAAATCGAAAAAAACAAAGAACAAAGATGAGAAAAGCTGAGTCTTGTGAGGAGTCACAATCTCTTTAAAACATATTCATCGTTTCCTCTTGTGCTTAGAGAGTATCACATCGACGTCATTCTCTTGTACATTTGTTGACTTGAAGAATGGTTGGCAAAATAAATAAATTCAGAAAATTTTTCTATCATCGACTAACTAAAAGAGGGAAGAAGGACAAATTTGGAATTCTAGATTCAATGTCTTCCCCAAGCTTTTGACACTTCATATATATATCACAGACGGCAGAATGTGTAAGAGATGAACTAAGGAATGAAGTCTCCATAAAATGTCTCAAATTCCTATTTAGTATTAAATTATTGTAAATAATATTTATGTGATAATTTATATTTTATATATTAATATTAGGTTTCCTTATAGTATAAGAAAAACTTTAAGAATATCCCTATAAATATTCAAAATAAATAAAAGTTATGATATTTCTATGATAAGAAAGATGTAAGGGTTTAGTATCAGAGTTTTATGAGGTATTTTATCTATATTGTAGACATCCTAGGTTTTAGTGATTTTGTTATTTTTCCTAGCCGTCGTAATACATTAACACTCCAATCTGCTCTCTATGTTTTCAAGAATAGTGAAAATATTTATCCTATTCCATGAATGTAGGCATAATTAGTCGAACTATGTTAAACTATCAGGCATTTTTATGATGATTTTTTATTTTTTGCCTCAATTCATATTGTTTATCAAAGATTCATAGTTATAACAATCTTCATGGGATTGGTTTAACTTTTTTAACAAATGAATTAACATAGGTACATAAATTATTTCAAATTACAAATTTTATTGGATAGGAAAATACTTGAATTGCATGAGTCACTGTTTCATTAACAAAAAGATAATTGTGTAACCTAAATAAGAAGTAGAATAACTATCACTCTAAAGTATGATTTTTCTATTTAAAATTTAATAAATAAGTCTAATAATCATTAAACTTTCGATCTAATAGCGTCTATTAGGACAAAACTCTTAAAAGCATGACATAATGTAACAATAAGTTATTTTTATTTTTTAATATGATTCTAGTTTTTCGTTTTTCTATCACATTACCACCACTTATATAGTTATATTTTACAAATCATGATCAATAATATGAATGGACTTTCTTTTACATCTCATAAATTTTATAATCAATTATTTTTTTAATACACTTTAGTTTTAAGGTATTAAATTATTCTCATCGAAACTGATTTAGACCCCCCTTCCCTATGTCATTTGTCTATTTGAACTATAAACATTTTACCACTTAAGCTAAACAAATGGACAAATACTTTAGTACTTCTCAAATTATATGATGGCCATTTGGGAGAAGGAAAACAATTTTTAATAAATTATTTTATGTACTATATATCATATATCATATTTGTATATTTTTACTTCATTTATTTCTGCCCTATATGGTGTTATGTGTTTATTTATACTGTATGTCGCTTTAATTAATCAATTACAATATATGTTATTTAGATTAACTATCATAGTTCTTTTTTTTCTTTTAAATTTCTTCAAAAGAAACTATACTTATTACCCACCTTTTGATAGGCAACTTAAGGAGTCACATAGGCTTATTTATTTATTTACTTTTCTTGTAAAAGCAAACTAGAAAGAAGGCCGAAAAGCCCAATCAAACTCTATGTCAAGGTTATATTGTGTTTCTCACCTGGAAATTTAAAATTTTTAAAATTTCATATAATCATTTCATTTCTATATTCTTTTTGGTTAATTGTTTTATATTATGTTTGATTTCCAAAGGGCAATAGGAAATAAAAATAAGTAAAAGGAGTTTTAAAAAATATATGAAAGTAATTTACTAATTTTAAATCTATTCTTTAATTTTTATTATTATTGTGTTTTTTTAATTTTCTTTTTCCATACTTAAGTATTTATTTAACTCTTAATGAATGGTTTAAAAATCAGATTAGATTGATCGATCCGATTGGTCAGACTGTTGACTTTTTTTTTTATTCGATGAATCCTAAGTAATTGTGTTTCAAGAATCTGCCCAACCTCTAAACCGTGAACCATAAAATTTTTTGGATCCATCACTGATCTGATTTTTAAAATATTTCTCTCAATTCTTAAATCATTTTTACTCAAAGAAAAGAGAAACAAAAAGCAAATCTAAAATATTGTCCCAACGGGCCTAATGTGATCGATCAACTCCTGGGCTTAGGCCCAATGGAATATTATTTTCCAAAGCAGGCCCATCTTTCTGGCCTAAATATTAACAATTCCCAACTTTCGCTTAATAATAAATAAACAAAAGTCGCGTTGTAAATCAAAAGATTTGTATAGAGATAATAAGCACAAAGAGAGAATTGTATGAATGATGATTTCTATTTCATAGCCGACAGTCATTTATAAATATACTATACACTAAAGCCTTTATATAAATGAATGACATTAATCAAGGTCACGATTGGCCATTCAAAATCCAATATTTATACAATATTTAACACTTCTCGAATGACCATCACAAGATTATTAGTACTCATTAAGAACCTGCAAGAAACCAGGATAAAACCCGACGGCAAGGAAAAGAGTACAAAGATAATTAATATCTTAACAATGCCCCGACAGCTTATTACGATACTTCATTCCCAGATCTTTTTCAGCATGATACTAACTGGACGACAAGTTTCTTGAACGCTGCAAGAGTGCGTTTTGTAAATAACCGCCAGATTATCATCGACTCATTCAAGGTATTGATCTCACCACTACTTTGAAGTTCATGAGTATAGAAGAATTTCAGAAATATGCTTAGTTCGATCACCTTTAATATATCCTCTTGACTTAGGTAATACATGCAAAAGATTATTCATATAATATCGTTGGTTCATTCTAATAGAAGATAATCCACATGATTCGATGTTGTATCACTGATCTCAAACAAACATATTCTCTAGCTTAGCTCATGCATGGCAAGTATTTCGAATGATTTGAGGAGGTGGCCACTATAGTTTGCTTTACCGATCTCCAGATATAAAGCAAGATTTATAAGTAAATATATATCCCGCTCTGTGGATCGAGCTTTGTGAGGGTCCAAAGATAGCCTCAGATCCGCATAACCAAACAATTGTAGGTTCTAATGTCTTAATAAAATAATCCCATGTCACAATGCTCCAATTGAGATATCTTAATACATGTTTAATTCCATTCCATACCTTTAGTTGATCGAATCAGATTCTCAACATAGCAAATTAACCTAAAAGAACAAGTCTCGGCTTAGTATAATTTGGTAAGATACATTAGTGTGCCCCAATTGCACTAAGATATGCAGGTACTGCACCGCAATTCTTTCATTTTCTTTCTTTTAGTTTAATCTGATCTTTAGTCACTAAGTGACCTAACAACCATGGGGAACTAAGGGATGTGGATTTATCCATATGAAAGCGCTTCAGGACTTTTTCTGTATATGTTGATTAATGATTAATACATCCATTTGAAACAATTCGATCTGCAGGCCGAGACAATATTTGCTTCTTCTCCCAAGATCTTCATTTCCAAATTCCTTCTTGAAGTCAATCTTTGACGAGTTTCTTCTGTAGAGTCCCAATTAAATTCAAACATGTCCATTATACCGCACACTGCAAATCTGGGCCATACTTTCTTGATAAAAACGATACAAATCTTTTTTTTGAATTATTCACATCTGAGTAAATAATGGTTTAAACGATTAGTAATAATGTTACCCGACTGCATCAAGTTTCAATCCATATAAAAGATCGCCAGAATTTGATTGAATATATGCTTAGATTTTGAATTACTAAAATTTGAATCCTTCAGTGATTTTCATATATACATTAGTATAAATAGGCTGTGACTACATCCATCGCCGCATATCAAGTCCTTAGAGACTGCGAATATATTAAATAGCGAATGAAGCTGTGATCCATTACGGAAAATATGTCTCTCATAATCAATTCCGTGTCTTTGTGAGAAACTCAGCTACAAGGCGTGGCTTTTATATCGCGCATCTATTTTATTTTGCTCATTTCGCTTCAACAAAGACCCATCTATATCCAATAGGTTTATGTCTTTTAGGTGTTTGAAATCCATCAATCCAAATACCTCTCGTTTAGCCAGGATTTAACTCGTTTGAATTGCTTCTTTCCATTTTAAATCTAATCATTTTGACGCCGATTATCTGTCTATATTTTGTGGCTCTTGATCTTCATCATTATTTATGATGCCTGGGGAAAGCTACTGGAAGAAAGCATCATCTATAAGGGTAGTATTTCGATCTTTATTTACTCTTATGTATATATAATTGATGTGAGATTTCATTGTTATGTACCGGTACAAACCTATGAGATAACTGATTCACTGATGCCTCAAGAAGCTATTAGTTCATTATTTATATTTGTCAACTTTTTCATTTGTATGCTCTTCAGAGCGTCCCTTCGTGGAGTATTAAATTTAACACTTTTCTTTTCTGTGAATCATTTGGTTACAAGAGGTCGCCTAATGCTTAATTGTGGCTTAGCTCATTAGCCATGCTATATTTCACTTTTTCCATTAAATTTCAATTATTTGGATATTTGCAAACAGAGGTGTGATTTGTAACTTTTGTTGGAATCAATAAATGCATCAAATCGATTTGCAAGATCTTGTAAATGAATTATCTGAACTCCTCTAGTTCAGATTGCTTTGTGGGAGTGGTCAAATGAGATAAAGATGATTCATTCCATGTAATTTTTCGCCATTCTTCGAATTGGCTTTCCTCCCCCTAATGGCTGGAAACATTATTAAAAATGACAATCGCAAATCGAGCAAGAAACCTCACCTCGTGAGAGGCTCAACATAGGTGATAATAGATGAGGATTGAAAACCAACATAAATACCAAGGCGGCTGAGGACCTAGTTTAGCTCCATGTGTGGAGCAATAGGAACATAAACAAAGACAACCAAAACATGTAGATGTGAAATATTAGGTCAAATCTCCAAAAACAAGTTGAATGGTGATAAATCCTGATTTGCTGTAGGTCGTAGGCGAATTAACTTCGCCGCATGAATAATAGCATGCCCCCATGCCGATAAAGGCAATTTGGTTTTCAAAAGTAAAGGTCTAGCAATTAACTGCAGACGTTTAATAAAGGATTCAACTAACCCATTTCGAGTACGAACATGAGCACCGGGTATTGAACATCTATTCCAATTGACATGCAATAATTAAGGAAGGTTTGAGATGAGAATTATCAAAGATTATCAAGACAATTGTCTTGATAGGTGATCAGA
Source organism: Tetrastigma voinierianum (assembly GCA_016808115.1). Lineage (NCBI taxonomy): Eukaryota > Viridiplantae > Streptophyta > Magnoliopsida > Vitales > Vitaceae > Tetrastigma > Tetrastigma voinierianum. The sequence goes on from JAEQBH010002502.1 coordinate 312,659, forward strand.
AATCAGCCCTAGTTTGAATGATTTGAGCAGTAATCTAGCAACCGACATTCCCGGTAGAAAGAAGGTACATGAGACCATCGAAAGTGGACGCATCAATTAAGACCATAAAATAGCGAAAGGGTCCAATCGGGTGGGTGAATAGCCCACAAATATCCCCTTATCACGTCTCTAGAAAGGTGGGAGTCACACAACTTTAGTAAAAGATGGTCTAACAATCAATTTGTTTTGAGAACAAGCAGCACAATTAAAATCATGATGTTAAAATTTGTCCTGCCATAATGGACGCCTATTAGAACTTGTAACTATACGTCGTATCATGGAGAATCCCTTGATGTCCAAGCCGCTCATGCCATAATATAAATGCTTTAGAGTCATTGAACTTCGGTTTATTATAAGCATGGGATTCAATAGGTCTTATAGCTGTTTGATATAACCCACATGATAAAGAAGCCATTTATTCCAAGATTTGTTGTCCAAAATAATAGAAGTAATGAGTAAATACTCATTTTTTATCACGATGCATAGTTTCAATGTGATATCCATTTCAATATCCTTGAAACTAAGTAAATTTCTATTAGATTTATTAGAATAAAGGGCATTATTAATTTGGAAATCCTGTACCATTAGGCAAGACGAACAGAGTTTCTTCCTGAGCCTTTAATTAGCCAACAGACTCGATAGTTTCGACATTAGAGATGAAATTAATGTTAAGTTTGAAAATATTTTATTCCGTAGATTGTGTGGGTCAGGTAGTCAACAAGACATTCATCTCCAGCGATGATATATAATTGACTGGCTGGAAGAGAAATCCATATATCTTCAAAGAAAAACAAAATGTGATATAAATCAAAGTTTGCATTAGATAAATAACATAAGAAAAGTAATATAATAGTCTTATCAATCATAGCAAACATTGCCACCACCAATCAAATGGTCTAGATTCACTTGGATCCTCAAAGAAATCAGAATATCAAAATTAGTTAAAGGCACCGCACCTCTCATCATAAAGAATTTTGCATTACTCGCTTCATCTTCAGGGGAGAGACTTGATGAGTGGTCATTAAAATTCATTATGTCATTGCTTTTACCAATAAAATTTGTCTCAATTTGTTTGTTCTTTCCTTTAATGTGGAGGCCTCTGATAAAGATCAACCAAATGTTTTGGTCAGACGACAAGTAATTTAGAACACACTTTCATTCCACATCTACAGTATTCGGCTCATATGCTGTCATATGTGGCCCCTGTGTCTTTCCATTTAATGTTTCAATGAGCCAACTTCTCGTTGTTAGAGTTGTTTTTCTTATTTTGAGATTGATTAAATTTCCTGATTCCAAGAGCAGGTCGACCACGACCACGACACTACACTTTGATCACCGCCTCGCCATAATGATATCCATGCCCTCGTCTATGTTTATGAATAGAAATTGACAGGCATTGGCTTCAGGCAACATACCACCAAGAGGACGAGATTGATGATTTTTAATAATAGCTGTTATTTTGCTCACTTACAAGAGTATGCACTAACTCGAATATCTCAAAACGACGTCTCTATATCACACAGTGATGCATGCAGAGTGCATGAAAGGTAGTATAAGTTTTCTAGCATGTCCTCATCGCGATCTTTTCTCCACATAATTGCAAATCAGAGCTAATTTTGAAAATAGCCGAAGCAGTCAATGAATTGGCTCTAAATTGTAATCTTAAATGAAGCCAATCACACCAAGCTGAAGTGGCTACTACTTTTGATGGTCATATCGTTCTTCAAATTATTCCAGAGGATCAATGGATCTTTAACCGTGAAGATATTCACTTTTCAAACTTGCATCAATATGCACGGCGTAATGAAAATTATGCTCATGCTGATCTCACTGATGACATTTCCTTCTTGATAGTATTTCCCAAATTCATAAAGATTCAAAGCTGATTAAAGATCTAGATCCAAGATAAATAATTTTGCCCAAATGTCATGGCAAATCTGCTTGGCAATGTTGGATATTTTCTTCAAATAATTAATATATTAATAAGTAAAAAGGAATATAAGAGAATTACAAGTTAAAATTTATTAATAAAGTAATTGAGCTCAAGTAGTAGCATTTTTTGAGATCAAAATTTTAGATCCAAGGTTCTAATCTCCTAAAATTTGATTATTATTTTATTCAAAGATAAACGAGATTGTATATAACTATCCTTCTTAAAGAAAATAATAATAATATTATTATTATGTATATATATATATATATATATATATATATATATATATATATATATATATATATATATATATATCCAAATAAACATCGTAAACATTATTATTATTATTATTATTATTATTATTATTTCAAAGTTTCACTTCGCAATATCATAGACTTTTCATTTCAAGCCAGTTTCAATATATAAAAAAATTTTTTTTATTTTTTTTATTTTATCTTCGCTTCTCTGTGCTGAGACAGATCGTTAATAAATTCTTCTTCTTCTCCTGCTAAGTTTCAAATTTTCAAATGACTTCTAGTTTTTTTTTTTTGTCTTCAAGCCTCTTCGTGCTTGAATATTAGCTTCAGTTACTTAATAATAATATGATACCATGGAAGATTGGTCTATTATCGACTATTATATCGATGACCTAAAGATGGTTTCAAGCTATCAGGAGAGTGGTTTCATCATAGCTTCAAAGTTATGGAAGATTGATCCAAAATAAATAAATAAAATAAAATAAAATAAAATTAAGAGAAATATACCTTTTCTGGTTTTGTGCCTTTTTCTGTCTGAGCTTACGTGCTGATAACGTTGTAAATCAAAAGATTTAGAGAGAGATAAGGAAGAGACAAAGAGAGAATTCAGAGGAAATTCTGATGATTTCTATTTACTGACAGCTTCATTTATAGGCTTACAAGGAGAAGGCCAAAAGCCTTTTATATAAATGAATGACATTGTAATCAATGTGTTATGATGGCTGTTCAAAATCCAATATTTATACAATATTTATAATGCATAACAAGTATCACTATTATTATTATTTTGTTGTGAAAATATTATAAAATATAAAATTGAAGAAAATGAGAAGTATATAATTTTCTTCCTAAAGCGAGAGAATGGATAGAGAAAGTTTAAGAGGAGAGAGAGGAAAAGAGAGAATGAGAATAATTACTCACTATGGGATTATTTAGAGGGAGAGTGAGAAGTTTCAACAATTACCCTCCACAAAGGTAGCAATGGAGATATTAAATAAGTTTTATGAAGTTCATCAAACTTTAAATCTTTATTGGGTAAACGTGGTCATTGAACTGTGTTTACAACACTCCTCTTGAATGACTATCATAAAAGAAATATGTCTCATTAAAACCTATCTAATAAAACCGAGTAGGACAAAATCTAGCAAAGGAAAAATAATACAATATTCTTATGATTAGAGGTGGATAATAGTGTTAATCAGTGGGTCACTCACCTTTACCCATATTTTTTTGAGGTCATAAGAAAAACAGAGGTCCAAATAAAAAATAGGGCCTAGAGGCCCGTATGCCATTGGGACAAGGTGGTCTAACCACTTGTCCCATTTTCAGTCTGCTTTATATTTAAAAAACATTTATATTACTATTATTTTCATTATTAAAATAGTTTTTCTATTATGAAAAATATAAAATAGTTGTTCTAGAAAAAGAATAATTATGAAATAATTGTTTTTAATAAAATAAAATAATATTAGTATGAAAATTAATTTAAAATAAAAATAAATAAATATAAATATAACTATAAATAATTTATTTTATATAATCTTTTAAGAATGTAATAATTAACTATAAGTATTTCAAATAAACTTTTATTTTACAAAATATAAAATTTGCAAAATTTATATTATTATTATTTTTAAATATTTTAATGTTAGGCCCATTTTGGCCTGATGGCACATTACCTATACTTATGATGTTGCAGATATGGTGCTTACATTGGCATTTGTTAGTGTCAAATATAGAAAGCATCTTTTATCTTGAAGAATTGTGTGTGGTTGTAAGATCAGACATATATCACCCTTATTCATATCAAATCAATAACATATTGATTAGATACAATTAATATAAAAGAAATAAATAATATGAATAGAAATAGATGACAAATCAAATGATATTTTATTTAATTTGACTGCAGCGCAATGTTTTCATCATTAATCAAATAGTTTATTTTTTTACTCGTGTCTCCAAAGAAATCAACATCATAATTGTTATTTTATAGTACCAATTTGAAAATAAATTTGTAATCGGGATCGGCAAAGAAAAAAATTTGGGTGCTCCAAAATCGTAAACTCACTTGTTGAAAAATCATTTGAACCATATAAAGAGTTTACACATAAATGATTTAATCTTAACTAATCAATAACAATAAAAGATACAACAAAATGGGCTAAAATGTAAAATGTTTCTATCTAAACAAATTAATTACTAACCCGATCGAGAACATGAAACCGTTATAGAATTTCGCTGGGATCAAGGCTAGTGTTTGGCACTATGTCCTTAAGACAGATTTCGTCCCCACTCATGGTGCTTATGGAATATTGAGCGCCTGTCTCCCAGGATACAATGATCTTTCAGAACGTATATACTCCAATCTATTCACATTAAATCGAACAATTGTGTTGTACTCTAACACACCGGACTTTATGCGTAAATGGTGTGGGGCATGCGCTGTAATCATCAATGTTTGAATGAGTGAATGAATGAATGAATTAGTCAATTTAAAATCCAATGGTGATAAATGTATGGGTATTTATAGACCTCTTGGTGACTTTCTGGACAGTCACCACGCTAAAGGTCACAACCCATAAATGCTAAAAGACACAACCCTTAAACAGCTAGTAGACACCTTTCAAGAGGATCACTTTGGAGCCTATTTCACCATTCATTTCTTACTCAATTTGAGCAAGTGAATATACTACATTATTCTCCTCACGGATTAGAATATGAACCCATTAAAGTTTATTCGAAATAATTATCGGGTCCTACTTTAATTTAGGCTCAAAGTTGACCAAAAACTCAATTTTTACACCTAAAAAACTGTTTTGGTCTAACAATAATAAGTTAGGTCCAGTCCATTACTATTAGTTAAGTTAATTTCTATCTCTTTTCCTTTCATTTTTTTTGTTGATGCTTGGTAAAGGTCGATCAAATGTTTGGGCGCACGACAAGTATTCGACCAATGCCCTTTCATACTACATATATAACGATTATTTTCATAGTCATTGGACGATGCATTTTGTATATACTTTCCATTTTCTTTGTTTCAATTTCAGATATTCCACTTTGATGATTTCATAAGGTTTTCCATTTTGGGAATTTGAAGGATTATTACTATGAGCACCATGGTATTGAATTCTTCATTACCACGTCTACGCAGGTTTCGAGTTAGATATTTGTTATCCATTTTTGAAGAATATGTTCATATTCTCGATTGGACAAGAATGATGTGATTTCATCAAAAGTCTATTATTTTGATTCAGAAATAAAAACATGATATCAATTCAGAGTACATTTGAGGCATAAAATGTGGTGAAATTTTTCAGCACGTCTTCTTTCGTGACTTTCTCCTTGATTGTTTTCTTCACACTTGTGTGGATATATGATTTTAAATAATTTGAAGTTATATTTACTAACTGTTTAAAAATCTTACAACCTCAAATGCATCCAATTATATCGAGCTTTCAAGATAATCACAATTTTCTGGTGGTCATATCTCTCCCCTATAATTCATTCCACAGAGTAAGAGGGGCATTTTATCATAAGGTATTCACTTTTTAAATCATTATGGAGATGGTGCCGAATGAAAATCAATGTTTTTGCATGATCTTATAGGAATGCTTGATTTCCTTATTTGATGACAGCTTCAAGATTCATTTAATCAATATGTATTTCTTTCAGGTAATGTCAAGAGACACAAACTCAATTTTGTCATATTTAACATTATTAAGAATTTTTTATATATGGTAAGTATTAGAATTGATTTCGATAAATAGAAATATAGATTTTGGCTTATAAGCAAAACCGAACATAATTATAAATATGTAAAATTGAAATAGCTTCGAGTTAAGGTTAGGGTATTGCTAGCATATTGTGAAAATATTATTAAATACAAAATTGAAGAAAATGGGAAGTATATAATTGAGAGTAGAGAGAGAAATTTTAAGAGAAGAGAGAGAGAGAGAGAGTGAGGGAGGGAGAACAAGAGATCATGATAATGATTGCTTTTGGGATGATTTTACACAGCATAAGAGGAGAAGCTTTTATGGCTTTCAATTGCACTCCATTAAAGATAAGTAAATGGAGATATTAAATAAGTGTTTATGGAGTTTATTCAACTTCAAATCTTTATTGGGTGAATATGGTCATTCACTAATTAAGCATATTTATTATTATTATTATAATATGATTGTTTTTATTTTAAAATATTTTTCCATAAAATAAAGATAATTTTTAAACATTCTAGATTTTTTTTTTTAAGTTTTAACTATGTTGACTTCGTAAATTTTAAGAAAGCTACAACATTTAATAAACTATATAATATATTATTTTATATGTTTTTAATCCTTTATTTGGAGATTATAAATTATAATTTATTTTTATTTGTTTCCTATTTTCATGAGGAAATAAACGTGTGAAAATGTTTTTTAATTTTTTCTCCAAAATTTAGCCTAAAATATTACATCAGAGTTTTATTATTCAAATATTGTTAAAAAAAAATTTATGCACCAAAAGAAAAGTTGTTTTTATGGAAATTTTCATGGTTGAAGCCCATGAGTTTGGACTTGGTCATTTCATGTCCAATAAATCTGAATGGCAGGGGGCTGGCCCATCATGACTCCCCCCATTAGGCCCACTACAACCTTTATTTCATAGAATAGAGCGAACATGCAAAGCAGAATTCACATTCCATAGATCATGTCGTTGTCGCAATAATATACTGATAATAATATAGTCATTTAATCCAAATTAACACAAATAATAAACGGCCAATATTCGGCTAATCAAAACTCAATTTATTTGTTATTCGCAAAGTATGTGAATACGAATACTTAATTTATTTAATTTGATTATTTAAAATAATGATAATTATAATTAATCATCCATGTTTAACACAAATAACTTATTAAATTTAACATGTTTATTAATTTTATTATTTAAAATAATATGAATTATAATTAATAATCTATCTTTAACACAAATAACTCTTTAAATAGGTTAATTAATTAATATAATAATTAAATGTGTCAATTAATCAAATTGTGCTATGCTAACACGAATACGGTCTGTTATAGTTAATCGCAGGTTACAAACAACACGAATATGACCTAAACACGATTATACTCAATTCAAACCCGTAAAAACCGTGTTAGCTTCATGCCGTATTCACGTGTCGTATCAAATTTTGTCAGCCCTATAGTGTATGTTACTCCATAGAAATCGAAATTACAAAAATGCCCTAACTTCGAATTGTCAACATTTCACCTTTGGAAGATGGACAACAACTAGGAAACCCTAACCGCCCCTCCCTTTGTTTTCTCATTAGGGCTTCAAATTATCAACATTTCACCATTCGAAGATGACAGCAACGAGGAAATCCTAACCGCTCCACCCTCTGTTCTCTCGTTAGGGCTTTGAATTGTCAACATTTCACCGTCCTAAGATGACAACAATGGGAAACTCAAACACCCTCGAGACCCTTGTCACTAGGAGTAGAGGGGTGATACTCTACCAAAGGGATTTTCATCCATCGATATGGGTTTGCTTTTATTTCTTTTTTTTCTTTTATATTGTTTGTTGTCAACTTATTACTTGCACAAGATCGTTATAATACGCGATTTTATTACCTTTTTTGTGGTTTTTGATTTATAATTATATTGGTAAATTCTGATCCGATATAGTCATCGCATCTAATCACTTTGCTCTGCATAATCGCAAATCTAGAATCTTAAGTATTTTAGACATTATTGGATTATCAAATATGTAGGCTGGTTTGAGTCTATTTTTTTGCTATTAATATGGATATTACATTATCCTCTAAAGTTTTTAGTACTTTTGATTTTGTGTTTCTATTAAATGTCTTGTTAATCTCGATCAATAAATTTATCTTTTTTCAAAAAGATGACAACAACAAGAGGACGGCATTCTTTGAAAAATTGGACTGAAAAAGATGCTAAGGCAATGTTTGGTTCGTATTTTTTAAAACTGTTCTTAAAACCAATTTTTAAAAACCCGTAGAATACCAAAAATATATTATTTGAAAATAGGGATTTTAGAAACATAGACATCATTAAAAAAATGAGAACCTTTCTTAATAAAACAAGTTTAATATGTGGTTTGTGTTTTCGAAAAAGAAAAAATATTCTTAAAAATATGACCAAACAACCTCTAACCCACCTCCCATGCAATGGACAGAGGAGGGGTATTTTGGTCATATCACAAAAAAGGCGTCAGGGGTCGTTGCAGAGGATTTAACTAGCCTGTTTGGACAATGTCCATGTTTGATTATTCAAAAAGGTATCCAAATATTCCTTGCCTCACTTTTTTATTAGAAAATAATATGGGAAAAATATGTTTCGGATCATCAATTTGATAATTATTGTGAAGAAGATACCAAAAATTTGTATTATATAATTCAGGTTATAACAAGAAAAAATTGTAAGAAAAATAAAAACTTTAGTCTATTTTTCTCTCAATTTTTTTTTCTAGTCTTTTTTATTTAAGTAATTATGATTTTTTTTTATCATTCTTGGTCTGAAATCACTTATCTACATTTCTTTCTATCTTTTTATTTTCCAATAAAATGGTTTATTCCACATATATTTGTATTTTTATTTATTTTTCACACTCTAATATCGCTTTACGCAACAAAAGGCTGCTATTGCCTAGTGACGACAAGCTGGCCATTACATGATATAACGTTTATTTATTGAATGATTCAAACGGAAGAAAATATATCGATTAGAGACAAAAATCAAATCAATTATCGCACATGCTATAACTTCAGCTAAAAAATATTCTAAATTACACAAGTGAAGAATAACATATGCGCTCAACTATTAAATGTATAATATTTGAGTTGATTTATTATATTATTGGCCTTGATGTTGTTTCATCTTTTATGGTTTTTAATGATTTTGATTTTATATTTCTATTGATGTATTGCTATTTTGAATCAATAAAATTATTATTTTTTTTTCAAAATAAAAACAATGTTCATGTATAAAAAATAATTATGATAATACATTTAGTAGTATATGCTAACTGTATTATAGTAAATACACTGTCATAATTATTTTTTATACCTGAATCACAACTTAAATTGATTAGTTGAAACTACTTTCCCAAATAATGTTCTTGTATTTGATCCAATGAAAATTTTTAGATGTAATTAAAATTAAAATTAAAAAATATCTATTTTTGAATTACTCAATATTTATATCGATATTATAAAATAAGAATTTTAACCCTAACTTTTTCTTTTCTTATATTCTCTTTTATGGGAACATAGTAATCTTTTTTCACTATTTAACATTTGAACTAATAATACATCAATATAAACACAGAGAATAAATCAATAAAAACTATAAAAGGATGATAAACATAGTAGCATGGGCCATGTTCAAAGCTCCAGAAGATATCGATGATCACACTGATTATTGGTTCTTATCCGACGAATACGTTTATCTCGTCTAAATTACCCACACACAAATAAAACGTTGTAACAAAACAATGGAAGACAAAATACTGTAACAAGACAACAATACAAAACCAAACGTCACAACATAACAACGGAATCACGAAAAACTAAATAAAACTCATATTTATGTGGAATAACCGTTTTATTATAAAATCACTTGATAGAAAAAATGGGTAGATCGGTAATTTCAAACCAAGAATTATAAAAAATCACTCCTCCTTGTTTAAGAAAGATAAATGGTTAGAAGAAAAAGTTGATAAAAAATAAGAATAGGGTTTTGAAACACTATTAAGTGCTAAGTTTATTAGGATGTTTTAACTTATAAAAAGATGGTCTTCAAATTAAATTTTAATGGTTTAAGGGGATAAAATAAGTGTATTAGAACGGGTTATTAGAAATTATAATAGTGCTATAAAATAGTTCTATAAAAATGGTGGCTTGTAGATATATAAATAAGTCATCAATAATTATTGTAGAATGTATACCTTTAAGAGAAGAAAAAGAATGCATTTTGAATTTAGAGATCCAAAGTGACTTAAAAATAGTAACAGATTAGTATAATTAAAAGACTGCATGTTCTAATTATATTATGTTATTAATGGAGGATATTTTTAAAAGTAGTATTTTTCTAATAAAAAAAAATCAAGTAACATAAGATATTTTTGGGTCAAACTTAATTTGATAATTTCATTTTAAAATTATTTGATTTCTAATAAGGATTGGTTAAGTCTTTTCAGAATGCATTCTAATAAGGACTGTACACAAAAATTGTATTTTTACTCAAACTATTCTTTATGAAAAATATTTATATAGTTTCTTTACAAATTATAAGTAATTTTAAATACTAAATGATTATTTAGATTTCTGAAATTTGTCTCCTAAATTTTGAAAAAACATTTTAAAGTAAAAACGTATCAGAAAATCATTAATACTAAATAAAGTCTAAATGTTCTTTGGAATCACTATTAAAGGAAGAAGACAATGAAATATTGTTTTAATTATCGTTGTAAAGTCTTGCTAAAGCTACAATTGAGTCTATTCTTTGCAAAAGCTATATTTTTTCACATTTGCATGTATTTAGTGCCAAATTGCATTGTTTGGTTATGTTTTTAAAACTATTTATTCTAAAAAACAAAGAATATGAATGCATGGTTCCCATTTTTAAAAATAAGAACTAAACAACCCGAATTTTCTTCTTTTTCAATCCATTTATTCTACTTATTAATTTTTCAGGTCATATCAAAAACCTTAATACTATTTATATATGAGTTTAGGAAATGTTACAACATTAAATAGCTTAACATGGCCAATTAAATCTATGTTACATCCTAAATAAATAAAGGAACACAATCATATCGAGTCGTAGAAGTCATGATATTCATATTAAATCTAAATTCATAAGCTCTAACTTTTAGGAAAGTTGGTCATTTAACACTTGCATTAGAGTTCGTTTGCAAGGTGAGGTCGTGGTCAACCCTCTTCTTGCAAATTTGAATATTTCATCCTCATTTATTGATTTGAAAATCGAGAATGGACTCTGACTCTACACGACTATGAGGTGTCCTAAGCAGACCCATACACACACAAAAAACTCCTTTAAACCATACCACACCTAGATTAATCTTCATACAAGTCGAGAGGGATCACAACTGCATTTTTAAGGCTCGAACTCGATACTATTAGTTAAGTTATGTGATACCCTAACTATCTCACCTACATATTCGATGATCGAGTCGAAATATTATGTGCATTGGCTCACATAGATATAAAATTAACTAGATAGATTATATTATTTTCCTTTTGAGAGATTAATTGAGAATTCAAACAAATTTTATGCGGGCTATGTTGTAAGGACAATCAGTATAACTTATGGCAATTATTTGTTTATCATGAACTAAGTATTTTGAAATCTACGTATCTTATGCGGTAGAGCGCCCAAAGTTTCAAACAAGCTGAATATAAGGAGGGAAGGAGTCCCGAGTTCGAAGTCTTAAATAACACTTACTATATTATAGCTTAAAGTGTATAGCTATAAAAAATATTTTGAAATTTTCAGACAAGATTTTCTTTAAGAGTTTCTAAATAATAATATCCCTTCTATTAATATATATGTCTCTTCTCTAAGCTAAATTAACATTTTAAGAGAGAAAGAGAGCTCATGATTGGTTTCTTTATTCTCCTACCAATTCTTGTCGAGTATCCAATGATACATCTCAGTTAATCGGCATTTTCAGATAAAGTCAGGGAGTGGTACTTAAGCTTAATGGGTTATCCCACCATCAAGCCGGTATTTTGGGTTGAGATCTACTATTGGGCTTGAGGTTCTATTATTAATGGTGCTTTCATTGAAAGCCGATACGTGATGGGAGAAGGCTACCCGATGTACCAAAGGTGGGCCCGGAGTGAATGCTAACCAGAGTATGATCCACCTAGAGTGAATGCCGTATGCGGACGTTCGTCTTCTCAAAGGGTATAGAATGATACGATCCCACATCTAAGCCTACATAAGATTGTTGAATGGTAATTGCTTCATTAGTTCTTACACAGTCAAGCTCGTCTGGGTTGAAGCCGATGCTCCCATTGTTGGTGCTTTAATAAAGCCCAGAATGTATTCCGGGAGAGGGTAACCCGATGCACTAAAGGTGTTTCAGAGGAATGCTAGCAAGAATGTAAGTCATCCAACGTGAATGTCGTCCACGGACGTCCGACTTCTCAAGGGGTATAGAATGATACGATCCTACCCGGTTCCACATAAGGATGTGGAGTAGACTTTAAGCTGATGGGTTCTCCCACCCATCGCTTCTGCCTTTTGTTTTCGAGCTCTCTCGATTAGGCTTGATCCTATCAATCCATGTTATATACTTTAAATTAAAAATTGATATATAAATATATTTTTAATTCTATTTTGACTATATTAAACAATTAAAATGGGGATCGATGAATACCATATACATCCTGTTAAATGTTCTCATTTATCCAAATGTAGGTATGATACCAAGAAAACAATTATCAGTCTAAATATCAAACATTTGAATGATTTGAATATCAAACATTTGAATATCAAACATGTCATTGCCTCTAGAGGTCTTTGCCCAGTTCCACCATACTAAGCCTCACCTCTAGCCGGAACGCAACAATGATCCTCGGGTGGCCGTGAGGTAACTCCATAGCCTCTAACACCTTCTCGACTCGCATGAACCAATGGTCTACCACCACCTGACTCCTCCCCGTGAATGTCTGGAGGATGATGCGCCAAACCTCCTCGGGAGGTTACCTGACCTCCCCGACCACCGCTTATACCATCCCTGCGGCGATAAGAGTCGCCGCACACCGGCAAAGATCAACAAAGGCCCGCGATCAAATACCGTGGTGCCTCGACCAAGACTCGTGGACACCCTCTACCGCCCCGCCCCTCGATTAGCCATCTACATAGTTCAAATGGCGCTAAATACAATGCATTCTGCTGCATAAACACACTCAGACACTATTCATACTCGTAAAACAGCTCATACTATGTCCCGCATTCAAGCAATGCAAGACAACTATTTCTATGTATCAAATCATATTTAACATCAAAAATTTTATTTTAAAAAATTTTAACTCATTTTATTTGATTTTGTGTGATTTTATTTTATTTTATTTTATTAGTATTATTTTTTTTTATTTTTTTTTTTGAAAAATTTTGTGAACAGTGTTCATGAACAAAGGTCCAAACAGCGGACTCGTAAAACAAGTGTAATGAGTCAAAACCGGTTTGGTGCACAAAGTGCACACCGCCAACCAGCACACAAAGGCTGCCAGGCCGTGTCGCGGCTCGCGCAGCCGCGGTCGCGCCCCACTACCGTGTCGCAGTCAGCAGTTGTCGCTGCCGCAAAGGCGCTACACTAACAGTGTCGGGCCCGCCTCGCGATACAAAGCCTTATCTCAAGCCCTCCCCTGATCACAATACACTATGGTGTATTGCAATACAATTCCCAAATTATCAAAAGCTCACTACACGATACAATCAAGTGTATCGTGACATGCCTCACCAAATTTAGCTGGTCCCTCCTGGCCACGATACAATCAGAGTCGTGACATAAGCCCAAACGGCCAGTTCATCTCCTCGTCACAATACATTAGTGCATTGCAATAATAATCCTCTCCTAGCCAACCCGTGACCCAGAACGCCTAAGTCACGATACACATTTCACCCTAAGTCGCCGCCCGCGATACAATCTCCCTCACCCAACTACACCCACACCACTTCAAACGCAGTGGAGGCGAATAATCAGACGGGCGGACACACTCTTCTCCCAAACAACCCACACAACCTGCAGACACTCAGCAGTTAAGTGTCACGACAATTCTTCCATTGTATCGTGATTAATCAAGTTTTCATAAAGCCCAAATCAATTCCCGCATTTTTTTTTTTCGTTTCATGTTGATTTTTTTCTTCATTTCTGCTACTGAAAACACCCAAAAATACATATCCATATTTTTTTTTTTTTCCATTTCAAGACATCAAAGAAATCGTTAAAGTTTAGATTTATTTGGTTTCTTCAGCTTACAAACTGTGAAGCCTAAAATAATTCTTCATCAATTCATTTTTTTCATTTTTAATAAACCAAATAAATTTTTAAAATTTATTTTATTTATTTTTCTTTCAAGTACAATAATCGTAAACTCCAAAACTTTTCCAACACTTCTATGAAGCAATTACTAAACACACAGTAAACAATCATAACACGTACAACATGGTATACACACCATCACACATCAAACACCACAACCACACAATCACATGATCACAAATAAAACACATGCAGTGTTCTAGTTTTGTCCCGTGATTTCCTAGGTAATCTCATACTCCAACCTAATATCAGCCATACCAAGTGGTGATGTTCTTACACCCACTACGGCCTAAGCCCAAGTTCCCCCAAGCCCTAGGTATTCATTTACCTAAACCCTACACCCACCGAGCTCCTAAGGTAATCAAGCATCTTACCTCCGATACCAAGCCGTGACGCCCTGAACCCGAGGGTCCGCTGACTAACTGTCAACCCGCCTGAATACTTCGTGGAATGTCTGCAACTCGACACTACTCACGAAATCGAAAGGGTAGTTTTCTTTGTACGGGGAGCTCTACCCAAAGTACATAACCTGTCCCAAACAACATCATAAGATATATACATGAGTAAAAACGGCCACTTGGGCCCATACAACAATATTCATCAATATACATCAACTATATACCATAGCTCAAGAGTTAATAATTCACTCTTACTTCAAACATATATTAAAATTCTAGGAATTCTAATAAAATGTCATACATCACAAACCATCAAAGCCACAACCCGCTTCTTCAAAATCGCCTAAGATGAGCCTGCCTCGTACGCTCCCTATACCAAATATAGTCTCGATTGTGGTGAGCTATCGCCCAAGAGTGGAATCACCCTAAATGGCTACTCCCCACCTACGATATACACGCTCCAATGTAAACACACACCTGGGCAAATTTGCATCCTACTAATGTCTAAAATACCCGCTCCTATGTCTCGAGTCCTCACCGACCCTCACACTCGCTTGGGTTTCATGTATGAGAAAATATCATTTTCAAACAAAACTTGTTGTTCTTGAAAATACACTGTCAACTTCTGCAGAAAATATGGACTACCCTCCGAGGCGAATGTGTTGAGAACCTTCGAAACAATAAGAGAAATTCTTCGACGTGTAATTGTAGAACCATCTCCCAACACCATTATCCGTAAAATCATCCTGTGAAATTCCTTTCGCAACCCTTTTCATTTTTTTCCGAAAATTCATGTCATGCACACACACCTAGTTTCTAGGTTACCCCTAAGGTATATGAAATGCATTATGTCATTTCAACACACTTATATAACACATGCAAATATATCATCATGCATATATTTTTACATAATTTAAGTCATAACACGTTATATAAATTCTCAATAGTTATTATACCAAAAATTAGCTCACATGGCTAATTATCAAACACGAGCAATTCAATTTAGAATTACTCAACCAAAACATATTTTCTCACAAAAATATATTTTGCGTAACATATTCATGGGAATGAAACCCTAAGCTACTGCTCACGCCAATCACCCAATATCGATTCCACTTTGTGGAACTCGAATTTCAACCATTTCTCCTGACTTCATACATTAATTATAATAAGACAATTTATGCGATAAATTATACACTAGCAGCCCAAACAGTTCGTGGACTGTCACGGATTGTCCAATTGGGTTCCATACCACACTTAGGTCCCAAGCTGTGACCGATTAAACTATCGCTCGGCGCCTCAAACCAACCGAATCATCAACAAAACACTTAAACAAAGTGTAACTCAAAAGAGATAAAACCCTACCTCTTGCTGAGTTTGTCTAAACCCAAAAAACCTGTCCACGATTGCCCTCGCCCCGCAGGGTAACAACTTTCCTTCACAGCACTCCGACGGCCGATTACTGGGATCTTAGAGAAGCGCACAATTCTCTAAAATAAAACCTAAGCTCACTGTAGTGTTTCCTGCTCCTCACGTTTTCTTTTCACTTTGAAGGAGATGACACTATTCATGTTTTGTCCTTATTATCATTTACAAATCTAAATGCCATCTATATCCCTGCTTGATTTTTGATTAATGCGGTACACCCGACCAGTCTGCTTCATCATTTCTCTACTCACGCAAATACGCTGGCCACGAAGACACGCACAAAGACTTTTGTCAGACACATGTCAAGCTTTTACTTCAAGACTGAGCACTGTGCGCCTCGCAAACGTAAAATCTGACCAGTTCTAATTGACGTGTTAGCTAGATTTTCGCAAGACAATTCCAACGCTGAAACTGCTTTCGCCATTCGAGATCTAGAAAATTCGTTTTGACCGAAATTACATTTTACATTTTTTCGAAAATTGAATTTTCGTGTTTTACATATCGTCTTCGACCAATTGGTCTCAGCCTCATCTAGGTAGGGTTCTGCCACCCTATTAGCCCAAATTTTTTTTAAATTTTTTTATTATTAATTTTAAAATATATATATATATATATATATATATATATATATATATATATATATATATATATATATATATATAACTTATTGAGATTTTTTTGAGATTTTTTCTAAATCCTATAGTGATCATACTAATGAAGATGAAGATTAAAGGCATAGTGGATTTCATTTGAAACTTTGGATTTGTAGCTTTTAAGATATCATTTATTTGTCACTTTATTTTTTTTAGTACTTTGATATGAACATATTTATTAGTCTTGTTTATTATACTTTGACATGTTCATGATCGATGTTTCATTTTTATCATGAAACTTTTGAACTTGATTCAGGATTATGCTCATTATCTACCATATGGGATTGCAGTTGCTGCTCTAATATGTGACACCCCAAACCCGAGGGTCCATTGACAATTCGTCAACTCGTGGAATATGGTCGCTGAGTATCTCAATACCACAAATGAGTGTCTCCCTACCCGAGACTCGGGTGAAGCAAAATGGTCATGTCGGGCCCATACATCCATACTCACCAAAATATAACCAACTATATTACAATGGTTTCAAGAGTTAATTACACTCTAATACAAACATGTATAAATCATAATGTTTCGTACATGTTTTACAAAAATATATAATCAAAGTCACATGTCGGCTTTCTTCTCAAAAGCGGCTACTAGTGAGCGTTGTCTTCCTGAATACTTCCTGCATCGGTGCGGAGATCCCACGATCGCAAGCAATGCCACTAATGGAATTTTCCTACACGGTTACTCCACCTAAGTCAGCTTCATGTAATGGAAAACACACACATTCGGCGAATTCATGATTCCTACTCGAATGTCTACATGTCCAATCCCATGCCTTGAGTCTTCACCGACTCTCTCACACATGTCGCGCTTATGTATGAAAATTGTTTCCAAACAAATCTATCTGCTTTATTTATGACAACCTCCGACGTATATATAGTGTATTTAACATACTCCATAATTAATTTTGTGGACAATCCTCCGACTCATATATATATATATATATATATATATATATTGGACATACTCCGATAATTTATTTTGGTCCACCCTTCGATGTATATTTTTTCAAAATATGTCATGCACTTACACTCTAGCACTCTCCACAGAGGTCCAGACATATGAAATCGATAGCCATTTACATAATACATGTTAATATATCAAACATGCATATATTAACACTGTACTATATACAACATGTTATTCAAACACAGTAATAACATATCAACATACAACACATACACCACTGTCATTATTTGTAAAACATCAGATTTCACCACTACCCAAGTTTTTGCACCAACGAACGACCACTCAGTCCCGAACATCCATAACCATTAAATGGCTCTTAGTTAAAGATTAACAATGCACAAAAACCCCTACCTCCCGAAGTTGCCGAAACTCCGCAATACCAGTACCCATGCTTAGCTCTGCGCTGGAGACTACTTTGCTCTCGTCTCGCCGGATTCAGACTGCTCGCCGGAAAATCTAAAGAGAAGGTAGACACTCTCTCTATAAAATTCTCCTCTTTTCCCTCTCTTTCCGGTTCCTTTTCTCTCTCTCTCCCCTTCTCTTCTCCCAACCAATTTGGTCAAGATTGGGGTCAAGAGAATTTGTCTTCTCATGCCACATGTCACATTCTAAGTGGCCACTTTGGATTTCACCTTATCCCTAATCCATTTACCATATATTTTTATCCAATGACATGATGCCATGTCTCCTACTAACTTCACACTGGTACTATATTTTACTAGCTTTCCACTGACACGTGTCTCATCTTGAGCCACTCAAAATGCGCTAAGCGCCGCACCACCTTTGTGCTCGAAAAACGAATTCATCACCAAATTCCATGAAATTCGACGTATAGCCTGTATTTCTCGCAAAGCACGATTTCAACGTGTAAAGTCCGCTTTCTGCTATCCAAGATCTAGAAATATTCCGGATTTTGACCGAAATGACCATTTTACCCTTTTTCGGAAAATTAGAATTTTCTCGGGTTTTACATAATAGCTACTAGTTAGTTTGGTTATAAATTTATAATGATGTTTAGCATTATTTATGTTTATTTAAGACTTTAAATATTATTATATTGTCTAGGCTCCATCATTATGATTAACTATTATTAAACACTTGTGCTTTTGTTTTTATTTGAAGAATGGACAAATTAGATAAATTACAAGTTTCTACATTTGCACTTTGTCTGATGTAGTCAAGAATTCAGATCGAGCGGCCTGGTCAACAAGCTCGCCTGAAAAGGGGGCCAACCGTCTAACCTGCTTTGGCCCGCAACCCAATGGGTCACACCCTGCTTCCCCCGCTATAATTGCATAGAGGTGGGCTAGAGGTTGTTCGTCATATTTTATATTTTTCTTTTCAAAAACACGAACAACATAGAAAAAACTTGTTTCTCGTAAGAAGGGTTCTCATTCTTTTTTATGTTGTCTATGTTTCTAAAATCCCTAATTTTAAAGAATATCTTTTTGGTATTCTATGGGTTTTTTGAAAATTGGTTTCAAGAACAGTTTTAAAAAATATGAACCAAACATTGTCTTAGCGTCTTTTTTAGTCCAATTTTTCAAAGAATGCCTTCCTCTTGTTGTTGTCATCTTTTTGAAAAAAGATAAATTTATTGATTGAGATTAACAATATAATTGATAGAAACACAAAATCAAGAGTACTAAAAACTTTAAAGGATGATGTAGTATCCATATTAATAGCAAAAAATATTAGCTCAAGGCATCCTACATATTTGATAATCCAACAATGCTTGAAATATTTAAGATTCCAGATTTGCAGCATACTGACGAATATGATTAGATCTGATGACTATGTCGGATTGAACTTTACCATATGAACTGTTAAAGTGAAAACCACGAAAATGCTAATCGTCGGCAATACAACGATACCGAACCCGCCGTAATAAGTCAACGACAAAACAATATAAAAAAACCAAGAAAAAAATAAAAGCAAACCCAGATCGATATGGATGAAAACCACTTTATTGGAAAAGATCACCTCTCTCACAGTGAGAGCGAGGGTCTCGAGGTAATTTAGGAATTTCCCGTTGTTAGTAAATCTTCGGATGGTGAAATCATGACAATTGAAGCCCTAATGAGAGAGCGGAGGGAGGAGGTTAGGGGTTTCCCGTTCTTTGTATCTTTGAGATGGTGAGTATTTGGTAATTTGAAGCCCTAATGAGAAAACAGAGGGAGTGGTGGTTAGGGTTTCCTAGTTGTTGTCCATCTTCCAAAGGTGAAATGTTGATAATTTGTAGCTAGGGCATTTTTGTAATTTTGATTTTTGTGGAGTAACGTACACTATAAGGCTAGCAAAATTTGACACGATACGTGAACATGACACGAACCTAACACAGTTTTTACGGGTTTGGATTGAATATAATTGTGTTTTGATCATATTCATGTTGCCTCGCCTAACACGGTTAATAAATGGGTCATATTCGTGTTGACATGCCTAACACGAATTTGATCTGAATTGACATGTTTAATTATTATATTAATTAATTAACCTATTTAATAGGTTATTTGTGTTAAATATAGATTATTAATTATAATTCATATTATTTTAAATAATAAAATTAATAAACATGTTAAATTTAATAAGTTATTTGTATTAAACATGGATGATTAATTATAATTTTTATTATTTTAAATAATCAAATTAAATGGGTCATATTCGTGTTGACCTGCCTAACATGAATAATAAATGGGTTGGGTTGGGTTTGGGTTAACAAATGTTGCATGTTTATTATTTGTGTCGGGTTTAGGTTGATGAATATTAACATTATCCGTATATTGATACTGATGAGGTTTGAAAAATAGGCGCTGTGACATCTTCCTTTAGGCCCAAAGGAGAGGCAGGCCCTATAAAACACCCAAGCCCCTAGCGTCGGCCCAAAAGGAAGGCCCAGTCCACTCGGCCCAAAGGCCGGTTATGGATAATTGAGAAAGCCCATATCCTGCAAATCAGATTGAATTTCGCCAGATAAGAAGAGTAAGAATATTCCACCATAACTTATTATCTGCATGAATCTTACTAAATCTTTAATTAAATCTCATTAAGGAAAAGCAGGGATAATTCTAAATAATATATTATCACGCAAATCAAGCCTGAATCTCCCTTTAAAAGGAAGGAGGATAATTCACCGATAAACTATTCCTTGATATCATCTTTCTAAAATCAGATAAAGGCGATAAATATCCATCAATGGGAAAGAATCATACTACCCTCAAATTGGAATAATATACACTATAAATACAGGCCACGTGATTGAAGATGCAGCTGATTCAGATGCCAATACTAATTCTCTAAACATTCTCTCTTTTCTCTCAAGGAAGAATCGACTTTTGACATCGAATGAATTTCTGGGCAAAGCCCTCGTGAGCCCACCTCGGTTTTGCGGAAGTACTTCATCGGGACTGCGGGATCAACGGTCACGATGATCCTACCTCGGCCCGGACAATCCAAGGCACATCCCGGCCCACAAACAATCCCGGGTTCAGCCCGGCGTGCACGCTCGACCCGATTCGGGTTGAAAAAAGCATCATCGGTTAGCGCGATGCGTAGGAGCAGCGAGTTCTGTACAAATATAAGCGATTTCTCGATTCGCGATGGCATCAACAAGAACCTGGCGGGGGCTGCGCGCCCGATCCGCCAAGGATGCGGGACCCGACAAGCAACGCGGGCGACTACCACCGGCGCATTAGAAACAATCGCGGTAGCGCACGAGCGGGTGGGGCTCGCCTCCGCAGAGCCGGCCTTTGATAGAAGAGTTAGAGCAACTTACGGGCGAATCTGGCGCCAGCGAGAACCGCAGCGAGTTCGGGAAGGTCACAACTTCCCTCCTCGCGAAGACAATAGCGACTCTACAATGTAAAAAGTCAACAAAAGCCCGAACGAAATCGCCGGTGGATCCCGCGAAGAGCGATCAAACTTGACCTTCGTCACCATGATTTAGGTTACGCACGGAAGAGGCGGGAATATCCAAAGTATAAACTCCATATAATGAGGCCGCCAGCTATAAAGAGGCCCAAGCACTTCCCGGAAATTCGTATGAAAAGCGGCAGATTCTCCTTGTCGGCATTAAAGCTGCAGCGCGTCTTTCGAATCGAAGTCGGATAATGACCGAAGCGGATCAGTTTAGGGGCTCTTCGAGACCTTGCTGACCCGTTGAAACCCTGCTCACTTTGGCGAGCTCACCTGCTCCTCCAGGCCCGCGGCCCCCGCCTCGGTCGAGACCGGCTCGGGCTACATTGCCGCTCGGCCTCGGCGCCGAGGCCGCGCTACTCGCCCAGCGAGCTCACCTACCATACGAGCCCGCGGCGCCTCGGTGGCCAGGCGGGGCTACATTGCCGCTCGGCCCGCAGGCCCGCCGGAGCCACGGCGCTCGGCTGGCTTGAGCTCACCTGCCCGCCTGGAGCCACGTTGCCTCGGGGGTCGAGACCCGGCTGGGGCTACATTGCCACTCGGCCTCGGCGCCGAGCCCTGTTGCTCACTTTGGCGAAACTCATCTACCGCGCGAGGCGCGCGCCTCCGAAGTCGAACCCGGCTCGAGGCTACATCGCCGCACCGGTACGGAACGCCGCGAAGCCGCGCGCCCGAGCCGGTTGCTCACTACGGCGAGCCCGCCTACTGCTGCACGAGCCCGCGGCGCACCGAGTGAACCCGACTCATGCTACATATCGCCACTTTCGACTAGAAACGCCACCAAGGCCTTTGCGCCCGTGAGCGATTGTTCACATGGAGCGAGCTCTACTATTCACATTGGCGAGCTCACGCGGCGATTCGCTCGGCGAGCACAAGCTCGACTATTCACATTGACGAGCTGCTTCACGCGACTATTCACATGGGCGAGCTCCCTCTTATTCCGTGTGAGCCGCCCTTTGCACTCAGACCAGGCGGGCTCCTTCTTACAATTCATATTGACAAGGCTCCTCCCTCAACTCAGAATGACGAGCCCCTACTATTCACAGTGACGAGCCCTTCGCTGCGCTCCAGACAGACGGGCTCCTTCTTACAATTCATATTGACAAGGCTCCTCCCTCAACTCAGATGGACGAGCCCCTACTATTCACAGTGACGAGCCCTTCGCTGCGCTCCAGACAGACGGGCTCCTTCTTACAATTCATATTGACGGGGCTCATCCCTCGGCTTCGAATAAACGAGCCCACACTCGCACATTGTGAGCCCTTCCTTTGGACTTCAAGCGACGGGCTCCCTCCTACTATTTACATTGACGAGCCCTTCGCTACACTCCAGACAGACGGGCTCCTTCTTACAATTCATATTGACGAGGCTCATCCCTCGGCTCGAGACGGACGAGCCCACACTGGCTAAATTGACGAGTTGCTTCAGCGGCTACTTGGCCAGGCCCTATTATTTATGGGCTGACTCTTACAACGATCCCACACGGCGAGCTCTTCCCAACAGCTCTACTTGACGAGCTCCTATTTATCTACAAGGACGAGTTCTTCCCAACAGCTCTACTTGACGAGCCCCTATTATTTACATGGACGAGCTCTTACAGTGGTCTTCTGGCGAGCTCTTCAATGACTCAGCGAGCTCCTCCAAACAGCTCTACTTGACGAGCTCCTATTATTTACATGGGCGAGCTCTTACAACAGTCTACCTGACGAGCTCCTTTACTTGACTCTACTTGGCCCGAGCTCCTGTGGCTATGAATGACTGCCCTGTGATGCCCCCGACGAGCTCCTCGGCTTGACTCACCTTGTGAGCTCCCCATTATTTATGGGCGAGCTCTTGACGATGCGGCGAGCTCCTCGAGCGGCTCTACTTGAGCTCCTATTATTTACATGGGCGAGCTCTTACAATAGTCTACGGCGAGCTCACTCCCGCGGCTCTACTTGGCGAGCTCTGATTATTTACATGGGCGAGCTCTTCGGCGTCACGGCGAGCTCCTCCCAACGGCTACTGCGCCAGCGAGCTCCACATTATTTACATGGGCGAGCTCTTACAGCAGTCTACGACGGCTCTCGACAGCTACATCGACGAGCTCCTATTATTTATGGACTAGCTCTTACAACGGTCCTGCACGGCGAGCTCCTCTCAGCGACCACATCTGACGAGGCTCTGTGTTACATGGGCGAGCTCACTGGTGATGCACGGCGAGCTCCTCCCAGCGGCTTTATCGACGAGCTCCTATTGGCCCACCGTGAGCTCTTGACGGTCTGGCGAGCTCACTCAATGACTCTATCGGCCCAGGCTTCCTATTATTTACTACGGACGAGCTCCCACAGCGTGCACGGCGAGCTCCTCACGGCGGCTCTATCGACTAGCTCCTATTATTTACATGGGCGACTCTTCTGACGGTCTACATTGAGCTCCTCCCAGCGGCTACTATCAGCGAGCTCTAATGTGACCCATGGGCGAGCTCTTACGGCAGTCTGACGAGCTCCTCAGCGGCTTTATCGGCGAGCTCCTATTATTTACATGGGCGAGCTCTTACGACGGTTTACTGTGAGCTCCTTGGCGGCTCTACACGACGAGCCCACATGCCCATGGACGAGCTCTCGCGACGGTCCCCGGCGAGCTATTCCCGATGGCTCTACGGCGAGCTCCTCGAATAACTCCTATTGCAGGCCCTTCACATCGGACCGGACGGGCTCCCTCCTACAATCCTATTGGCCGAAGCTGCTACCGATATGAGCGAGTTCCCATTTATTCGACTTGGCCTTCACGCCGCCGGATGGGTGGCTCACGCTACTTTATTTGGTGGTGCCGTCCGATCGACGCCGGTGACTCCTACTCACGCGTGATGAGCCTTCGCAACGGTCCCCGATAACGAGCTCTTCCGAGTGCGCGATGAGCTCTTTCCCATCCCGATACACATGGGCGAGCTCGCTGTTGTTCTTTGGCGAGTTAAATGCACTCGAGGCGAATCACCCCACGGTCGGATCGGCTTAAACTCGGTCGCGCTCGGCTCAATTGCCCCTTCATTTCGCGCCGCTGCGCTGATCGCCGCCGGCACCGATCGCCCTTTCGAGTACAACGCCACTTCGGCTCAATCGCCACTCGGCTCAATCCTGCTTCGGCTTTCGATTGCCCCTCGGCTACATCGCCGCTCGGCTCTCATCGCCACTCGGCTACAACGCCGCTCGGCTGTCCGCCCCTCGGCTCAATCGCCAGGCTACGCGCCCACTCGACTCGGTCGCCACTTTCGGCTGGTGCCCCTCGGCTACATCGCCCACACAGCTCAATCGCCACTCATTTCGATCGCCACTTAGGTTCCTGACGCCACTAAACTCCGATCGCCACTTGGCTCAACGCCACTCGGCTCAATCTCCACTGTTCCTACAGCGCCCGCCGGCTCAATCGCCGCTCGGCTGTCGCGGCTTCGGCTACCGCCACTTAGCTGTCAGCCGCCGAGCAATCGCGGCTGTTTGCCAGCGCCTTCGGCTGTCGCCACTTTCGGCTCAATCCACCGCACCATTTACCGCCCGCACCGGCTCAATCTCCGCTCGGCTCAATCACCACTCGGCTGGTGCCCCTCGGCTCTAGCGCCGCTCAGCTCAATCGCCACTCGGCTCATGCGCCACTGGCTACCGCCCGCTCGGCTTTCCAATGTCGCCACTGGCTCAATCACCGCAACAATTGCCCTCGGCTACATCGCGCTCGGCTTCCGATCGCCCACTTTCGGCTCGTCGCCGCTCGGCTCTGGCGCTTCGGCTCAGTCGCCGCCGGCTGTCGCCCGGCTGGGCTGCCATTCGCCCGCACCGGTTGTCGCCGCCGGCTCCAGCGCCACTTCGGCTCAAACGCCCTTCGGCTGTCGCCACTTCGGCTCAGCATACTTAGAGCTCAATCGCCACTTTCGGCTGTCGCCCGTTCGGCTACACGCCACTCGGCTCAATCGCGCTTCGGCTGTCGCCACTGGCCTGCGCCACTCGGCTGTGTCGCGCTCGGCTACACGCCACTCGGCTCGTCGCGCTTTCGGCTCAATCATACTTCATTTCCGGTGCCCTCGGCTACAAACGCCCGCCGACTCGGTCGCCCACTCATTTCGGTCGCCACTCGGTACACCGCCGCGGCTCATTTCAATCGCCACTCGGCTCCAATCACAGCTCGGCTGAATTAGCCGCCGGCTACATCGTGCGCTTCGGGCTGTCATGCACTCGGCTCAATCGCCCGCTTTCGGCTACTGCAGCCACTCGGCTGTCGCCCGCTCGGCTCAATCACCACCGGCTCAGTGCCCTCGGCTACGCCATGCACTGGCTCAATCGCCCTCATCTGGCAGGCTCTTCCCGGCCGCTCCAGCTTGGACGAGCTCCTCGCCAGTATTCATTCATGCGAGCTCTTCCACATCACTCGACATGGGCCCGAGCTCCTCCTCGATATTCATTCATATGAGCTCTCCTTATCCTCAACATGGGCGAGCTCTTATTCACGTGAGCGAGCTACACTCGATTGTTTACTCAGACGAGCTCTTCTGAAATTGACAGTTCACTTGGGCTGGAAGCTCTGCTCGGCCGTTCACTTTCTGACGACTCTTCCCCTCGATTCTCATGGGCCAGCTCCTGTAAGGCCAAAAATTCGCGTGTGGCTCTACCATTCTATCTTGGCCATGCGGCGAAAATCGAAATTTGACCCAGCGAGTCGGCGCGAATTGCGAGATAACTTGGGCGGGTTCATCTACTCCCACCGCGGGCCGTGCGGCCTAAGGAATCCAATTCAACCCGGTATTTCCGGTAGATGGAGATCGGCTGGCTTCGCCTTGGCGACTCGGCCCGAAAGTCGTGCGACCCCAGGAATTGGTCCATTTCGAACAAGCTAGCCCGCGAAGCCCCAGCTGCTCGGTTTGGCTTGAGCTTAATTTCTCGACTCGAGGCGGCTCAATTTGGGCCATTCGGCTCGAGGGAGCCTTGAGGCCAGTCGGAGGATGTTATGGAAGAAATGGCGCGAGCCCAGGGTCGTGTTATCTGGACATAGACAGATGCGAGCCCTAGCTAATCCGGCCCAGGGCGACAGGCAAAATCACACCGATCTGAACGATATAGCCCTTGCCCGGCGCACACCGTGCGTGTGGGTGCAGGCCAGCCCGTGAGGTTTGGAAAAATAGGCGCGCGGGCGTACTCGCCCCAGGCACAAGGAGGCGGTGCTGCCAAAACAGGAGCCCTCGCGTCGGCGGAAGGCGATCAGTTCATTACGAGCCGGTTGGATAATGAGAGCATATCCTGTAAATCAGTTGAATTTCGTAAATAGGAAAGTAGAATGTCACTTATAACTTATTATCTGTGAATCTTACTAAATCTTTGAAATTAATCCTCATTAAGGAAAGCAGGGATAATTCTGAAATAATATATTATCCTGCAAATCAAGCCTGATCTCACTAAAAAGGAAGGAGGATAATTACCGATAAGCTATTCATTGATATCTCTTTTCTGGAAATCGGAATCATCTGATAAATATCCCGTCGATGGAAAGAATCGCTACTTCTGCCAGGTGAGATAATATCTATTTATAAATACGGGTATGCGTGGTGAAGATGCGATTCGGATGTAATACTAATTCTAAACATTCTCTCTTTTCTCTCAAGGAAGAATAGACTGGCATCGGAGCGGCTGCGGGGCGAAGCCCTCGCAGGCCACTTTCCGCCGGTTTTTGCGGAGAAGTACTTCGTCGGGGCTGCGGATCAACGGTGCGACAATCCCCACCTGATGGAGACAATCAGAGCCTGCATCTGGCCTGAAACAATCAGGGTTCGACCCGAGGCATTCCCCACTTGCGGCTCCGGCCCGATTCAGGGTTGAAAAACATTGAGATCGTATGGCTGCTGGCCGCGAACGAATTACCACTCCTAGTTCACTCAATTCAATGAAATAAAGATTGTAGTGGGCCTAGTGGGGGGAGTCATGGTGGGCCAACCCCCTGCCATTCAGATTGTGAAGATTTGATTGGACATGAAGTGGCCCGAGTCCAAACCCGTGGAGCCCAACCATGGAAATTTTCCTTAAACAACATTTCTACTTGGAGCATAATTTTTTTTTTTTAACAATATTTGAATAAAACTCTGATATAATATTTTAGAGAAAAAAAAATTAAGAAAACAATTTTCACACGTTTATTTCCTCATGAAAAATAGGAAACAAAATAAAAATAAATTATAATTTATAATCTCCGAATAAAAAATTAAAAAACATATAAAATAATATATTATATAGTTTATTAAATGTTGTAGCTTTCTCAAATTTTACGAGAATCAATATAGTTAAAACATAAAAAATATATATTTATTTATCTAAAATCGTTTTAAAAATTATCTTTATTTTTATGAAAAAAATATTTTTTAAAATAATGTTTTTAAAAATAAAAGCAATCATATAATAATAATAATAATAATAACAATAGACCATATTCACCCAATAAAGATTTGAAGTTCGAAAAACTCCATAAATACTTATTTAATATCTCCATTTACTTATCTGTAATGGAGTGCAATTGAGAAGCCCATAAAAAGCCTCTCTTATGCTTTGTAAAATCATCCCAAAAGCAATCTTTATTCTCTTTTTCTCCCTCCCTCACTCTCTCTCTCTCTCCTCTTAAAATTTCTCTCTCTATCCTCTCAATTATATACTTCCCATTTTCTCCAATTTTGAATTTAACAATATTTTCACAATATGTTAGTAATACCTTAACCTTAACGGGACACTATTTCGATTTTACATATTTTTAATTATATTCGGTTTTCCTTATAAGCCAAAATCTATATTTTTATTTATCGAAATCAATTCTGATACTTTATTATATATCAAAGATTCTTGATAATGTCAAATATGACAAAATTGAGTTTGTGGAATTTGACATTACCGGAAAGAAATACTTATTTTGGATCCTTGATACTAAAATACATTTTAATTAAATGAATCTTAGAGCTACCATCAAAGAAGGAAATTAAGTATTTCTATAAGATCATGCAAAAACGTTGATTTTCCTTCAACACCATCTCCATAATGATTTAAAAAGTGAACACCTTACGGTAAAATATCTCTCTCATTCTATGAAATGAATTATAGGGGAGAGATATGACCACCAAAAAATTGTGATTATCTCGAAAGCTCGATATAATTGGATGCATCTGAGGTTGCAAGATTTTAAAACGGTTAGTGAATATAACTCCGTATTATTTAAAATCAGATCCTAGTTGAAACAGTGTTGAGAGAAAGTCACAGAAGAAGCCATGCTAGAAAAAACATTCACCATATTTTATGTCTCTAACATGCTCTTATAGCAGCAATATTAAGAACGTAAATTTACAAAATACTTTGAATTGATATCATGTTTTTTTGTTACTGAGCAAAATAATGAGCTTTTGATGAGAAATCATCATTCATGTCCAACCGAATATGAACCATTCCTTGAAGTGGATGTGATATCGTCGAGCACGTGGGCAGTAGTCGTGGAAGGAATTTCAAATACCCATGGTGCTCGTGTAGTAATCATCCAGCCCCGAATTCCCAAAAAATGGAAAACCTCATGAAACCACGAAAGTGGAATAATACTAGGAGTGAAACAAGAAAATGGAAAATATATACAAATACATCGTCAATAACCATTAAAATAATTGTTATATATGCAGTATGAAGGACATTGGTCGAATACCTGTTGTACGCCCAAACATTTAACCGACTTTTACCAAGCATCAACAAAAAAAATAAAAAAAGGAAAATAAATAGAAATGAACTTTACTCATAGTGATGGACTGGACCTAACTTATTATGATGTTGATTTCTTTGGAGGCCTTAGTGAAAAAATAGACTATTTGATTAATGATGAAAATACTGCTACTGAATGATACATCTTATATCAAAATTAAATAAAATATCATTTTGATTTTTCATCTATTTCTATTCATATTATTTATTTCTTTTATATTAATTGTATCTAAAATCAATATGTTATTGATCTCAATATGTTATTGATCTCAATATGAATAAGGGTGATATATTTTTTACTGATTGTACAACCACACAATTCTTCGAGATAAAAGATGCTTTTTATATTTGACATTAACAAATGTAAATGTAAGCATCATATCTACAACATCATAAGTATAGGTAATGGGCCACCGGGGCCAAAATGGGCATAACATTAAAATATTAAAAATAATAATAGTGATAACAGCTATACTGACTTTTGTTTATTTATTATTAAACGAAAATTTAGAACTGTTATTTCAGGCCCAGAAAGATGGGCCCACTTTGGAAAATATTCCATTGGGCCTAAGCCCAGGAGTTGATTGATCACATTAGGCCCGTTGGGACAATATTTTTTATTTGCTTTTTGTTTATCTTTCTTCAGTAAAAATGATTTAAGAATTAAGAGCGCAATATTTTAAAAATGGGGTTGAACCGATTCTCAAAACACAATTAAACCGGATTCAAAAAGTCAACGGTCTGACCAGTCGGATCCATCCATCAAATCTGATTTTTAAACCATTTATTGAAAGTCAAAGAAACACGTTAAGCATGGAGAAAGAAAAATAAAAAAGACACAATAATAATAAAAATTAAAGAATAGATTTAAAATTAATAAATTACTTTCATATATTTTAAAACTCCTTTTACTTATTTTTTATTTCCTATTGCCCCCTTTGGAAATCAAAACATAATATAAAACAATTAACCAAAGAATATAGAAATGGGAAATTATTATATGATCATTTTAAAAAATTTTAACTTTTCAGGTGAGAAACACAATACTTAACCTTTACATAGGTTTGATTGGAGCTTTCGGCCTAAAAGTTAGAGTTACCGACTCTTTTAGTTTATTTTTTCAAGAAAAATAAATAAATAGATAAATAAATAAGCATATGCTGGAAGTTCAGCCAAGGCGTTTAGTAGGTAAGAAAATTTTTACATTTTTATACATTATTTCCAGCAAGGAAAACGCGTTTAGTTACGAATAAGGCGAAGCAAATTTTGAAAGCAAAGAAAATGAATTATTTATTACCAGCGTTTATATATGAATAAAGCAGGTAAAGTTGTTTTCGCTTGTTTCAATTAAATTGGCCAAAAATTAAGCCGAGAATGGGGTTGAAAATGAAAACGATATTTTATTTGAAATTGAAGTCTGAAAGCGTATTACTACGAAAATGAAAACTAAATATTAGAATACATTGAAAATTTTCATATTCTGATTTTGGATAGAGTTGAAAATTTTCGTGAAATAAACGGGGCCTAAGTTGCCTATCCAAAAGGTAGAGTAATAAGTATGGTTTTCTTTTGAACAAATTTAGAAATTTATGATAATTGAATTAAAATCCCAGTACGATGATGATGATGATGGGTTAGGGTTGGAGGATGATTAGAGTAATTGCACAAAAAGATCAATCTAACAAAAAAAAACCAACTCAGGCATATGCCATACCACATGATCATAAGCCATATTCAAACGACGCCTCTCATCTAGTACCGTGCCGGCATCAGGCATGCGCAAGAGTTTATATAAGCTGCCTCTGCAATGCAAAACCAATATTCTTATTCAGTAATATATTTGATTCATTTTGCATGGCTTCTTGTTATTTGTTAACAGGGTATAAGGAAATAGCCAATGTATAAAAAATCATAAAGAACCTCGATAAGTATTCTGTAACTATGGACAGATGTGGAGGTTGAGTAACAGCACCCATAAAGAGAGCAATGTTTGGGTGCCTCAAGCGTTTCATGATTGATTGCAACCTGCCAATATCACACATGAGATGAACCGCAGACTCAAAATGATAATAACTCAATCCAAAAACAGTTCAACTGGACATATATTCATGCATTAAAAGTGGATTTATTTGGAGATGCAGGAAGTAGCTAAGTACCTCTCTTAAAAATTCCTCAGAGCGCTCTGCATGGAAATCTTGCTCCATGGGAATCTTGACAGCAACATCCTTAGAATACAAGCTTATAGGTAAGCAAGTGAACTAGTTAATCCTCTAAAATCCAGAGGAAATGATCACAAAGTCTTTTGTGTGTGTGTGTGTGTGCGTGCACAGGTGTGTTGGCACTACACGGAAAGAAGATGTAATTATATTAGAAAAAAAATACAACAGAACAATTACTTCTTCAAAAGTAAAGAAAAAGACATTTTCATAGCTACAAAAGACAATTATTCTAATAACGATACAAGAGACCCAAGAAAAGATGGCATTTTTTATTACTGTACAAGATGACAAATTGACAAATGTGCACCTTCTAAAACTAGTAAATTGTCTTCACATTAAAGAACGTCAGTAACACAACATGCATCCACGCTTACACAAAATACCACCTTAATAAAACAACACAGACACAACCACAAGATTCAGACTCAAATTCATGGTTGCAATTGACTTTTCCGCAGGACAAAATATATATTTTCCATTTGGTCACTAATGATGGGTATACCAAATAAACACATAACACCATATAAGGTGAGTATGATACAAATAAACACATAACAACATATAAGGTGAGAAATAAATGATAAAAATATGCAAATATGATATAAGATATATAAGTGCATAAAATAATTTATTAAAAAATTGTTTATTATCCCAAATGGCCGTGATATAATTTTGAGAAGTGCTAAAGGAATTTATTTGTCTATCATGCCTAACTTAAGTGGTAAAACGTTTATCGTTTCAAATAGACAAATGACATAAAAAAAAAAAAAGGGTTCCAAATCGAGTCCCGGTGGGAACAGTTTACTACTTTGAAACTAAAATGTATTTAAAAAAATTAATTGATTATAAAATTTATGAGATACTTAATTCAGGTGTGTTGGATATTTATTCGGTTTTGAATGAAATTAATTTCTTGTCTTAATTTTGAAACGTTCGCATAATGGTATTAATACCTTTTATTGGTGAATTGATTCCCCTTTTCATTGAATTTGAAATCGTCGGAGACTTCATTCCTCCTGTTCATCTCTTCTGTTCATCCTATAGTCTATATATAGAGTGTCAAAGCTTCAGGGGAAGACGCTGAAGTCTAGAGATTCCAAAGTTGTCCTTTTTCCTCTTTTGGTTCGTCAGTGGTAGAGAAAATTTTTCCCGTTTGTTGCTTTGTTGACCATTCTTCAAGTCATTTCATCATTGAAGACAGATGTCGATGTCATACTCTCCAAGCACCAGAGGAAATGACGAATATGTTTTAAAGAGATTGTGACTCCTCACAAGACTCGGCTTTTCTCATCTTTGTTCTTTGTTTTTTTCGATTTCTTTTCCCTTGGTTTATTAACGGTGCTCCGAGTTAATTGTGCAAGTGTATGCTCCTCTTACACCAGGCTTTGTTAACAAAAAAGAAGAGTTTTTCTCTTACAGTCGTCCGTTTGTCTCCCAGGAAGGTTCAAAGGGTACTTTCTCTCATGCAAGTTTCAGCCATTTATGCTCTATGCTTATGAGGAATCGTTTGTCTTGTTGTTGAGTGTCAATTTCATTCATGTGGGGGCATTGTTGGATCTTTCCTTGTCTGTTTTGAATGAAATTACCTTTTAAAACGGTTGTTTTTAAAATCCTTGAAAACATTTGCATTGATAGGTTTTAATCCTCTTTTCCGTTAGTTTGCTTGAAGCTACATCAGAAGGCCATTCAAGTCTTTAAACTGGTACAGGGTCCTTTTTAAAGAGAGTTCTAACTCTCTTTGGAAATAAGATTTTCCTTCAGTAAGATTTCTTCTGGGATAGAGATACTAACATGGTCTAGTTCGTCAAGAGTGACTGCAAACGAGGTGTTGCTGCCGTTAGTCATAAAAGATCGTTTTATCTTAGGAAGCAGAAGCTAAGAATTTCTCAAGGTACCATCGGAGAAGGCGTATCTACTTTAAAGAGATTTTGTTCTCACAAGACTCGAACTTTTCCTTTCCTTTGTAGTGTTTTTGGTTTTCTCTTGTAATCTTCTTTCTCTCCTTCTTCATTTTCATTTCAACGTATTCACATTTCTGTAATAGATTGTATCAGACAAACCTTATGTGCCTCTCACACTTAGGGAAAAACATTTTTCACTATAATAAATTATCTACGATACCTTAAGGGAAAACCTTGAATTGCTTTTTCAAGATATGTTTAATTAGTCAACATCTAAACCTCAAATTAGATAATAACTAGATATTAATTCCATCCTATATTTCCACTAAAGTTGATGCAAAAACTAGGAACATCAAAATAAGCACTTTTTTCATGTCCCTTGCATATAGTAAGTACTTCCCCTCCAAAGTTGTTTGTTCTACACTTATTGCTCTAGTCAAACTCTATCATGATAGGAAGGTCATGTGGGATTAATTTATTAATTATCGACTAAACATAATCATATTACAATTAATTAATTATGGACTAAGCATAATCATATTACAATTTTAATTGTATAATTATGCATGTTAATTATAGGTCATTTATGATATGATTTAATATTAACTAGCCATATGCTTATGGTTCTATTTTCTCCATTACTTTGGTAATCTCATTGGACCAAAGTCCAATTATTCACTTGTGTTCTATATATATAAGTAAATAGAGCCATATAATTTTTTTTAAAAAAAAGGTTTGATGGAACACACTTTCGGTATAAGGAAAGATCTATCTTCAACTCTAGCATTTCTTTGATTTCGTCCCTTACATATTTGGGAGACTAATGACGGTCAACATGTTATCTACCAAGTACGAATTGATATGCTTGTTGCAATTAGAAGATATTTTAAAATTATATTTGCACCTTCGAGAAACGTATAATTTTAAAATTAATAAAATCCGATAAATTAAAAAAAAACGAATCAAGTGTGTTTAATTGTGAAAGGAATTTAAGATTATAGAAGGTAAATACAAAATATGCTTCATCAGAATCTTGACTTTATAGAATAGTCAAGACCTTTAAGAGCATCTCCAGTAGTTAGCAAAAAAAAATGCATCTAAAGCCATATTTTTGGCTCGAGGTTCTTTTGAGATTTGGAAATTTAAGTTTTAATTAAGCATCTCCAGCGTGAAGCGTCCCCAAAGTTAAAATGTATCCTAAATCTATTCCAATTTACCCTTTCTCTTCCTTAATAATTACATCATGTACCCTTCATTCATTTATATCACTCCATACACTATAAAATTGATTTAAGATAAATAAATATTTAATTAAAATTTAAAATAAATATAAAAATTCAATTAAAAAATACATTTGGCCATAAATATTTAATTAAATCGATAAAAATAAATATAAATATTTTGAATTAATAATTTCAATAAGATTCAAATAAATATATTATATGATTTATGTTTTTTTCATTTATTAATAATATTTTATTTATAATATTATAAATTGAAAATAATTAGAAGTTAATAAAAATATTTGTAGGCTAATAAAAATATGATTTATGGTTTTTTCCCCTTATTGATAATATTTTATTTATAATATTATAAATTGAAAATAATTAGAAGTTAATTACTAATATTTGTAGGCCTTAAAATAAATTAATTCATATCATTAAAAGAATTTTATTTTAAAATATTCACAAAAATATGATTTATGTTAATAACATTTTATTTATAATATTATAAATTGAAAATAATTAGAAGTTAATAAAAATATTTGTAGGCTAATTAGTTGTAAAAACATTGGTTTGGGTCAAAGCAGCGTCGTTTGTCCTTTTTGAGCAAAGCGAGCGCCGTTTGGCTCGACAATATTTTTTTTTAATTTTCGCCTATACCAAAACGACGTCGTTTTGTTTAAAACTGTTTCAAAACAACATCGTTTTGGAGCAGCTTTCCAAAACTTGAAACGGCGTCGTTTTGGGTAATTGACCGCTGCTTCAAAACGGCGTTGTTTTGGAGCAGTTATGGCTTGAAACGACGTCGTTTTGAACCTTATTTAAAAATAAATAAAGCGAAGCGACTTCGTTTGTCTCTGAAAAGCAAAACGGCGTCGTTTAGTATGGCACTTTGCTTCAAAAGCGGCCAGACCTGGCATTCTTCCACTTCCACGATGCGAACCGGTTTTTGGGGGAAGGGGATGGGGGAGTGGGGGGCGGCCGGCGACCCTCATGGGCCGGAGAACTCACCAGATTAACGGAGGTAGCCGGCTCGGCCAGATTGACGACCGTTTTGGACAGACAAGCGAGCGTGGTGTAGACGTGGAAGGTTGACGGCGACGGCGACGTTGCGGCTTGCCTCCAATTGGTTGGCTTTCCTTCGAATTCTTCTGTGGTTACAGTTTTTTTCGATTTCCCTCAGATCTAGAAATCGTTTCCATTTGTTTGGTATTTATAGAATTTTTGTTGGTCGGGGAGTTAATGGTTCGAGTGAAAAGTTTGTTTTTGGGTGAAGTTCTACGTATTGAGTATGCCAGTTTGCCTATTTGGATTTGGTTCAAAATCTGTTGGTTCACGGGTGTGATTTTCGGCTCCCAACGGCTATAATATTGAGGGTAGAATGGGTTTTTTTCTGTGTGTTTGCTGATGGCGAGTGATCGATATATTTGGCGATTTTTGTGAGTCATTGTTCACGACCAAATTTTAGCTCCTGTTTTGGCTAACTGATGGAGCACCATTTTTCCGTTTAGCATCCATATATGGCTTTGGCTCCTGGTTTTGGCTGACTGCTGGAGTTGCTCTAAACTAATACTCTAAAAGGTAATGAAGTGGTTGGCTTGTGAATGCCGCGTAATTCGATATCTTTGAGCGAAAAAATCATGGAGTCGAGTAGACGGTGATAAATAATGATAGGTATTTTGATAAAATAAATGTAAAATAAAATTATTCAAATTCTATATTTAAATAAATGTAAACCTTAAAATACATAACGTAATACCCCAACTCTAAACTAAGAGCACTATTATCAATTCACATATATGACTATAAAACCATACTTATAAATGACATATTCAAATATAACATTCTAGCAACAAAAATCCTTCTGGTAGTTTACAAACATTCAATTCCAAAGCAAATAAAGTAGTACAATAATTTTAAGTCTTTCAGCAAAGATATTTTTCACTTTGGAAGATTAAATTGTGTTGTAGTATTTGAATATGTTTGTTGCAATAAGTGTTCTGACACAGAAAAAAACCTTACAACTGATTTATTAATCCAAAAAAACAAAATATTTAAGGCACTCCTATGGTCGCGGCCAGCCTTAAACCGCGGCTATAGAGCGTCCTATAGCCGTGGCCAGACTCAAAATGCTGCTATGGAGCAGTTTAATAACCATATATAGCCTACAGCTAGGGTCGGGCTTGACTGCGACTATAGCCTAAGATTTTAGTTGCCTGTGCAAGCAATCTCGCGTCGATAACATTTGGTTACACCATCTATGGCAGCATCATGCCGCGGCTTCTTTAATTTGCGGCTATATGTTATAGCCGCATTACTTATTACATTTAGCCAGGGTCACTGATCGCGGCCATAGCCTCCCTTTCTTTGTAGTAACGATTACGGATTCGTAGCCAGTATGTTATCTACGATGCAATTGATATCTTACATTATTTCAATAAAATTTATTATTTTGTAGCCTCTTTATTGGGTCATTTGATTATTGATCCCGATTGTTTTGTGTCAAATAAATATTCTTGGTTTTTACAAAAATAATTTAGCAATTGGTATCAGAGGCGTTTTAATTGACATTGAAGCTGTCAAATATGTTTCGTTGCATTTTTTGGGTTTTGCTTGAATGTGTTGTCGGTCGCAAAACCATGCTATCGGAAGTGAAATCGTTATCGGACAATTCATGTCCTTTTCTCTTTCTTTTATTATTCGTTTTTGTTTATAGCAGATTTAATGATGAAATCTTGTATGTCTGTTTGTAGTACAAAAACAAAACAAAACGCAATTTTTGACATAATCACGCTCTGAGAAGCAGTTCTGTCCGGACTAAAATATCTCTCATAGGATTCCTTTGAAATATATTTTGATTAGTTGAGAGTTTAATTAGTTGAACTCATTGGAGATTATTTTTGCCAAGTGTAATTGATTTTGATCAACGAGATATCTACAGGTTGTAATTGATAACGAATTACTTTTAATGAATTTGTATTTACTAAATGTTTGGATTAGATTGATCGTTTTTTTTTTTTATTGTTTTGATTGAACTATAATGTATGGGATTTTTTGAGATTTTCAAGTGTTACTTAAATGCCAGGTCCTAAGATTGATCAATTCCCATGAACTATACTAGTCTCGGAAAGTTTTTTTTTTTTTTTTAAGTGGAGACCAGCATCTCAAAGTAATTTAATTTTTTTTTAAAAGGAGAGTTGTATCATCCACTGTATAACATAGATATTTTTTTGTATATATTTTGATGGCTCAAATTTGAAGATTTTTAACGAGCTTTTATTCATATGGCCGAGGCTTTTGTGGCCTTATTCGGCTCTGAAAATTGAAGAATAGAGACGAAATTCCGTCTCTAATTGAAAATAGAGATGGAAATAGGAAGGAAATTTTCCGTCTCTCATTTAGTGTCTCTAAAAATTAGAGACCAAAATGTTAAAGTCTCACATTTTTAGAGGCGGAATGATTCATTCCGTCTCTATTTTTAGAGGCAGATTGAGACTCTATCTCTAGAAATAGAGATGAATCTTGAGTTAAAATCTCACATTTTTAGAATCGAAACGTCCCTTAAAATGCTGCAAAAATAGAAAGCGGAATGGTATTAAAGTCTTTAAAAATAGAGACGGAAAATCAGATCAAATAAGCTAAAAATAGAGAATAGGAATGAATTATTCCGTCTCTCTATTTTTATTGAATTTTTTTAAATATATTAAAATAAATAATAGTAAATTTAAATTTTCCTTAATTTTATATAATGAATTTCATCTCTAATTTATTGGAATTTTTTTTTAATATATTAAAAATAAATAATATTAGAATTTAAATTAGTCTTAATTTTATATAATGAAAAAAATTAAATAAACAATAAATAAATATGAAAATATTGTATTATATAATGTATTAATATATAAAAAGTGTAGTGAGATTAAAAAAAAAAAAAAGATAATAATTCTAAAAATAATAACTAAGATAGAGGAGAACGCGGACGATCAGTAGACGGTGCTTGCGGTCGACGAGGTAATCACGGCTAATGAAGTCCTCCGGCTATTGATACGGTCCATTAATGCTTGACCGTACCGCGTAGATCAATGACCTCATTGGTAGTTCTGCAAGCCTACTGGCCCAGTAGTGGAGGGGAGGAGGGACGCATCGCGAATAATGAAACATTCGAATTACAAACCAAAGACTACGTCCACGCGATCCTACCTCCAAACGACCTCATAATATACGAGGCATGATCCAGCATTATCGTCGTTCATGCGGTGACTACGAGACTCTCTACTACTCGCTCTATGTAAAAATTAATTGAATGTTATGTAAATAGTAAAATGAAACTAAGAGGTTAAACGAAAATGAATATTAAGTTTTGAAATTAAGCGTCATGGAATTTGTCTAGCACGATCGTGACGAATGTCACTGCGGAGTCATGATTCGCGTATGAGTGTGTAAAACAACTCCTTGAGGATAGGAGTGGCCGACCCTTAGAAGACTCTAATAACAAGAATACATGTAGATATGTATTGTTATTTTTAACGCCAGCGTAATAGAAATATGAGTCCCGACACTAACAGTTGTCCATAATTTAAAAAAATTTATTGAAATTTCCCACATATTTAACAAACCTGCATTCAAACATCGAGAAATACATTTACATTATATTATCACCCATGAAATCCATATCCAAACTCCTTTCACAATTTATTGCCATCCTCCTTCATTCGATCAAAGCGTTATGATTATGAGTCCCAGCACTAACGATTGTCCATAATTTAAAGAATTTGGCTTGAGAATTTCCCCTATATTTAACAAACCTCTGTTCGAGCATCGAGAAAATACACATTTACATTTTATATTATCACCTATAAAAATCCATATCAAACTCCTTTCACAATTTATTGCCCATCCTCCTTCATTGATCAAGCGTTATGATTATGAGTCCCAACACTACTTGATTCTCCATAATTTAAAAAAATTTAAAATAGAATTTCCCTTTATATATTTAACAAACCTCTTGTTCAAACATCAAGAAAAATACATTTACATTTATATTATCACCCATAAAAATCCATATCAAACTCCTTTCCCAAATTTATTGCCCATCCTCCCTTCCATTCAAAATCAAACGTTATGATTATGAATCCCAACACTACTTGATTGTCCATAATTTAAAAAAATTTACTGCAGAATTTCCCTATATATTTAACAAAACCTCTGTTGAACATCAAGAAAATACATTTACATTTATATTATCACCCGTAAAAATCCATATCAAACTCCTTTCACAATTTATTGCCCATCCTCCTTCATTCAATCAAGCGTTATGATTATTATCAAGAGTTTACTGCAACTATTAAGTGAATAAATTTGTTCATACGAGTAACAAGCTAATGCAATATGGACTAAATAGTATCATTTGAGAAGATAGATATGTGAGAACTTACAAGTGCATGTCGGCATGCTCTTGATGAGACTTAATGTTCCTCCCAGTGTGTATGGAGCAGCTAGCATACGGTCGCCATTGCAGTAATTAGGTGATCGGCGATGGTAACGACTTCGGGATGATGACCCGACTAGCGCATGGAGTTTGCCCCGAATGTCTTCCTTATATACCTTAGTCGTTCACCTTTTGCGTGCGACTTATTAAGAAAATCCCTTGTAAGAACACGGGCTCGTTTCTCCCCAAGCGCCGTAGATGAGGTGATTGATGGAAGAATTCCCAATAAAAGATTTACGAAGGATTTTTAATGAACAAAGCGGATGGTATAATATATATATTCCCGATATTACTATATAATTTAGATTATATAGTAATTAACACTCTAAAAAGTCAAAATATTTTAAAATAAGTTATTTACACAAAAACTCGAGTAGAACATCTTTTGTCTCTGAAATATTTTCCACAAATATCCATTAAATTATAATCTCTCCTTGAATGTACCGGAGTCATTTGTGCGTGAGCACGTACTGAAAGGATAAATATGGATGAGAGCGAGAATATAATTGTGCGATTGATACACCTATGACGAGTATGTTAAAAATTTATAACTCACTTGTTTTAAACCCGATGACAATATATCCGCCCGTCAGCGCCCGGCCGAACGACGTGGACCTTGAGCGGTGCTCGGTGATTCGCTGCGATGGTTCCAGGCGGATTCTACGAACTAAAGCCGGTGGGGCGTCGTTGCAGCTGAGGATGGCGGGCATGGATCGCGGCATGAAGATGCCATGCCCATACGAGGAGGTGCTGATGCGAGGAGATGATCCGTCCCTTATTTATTCGCTCCTAATATGAAGCGAGCACATCGACCCTCGGAGGTTGCATCGATCTGATCCGCCTCTATTATTCTCATGTTTTTGAAAATAACAATCATAATTAGACATTAAATTATTACATATACATGATTATCTAAGTCAATAGTAAATGTCTAAATTATATAAGTTAGTGAAACATAAATAACTAATGATATTAGAATTATGCGTTTTACTCACGTGGGCGAACAATTATTCTCTATCATCGGCATTATTATCACAATTTTCTTCATTTTCCAAGTAATTAGAATCAAATTCGCTTTCCAATTCAGATGTAGATTTGGATTCCTCGTCGAGATCAATGTCAACAAATTCATTATCATACTATTCAAGGTTAAATTATCCTGTATGTAGAGTTTCATTTATTTCATGACCCTCCACCTCCCTCTTCTGAAGGCCTCGCATAAATTGGTTGTCTTGTCTTACGGCTTTCATTTCAAGTATGCTTACAGGTTTTGCCTAAGCCTTAACTTGATCATTTATCTCGTCTAAGGCTAAGAAAAGGAAGAATTAATACACAGGTTGCTTGCGTGCTTGACCACCAGGTTGAGTGCAAGTCTTCTCCTTTGATTGATTTCGAGCCAAGTTGTAGGCCACAGTTGACTTTGATTAAGACATTGGGTGTTGGATCAAACCACTTTGCGCCGTAGCACACAATGTTTTATTGGCAAGCGAGGTATTCAATTTCGAAGATTTACGTAATTTTACCATAATCCATCAATTCACCCATAATGCAAACTCCTTGTTTTGTGAATTTGCCTGTGTTACCATGCGATTGTGTATGATATTTGAAGCCGTTGATAAAATAAACCGGGTAAGATTTAACAGTACGCAAAGGTCCTTTAGCAACGTCGGATATGAAATTATTTTCAATTGGATTTTGTGACGCTTGCATAACGAAAATGTTAATTGCTATTTAATCCATTTACATAAAAAAAATTATATGGTACGTGTTGTAATTTGCAATCGAAACTTACATATATCTTGAACCATGAAGGGAAGTGTTTTTCGACTTCCTTATTGATATCATTTTAAATTATATGTGGCATAAGCTCCCGTAACCATTCCTCATATAAATTGCATCCAACCACAGTAGCAATTACATATCCATTTTAGTTGCAATAAACAAATTAGCAATTTCAAACGATAAATTACGCTTCTGCGCACCAAATGGTTGAATTTCTTTTAAAGTCGTAATATGTAACCATGTCTGACATCTAGTTCATAATCTGTAAGCATTCTTATAGTTCCACGTCCATGTGATCTGCACGGATACGTAATATCGTAAATTTCCTTCATTGGCACTTAGTTATACCATTGTCGGTACGAGGAATTTTCGACCGGCGTGATAACATGCGACTCAAAATAATGAGAACAAAATGTACATGACGAGTATGCATTGCATATAGAACCTTCAACTGAGCTTTATTTTGACATTTTTTTCTAAATGACTGGGCTACCACATGAAATTTGTTAATCACGTTAACATCAGCCTAACAAATTGTGAATATATATATATTTCAAGAATTGACATTTACCTTTCGAATGGATACATCCATCTACCTTTGAAGACGGGTCTGCCGGGTTTGGCCTCATGTTAAATATGCAGGTAAATATTCCATAATGTCAAAAAAGCTCGGTGGAAATATTCCCTCCAATTTGCAAATGATTACCGAAATTTCTCCCTCTAGTTTTTCCATATCAACCATTGTTATCTCAGAGGAAGTCAAGTTTTTGAAAAATAAGATCAACTCAGTTATTGCTTCCCAAACTTTAGAGAATGACGATTCACGGCGGCCGGCGTCGGCGCTGTATGGCAGTGGCAATCCGCGAAATACTTCATTCCAAACAATTTGAATTTTCTCATATCAACACACCTCGCTAAGTTTGACACATATCAATCCGGGAATTTTATATTTTTCAACCAACCACATAACACTTCTTTTTGTCTTTTATCCAAAGTATAACAAGCTTTTGGATATTTACCAGTGCGAGAATCCCTATCCAACTCGTTTCTTTTACAGTACAATTGCAAATCTACCCGTGATTTTGCATTGTCTTTGCTCCTCCCTGCAATATTCAGTATCGTATTGAAAATATTGTCGAAAAGGTTTTTTTCTATGTGCATCACGTCCAAATTATGTCTTATTATATTTGTCTTCCAATACGGCAAATCCCAAAAAATACTACGTTTTCGCCACCCAAATTTTTTTGAAATGATACTATTGACACTTAAACTTCAACTACATTTACTTTCATCAACCCCAATTCCTCGGTCTCTTGCAAATATCCTCACCGGATATTACGTGATGGAGGAGGGCAAGGACAACTTATTCTTAAAGAAATCTCTGTTTGTGCGTGCAAGGGTGATTTGGAAGGAGAAATTTTACGCTGATTATCAAACCCACGATATTTTACACCCATTAGCTAGATAAAATGCATCGGAATCATTTCCACAGTAAGGGCAAGCCAATTTCCCAGCCGTGCTCCAACTCGACAACATAGCATATGCAGGAAAATCGCTAACAGTCCACATCAAAGCTGCTCTCATCATGAAATTTTGTTTCAAGGACACATCATATGTGAGCACACCGACTTCCCATAATTGAAGCAATTCGGATATTAATGGCTGAAGAAAAACATCAATCCCTTGCTTTGGATTCAGGACACAGCACGATTATTGTCGGGAACAATATCAGCCTCTTTCATGCACATCGGCGAGTATACGGAATTAAGATGATTGGCCCACGATGAGTATTGTTGGCTGATTGCCCCAGAATTTGAAATCCATCTGTGCTTAAACCCAGCCTCACATTTCTACTGTCGGAAGCAAAATATGGGTGAATGTCGTCAAAATGTTTCCATGCAACGGCATCCGATGGATGGTTCATTACTCGTCACATGCGATTTCATGATTCGTTAGCGCCACCTCGTGCGAGATGTAAATTAAGCATCAGCGAATACAACTCGAGAGTCTTAGAGTAATAGGAAAATAATACATCAAAACATGACACTAATTTATGCTTCCTATTAGAATTGGTGGCTTGAATCTCGATTGATTGC
This sequence comes from Tetrastigma voinierianum, assembly GCA_016808115.1. Taxonomy (NCBI): domain Eukaryota; kingdom Viridiplantae; phylum Streptophyta; class Magnoliopsida; order Vitales; family Vitaceae; genus Tetrastigma; species Tetrastigma voinierianum. The sequence goes on from JAEQBH010002502.1 coordinate 356,789, forward strand.
AAAATTTGCAACTCATTATCACGTCATCCCAGGAAAATCATACATCTACTGGCGAAATGACAATCGATTTTTCAATTGCGAGCAGAGACTCAGAGGAGTAACTTCATTTCATAAGCGTCGACCATATTATTGTCGGGTGGGTAGGGTCATTGTTGTACCCGCGGCGAGGATTTCGTTCAGAAGCCGATCGAGAAATATGACCTTGATTTAATATTTAAAATTCGACAGCAATCCCAATTGTCTTATCACATCCGGGCTACAATTCTGGTGGTACTAGAAATGTCGAAAAGTCTTGGCATCTGGAGTTGGAGTTCCTCTGCACCTTTGCCCTAAATTGAAATTTGAATTGAACTTAATTGCGTCGAAACCATTTGCACATATGGATTCTGCGTATCACAAACATTGTCAGTCGCTGTCTGAACCCCTAGAACACACATCGGATCGACAACACCCGTTCCAACTTCCGCTTCTAGACGAGCTACTAATTAATGGCTCTCCATGCCTTGTCCATTCAAAATAATTGAGCCTGAAATCCCTTTTTAGTATATGGAGATGCACCTCCTCCGTTAGCGAGATAACATACATGTTTGCATACTTGCATGGACATCTAATTTTCAAAGCGTCCATGTATCTGGAATTTGAGAACTGCGTATTCTATAAAGTGTTGAACTCCTTCAGCAAATTCTAAATTAATATACCCATTTGGTGTTAATCTTCAAATACATCCAACTTCTGTCCATATTACTCATTAATATTAAACTGCTTAGCAAAAATCATAAGGTAGAAGTTAGTACCATCACGTGTCAATTATTGTATTTTATTTGAACTCAATTCTCTAGCCTACTATTTTGCTTTAATCACACACATTAGTTTTACATAATGATTCATTTCCACGGAAAATTAGAATCATAAATATTTTTGTAAAACGAGATGAGTTCCATACGGGTCCACTATCCCCTGTCAGAAACATTATCAATTTTAACGCCGGTAAATATCAACGATCGCAACTCCGCAACTTATGGTATGACTTACACATATTTATCTCATTAAAACAATATTACAAAAAATTTTAATACTTTTAAAAATATATTTTAATACACAACACACTTACCTCGGCAGCTTATTTGGTAAGCCCACGGTGTCGGCACGTACAACAAGTCAAAGCCAATCCGAGGGCGGTTGTGGTAGGTACATGGAATGACAAATAAAAAATAATTTATATATATTACCTTCTTCTTAAGTATGACCTGATAAACATACAAATTTGAACCTATATAAACTATATTTATATCATAAAGAATTAAAAAACCTTTTCTAACTTGTATATCAATACATACTTAATAACAATTATAAACCTTACCCAAAATAGTATGTTTGTCATATTGATTTTTTTTTTTTAAGTTAATATCACAATCATCTGTAATCATTGGCTGCGACATTTAACGAGAAATTTCAATCTTGAAGTATTGATGATTACGGCGCATGAGGTCAAAAATGTATGCTAACATCTAGACACATTAGTTTGAACATTATTTGATCGGGTAGCTAAGAAGAAAAAACACGACTAACTAGCTCCTAACATAGAATTTGTCGAGGCTCATTTTTTAAAGTGTAGGTTGCATTCATGCAGCTGAAATATATGTTTAGATTCGGCATGATTTGCATTTAATTTGATTTTTGATTTTTTTTGTGCGATATTCATTGGTTAATAAAGCGATCAATTTCCGTGAGATAGATTCTTTCTGAGTTATCTAAAAGAAAAAGGGAAATCCATAAAACACTGGATCAGACAGAATCAGCTTTTGAAGAAAGGTAATGGTCAACTCAATAGGTAATGAAGATGCCTCATAAGTCATAATCGACTTTTAAAGTCTTATTTTGTGTTTTTATGTCTAAAAGCGAAATCTTTAAAGATAATGTGTAACATTGCATTTAAATTCGATATGGATGAGTTAGAGACAAGGGTATCGAAGTGATACCTCGAGAGCCAAGCATTCTAAGTTTTCCCATGGAGATGCATTCTATGTATTATTTCTGTCCTCATTTTAGAAATGTAGAGCCAAAGACTATATCGACACTTCAAAAACCCTAAGGGCGAGTTTTCGACCGTTCATTGCAGCAATTTAAATCATACTCTTGATAGTATATACACAAGGTACCTCCGAGGAGAGCCGAGCATATGCACAAAAAGTTACGACACTAAGGGAAACAGCTTATCACAGTGTTTCACCAAATAAACTAAGAAGCGCCGGCTCATGGCAATTATAAACCTTACCAACAAAAAAATCAGAAAAATCAACTTCCTTATATTTCTAAATTTGTTTGTAATCGATGTATAAAGACAGAAAAATTGAAAGAAATTGAGGATAGAAGTAGAAAATGGACACTTAAGGAAGAATATTTCATATGTTTCTTGAGTTAAAGCAAGCTCCTGAGATCATAGAATTTCTCTGACACTTAGTCGGACACTAGAAAATGACGAGAAGAGGAGAGGCAAAACACTAAACATGATATTCAAACAAATCCCAAAAATCCTTCAAACAAATTCGAAAAAATCTCAAGCCCACCAAAATCGGATATTTGACTAAAAGCGAGAGAAGAGGCGTTTTGTCTTACCTACGGTGAGGCGCTAGGTGATGGGGAGACCTAGCGGCGGTCGGTGTTGAGTGGTGGCGCCGGCCGGCGTAGGCAGTATGAGGAGCAGCGTCGGCGTCGGCGTCGAGCGTCGCGGGGAGGAAGCCGGGATTGCTCTCGACGGGGAGGAAAGGGAACAGGCGTCGGTGGCGGGGAAGCGAGACCAGACCTTGACGGGAAGAAAGGGAGAAGGGGAAGGGCGTGAGAGCGGCCGCTGATGTGGGTATCCTTCGGACCGCGGTGGGGAGGGGCGGCGCGAGGTGAAACGAGGAGGGAAGGGAGAAAGGGAAAAAGATAAAGGAGAGAAGGAAAGAATAGGGGAGGGAAAAATGTCGAAAAATAGAGACGGAAAGGAGTTCTGTCTCTGTTAGAACCAGGAAAGCAAATACCGTCTCTATTTAGATACGGCAAAAAAATTCCGTCTCTAAAATACAGTAACAGCTCTGCGTAGCGCCTTATGAATTTAATTGGTTTTAAACACACGCCTATTATAATTTATTTCTTTTAATGCAAATTGTTTATGCTATATGATAACATGATATATTTTGCATGTTGTGTTGCTTCACATAGTTACAGTATGGCCTTTTTGACCCGATGTGATTGGCGGGTTATTATTATTGTTTTTACAAGGGTTGTAATTATTAATCTGACTTGCATCTTAGTTTTGTTTTGTTGTAATTTTTATTTTACTATTAGTAGTATTTTTAATTGTTGTAATAAAACAAGAGACGGTATTTGCTTCCGAATCTCTATTAGTCTCTATTTCGGTCTCAAAATTTGGAGGAAGCTATCGCTTTAAAGGCGAAGTGAGGCAGGAGCACTTTCCGTCTCTATTTAGAGACGGAAAAATATTCCGTCTCTATTTAGAGACGGAAAAGTATATATTCGGTCTCAAAATTTGGAGGGAACATATCGCGCCACTTTTAGAAACGGAAATTTAAGTGAAATTTTGGTAAATACCAACAAAACCAGAGAAAAATTTCCGTCTCTAAATTTTCGTCTCTATTCTTCAATTTTCTTGTAGTGTCAATTTGCGAACTTTTAGAAAAATTTTACCCCATTAAGTATTAAATTTGGTTTTGGCACAAAATTGAATTTTTACGTAACCTGTCTTTTCTTTGTTTTCCTCATATTGTTTTAACAATTTATGTTTGTGTCATTTGTGATTATAGCATCATATTGTAAATAAGATTAAATACTTATGAACTTTGGTAAAATTGAGAAATATTGAATGCTTTAGAACTTGCCTCTTGTGAGTCTAAGCATGTCGGATATTTTTTTTTGGAATTGATGCTGCAATTATAATTTTCCCGTCTTGTGCATCAATTTTGCTAAGATCCATACGGATAGTTAAGTTGTCATATCGATTACTTTATTATTTGGTAGGATGCTTAGTTTGGTGAAGATATTTAATTTGGTGAAGAGATTTCACTAAGTGTCATCCTTAGCGCAGATTTTGCTACTCATCGATTGGGAAATTAATGCGTTGGTTGAGCGGTTGGTGAGTGTTTTTACGTATACGAGTTTTTGTATTTTTACCGAACTCTAGCATTTGGTTATGGGTCATTTGGTAAGCCGAATAATGGAGCAATTTGCATGTTTTTGTTTTACATGTATTTTTGACATTGTTCTTTTCATTTATTCTTCAGCTATGAGCTTTCCTCAGTTCTCTATCATCACAAAACTTAATGGGGCTAATTACAAGCAATGAGTTAAATATCTCATGATGAATTTAGCTTGATTATGGCGGGCAGGCTTTGAAAGTTGAAGGCTCTCAAAGAAACCAACTAGCGAGGATTACTTGAGTGAGAAAAAGTCCTATGAGGATTGAGAGTATTCTAACAGTTGTTGTTTGATGATCATGAAAAACCATATGGAGGACTTTATTTATGAAAGCATTCCCAAGACTAAGAATGTAAAGGAGTTCTTGGATGTCATTGGTAAGAAATACACAAAGTTCTCGAACAATGAGAACTCCACTTTCTATGATTGGACAAGTGGGGTACAAGGACACATTGATAAAATATTAACTTGTTACAACAAGATTAAGACTATTGGTATGGAGTTTGACTCAAATTATATTGTTTAGTTGATCATGGGGACTTTGCCTTCGCAGTTTGACAATAATCAGGTCAAATTATAGTAGCCAGAAAACGTTAACATTAGAGAATGAAATTTACGATCACCCGCTAAGGAGAGGAAGATATGAAGAAGGAAGGTCGGGAGTATTTCTATGGTGATTACCCCGAGGCAATGGGAGTAAGAAGAGAAAATATCCTTATAATACGGCTTCAGTGAGGAAAGTACGTCGAGACGAATCACGTGTTTATCCAGGGTGGTAACTAAAATGTCTTCTACTTCTAATGCCCCTAAGAATAAGAGCTTTAAGGGAAAATGCAACTATTGCCACAACTTTGGGCATAAGAAGATAGATTGCAAGAAGTTGAAGACCGTTTAAGAAAATAAAGGTGATGATAAGTAAAGAAAGTCGACTAGTCGGGAGTAGTGCGCGTGGCAGGAAGCGACCGCAGAGTTCAAGTTGTTTATTTAAGAATTATTAGGTGCATCTTAATATGAAAAAATTTATTTTTTTGCAAAATGTGGCGTTCATTTCTCATTAGAAGAGAGATTTAATATATGCACCTATCTAGGATAGAAATGGATATAATTTTCTTTGGAATTAGAAAAGAAGTTGAGAATTCATATACGTCACTCTTTATTGATTGATAATGGAACACTTTATGAGAATCTTTGTGATTAGAGTTGTATATTTGCTTTCTCTTTTTCTCCCTCTTGTTAATATTGTTAGTAGGACAGCGTTGAGATTGAAAGAAAAGTTTTCAATTCTTTGACTTCTGAAATAGTGAGTCATATTTCGAGAAGAATAGAGATTAATTAATGATGAGGTTCTTTACGTAGCGACCCTGGCCGGTCCCCACCCAGGTTGTAAGATCGAACCAAAACACAGGGGACGCTTGTTTGGTCTTTTATTTATCTTTTTATTAGTTTCTTATTCTTTTCAAAAATGTCGCGACCGAATCCTTGGCAGGCCGAATGGCGGATCGAGTTGGAGCGATTTACTCGACCGTTTTCATTTATCTTGTCAAAACATTTTATTTACGTCATTTCCTTTTAGATTCTTCATTTACATGGAAGCATTTCAAATGGTAGGCTCATAACATTTACTTTTATACAAATTGTTTACAAAATGGCGTATCATGCCTTTACAAAATGATAACAAAACATTAGTTCAGAGTTCAACTCATTTGTTCACAAAATTTCAAATGTTCAAAAGATATGCTATGCAAATGACGGGGTATATACTTATACGCCGCACTCTCTCTATGACTTTGCACTTCTTGATCTTGTCTTCTTTTATGTTTACTCGAAACCTGCGCATAGATAAAAACTACACGCTAAGCATTTTCATGCTTAGTGGTTCTATGCAGTTCTATTCCAATTTTCAATTTAACTTGACATGCATTTATCTTAAAATCATGCCTTTTATATCAAACTATATTCATGTTTATTCATTTCACATGCTTTCCGCACAAATCATTGATCATATTCAAATATGCATTTTCACATGTGACCGAATCATTGGCAATTCAATTCATGAGATTCAAACGTACACTCTTAAAGATGTGTTTAGTTTACAAATCTCATTTACACTCATCAAAGCTTGTTATTTGACTTTGACTATACAATTCTCATTCATGACAGATTCTATTCAGTGAATCTCGTCCTTTTAGTCATTAGGTAATGTGCTTACACATTTAACAAATTCGGTTCCACAATACATATACTTATACATTTAACAATTTCAGTTTCCCATCATGTCGGATGTTGTTTGGTATACCCCGACATGTGGTATCTAAATGCCATACGCCATCATGACGGATGCCGATTGGTGCATCCCGCCAAGTGGGACATTGGACAATTTCGGATTTCTTCGCGTGGATTCCACGTCGATTGTTGCATCCCACTGTGTCGTTTCATTCTAGATATCGATTCAATTCAAGATGTCAAGAATTGACCGATTCATTTACAATTCGATTTATCATTCATATGCATTTTGTTGTCAAACATTTCAAATATCACATTTTCCAATCCATATGCACTTTCGTATTATCGTTTCAAAGATATACTCATTCTATATACTCATTTTATATACTCATTTCATGTACTCATTTCATATTTATTTGGTATACTACCAAAACACTTGAAATAAGGATAGAGGTCAGTGAACAAACTCGAAGCCGCTGACTCCTTTCCTTCCCTTCGATCTCGGGCCCCAGTAAGAAAGGATCTCACCGTCCCTAGTCAATAACAATTATGCCACTCTTAGTGGATAAGCGATTATTAAACATATTTAGTGAATTTCAAATTTATCTTTGTTAACGGTCTTGGGTTAAGACACTAAGTCTGCCAGAAGACGAACTCGCCGAGGCGAAGCGAAGCTTCGTCAAGGCGGCGAGGTACAGTATATTTTTCATTTAGTTTTATCCTTATTCGAACCTCCTTTAATCATTTATTAGGGTCCTTAAACTATCGATGTACGAATACAAGGCTTTCGAAACAAAAATCCAAAAATCTTTGCCTCTCGTGAATAAAGGCCTCGCCGCGGCCAGAGCAAGGCTACGCCGCAACGAACCCGAGGGGAGACCTTTACCTCTTTCGTCCGCTCGGCGAGGCAACCTTTGTTGCGGGCGCAGGCGTCACGTAGGGTGCCCTTTGTCGCTAGCCAGTGGCCTGCGGTTTCGTTTCGTATTTTTAGTTCTCCTTTTACATTTTTCTCCAAAATCCTTAAAACTCAAAATAAATCATGGGAAACACTCCCAATAACATCTTAATACCCTCCTAAACCAACCATGAGCAAAACCCATGGATGGATTAGGGTTTTTCTAACCCAAACATCATTAAAGAAATTCTAGGGTTTGGTTCTTACCTTGAAATCTCTTTGAACTCTTTGCCCTAGCTTCCTTCTTCCTCCTTGATCACTTTGAAACCATACCTAGATGATCTCCCACCAAGAACCCTTGGATTCCTCTCAACCTAACCTTCTCTTCTCACTCTCTTCTCCATTACGTTTTTTGCTCCCATGAGCCTTCTAAGACCAATATGGTCTAATATCATTCATTTCTCCTAAGGCCATGTTTGGCACATCAATAAATCTCATTTCTCATTTTCGCATTTTAAACTCACTTATCGGGTTTTCATTTCACTTTCATTTATCATTTATTTCACATTAGCATTTGTCATCATTTATCCTCATAGGGTCCTCATTTTACAAATTTCCAAATTTGGCCCATTTTCACTGAAGTTTATTTCTGTTCCATCAATTTTCTCATTTTAGCATAATACTCAATCATATGCTCACATTTTCATTTCACTTTCACAATTTAACAATTTATCGGCTCTAAAAAAAAAAACCCAAGTTGGCTCAATTTACTCTAATATAATAAAAATTATAAAATTTAAGGTATTTTTGGGGCGTTACACTCCTCGATCTGATTTCTCGCCGACACTGGGTGGTTAGTAAGTCTCTGTTCAAGACCCATATAAGCTATGGTCAAAATAAGAAGCCTAGTCTTCATCACTTCCATGTTTGGGGCTACAAGGTAGAAGTGAGACTGTACAACCCTTAATCCAAGAAACTTGATCCAAAGACCATCAGTGGTTACTTTATTAGTTATTGAGTGGGATCAAGAAGTTTCAGGTTTTATTGCCCATCGCACACCAAGAGAAATTGTGTTAAAGGTGTCACGCCCCTACCCTCGCCTGGGCAAAGAGAGGGGGCGCAACACGGGACTGAGACTCCTTTACCTAACTTTCTGACATTTGTGAGCCAATTTCAATAAACAAATCCATATATCATAATATTACTTGTAAAACTACCACCGTAATGGTATTTAACTGTCTTATACATATTCTTGAGTCCTATTTACTTGTACATAAACAAATTCCACTATTACAAAAACTTTACATTTACATTACAAAATCAAAAATCAAAACCTACATCAGATGGACTTCTACTGTTGTGTTGTCCGGCCGATGAATGCCACGATGTCCTCTCGTACCTACACTCCGATGAAACAATCCGCGCTGTTTAGAGCTTAGTGGGAAACGAATAACAAATATGACCACTTGAAGTGGTCTACAATTACACGACACATATGACAGAATTCTATATCAAAGTTTTTAAAGAACATGATTCATGTATCATATTATTCATGAAATTTCATATCTCCCATAGGAGTTCAAGACCGAAATCTAGTACAGAAGGTACCTGTGGGTACATTACAGAACAGAACATAAATGATTACTTATGCTTTCTTATTGTTCATTTTTCTTATTCTTATCATACAAGTGTTAGTCTGTATAGATCACATAACAGAACTGAGTACTTTTAATTTCATGCATACAACATATAAGTATTTGCCCCAAGACATACCTCTAATAATCGAATTTGGTAAGGACATAATACACTAAGACTCAAGGTACCTGGTGACAAGATCGAATAGAGACGTGCCTCGCCCACGTATCGTGCCCATAGCACTAGCAGGAGTGCTGAAACACTGATCAGAGACGTGCCTCTGTGTAACAAAAGTGTCGTAGCATTCAGCGTGAGTGTCAAGCACCGATTAGAGAGATACTGCCTCGCTCTCAATGCAGAATGTAAGGACTTAAAGATTAGCAGAGTGTCAAGCACTAATCGAGGTGCCTGGCCCATTCACTATTCTGCTTTTGGGCGCATACGATTATATGTGTTACAGAACTTCAATTAACCTCAACTAGGTCATGAAATCAACCCTTAAGCGCTGTAATAAAACCTCAAAGTTTTTAACTAGTGAAACAGTTTTCAAAAACACCGCTCACTCTAACCGTCGATCGGCGCCAGGTCAACCGATCGGATCGCTACCTCAATCGGTTGATTGTTTCCGCCAGGCAAGAGTTTACGCTTACTATCTAACCTCGATTTACCATCGCGATTGAACTCGGCTGATCGCTCGTGTCAACCGGCCGACGACGGGGTCCCCACCTACCAAATCGTTCTAGTTTACAAAGCTCCGGAAGCTACTACATCCAACCGATAGACTTATCGCACCAACTCCGGCCGACGGTTTTCTGTTAAATTGCAGGTTGATGCTACCAGGACCAAATCGGATGACCCTCCCTGGCCGACCGATTCATCCTGCATCCAGAAATACATTATTTGTTTTGGGAAATACACCAAACAATTCAAACCAAACCAACTCCAATTCATAACTACAAAACTCATCTCATACTAACCCAAAACTGAACTAAACCAACACAAATCGCTTTTATATAGAGATAGGGTTCTTCAAACCCTAAACATAGGCAAAGAGAGAGTTAGGAGGGTTTTCTAACCAACAAATCCACTTTCTTCACAAGAATTCTAAACATATAGGTTCCGTACATATTCCATACATGTAATCCATACAAGTCCATACCTCAATTTCTTCTCCTTCTCCTCTTCCTTGTTCCTTCTTCTTCTTCTTCTCTGTTTTTCTCTCTTAAACGTGAATGCCCTAACCTCTAAATCAAATGGGATTTTTTTTTCTCATCATAAGGGCATGTTTGGCCTTATATTTCTTTTTTTGATTAAATTCCCATTTTTGCTAATTAGTCCTTGTTTGCCTTTTTGTTTATATAGACTAAACCCCTCAAATTAACACTAGTACAAGAGCCTTACAATTCTCCTTCAGCTATGTCAAAGTGGAATGAAGTTGTTTTTTTTTTTAATAAGAATGGTTTTCTGTACTGTAATTTGTAATAGGTTTAGTCTACGACATTGCAAGTGTACAGGTCATACAAGTAGTAAAAATGGATGTAAGTCCAGATAACATTCCCACAGAGATTGACAAGAATTTGAAGTTCAACTACCCCAACTACTCAAGATCCATGCTATTTGAACCTCCATGTGACAGTTTATCAGCTTAACTAGAAAAATAATTGTCCTAGAGAATGCACCTAAAAGTAAAAGAAAGTTGAAATATAAAAATAAAATAAATAACAAAAAAAATACTGGACTGAATCAGTTCTCCGTGAGAAATGAACAATATCAAGGAAATGTCGTGGAAATGTGCCCAATTTCCTCGCACCATAATGCATTGTTACTCTGGTTTGTTACTAGATTTAGATTTGTCTAAGATGCCTAACAATACAGTTGGATTTCTCCATAATTCACTGACTAGAGGTCCCTCGCTCTCAAGACAAGGGTCTAACTAAAGCATTTATATTCTACAAACTCTTTACAAGATCCTCGGGTATTTTTCTTTCAATACTTCATACCCATTTCGAGATCAGTGACATTTCTTGCTTCCCAAGTCAGGGTTGTTGCAAAACTTCTATAACCTGATTGATGACTCATCCTTTAAATCTAGTGGATATTTCCCTTCCCTTGATTAGATCTCAGCTAACGCAGGTTCAGGAGCTTTCCAACAGATTAAGGTGAAATCTCTGATTATTTAAATTGATAAATATTCCCCTCCAACATCAATGATGAGTGAATTAAGAATTTATCTAAGTGAACTGTCAGAGCTCAATGGTTCTTCAATGGTAGTCTAACATACCCACCAAATGAATGTTCCAAACTCTTAAGAATCTCCATCTCTATGTCACTTAGAGGGTCTCCTGAAAATCAGAGCAGGATACTTACCTTGGAAGGGTATTTGATACTACTATTGGGAACAAGTCCATTCAATAACTCATCAACCAAATAAATTCCAATCCAAGTAATTCTCTCTCTAATTTATGCAGAAAAGACTATAGCTAACAATAAATCCAATCTAGTGAAGTTGTTTTCTAAAAACTGCATCACAATCGACAATGGAGCATTGATCAAGTACACCCACTGTAATTACAATGAACTGAGAAGAAACGAATTCCATAATTTGTCTAGATTTCATTAAATTTAGGCAGTAATTGTAAAAGAAAATCAAAAATTAAATCCAGCTTCGACACTTCTACATAGATCACTGGTTCAGATCCAGAAAAAGAAAAGAAAAGAAAAGAAAAGAAATCTATTCTAAAAATATACAGTGGGCTTTCTTCTTCCCCAGTTCTGGGTTCCAAAAAGAAAAAAAACTGCTTTACTAAAACTGCATACGCCTATTTATAATCAGAAGTGTAATATCCTCGAAATATACCTCAGCGCTGGACTCTGTTTAGGCATATTAACTACATCGCTGACTTGTTGGTATATTAAAAGTTAAATAGACTTCGGAAATAAACAAGAGACCCTAATTAATTCGAGTCAAGGGTAAAGTGGTAATTTTACCACTTGAGGACCCAAAGGTAATAAAGCCAAAAGATGGGATGCCAAAATAGAAATTTAATAAGTTATGGGATTAAAGGCAAATATAGAAAAGATGGAATAGAAATAGAGTTGAAATGGGGGGACCTAAATGCAATTATGAAGACTTAAACAAAAAAAATGGGTTTTTATTGTTTTGGTCAAACATGGCCTTAACAAACATGGGTTTTAAGTCAAGTTTGGTCTCCAAATAGGGAGAAGAAACCTATAGAGAGAGGAAGAGCAAAAGGAGAAAAGAAAAGAAGAGGAAGAGGAAGAGAAGAAGAAGAGGAAAGAAGAAGAGAAGCTAAGATCAAAAAAGAGGTATGGAACCACATGGGCTTTTTATAGTTTGGAATTGTTTTCCATACAATTGCATGGTTAGTTGGTTCCCAAAACCTAGGGTTTTGTTGGGGATTTCTTCCTAACCCTAATTCTTAAAGCAGTTTCTAGAAAACCTTGAATAGGACAAGAAGCACATGAAATCTTCTTGAGGATGGATTCATAGCTCAAGGGAGTAAATGAGTTAGGTTTAGAATAAACCCAACTAATCTACATGATTGGGTTGAGAGGATAATAACCCATGTTAGAGTGGGTTTGAGAGTGATTCATGATAAATGGTTGAAAGAAAATAAGTATTGAAAGAGGAAATTGAGTAGAAAAGAGTTTACAAGAGACATATGGAGTGGTCTTGAAGTGTAGATGAAGTATAGAGTTGAATTGGGGGTTGAAACATTATGGAAAATGAGAGAAAACACACATTTGGGCATTTTCAGTGTCATGTACCGGGTACAACTTCTGAACTTGTACCGTACAAACTCTGATTCTGGGTCAGCTTTTGGCCAACTTGTACCGGCAGTACAAGTTAGACTTGTACTGGTAATAACTCTGTTCTCATCAGTTTTGACCAGTTTTTAGTATTTTGGCCATAACTTACTCATTTCTTATCTGATTTTGGGTGATTCAAGGGCCAATTAAAATAGACTTCAAGAAGAACAAAATTCAAAGAGAAGGCATCGCTAAATTTGATCCTAAGTGGCCCAAAATACACTCGAAGTGGGACCATGCAAACCAAATTTGGTTTCAAAGAAAGAACATAGAGAAGTCCGTTACTGGGACGTATTTGAGTTCCGTGCCTGAATTGGGTGATTCCAGGAATAGAACCCTTAGCACCTTAGCTTTAAATGATTATAAGGACATAGGGTAAAAACATAAAGTAAGACCCCTTGAAAACAGAGAGGACACAAACTGTCGCTAGAAAATCTATGAATGACTAGTTACAGCAAGGAAAATGCCATAACTTTAGTTTGGATGATCCGATTGGATTGATTCCACTTCTAAATAAAGTAGAATCATAGAGGAATAAGAATACCTAGGTTGCATAAATGTACAAGTATAGAAAGGTATAGGAATATATTATAAGATATGATAGGTATAAGTCATAAATATAATAAGATATGATAGAACATGTCATAAGATATGATAGTCTAAAGTACACGAATGATAGGCATTACATATAAGAGTAAATGATATGAATATATGTGTATGATAGATTACAGGATAGATATACTAAATGAATAGATAGAAACTGCTAAGAACAAATGATAGGAATACGTAAAAGATATGAGTATAAGATAGACATACCGAAAAGAATAAGATGGAACACGCTAGGAATATATGATAGACAAAACTAAAATGATAGAAAAAGATATGAATATATGTATTATATAGATATATGAGAACCGAAATGTGAAGCTACAGTTATGATAACTAATACAGAGTAAAGTAATGATAGTATATATGCATAAGCAATTATGATAACAATAGTTATTCATGCTTATGAGATATGTACGTAAAAATGTAATAAAGTCGATCATTCCACAGAACCCCAGAGAGAGTGATGATAGGCAATGCCTATAGGGAAGATACGCTTGTCGCAAAGATATCTATAGACGCATATTGAGGCCCCGTTTGTCGATGATATAGATCCCGTTTGGATCGTGGTCTCGCAAGGGTCACCATTAATAGATAGAAATCACTCGCCTCAGATAGTTGATAGTACCTTCGCCAAGATAGCATATGACATAGGTCGTCTGATAAAGATGATACCTTCTAGTATTAACAGAGAGATCGCATCGCCCGTATATGATAAGGTACCTTCGGTACACCCGCTATTTCAACCTACTTCTAAGGTATTTAGTGCACATGAAAATAAAAGAAAAGGAAAAGTATACACAAAGGAAATGTATATGAAAAGCATATATAGATATGATATGAGCAAGATAGCCTTGCTATGCGATGAAAGTATTGCATACATAAGAATACAAGTACATTATAACCCGATATGAAAATAGTATAAAAACACAAGAAAAGTAGGAATAGTACAGATAACAGAGTATGAATCAAAGACAAGATGAACACCTATAATAGGAAAAGTATACAACACAGTACAAGTATGAAAGTGAAGTAAATGAAATAACCATAGAACCGAAAGATGAAAAGATATAGACTAGAGACATGCTATGTAACTTGACAAAGAATATGAACATTGAAAAGACATATAACAAGCGTGAAAGATGAACACAGGACAAGTATAGAATATGTAAAGTACTCAAATAGAATACGTAAAAAGTATAAATAAAGGAGATGTTAAAGACAGAACATGTAATGTGAAAAGATTGACATGTAACAGAATATCGATGATAAGGAATTACGTTATGTAAATGTGTTTTTAGATATATATATAATGCATATGTATAAGTCAGGATACTATTGGTGGTTGTCCATGCTTATGTTCTACCTGCTTTGTTCTTTAGCACGGGTGTTCAATCCGTGTATGTGATCAAGAGGGAGGCTAGAGGACGGAACCTTCCACAATGCCAGCCTCGAGGTCAACACATCAAGAGGTCCATTGGAAGATTTTTTGTATAATGTATAAGTCTTTTGTTTTTCGTAAACAATGTAAATGTTGAACAATTATTAAATATGTACATATAGGCAATTGTATAAGTAATGGGATCAGATATGCAGATAAATGTGATGGACACCACCCGTGTAGTTCTTTTTGTATATGTACAAATGATTTTGTTATTACCGAAATTGTTCTGCACCAACAGTCGCATACTGAAAGAACAGGTCAATGAGAGTCCCAATATATAGTATAAATAGTATCGCGCCCCGGACTTCGGTTCGGATCGGCTAATCGGGTCGGGCCGGGATCGAGGGCGTGACAATAAGACCTAAGAAATTCCAAATTTTGGAAAAAGGCACACCGCACTTCGTAAAATCGTTATCGCCAAAATCAGAATTTTATTCTCTAACCGGATGATCTAAACGGATTCACCGCTGAATCGCCTCAAAAATCTAGTTAGCACGAAAATTCAGAATATTCCGAGACACGGAGTTCCAAGACGTTTTTCGAGGCATCGTGGTCGTGTCAGAAACGACTGGCGCACGAAAGTCGATAACAAGTACTCATGTACCATAAGTGGTATGAGTAGAGAATGATGGAAATGACTAATCGATAAATGCCGAATTTCAAACCTGAGAAAGAAGGTAATAATCAATTTAATTGATTAAACGAGAATAAAATGGAATCAGAATGCTCTTCCTTTCATTTAATCAAAAGGGCAAAACGAAAACGTGGGGGAGGGAGTTATTTTCACAAAGGAGTCATGCTTTGAGAGAGTTTAGAGAGAGAGGGAATCATCTCTAAAAATACGAGCGATCCTACCACTGCCAGCCTTCTCGACAAGAGGGAGAACTCGTCACTTATTACCTGAGAGGGCTACGCTGTGGACACCGGATTTGTGAGTTTTCGACAAACTCCCAGAGGTAGGGTTTCTCCTCACTTGAGTTTTACTCCCATTTTAAGCGTTTTTTACTAATGCTCAGTTGAATGAGTACCGTGAGGGGCTGTTGACGGCCCCAAAACTGGGACCGAATTGATAAAAATTTTTGAAAGAAAAATTGAGCAAATTCTCGTGATCGCCTCAATAATTATGTTGGGTGATTTAATTCTTCATCCAAGTGTTAATCCTGTGTTGATTGGATTGAGGCCGGAAATGGCCTTGAAACCCGGGTTCACAAAGTGAACCGATGAATTGTTATTTTTCGGGAATAGTAACCGAGGGTTTCACTATTCCCGAATCAATGTTCTAAAAATATATTTTCGGAATTAATGTACTTTGGTTTAGCAATTCAAGTAAATTACTGTGTTTGATCATTAGCCCAAGGAGCTAATTTGATGTGATAAATGTATAATTACATACCATGATTTCACAGTGGATTTTGAATTATGCTGCAGATATTCATGATATATATTCGCATGTGATTAGATCAGACGTGAATCCCAAGATACACGCATTCCATATACACCTAACACCCTAGACTATAGAGTGAGTGCATGAGATGAGTCTAGAGAGAAAATGGTTCGAGGGTTGTCTAAAATATTAATTATCTGAGGGTAGTCCAAATTGCATGAATAATCGTCTAAATACCAATCGATATTCATCGTAGTGGTAGCTCATTGAACAAATAATATATCAATCGGCTTCGAGCGGCCCACCTCTGATATATACACATCGGAGGATTGTCCACAAACAGTCAAGTAATATATCACCGTCGAGCTTTAATCTCACCGATATATATACTACCTGAGGGTCATTCACAAACTAACAAAACAATACCTCATACAAGGCTTAGGCGAGTGTGAGAGAGCTCCATGAGGACTCCCGGATCCGACTGGGTCACGCATTCAAGCAGTGATCACGATTCGCTTGAATGTGTTAATTTGGAACATCGGCAGACCGCACTTGTGTGGTGAGTAAATTTCACTTGCATGGTATTCCCATCGAGCACACTTCACCCCGCCGTAGACCCCCTTTACGTGCACGTGGAGCGTGCGAGGAGACTTACTTTCTAGAGGTCGAGTTTAGAAGAAAAGCTCTGGATGGTGGCTTTGGATTTGTGGTGTATACGATAAATGTTAAAATTTTAATATGTGTCAGATAAAGGAGAATTGATTACCTCTCTGTAACTATTGGATATATAGTCGATTCATGATTGGTATGTATATCGAGTAATCGTTTTATGGGCCTAAGGGTCAGATGGATATATATTGCATATATTGACCTGCTTGGGATGTAAATGCGTGTGTTTTATACAAGTATTGTATTCGGGGTACCCCCACAAAGGACTCCCGCCCGATTTTCGAAAATGCTCGTCACTCGACATTCACGAGTATTTCCGCGGTCGACAGCAGTCGGCGGGACCGTTTGGGGCGTCACAATAACTTTCAGAAATTGGGTCTGATTCTAAGGCTCCGTGTGATTTCCCTTTAAAATAAACGCCTCAACCCACCGCTTAGTCGCGACTGAGAACGATGTCGCACATGAAATCCCGTCCTGGCCTCGCTGTCTATCGTGACCAGTGAAACCGTCGCAACGCTCTTCTTCACTTTGTTCTGGCGCATTGTTAAGCTACGCACATGATGTTTTCGCTGCGACTTGTTTCTTCATTGCATTTGATTAGTGGTCGCGACATGAATTCTTCGTTTACAGGACTACATGTTAGTCAAGCCAACAGTGAGAACTCTAGTTACGACCCCCTTTTCTTGTTTCCGTGAATTGTCGCGACCGGCTCTTCGTTTTTATCAGACATTTCTATGTCGACTGGACCCGATGTCACGACATCATTTCTCGCTGGTCACTTCTTTAATTCGCCTGCGCCTCCTCTTTCAAGTTGCGACATCATTCACTGTTTTCGGTGCCTTCGCCGTTATGATCAAAATTGTCGGGGTTTGCTTGTTTTCGTCACGACAGGCATTAGGTCACGACTACAAGTAGTTTCTTTAATCATCGCACTCGCCGCGACCTCAAAAGTATGTCGCGACTCATTCTTTCTTTTCCTATCCAAATACAACCCTACTTCAAGGCCTCATCAGCTCTATTCAATTTTTATTTCTGGTCGCGGTTATCAAAAGTATGTCGCCACACGAACTATCGTCTCTTCTTTTGATTCGTTGCGCTTATTAAATCCGCTGCATCGTGTCTCAACTATTCAGCCCCTTTTACGTCGCGATGGTTGGGTCGCACTCACACTAAACGCTCTTTCCTTCCACCTGGTCGCAACCTCAATCCTTAGTTGCAATGGGCTTTTTCAATTCATTTTGTTTTAGTCGCGGACCTTAAAAGCGTGTCACTTAATCGGTGTTGCTCTTCTTGCCTAGGCTCTATACCGCTTGCCTAAATGTAGTTGCAAGGACATGCAATACCGTTTCCGCGACCTTGATTAAAGTCTTCAACTGGTACTTTGTTGCAACTCAAATCTATTCTGCAGAGACCTCAGAAGCTTAAATATAAGTTCATTCATAACACCTCAATTATCCGTTGCAAACCAGAAGGTCTTCCTTCGTCACACCTCAATTATCCAAGGTAACCAGAGTTGTCTCTTCTGTCACGACATCGCACGGTGTCGCTGCACCTCGAAATCATTCCTCAAGCTCTTTTTCTATCGCAGCGAAACTTCTTTACGCAACAGCCTTTTATTCAAGATAGTATAAATCGTCGCGACTGATTCTTTGTCGCGACCTCACCTTGGCCATTGAATTGCTTCACTTCTGATCCTTACTGGAATTTTCATTTCTGCCAGTAACTTCATAAAATATAAATTGGTAAATAAGTATTTCGTGATAAAAAACAAGCAATTACATCGTGATAAAAACTAAAAACGGACTAAAATTCAATGAGTTTTTTGACTCATCACCCTTCATTTTCCTTTATTCTCAAATCAACTTATTCAATATTCCTACTTAGCATATAATTTTTCATCTTATGACTTTTAAGTCCCCGATTTAGATTACTAATTTCGCTTCGACCCTTATATCAATTCCTGTTTCTCGCTTATTTTATTCTTTTCATTTTTAGCACTTAAATTCTAGAAAAATATACATTTACTTTTATTATACCCTAAACATGAAATAAAACTGTCGGGGTATAATTTGGGGTGTTACAACTCTCTCACCCTTAAAAGAATTTTGTCCTCGAAATTCATACCGCAGATCAAAATAAATATGGATAATGTGATCTCATTGTCAATTCTGGTTCCCAAGTTGTTTCCCATACTGTGATGTTGCCAAAGCCCTTTACCAGATGGACTTGTTTGTTCCGAAATTGTTTTACTTCACGACCAGAATAACTTTCGTTTCATCAAAAGTGAAGTCTATAATCGCACTTACATATCTTCAGATCGGTAATATGTGCGATTCATCATAACGGTATTTTCGAAGCATTGATACATGGAACACATCAAGTAGTTTGGTCAACTCTGGAGGAAGAGCCAACCGATAGGCTATAGGTCCTACTCTTTCAAAAAAGCCTCATATGACCGATGAATTCGACTCAACTTTCCTTTCTTCCCAAATCTAAGCACTATTCTCCACGTGGATACCCTTCACAAAGACTTGCCTCCCAAAGTGCATATTCAATATCTTTCCTTCAAATCGGTATATGATTTTTTGTCTATCACTAGCAATCTTTAACCTTTGCCGAATAACTCGAATCTCTTTTTCTTCTGTGATCTTTGACTATTTCAGGACCAATTACTTTATGCTCATTCAATTCGGTCCAACATATAGGAGTTCTACATTTTCTTCCATACAAAGCTTCATAAGGGGTCATACCAATACTGGACTAATAACTGTTGTTATAGACAAATTCCATAAGGGAAATATACCTATCCCAACTTCCAAGAAAATCTAGCACACAACCCCGAAGCATATCTTCCAACACTTGAATCACTTTCTTTATCGGCCCATTCATTTATGATGGGAAGATACTAAAATTTAGCCAAGTACCCATGGTCGATCAGAATTTTCCAAAACCTTGACGTAAAACCGTGGATCACGTTTCGTAAGACTATTGATACCGAACTCCATGTAACCGAACTATCTCTCACCACATATAACTACTTAATCGATCCATGGAATAGCCGTTTAATTAGTAAGAAGTGAGCAGACTTGGTGAGTCTATCTAAGATTACCCAAACAGAATCATGTTTTCTTTGGGTGAGGGGAAAACCGGATACAAAATCCATAGTGATGTTATCCCACTTCCATTGTGGAATTGGAATGGGATTTAACAAACTCGGGACTGCATTCTTGATGTTCAACTTTACTTGCCGACACGTCAAACACTTCTTATACACATAATTTAATATATCATTTTTCATCCTCGCCGCCAATATAATCGTTTCAAATCCTAGCATCTTGTTACCTCTCCAGATGCGGCATGGTGAATACCAGACAGGGCTTTCTATACATCATTTCCTTTACAAATCCCGGACATCTTGCATAATATAATTTTGTCTTGTAAATGTAAACCGTCATCATTTTCTTATAATGTTTCGCCTGTCTCCATTCCCCGACTCACTGTATCTTTTCTCAATCCTAACATCATCTTTTTGAGCATCAATCATCATTTGCCTCAACTTGAATATAGCTTTAATTGCTTAACAAAGCTCCATCGTGATCTAAACCTCCATGCATGTTCTTCTAAGGACAACTCCAAATTGTTTTCAAACTCAAAGCATCTACCACCACATTAGCTTTTCGGTGGTACTCAATTATGCAATCATAGTCTCAATAACTCTAGCTATGGACGTTGCCTCATGTTCAACAATTCTTTATGAGTTAATGCAGACATTAAGACCTATGATATGTAAATATTCTACATTTTTCACCATATAAGTAATGTCCCCATATTTTCAAAGCAACCACTACCACTACCAACTCTAGATTATGTGTGGGATAATTTTTCTCATGCGGTTTCATCTGTCTAGAGGCATATGCCACTACTTCTCCCTCTTACATCAATACACATCCCACGCCTATCTTTGAGGCATCACTATACAAAGCATATTCTTTCTTCCTGAGTAGGTCAGAAGTCAACACCGGTGATTCAACCAATATTTTCTTAATCATCAAAACTTGACTAACACTGTATCCCATTCAAACTTCTTGGCCCATTTCCTGAGTAACTTAGTAAGTGGAGGAGAAGCATGACGGAGAATCCTTCACTTAACCTGGTGGCCACTGCCAAAATGAAACTCAAGCAAACTTCAACCTTGGCTTGCATTTCGCGTGGTTTCCATCACAATTGCTTCAATTTTCGCAGGGTCAACTCTAATACCCTCTACAGACACAATATGGCCTAGGAATGACACTTCCTTAAGCCAAAAATCACATTTACTTAATTTAGCAAAACAACATTTTCTCTCTCAGGATTTGCAACACTATCCTCAAATGTTGTTCATGTTCTTGTGCATCCTTAGAATACACTAAAATATCATCAATGAATACCACAACAAATTGGTCCAAATAAGGGTGAATAATTCTATTCATTAAGTCCATGAATGCGCTTAGTGTATTAGTCAACCCAAATGCATTACTAAAAACTCATAATGACTATATCGTTATAAAGGTTGCTCTTCGATATCAACATCTCTTAGTCGGAGTTGATAATATCCCAATCGCAAGTCTATCTTAGAAAAGGCACTTGTCGCTTTCAACTAATCAAACAAATCTTCTATTCTCAGCAACGGATATTTATTCTTTACTGTTACCTTATTTATTTGTCGATAATCAATGCACATTTGGAGAGTGCCATCTTTCTTTTTGACAAACAAAACCGGGGCGTGACCCATGGCAGGAAAACACTAGGTTGAACGAAACCCCATTCAATAATTCGAAGTTCAATTTTCAACTATTTTAATTCAGCCAAATACACAAAGAGGGTGCCTCAGAAATAGGAGTCGCCCTTGTACAACCCTCAACAGATGCTATCTACTTCCTCTTTCGTGGTAATCAATTCCTCAAGAAACACATCAAGGAATTCTTTATCACCGTAATATCTTCTGTATTTACTGCCAACTCGGGAGTCATATCAAAGTCAAAAGGCTTCACAACCTTTTCTAAGAAAGCTACGCTTGCATAGCTGAGGATTACATTTGACACTAAACTCAAATCGAATATGTACACATTTCTAACAAGTTAGAACATTTGGGCAAAGATTGTCTTCTTTATCACAATCAACTATACCGATGTTGATGAAATAATCCATCCCCAAAATCAAATCAAACCCATGAAAAGGAAAAGCAATTAGATCAACCGAAAATTCCCTATCGTGGACCATTAGGGGACAGTTCTTGAGCACACTCTGCTGACTTGACACTATGCCCCAGAGATCGGTAACAAGCATAAATATATGCTAGTTGTTCTATTTACGGCAATTTCATCACCATTTGTTCAATGCATATATATGAATAGAACCCGATCTACCAAAGCATGTACTTCATTGTTATAAAGAGTGAAATTACCCTCAAGAATAACCCCGTGTACCGATTCTTCGAGTCAGATAAAGATAAGCTCGGCCGGACCGTAGTAGTAGGGCACGATCGTCTCTCGAATCAATACCTCTTCCTCCCTTGCTATCCTAAACCACCTCGTCCCTTCTAAATTTCCAACACTAGTCGATGGAGGCACACTTGATCTTTCTTGCTACTTCCTTGAGGATTTCTAGAAATTCTCGATCCTTGTGAACAATTTCCATATCGATGGTTCCGAGGCTTCCACATCTAATAACTCTAGCATTCGTCCACAAATACCAAGATGATATTTCAGGGCACCGGCATTCAAGTCTTCGTCTTTGTCGGCTGACATGCCCTATTCGAACCATGTGTCCCCAGCAGACCTCATTCTTACCTTCTTGTAACTGAACCGTGAACCGAGTCCACTTGAGACCCTCTAGACCTTTTACCGAAAGATGAACCACCTCTAGAGAAATTTCTCTCCCGATTTCTTTCTTGATTCTTCATTTCCGATTTCTCTATTTTCATGCACCATTGCACCAACCGGGAGCAAAAATTTACCACTCTGCAACGATGCTCTGTGCTGTAAGATACCTCTTTATGGATTCCTTTAGGCCATCCTCAAACTGTCTGCATTAGAAAGTTTCCGTGAGGACTAATTCTGGTGTATACTTACTAAGGCGGCTAAACTGTTTTTCATATTCCGCCACTGTCAAATTCCCTCGTTTACATTCCGAAATGAGCCCACTCGTCCTTATAGTCATCTGGAAGTACTTGTCTAAAAATTCCCCTTACAAATAAGTCCCATGAAATTGGTTCTAGAAGCAATGATTTCAGAAATTGTACTTCCACTCAATCACATAGTCAGACCAGGAATAAAGAAGACTCCACATTCAGTCATTTGTTCAAAGGACATTTGACTTTGTCCGCAGCTCTTAGGCCTCTCGCTTCAAAACTCGCCTTACTCGATTTCTTTTCAAATCTGTACCATGGAATTCTTCATCATGGGTCACTTAGCCCATTCTAAGACCCTCGCTTATCTTAAGAAATTTTAACGCTTCGCTGAAGTACGTTCACTTTAACTCGGTCAAACTTTCTTTACTGCAGACAGATGGTTCAAGATCTATGTGAAACACGCCTCTTCAGCTCACCTTCTTCCACAACTCCTAGATCCAATCCATCTCAGAAACAATAGACAGCACCAAGGACATCCCATTGCGCCAACACAATTCTATGTGCATTTTTAACCCAGCAAGTTTCTTCTGGCTGACGCTTAAACCCAGCTCGATACCACTTAACCTGTCACGCCTGCCCCCTAGGCGTAATATATGGGCACCAAGACGTGACTTGAAGACCTCCCCCACTCTTTATTACTAGGCCCATTTTCTAATAAACAAATCCATATATCATAATATTATTTAAAACTAATACACCGTGCAATGGGTCTTTAATCTGCCTTATACATATTCCAAGTCTCACTTACTTATATAAACAAACATCTCATACTAACCAAACTAAATCAAACCTCAATACAAAATTACTTTATATAGAGTTGTGGTTCTTCAAAACCCTAAACATAGGCAAAGAGAGTTAGGGGGTTTCCCAACTAACAAATCCAATTTCTTCACAAGAATTCTAAACATACAGGTTCCATTACATATACCCATACAAGTCCATAATTTAATTTTCATTTTTAGCACTTAAATCTTGCTGTAAGAAAGAGATTTACTTATTATAATTCCTAAATGAATAAACCATAGTGGTATAAATTGGGTGTTACAAAAGTAACATCCAAGCTTATTCTCAGGTATATCGCTCCGCCTCGATTCAGCCAAGAGTCAACAAAGATTCAATAGCCACCCCATTTACTTGAACTAACCTGAGAAGTAAACCTAAGTCTGCAATTCATTGAGTACTTCCAAAGCAGTTTCCGTGATACAATGGTATCTCAAGTTCGATGAAGTTGTCACTACCAATGGTTTATGAGAACACTCATGATTGTTTTTAGCCATTTGATAAGTAGCGATCTGGGATCATCTTCATGCAATCTAGGCATACAGATATTTCACGATAGACCTGAAGAAATTCTGAGATTATTCACAACATATATTGAACCACTCTCAAAAAAGGTTCAATATGCAATTATGCCCTTTCCTAGTAAGGCAAACAAATCAGAAGTATGTGACGTGATTTTCCAAAGGCCAATGTCCTCGTAATGATATCAAAGAGATCAGATGAGTGCAAATCTCTTGGTCTTTCAAATATGTATAAATACGGTCACTGCGATGCACACGCCCCGATATTGCTTCTTTCATGTTGGCTCCTGATAGGCACTTGAGCGGATTCGGCCAAAGCCACCGAAAGCTTACTAAGAAAGTTTTGAGGTATCTTTCAGGTATTAAGGATCTCATGTCACATATCGCATACCGACACTCGAGGTGGTTCATTTAATGATTCCAATTATGCAGATTTTATGTGGATGATAAAAAGTCCACTTCTAGTTGTATCTTTATGATGGTTAAAGGAGTTGTTTCGTGGAAAAGTGTCAAGCAGACACTTACAACTTCTTCTACTACTTAGACAGAGTATGTGGCGTGTTATGAGGCCACTTGTCATGCAATATGGTTGCGAAACTTCATTTCAGCTTTGGAGGTTGTTCACTCCATTTCTAGCCCGCTGAAATTGTTTTGTGATAATTCAACAACTATATCTTTCAGAATACCCTTTCCTCTGAGACCGAAATGGGCTTAGGATGTCACACGTAACGCAGACCTTAACCATTTCCTGGCATTATCAGTCACAATTTCTGGCATATATTTATGAACAAATCTTGTAAAACTACCACTCAATGCAAGGTTTCTTTAACTTGTCTCCGCGTTTATACATGCTTCTCGAGTCACCAACTACTTATATTTACACAAATTCCACTATCTCAATATATTACATTGATATGTTCATTACAACAAAACTAATTCGAGGACCTACATAAAAAGGACTCCTAATGCTGTGTTGGCACTAGAGAATGCAGGATGTCTCTAACAACCTCTTCAGTAATTACATGGATGAAATACCCGTGCTAAGCTTATAGCTTAGTGGGAAAACAGATAACAGATATAACCACTTGTGGTGGCACCCCACCACAAAGATACATTTAAAAATAATCCACGTATCGTGAGTACCATATCTCCCGTAGAGTACATAACAAAAAATCTCTTACCGTAAAAATACACGTAGGTACACTATGTACTGTAATCGAATTATGCTTTAGTATCGTAGCTGATTACTTTTGTTTTCATGTTTCATTGTTCGATACTTATCATATAAACGCTGTCTGGCTACGTATCGCAACAATGAATGAGAGGGACGCAACTCAATAGGTACCCGAAAGTACGATACAAGATTAAAATGTATCGTGTCTATAACACTAATCGAGTGTCAGAACACTACGCAGAGTGCCAGAACACTAATCGCATGCTTATCACAATAAAAACAGATGTGTCGCCACACTGATATGTCAAGAACTAAATGCATGCTCTTTCATTCACTATCCGTTTTTAAGCAGCTTATAATTATATGTATTTCGTGAGCTTTTTCTAATAGTATTTATAAAGACGATTAAACTTTATAAAATAGAAAGCAAACAGCAGTAGAAGAGGTAAGAACAAAGTCTACTAAGAAGATTCAAGCCTCTCGCCGAGGCGAGGTTCCGCTCTAGGCGGCGCATCAGGATCGTAAAATATGATCTCGAGTTCGCCTAGGCGAGCCCTTCTTCGCCTAGATGGAGAGGTGTCGAGCTTTTAGAAATTAGGCATTTTTGCCCCTTTTCACCGGAAATTTCCAACCAAAACAAAACAAACCACAAAACCCAACTCAAACCAACAAAAAAAAAAACATATTTATGGAAGAGTTAGGGTTTTCCTAACACAAACATAGACAAGGAATGAGTTAAGATAGTTTCCTAACCTTGATTTCTTGACACCTTCAAAGTAGCTTTCTTCTTCTTCACTTAAACAAGTAGAACTCCAGCTGAATGAAGAGAAAGCAACCAAATTGGCTTCTTCTCCCACACAAACTGTATGCCCTAGCTCTCCAAAACCCCAAAATGAGAAATTCCCAATCTAAAAGACAACTTGTTGTCTTATGGGATTTGGCCCAATTTTTCCTTTTTTCATTTTAGTCTTTCATGATTATTTCATTTGCAAATCACTTATCACAATTCCAACAATAGCATATAATCTTCTTACATAATGTCCCTTGGGTCCTTAATTGGCTAATTACCAGTTTACCTTCTTTACTTCATTAATAAAGTTCCAGTTATATCTTTTTCACACTTAACACTTAAATTAAAAATACAAATTTGATTTTATTATACCTCAAACATCATAAAAACTATTAGGTAGCACTTGAGGTGTTACACTTTCTCTAGGAACACTAGGAGCACTTCTCGCACAAAGCACATTGGTGTGAAGTTTCCTTTTATTAAAGAGAAAGTTGTAGAGTCCCTCATTTCAGTTAAGGCACACGCCTATGACTAGCATGTTGGCAGACCCACTAACCAAAGGCTTACCTATTTGTGTGTTTCAAGAACTGTGATGCCCAAATTTTCGGGGGTCCCGTTGACTAGTCAATAACTCATGAATTTCTACCCAGGGTCGTTACACCATGAACTGACCGGCATTCAATTACCGTGGGCACCGAGTTACTCAGCACCACCTCGATACGTCCCTCCACCGAGACCCATTCACTCATCTTTAAGTTGAAAATAGCGATCCGTAAGAGTCCGATCACGACCCTCTTACCATTATTACATACTCGACTATATGGAAATAGTCCAAAAGAATTTAATTACATTTCTTTTATACAAAATACTTGCTAGAATTAGTTTGTCCCAAACACTTTTTACAAAAGGATTTATCAAGGCCACATGTCGCTCTCTTCATAATCACGCCGTTTAAGTGTCGTCCATCTACCTTAAGGGTTCAAGATATCCTATGATAGGCGAGAATCAAAACCTGGCAAATCCCAAGTCTTCGTTGGGGGACCCGCTGCGGGTATGTAGACGTTAATTAGTATATACTACAATGTAACCAAAGATTCGTAAGGGAGTAGAAATATCGGTCGCTTGCCAAGTACAAGTCGTGGAAGGGTATCTGGTAAAGATGGTCAAATACGAACTAAGCTTGCAAAGATGTATAATAGCATGTCCTTAGGGCGTGGTTGATACTTACTTTCATTAGCGGTTTGTCAGCACTGAAAACGCTGATGAGTGGACTCTACTAAACCATTTTGAGTGTGAGTACGAAGCAACAGATGCTCAATATTTATTCCAACTAACATGCAATAGTTGGTGTTGTTTCAGGGTAATGCCCTTCCTCAGCTTCGAGGCAGAGAGGGGACGTCACACCCAATCGAGAGACTTTAATATGATTTTTACACAGGGCCCATTTCAAATCATAAGATCATAATAACAGTAAAATTGTAAAACTACCACCGTAGTGGTGCTTGCATTGTCTCATATATTCGAGAGTCCATCTACTCAGATTTATACAAGTCGCACTATCTCCAAAATATTACATTTACATTTCCAAACATAAAATTAAAAACCTACATAAGGTGAACTCTTAATGTCAGGTCAGTCCCGCGAATTCGGGGATGCCCGATGACCTCTTCAGGATGAAATACCTATGCTAAGCTTATAGCTTAGTGAGAAAACAAATAACATATATGATCACTTGTAGTGGTCCTCAATTACAGTGTACATATAACATAATTCATATATCAGAATTTTCACATCTCCCGTAGGAGTTCATATCAGAATTCAAGACAAAAGGTACCCGTAGGTACACTACAGAACAAAATTGATTACTTTTAATTTCATATAATTATTTCCATGTCATATTATTCAAATATTACAAACATATAAGTATTTAATCGCATAGACCGATAACAATGAATTAGAAGGGGCATTGCCATTAATAGGTACCCGAAGGCACAAAGATAGCATTTCAAACAAAAATGGTACAAAATGTAACGTGTCGCACTACATAATGTATGTCGTAGCACTGTGTAAGAGTGTCATAACATTGGAACGCAGAGTGCCGGCACTAATCAAAGCGTGTCAAGCACTAATCATAGGTTCCTTTATTCACTACTCATTCATCTTAGGTAGGGCATACACTATATGTATTATCGAGCTTGTTATATTGTTCTTAATCACATTCTTATTTAGATAACACAAGCAAAGAAAAGGGCAAGAACACAAATTCTGGCTAGAAACTTCACTTCGTTGAGGCGATGAGGTTCATACCTAGCTATATCCATGTCACATACATTTTATTTAGTAATTAAGAAGATATAACTTGTATCTATGTACAGACCCTTTTATTCGCCTGTTAAAATCCTCAATTAATCCAATTTAATGCTTATTGTTCAGCTCAATCGTAAGCCTAACAAAAAAGTAATGGTTTCTGAATTAACAGAAGAAATGAAACAAAAACAAGACTGCAGGTTTGCCTAGGCATAGGGGATCTTCACCTAGGCGAGGACCTATGCCAAGGCGGAGTAGCCTTTGTCGAGGCGAGGTAGAAACTAGCAATTCCAAGCTCGATTCGCCTGAAGAGAAACCTTCAAGCAGCGAAGACCTTAGCTTAGGCGAGCACTCCTTCACCTAAGGGAGGCAGATCTAAGCCCCAAAATTGTAGGGCATTTTGCCCTTTCATCTGGAAATTTCCAACCAAAACAAAACAAACTCCAAACAACCATATAACCCAACTAAACAACCCAAAAACACATTTAGGAAGAGTTAGTGGCTTTCCTAACACAACATAGATAAGGACGAGTTAGGATAGTTTCCTAACTCACACATAACCAAAGGAGGTTGAGAATTTCCTAACACAACATAACAAAGTAGAAGTCAGATAGTTTCCTAACTAACAAAATGGAAGAGTTCCATGCCTAATTTCTAAACTTCTCAACCAAACTTCCTTTTCTTCCTTTCTTGATCTAGTAGAACTCCAAATCAATCAAGAGAAGGTTAAACTCCAAAATTTGGTTCTTCTCTCCCACAACCTTATGGCCTAAGTCTCTAAAACCAAACGAGAAATATCTTCTCTCAAATACCCATTTGTTCTTTAATGAATTTTGGCTCATTTTTTCTCCTTTGCTATTTGGGGACCTTCTTCTTCATTCTAATTGCAATTCAACTTTCAAAATGTTATCTTGACATATAACCTTTCCACTAATGTCCATTAGGTCCCTAAATTTCTGGTAAATCAACCTCTTATTAATATCTCATATCTTAACATATAATCTTTTTATCTTATGTCCTTCTTCGTAGTCCTTAATTTGACATTTTACCAATTTACCCATTTTCACACTTAAGACTTCTTAAATTTCCAAAAATGCAATTTAACTTACATTATTCTCAACATGTCATAAAACTGGCCAGGTATAATTCGAGTGTTACAAATAGCTGCAAACTCACCGTTGTCAAGTCTAATGGCCTTAATCGCTAATCGTGAAACCGAGCTCGTAATTTGATCACTCAGGCGGAGGAGCCTAGCAAATACAACATTACGAAAAGCAAGACAAAACATGCCACCACCTACAGGCATCTACAAGATCATAAAGAATAAAAAGCGTCCACATCAGGGATGGATAGGTCCACACGGGTGAATTGGATAGTCCACATATGTCTCTATGCATTCTTTCTAAGAAGATCGGGTGACTAAAACGCGACTTTACTAAATAATGGTATGACTATTAATTTTCCCCGGTGAGCAAGCGTAAAGATAATGGGTATTCACTGGCAAGAATCTTCCTGCTTTTTAGCTGATGCCCATATGAAAGTGTTTTACATTTCCCTCCTGATCAATGAGAACTATGACCACTCTCGTCATGCCAAAGAACGAAAGTCGGGGTCGCTGAACTTCTGTCTGGCGACAACATGACTCAATAGGTTTTATATTTGTATGATATAACTCAGAGGAGAATGTTGAGAGTTATTCCATTATAAGTTTCTTGCCAAAAACAATAGAGGCAATGTAAAGACACATTATATTACCTTCATTCATAGTTTCAATATGATATCAATTTATGTGGATATCTTTAAAGCTAAGTAAATTTCTATGTGGATTTGCTAGAATATAATACATCATTGATATGAAACCTAGTTCCATTTGGTAGCATTATATTTGCTCTTCCAGAGCCCTCAACTAAGTTTGTAGTACTAGATATGATACTCATATTAGCATTTGTTACTGTCAAATCTAAAAAGTATATTTTATCTCGAAGAATTGTGTGTGGTCAGACAAATAACAAGACAAACATCCCTTTTCATTCATCTTAAGAGCACACATATGGATTTCCTAGATACAACTAATAAAACTATATATAATATAAATAATAATGTAATGGATGTAATAACAAATTGATATTTACTTAATTTTGATATAAGAAGCATCATTCAAAAGAGTAATATTTTCTTTCATATTCATCAAATAGTCCATTTTTTCACTAGGACCTCCAAAGAAATTAGTATCATAATAAGTTAAGTCTAGTCCATTTCTATCAATAAAGTTCATTTCTATTTATTTTCCTTTATATTGATTGATGCTTGGTAGAGAGGTCAAATAAATGTTCGGGGTGTACGATAGGTATACGACCAATGTCTTTTCATATAGTATTTATGGCAATTATTCTCATGGTTCTTGGAAGGTTTTATCCCATATGTACTTCTCATTTTACCTCAATATTATTCCACTTCTAGTGGTGAGGTTTTTCCTTTTTCCAAAGATTTGAGAGATCATCAATATAGTATTGAGAATTTCTTCCATGATCACAGCCATGACTAATCCTCATCCATGTCCATGAGTTTGGGATACTATTGATTCACTTCAGAATCGTTAACCCACTGACTACATTGATGATTTTTCATTAAAAGTCGATGGTTTAGTTAACATCAATGATCTAAGCATAGATAATTCCTTAACGAAGCTATCATATGTCATAAACTTGAGTTTTGTATGATTTGACACTATTGACAAACTTTTGACATATGACAAGATAATAAAAATCAAGTATATGATAAATTGCTAACAATAATATAGCTTTTGATTTTTAATCAAAATCAAATTCTAATATACTTGCAAACTTAAAGTAACGCAAACAAGTGCTAATAACATGTTGTAAATAATTGTATAATTGTAACACAAAATATGATTAGAGAGATACTAGTATTGCTCTCAGAAGATCTTATATTTATAAAGTGAATAGGAGACAGAAACTAATAAAGAGAGAGAAAAGAGTAATGAATAAGAATTATATTTTCTTCAAGATGATCTATACCGAGGAAGGGGAACTTTTGTGCTTTGATCCATGTACCATATTTAATGAAACTCACATGAAGTTCATAGCGAACTCATGATGACCATAATCAATCATTCATTGAAGCCTTGATTAATTGGAGTTCATTAATGAGCTTAAGGCCACATTATGTAAATGTGGTCATTCACCAAACGAAGAAACCCATCATTTACAATATATATTATATTTTTAAAAGTTTAAGATTTAAAAATAAATATTCAAAATTATATAAAATTAAAAGGATAGATATAAATTATACAAATGTGAAATTATGATTATTTTTTACAATAGTATCATCAAATATGATAATATATTTACGATAATTTTAAGGAATCTTATGTTATGGGTTGCCCATTTAGGTTTATTTAAAAAAAGAATAAAAAGAGATTTTATATGAAAAAAAGGGTGGATTCATTTAAAAAAATAAAAAATAAAAACTTCATCACATATGATTTGATTTTTTTTCCTTAAAATACCTCAAGTCGACATAAAAATCTCAAAAAATTTTGAAAAACACCCAAAATATCCGAAACCCTTCTTTAGTCATTTAGGAATCTCTCCCGCTAAACGCTTGTGCTTGAGAAGAAATCCGTATTAGCAAGGATTCCTCACCTTCATTGTGCTTTATTCTCAAAAAACTCTATTGAACACTATAGTTTGATCCATCAATATCCCTTATTTTCTTGGAAAATCTCAAATCCGATTACTTCTTAGAGAGAATGGGTGGTGATGACTGTTAGAGAAACAAAGTTGTTCATCATTTTAATATCTTCTTAGAAAAGAGAACCATAGCTCTCCATCACAAAGGAAGAGGATTTAAGGCAATCAAGATATCATGGATACCCACGATTTCTGCCTATGAGAGAAGCGCCCATATCTAGAGAGAAAGATGTCCTGCAGGCAAACTAGCACCTCTTTTCTGCCCATTCCCGGGTACCCGCATTCCTTTTCTGCTAGGAACTAATAGGTATCTAGGCAATCTTTGTCAAGAATATCCTGTATGCAATTTCCTATTCCATAGACATATATCTACCTGATCATCTAACCAGAATGTTAGCGCCTCATCCATTAGGATGTTTCTTTGATTAAAAAAAAGCTTACGGTTACAAACCATTCACACAATAAAAAATTCTGAAGCTATTAGAAAGAAAATAGAGGGGCATAAGAGATCAACTAGATTTGAGTAACTAGATAATTACTTTAGAGTTGTGGGGAAGTCACAATCCTTACATCCAGACGAAGAAATATAAACTCGACAATAAATATCATTCCAAAGGAGCATGTTAGAAATGTTGCATCATTCCATAAAATGATAAGTAATGATGGATCGAATTTAAAAGTGAATTCAATTTTTACTAAATCTTGTTGCATGTTCAATGTCACACAAACTTTTGATCTAAATTCATCATGTGACATATGTCCATCAATCTCAATACAGAAGATGCGACTGCCAATGTTTGTTCCATCAGCACCCTTGACCAATTCTCCCCCTTCGTGAATATAACAAAACATGTCTCCCTTCATTGCTGTTTTTTTTAATTTGCAAACTAAAACAATATGTTTGATACC
This sequence comes from Tetrastigma voinierianum, assembly GCA_016808115.1. NCBI lineage: Eukaryota > Viridiplantae > Streptophyta > Magnoliopsida > Vitales > Vitaceae > Tetrastigma > Tetrastigma voinierianum. Next base: position 390,039 of record JAEQBH010002502.1, read on the forward strand.
TATGAGAATTTTTTGATTTGGCCATGTGGAATATATTGTTAAGCATAAGAAAATCGAAAGCCAAAACCTTACCAAGCAGTTAAATGGGCTGTTTCTACTTTTCTTTTCTCAGTTTGGTTGCTGCGAAATATGCAGAAAACAAAGAGATTTTTTATTTTATTTAAGGATAGATGTTAGGTTTCTTTTGGATTTTTTCTTATGTCAGCAAGGTATTTTAGAAACAAAAAATAAATAAATAAATCACACATAATAAAGTTTTTTTTTTTTTTTTTTAAATGAACCCACCTTTTTTTGGTATCAAATCTGTTGTTAATTCTTTTTCAAATAAACCTAAATGGGCAACGGTAACATAATTTTGAAAATCTCATATTTCTTTCTTATTAATTTTATTATTAAATATTATGAAAAGATTTGACACTTGTGTGGAGACATGGTTTGTTTGAGAGTCTCGAACACCCACTTGTTGTTTGAGACATCGTTTGTTTGAGAGTCAAGTCTCAAGTGAGCGGAGACATCGTTTGTGCTGGATTGGTTGACGGGTGGGGTACTCTTACCCAAATACTTTATAAATTTGTTTTCTTATGTTCTTAGAACTTCGTATTTCAAAAAAAAAATTAAAAAAAATTACACACGCATCCATATGCTAAAGTATCCGCCATCGACGAACCATCCAGTCGAGCTAAAGTATCCGAGAGAAGGTCTCTATTCAGTCTCTGGAATTCACAGGAGGGGGTGGAGAACTCTTTTGAACTTTCCCTCTGGTATGAACCTGTTTTGAACTTTCTTTTTTTTTTTTTTTTTTAAATGAATCCACTTTTTTTTGTAATCAAATCTCTTATTTATTCTTTTTCAAATAAACTTAAACGGGCAACCGTAACATAAGATTCCCATAATTTTAGATTCAATAATATTCTAAGCTATACATGGAAGAGTATATGGTCGGGGCAACCCATCCTTAAAATGGGGTGCAGGTGACGTGTATAGGAAATGGAAAATCCAGAAATAAGAAGACCTAGATTATTTTAATCCAGAAAATCCAGAAACAAGACCTAGATCCCTCCCAAAACTTCCAACACCAAATCCATCCCGGGAAACAAACAGGGAATAAGAAAAAAATACCTGAGAATTTGGATATCTTCAAGGGTGCCTTAACCAACGTTCCCTGATTCATCAGGGAAAATAGTACAAACACTTATACTTCAAAGGTCATAAGTTTTACTAATTAAAAAAGAGAAACCAAAAAAGAAAAACCAAAAAAGAAAAAAGAACAAACAAAAAAAAAGAAGGAAGAAAATAAAATGAAGGCATCCCACAGCCCACACTGCCATCACCGTCGACGCCGCCACCGTCATCAACCTGAATTGCAATATTCGGATGGGATCCATCGTCATTCACCCGATCAGCACTTTTCTCCTCCTCATCCTCTTCAGTTATCTTAGCAGGACAAGAGCCAGATCCGACCTCTTCAGTTATCTTAGCAGGACAAGAGCCGGATCCGACTCCATTCAACTTCGTAAACCCAGTACTCTCCATTCAATTTTATAGACGTGAGTGCACTCAGTTATGTTAAAATTTTATAGACGTCTGTAAAATTTGGCTGTGCGGGGGAAAGTTCCACGTGTCAAAGGCTTTGCTTCCGCGTTTCTTCCTCTCAGTTATATGTTAAACCGAAAGCCTTTCATCCACGTGGACGTGATCAGGGGAATCACGTATCCACGTGTCACTCATCCGGAAGTTCCATTAGTCAATCTGACGGTTCACAACCCGCGTGGATGAAATTGAACCGTCATCTTCATTTCCATATGACATAATGGAAATTCTATTATGTCATCTTCATCTACAAATATGTCTCCACCCATAGTGAAGATGACAAATCTTCACTATGGGTGGAGACATATTTGTAGATGAAGATGATATATTTGTCATCTTCATGACAATTATATATCATCTTCACTATGGGTGGAGACATATTTGGAGATGAAGATGATATATTTGTCATCTTCATGACAATTATATCATCTTCACTATGGATGGAGACATATTTGTAGACGAAGATCAAGTACCGTTCGGTTTATTAAATCCCATTCCAATTCCACAATGGAAGTGGGATAACATCATTATGGATTTTGTATCTGGTTTTCCCCTTACCTAAAGAAAACATGATTCAGTTTGGGTAATCGTAGACAGACTCACCAAGTTTGCTCACTTCTTACCAGTTCGACCCGGCTATTGGCATTGGATCGGTTAAAGCGGAGTTGGCGCTGAAACGAGATAGTTCGATTGCGTGGGTTAAGTGCTCCCGATAGTGTCGACCATGATCCGCGGTTCACGTCGAGTTTTGGAAAAATTCTGATCGACCATGGGTCTTGGCTAAATTTGGTCTGACCTTCCATCCCATATGACGGATGGACAATGCGAAAGAGTGATTGAGTGTTAGAAAATATGTAGGGGTTGTGTGCTACATTTCGCGGAAGTTGGGATGGGTATGTTCAGCATGAGATTTCTTTCTCTTGTGATTATCGATCCCGGTATTGGTATGGCCCCTTATGAAGCTTTGTATGGAAGAAAATGTAGAACTTCTATATGTTGGACCGAATTGAATGAGCGTAAAGTAATTGGTCCTGAAATAGTAAAAGAGACCGAAGAAAAAATTCAGGTTATTTGGCAAAGGTTAAAAGTTGCTAGTGATCGACAAAATCATACAGGTTGAAGAGGAAAGATGTGAATATGCCTTGGAGGCAAAGTGTAGCAAGGTATCACGTGAAGAAAAGTGCTTAGATTTGGGAAGAAAGAAAGTTGAGTCAAGATTCATCGGTCCATATGAAATTTTAGAAAGAGTAAGACCTGTAGCCTATCGGTTGGCTCTTCCTCCAGAGTTGACCAAGCTACATGATGTGTTCCATGTATCAATGCTTTGAAAATACCAGTCTGATGAATCGCACATATTATTAGTACAAGATATACAAGTGAAATCATACTTCACTTTTGATGAAGAGACAAAAGCAATTTTAGATCGTGAAGTAAAACAATTGCGGAACAAACAAGTCCCTCTAGTAAAGGTGCTTTAGCAACATCACGATATGGAAGAAGCAACTTGGGAACCAAAATCAACAATGAGAGCACATTATCCGCAACTGTTTGATTCAAGTATGAATTTCGAGGATGAAATTCTTTTAAGGGGAGAGAGTTGTAACACCCCAAATTATACCATGACGGTTTTATTTCATGTTTAGAGTATAATAAAAGCAAATGTATATTTTTCTAGAATTTAAGTGCTAAAAATGAAAAGAATAAAATAAGCAAAACCCGGAATTGATCTAAGGGTCAAGGGCACATTAGTAATCTACTAATCCAGGACTTAAAAGTCATAAGATGAAACAATTATATGCTAAGTAAGAATATTGAATAAGTTGATTTGAGAATAAAGGAAAATGAAGGACCAATTAGCAAAAATGGGAATTTAATCAAAAAAAGAAATATAAGGCCAAACGCCTTATGATGAGAAAAAAAATCCTATTTGTTTAGAGGTTAGGGCATTCACGTTTGAGAGAGAAGAACAGAGAAGAAGAAGAAGAAGGAACAAGGAAGAGGAGAAGGAGAAGAAATTGAGGTATGGACTTGTATGGATTACATGTATGGAATATGTATGGAACCTATATGTTTAGAATTCTTGTGAAGAAAGTGGATTTGTTCGTTAGGAAACCCTTCTAACTCTCTCTTTGCCTATGTTTAGGGTTTGAAGAACCATATCTCTATATAAAAGTGATTTGTGTTGGTTTAGTTCAGTTTTGGGTTAGTATGAGATGAGTTTTGTGGTTATGAATTGAGTTGGTTTTTGGTTTTGAATTGTTTGGTGTATTTCCCAAACAAATAATGCAATTTTCTAGGTTATGGGATGAACCGATCGACCATCCGATAGACCGGAAGGTCATCCGGTTGGATGCGATAGCATCGACCACGAACAACGAGAACGGTCGATCGATTGGATCGTGGCTGCCAGCTGCTGTACAAACTAGAAGCGGTCGACATGGGGTTCGCGGTCGACCGGTTGACCTGAAACGGTTGGCTAGGTTCAATCGATGGTTGTCGGTTGGATCTGATGGCGCCGACTGCGCCTGGCCGAAGATCCAATCGGTTGAGACAAAACGGTCAAGCGGTTCAGCGAACAGTGTTTTTGAAAACTGTTTCAGGGCTAGTTCGAAGCCCGGGGTTTGTGCAACTGCTTAAGGTCGATTTCATGGCCTAGTTGCGGTTGATTGAAGTTCTGTAACACATATAATCGTATGCCTACTTAAAACCAAATAGTAAATGAATAGGCACCTCTGATCGGTGGTCGGGCGCTCACGCTGGTGTTCACGAGCATACATTTATGTGGGCGACACGTCTACAGTCGGTACTATCTGGGTACATGGTGCTTATGGTCTTGTGTCCTTCTCATTCAATATTAGAGGTCTATGCAGGCAAATACTTATATGTTGTATACATGAAATTAAAAGTACTCAGTTCTGTTCTATGATCTATACAGACGAACACTTGTATGATAAGAATAAGAAAAATGAACAATAAGAAAGCATAAGTAATCAGTTCTGTTATGTTCTGTAATGTACCTAAGGGTACCTTCTGTACTAGATTTCAGTCTGAACTCCTACGGAAGATATGAAATTTCATGAATAATATGATACATGAATCATGTTCTTTGAAAACTTTGATATAGAAGTCTGTCATATGTGTCATGTAATTGTGGACCACTTCAAGTAGTCATATCTATTATCCGTTTCCCACTAAGCTATAAGCTTAGCACTGGTGTTTCATCCGTGTAGGTACAGGAGAGGACATTCGTGGCATTCCGCATTAGCCAGGGCCAACACATTAGTAGAAGTCCATCAGATGTAGGTTTTGAAATTTTGATTTTGTAATGTAAATGTAAAGTTTTTGTAATAGTGGAATTTGTTTATGTACAAGTAACTGAGACTCAAGAATATGTATAAGACAGTTAAATACCATTATGGTGGTAGTTTTACAAGTAATATTATGATATATGGATTTGTTTATTGAAATAGACCCATAAATGTCAGAAAGTCAGGTAAAGGAGTCTCAGTCCCATGCCGCGCCCCCTTTCTTCGCCCAGGCGGGGGTAAGGGCGTGACACCTTTAACACAGTTTCTCTTGGCCCTTGGCTTGTACCAATATCACCCTTAAAATAGATAGCTCAATCCACTCTGAGTAGTGTGCGGTGGCAATAAAACCTAGAACCTTTTGATCCCACACAATAACCAATAAAGTACCCACTTATGGTCTTTGGATCAAGTTTCTTGGATTGAGGGTTATACGATCTCACTTCTACCTTGCAGCCCCAAACATGGAAGTGACGAAGACTAGGTTTCTTATGTTGACTATAGCTTATATGGAGTCTTAGGAACATACTTACTAAACACAAGTGTCAAAAACTGAGAAATCAAGATCCGAAAGAATCTCATCATTAATTAATCTCTCCATTCTTCTAGAAATATGACTCACTATTTAAGTCAAAGAATATAAAACTTTTCTTTCAATCTCAAACACTTGGTCCTACTAATAATATTAACAGTAGGAGAAAAAGAAAGCAAACTATACAACTCTAATCAATAAAGATTCTCATAAAGTGTTCCATTGCCAATCAATAAAGAGTCTCGATATAAATTAACTTTTCTAGTTTCAAAAGAAAATTATATCCATGTCTATCCAAAATAGGTACATATATTAAATTTCTTTTAATAGAGGGTATGAACGCCACATTTTGCAAAAAAAATAAATTTTTTTCTATATTAAGATGCAATCTAATAATTCCTAAATAAACAACTTGAACTCTTGTGTCGTTTCCCAAGAACACGTACTGCTCCTGACTAATTGGACTCTTACTTATCATCACCTTTATTTTCTTGAACAGCTTTCAGCTTCCTGCAATCTATCTTCTTATACCCAAAGTTGTGGCAATAGTTGGATTTTCCCTTAAAGCTCTTATTCTTGGGGGCATTAGAAGTAGAAGACACATTCTTGTCATTACTTGACATCAATATTCTGCTTCTTGACATACTTCTTCTCATTGGAAGCTGTATTATAAGGATATTTTCTCTTAAACCCCACTACTGTGGGTAGTCTGCAAAGTACTCTGGGACCTTCATGTATTCATTATTATATCCTCCTTAGCAAGGATTTTCAATCATCTCTTCAATGGTTCATTGCTCCTTCTAAGTATTATAGTGGATAATATTGTCAAGCTGCGAAGGTAAAGTCACATGATCAAGCCAAACAATATAATTTGAGTGTTTCAATCTAGAGTAGTGCTTCGTCTTGTGTAACAAGCTAATATTTTATTAATGCGTCCTTGTACCCCACTTGTCTAATCATAGAAAGTGGAGTTCTCATTCTTCGATAACTTTATGTATTTCTTACCAACGACATCCAAGAACTCCTTTGCATTCTTAGTCTTGGGAATGCTTTCATAAATAAAGTCCTCAAATATAGTTAACCGTGATCGTGGCAATATTGTTATAATACTCTCAGTCGTCATAGGACTTTTTCTCACTTACAGAATTCTTAGCAATGAGTTTTGGAGGAGCTTCAACTTTCAAAGCCAAGTTTAGTTTCATAATCGTCAAATTCATCATGAGATATTTAACCCATTGCTTGTAATTAACCCCATTAAGTTTCGTGATGGTAGAGAACCGAGGAAAACTCAAAGCTGGAGAATAAACGAAAAGAACAATGTCAAAAATACATGTAAAACAAAAGCATTACAGAATTACTCCATTATTAAAACACCAATAACCCATAACCAAATGCTAGATTCTATAAAATACAAAGACTCAAACACAGGTAGAACAATTCTGTCGTCACAACCAAATGCGTTAATTTCCCACCGATAGGATAGTAAAATTGCACAGTTCATGACACTTAATGAAATCTCTTCACCAAACTAAACATCCTACCAAAAAATAAAAATAAAGTAATTCATATGACAACTTAACTATCTGTATGGATCTTAGCAAAATTGATGCACGAGATGGGAGAATTACAATTGCAGCATCAATTCTAAAAAAATATCCGACATGCTTAGATTCACAAGAGGCAAGTTCTAAAACATTAAATATTTCTCAATTTTACCAAAGTTCATAAGCATTTAATCTTATTCACAATATGATGCTATAATCACAAATAGCACACACATAAATTGTTAAAACAATATGAGGAAAAACAGTGAAAAGATTATAAAGTTGCGTAAAATTCAATTTTATGCCAAAACCAAATTTAATACTTAATGGGTTAAATTTTTTCTAAAAGTTCGCAAATTGAGTATACACAAGCTCGGCCATATGAATAAAAATTTGAAAAAAAAAATTCTTCAAATTTGAGCCATCAAAATATATACAAAAAAACATCTATGTTATACCGTGGACGATACAACTCTCCTTTTAAAAAAAAATTACTTTGAGATGCTTAATTCCCACTTAAAAAAAAAAAATTACTTTCCGAGACTTGTATAGTTCATGGGAATTGATCAATCTGGCATTTAAGTAACACTTGAAAATCTCAAAAAAATCCCATACATTATAGTTCTATCAAAACAATTAAAAAAAAAAACATCAATCTAATCCAAACATTTAGTAAACACAAATTCATTAACAGTAATTCGTTATCAATTACAACCTGTAGATATCTCGTTGATCAAAATCAATTACACTTGGCAAAAATAGTCTCCAATGAGTTCAACTAATTAAGCTCTCAACTAATCAAAATATGTATCAAAGGAATCCTATGAGAGATATTTTAGCCCGGACAGAACTGCTTTTCAGAGCGTGATTATGTCAAAAATTGCATTTTGTTTTGTTTTTCTACTACAAACAGAAATACAAGATTTCATGATTAAATATGCTATAAACAAAAACGAATAATAAAAGAAAGAGAAAAGGACATGAATTGTCCGATAACGATTTCTCTTCCGATAGCATGGTTTTGAGACCGAAAACACATTCAAACAAAACCCAAAAAATGCAACGAAACATATTTGACAACTTCAATGTCAATTAGAACGGCTTTGATACCAATTGCTAAATTATTTTTGTAAAAACCAAGAATATTTATTGATCATAAAAACAATTTATCAATAATCAAATGACCCAATAAATACATTACAAAATAATAATTTTATTGAAACAATGAAGTATATCAATTCGTACTTAGTAGATAACATACCTAACATGGATCCAGAATTGTTGACTGTCATTAGTCTCCCAAATATGTAAGGGACGAAATCAAAGAAAGGTTAAAGTTGAAGATGGATTTTTCCTTATCTCGAAAGTGTGTTCTATCAAACTTTTTAAAGGTATTTAGTAGTGGAAAATGTTTTTCCCTAAGTGTGAGAGGCACATAAGGTTGGTTTGATACAATCTATTACAAAAATGTGAATACCTTGAAATGAAAATGAAGGAGAGAAAGAAGATTACAAGAGAAAACCAAAAACACTACAGAAGAAAGGAAAAGATCGAGGCTTATGAGAGCATAATCTCTTTAAAGTAGATACGCCTTCTCCGATGGTGCAGCAGAAATTTAGTTCTTCCTAAGATAAACGATCTTTTATGATAACAATGGCAGCAACACCTCGTTCACAGTCCTCTGACGAAGTAGACATGTTCGTATCTCTATCTAGTAATTTATTAGTGAGAAAATCTTATTTTCAAAGAGAGTTAGAACTCTCTTTAAAAAGACCCTAGCCAAGCGAAAGACTTGAATGGCCTTCGACAGTTTCAAACTATCGGAAAAGAGGATTAAAACCCATCAATGCAAACGTTTTCAAGGATTTTAAAAACAACCATTTCAAAAGGTAATTTCATTCAAAACAGACAAGGAAAGATCCAGCCAATGCCTACGCATGAATGAGAATTGGCTATTTCGGCAACAAGACAAAGCGATTCCTCGCAAGAGATGAAGTACAAGCAGTTTGAAACTTGCATAGGAGAGGTAGGTGTTACCCTTTGAGGCGCTGCGGGAGACAAGCGAATAATTGTAGAGAAAAAACTCTTCTTTTTGTTAACAAAACTGGTGTAAGAGGGCATACACACGCGATTAACTTTCGGAACATAGATTAATAAACCAAGGGAAAAGAAATCGAAAAAAACAAAGAACAAAGATGAGAAAAGCCGAGTCTTGTGAGGAGTTACTATCTCTTTAAAACATATACGTCGTTTCCTCTGGTGCTTGGAGAGTATCACTTCGACGTCTGTCTTGGATAAAAATGAGCGAAGAATGGTCGATAAAGCAACAAAATTTGGAAAAAATTTTCTCTATCAGCGGCGGTGACAAACAAAGAGGAATGACAACTTTGGAATCTCTAGACTTCAGCGTCTTTCCCTGAAGCTTTGACACTCTATATATAGACTATAGGATGAACATAAGAGATGAACGGAAGGAATGAAGTCTCCGACGATTTCAAATTCAATGAAAAGGGGAATAGATTCACCAATAAAAAAGTATTAATACTATTATGCGAACGGTTCAAAATTAAGACAAGAAATTAATTTCATTCAAAACCGAATAAATATCCAATACAATCAACCAAAAAACTCAACAATATAATGATGCTTCTCTTCAACTCATATCCATCTTATTTATGAATATGTGCATGTAAGGATATCTAAATTGAACCAATTTGAGCAAGGAAAGAAACAAAAAATTGTGATTCGTCTTTGCTATAATATGTCTCAAATTCCTATTTAGTATTAATTCCTTTCTATAAATAATATTTTATAAGATAATTTATATTTGTTATATTATTATAATATTAGGTTTCCTTATAGAATAAGAAAAACTTTTAGGAATATCCCTATAAATATTCTAGGTCATGAAATGAAAAAGTTATGAGAGATATTTAGTATATGCAGATAAGGGTTTTGAAATATTTAGAGTTTTATGAGGTATTTTCTCGGTATTGTGAGCATTTTAGGGTTTTGTGATTTTGTTATTTTTCCTAGTCGTTGCAATACATTAACACTCCAATCTTGTTCTCTATGTTTTCAAGAATAGTGAAAATATTATCTCTCATCCATAGATATAAGCATAATTAGTCGAACCATGTTAAAACCTCTCGTGCATTTTTATGATGATTTTTTTATCTTTATTTTCTTGAATTCATATTATTATTTATCAAAGATTCATGATTATAACAATCTTCATAGATTGGTTTAACTTTTTAACAAAGATTAACATAGCTACATGAATTGGTTTCAAATTACAAATTTTATTGATAGGAAAAATTCTTGGTCGATGTGAGGATCAATGCATGAGTCACTTGCTTCATTAACAAAAATGATAATTGTGTAGCCTAAATAAGAAGTAGAATAACTTTCTCTAAAGTATGAATTTTCTTTTAAGTGCAATAAATAAGTCTAAAAGTATCAAAATTATATCACGACCATTTGGGATAATAAACAATTTTTTAATAAATTATTTTATGCACTTATATATCTTATATCATATTTGCATATTTTTATCATTTATTTCTCCTCTTATATGTATCATATGTCGTTTTAATTAATCAATTATAATGTAAGTTATTTAGATTAATTCAATTATCATAAATATCTAAATCTGTTCAAAAGAAAACCATACTTATTACTCTACCTTTGGATGAAACGCTTAAGTCAAATAGGCTTTTTTTTTTTTTTTCTTGTAAAAAATAGCTAAAATAATTGGTAACTCTAACCTTTAGGCCGAAAGCTCCAATCAAACCTATGTCAAGGTTAAGTATTGTGTTTCTCACCTGAAAATTTAAAATTTTTAAAAATTATCATATAATCATTTCCCATTTATATATTCTTTTTAGTTAATTGTTTTATATTATGTTTGGTTTCCAAAGGGCAATAAGAAATAAAAATAAGTAAAGGAACAAAAATATATGAAAATGTTTTATTAATTTTAAATCTATTCTTTAATTTTTATTATTATTTTATCTTTTTAATTTTCTTTCTCCCTACTTAACGTATTTCTTTTATTCTCAATGAATGGTTTAAAAATCAGTTTTGATCGATGGATCCAATTGATTAGACCGTTGACTTTTTTTAATCCGATTTAATTGTGTTTCGAGAATTGATTTAACCCCTAAACCATGAACCATAAACTTTTTGTAAAATATTGCTTTCAATTCTTAAATAATTTTTACTCGAAGAAAAGAGAAACAAAAAGCAAATCTAAAATATTGTCCCAACGGGCCTAATGTGATCGATCAACTCCTGGGCTTAGGCCCAATAGAATATTATTTTCCAAAGTAGGCCCATCTTTCTGGGCCTGAAATAACACTATTATTAAATTTTCGTTTAATAATAAATAAACAAAAGTCAGTATAGCTGTAATCACTATTATTATTTTGTTGTGAAAATATTATCAAATATAAAATTGAAGAAAATGGGAAGTATATAATTTTCTTCCTAAAGAGAGAGAATGGATAGAGAAAGTTTAAGAGGAGAGAGAGGAAAAGAAAGAATGAGAATGATTACTTTCACTATGGGATTATTTTAGAGATATTAAATAAGTTTTATGAAGTTCATCCAACTTTAAATCTTTAGTGGGTGAACGTGGTCATTGAACCATGTTTAGTAACTTTTCGCTTGAATAATGATTACTCGTAAATATGTCTCCATTAAAATCTATTTAGTAAAACCAGTAGAGCCAATATAAGCGAAGAAAAAATAGTCTGATATTTTATGATTGATTAGGATAATAGAGTTAGGCGGTGTTGCTGCTTTATTTGCATATTTTTTGAGGATCATTTAAAAAATAGAGGCCCGAGAATAAAGTGGCACATAGGCCCCGCGTGCCGAATTATGGCTTGGGTTGGGGCTAACCACTTGGCCCATTTTGACCCCTTTTTGTATTTAAAATTTTTTTTAGGACAACTTACTATTTTCTAATTATTAAAAATATTAGTTTTTCCATTATGAACAAATATAAAATAGTTGTTTATAGACAAAAAATAGTTATTAAATAATTGTTTTTAATAAAGTAAAATAATATTAGTATGAAAATTAATTTAAAATAAAATAAAATAAATATAAATATAACTATAACCATTTATTTTGCAATCTTTTAGAATGTAATAATAAGTATAAGTATTCCAAGAAAAACTTTATTTTACAAAATATAAAATTTGCAAATTTGTTATTTATTATTATTTTAATATTTTAATGAGGCCCATTTGGCGTGGCACAATACAATACTTATGATGTTGCAGATACGGTGCTTACATTAACATTTGTTAATGTCAAATATAGAAATCATCTTTTATCTCAAAGAATTGTGTGTGGGGTATGCGATCGATAAGACATATATCACCTATTCGTAGTAAGGATCGATAACGTATTGATTTTAGATACGATTAATATAAAAAGAATAAATAATGAATAGAAATAGATGAAAAATCAAAATTATATTTTATTTAATTTTGATATAAGATGCATTGTTTAGTAGCAGTGTTTTCATTATTAATTAAATAGTCTATTTTTTTTACTAAGGCCTCCAAAGAAATCAACATCATAATAAGCAGTCCATTACTATTAGTAAAGTTCATTTCTATCTCTTTTCCTTTTTTTTTTTTGTTGATGCTTGGTAAAGGTCGATCAAATGTTTGGGCGTACAACAGGTATTCGACCAAAGCCCTTTCATACTACATATATAACAATTATTTTCATGGTCATTGAACGATGCATTTTGTACTTTCCGTTTCTTGTTTGTCTCGGTATCATTCAAACTTTGTACAGTTTCCATGAGGTTTTTCGTTTTAAATTTGATGGATTATTATTATTAGCGCCATGGTATTGGAAATTCCTTTACAACAGCGTCGCGTGTTTGAGACGATATCTAAATCAGCACAAGAAATGGTTCATGTTGAGGTTGGGGCGGGAATGATGATTTACTCGTCAAAAACTCATTATTTTGCTTAGTAACAAAAAAACGTGATGTCGATTGAAATGTTTTGTAAATTTCTGTTCTGATATTGATCTTTACAGAGCATATTCGAGGCGTAAAATGTGGTGAAAATTTTTTAAGCGTTCTTCTTACGTGACTTTCTCTCAACACAGTTTCAGCTAGGATTTTATTTTAAATAATACGGAGTTATATTCACTAACCGTTTTAAAATCTTGCAGTCTCAAATGCATCCAATTATATCGAGTTTTCGAGATAATCACAATTTTCTAGTGGTCATATCTCTCCCCTATAATTAATTCCATAGAGTGAGATGGGTATTTTACCATAAGGTATTCACTTTTTAAATCATTATGAAGATGAGCCGAAGAAAAATCAACGTTTTTACATGATCTTATAGGAATACTTGATTTCCTTATTTGATTGCAACTCCAAGATTCATTTAATCAAGATGTATTTCAGTATCAAAGATCCAAGATAGGTATTTCTTTCGGGTAATGTCAAATGCCACAAACTCAATATTGTCATATTTGACATTATCAAGAATCTTTGATATATAATAAAGTATTAGAATTGATTTCGATAAATAGAAATATAGATTTTGGCTTATAAGTAAAATCGAATATAATTATAAATATGTAAAATCGAAATAGTTTTGGGTTAAGGTTATATTACTAACATATTGTGAAAATATTATTAAATGAAAAATTGAAGAAAATGGGAAGTATATAATTAAGAGAATAGAGAGAGAAATTTTAAGAGGAGAGAGAGAGAGAGCGAGGGAGGGAGGGAGAAAAAGAGATACTGATAATGATTGTTTTTGGGATGATTTTACAAAGCATAAGAGAGGCTTTTTATGGGCTTTTCAATTGCACTCCATTAAAGATAAGTAAATGGAGATATTAAATAAGTATTTATGGAGTTTATTGAACTCCGAATCTTTATGGGGGTGAAAATGGTCATTCACTAATTCAGCATATTTATTATTATTATTATTATTATAATAAGATTGCTTTTATTTTTAAAAACATTATTTAAAAAAATATTTTTTTCATAAAAATAAAGATAATTTTTAAAACTATTTTAGATAAATTATTATTATTATTATTTTATGTTTTAACTATGTTGATTCTCGTAAATTTTGAGAAAGCTACAACATTTAATAAACCATATAATATATTATTTTATATGTTTTTTAATTTTATATTGGGAGATTATAAATTATAATTTATTTTTATTTTGTTTCCTATTTTTCATGAGGAAATAAACGTGTGAAAATTGTTTTCTTAATTTTTTTTCTCTCTAAAATCCAGCCTAAAATATTATATCAGAGTTTTATTCAAATATTGTTAAAAAAAAATTATGCTCCAAGTTGAAATGTTGTTTAGGGAAATTTTTTATGACCGACAAAATTTGACACGATACATGAGCACAATACGGTTTTTACGAGTTTGGGTTGAGTATAATCGTGTTTTGATTATATTCATATTGATGGGTCATATTTATGTTGACATACCTAACACGAATTTGATCCGTTTAATTATTATATTAATTAATTAACATATTTAATAAGTTATTTGTATTAAATATGGATTATTAATTATAATCCCTATTAATTTAAATAATAAAATTAATAAACATTTCTTATTATTTTAAATAATCAAATTAAATTGGTCATATTCATGTTGACCTATCTAACATGAATAATAAATGAATTAGGTTTGTGTTAGTGAATATTGACACATTTATTATTCATGTCAGATTTAAATTAATAAATATTAACGCGATTCGTACAATAATACGACACCAACACAACCCAACCACACGAATTACCAACCCTAAAATTTTCCATGATTGGCCCCATGAGTTTGGACTTGGGCCACTTCATGTCCAATCAAATCTTCACAATCTAAATGGCAGGGGGCAGGGCCACCATGTCTCCCCCCACTAGGCCCACTGCAAACTTTATTTCATAGAATGGAGTGTACATTACTCCACATAAATCGAAATTACAGAAATGCCCTAGCTTCGAATTGTCAACATTTCACCATTGGAATATGAGAGAAACATGAAAACCCTAACTGCTCCTCCCTCTGTTATCTCATTATGGCTTCAAATTATCAATATTTCACCATCCAAAGATGATAGCAATGGAGAAACCTTAGCTATCCCTCCCCTTGTTCTCTCATTATGGCTTCGAATTGTTAACATTTCATCGTCAGAGATGAATAATTCATTCGTCATTTGTTCTGCCATTGGGGTTTAAGATTATCAGCGTTTTCTGAAATGCGAAGATGATAGCGGCGAGAAACCACTCTCTCTGTTCTCTCATTATTAGAGCTGAGATTGTCAACCTTCACCATCCAAAAAGATGAGCTAGTCGCTCTCCTTTGTTCTGCATTAAAGGGTTGAATTGTCGATGTTTCTGAAATCGAAGATGATAGCAACGACGAAACCCTCTCTCTGTTCTCTCATTATTTGGGCTTTGAATTGTTAACATTTCACCATCTGAAGATGAATAGTCGCCCCTCCCTTTGTTCTCTCATTAGGGTTTCGAATTGTCAATGTTTCTGTCCCGAAGATGATAGCAGCCAGAGCCTGCTTTGTTACCATTATTAGAACGGGTGTCAGCATTCCTTAAATTCGAAGATGACAACAATGGAAAACCACAGCCTTCCCTCCCTCTATTCTCTCATTGGACCTTTGTTCGCTAGAAGAGAATTGATTCTTTCCAATATGGTTTCCTCAGCATGATATGAGATCGATGCTTTATTTTTTATAGTTTTACCGCTGATGTTTTATGCGTCAAACATTCACTGACGAGTAGTTAATATTCTGGAAGCGATTAAATTTTACCGTGATTTTCATTGGCGGAGTTCATATGGAAAAGTTCGATTCGACATAATCATCATATCTAGTCATGTTTCTCGTTATGCTGCAAATCTAAAATCTTAAGTATTTCAAGCATTGTTGTTGGATTATCAAATATGTAGGCCTTGAGACAATCTTTTTGCTATTAATATGGATGCTACATCATCCTATAAAGTTTTTAGTACTCTTGATTTTATATTTATATCGATTGTATTATTAATTTCAATCAATAAATTTATCTTTTTTCAAAAAGCTGACAGCAACGAGAGGAATGCATTCAAATTGGACCAAAAAAGACGTTAAGGCTTATGTTTGGTTCGTGTTTTTGAAAACTATTCTTGAAACTAAATTTTAAAAACCCCTAGAATACCAAAAAGATATTCTTTGAAAATAGGGATTTTAGAAACATAGAGAACATAAAAAAATGAGAACCCTTCTTACCAAAAAAGTTTTCAATGTTGTTCGTGTTTTCGAAAAAGAAAAACTATTCTTAAAAATATGACCAAAAACAACCTCCTAACCACACTCCCATGAGGAGGGGTATTTTGGTCATATCACAGCGTTGTACTTAGCTTTTGATTTGGCTATTCAACGAAATTGGGTGGAGGGGTCAAAAAAGGCGTCAGGGGTCGGAACAATGATTTTGCAGAGAATTTAACTCGGTTTCACTTTCACACACTATCCTCCATGTTTGAATATTCATAAAGGTATCCAATTATTCCTTTTTTTATTAGAAAATAATATGAGAAAAATATGTTTCGGATTATCAATTTGATACCAAAAATTTGTATTATATAATTCAGGTTATAACAAGAAAAAATGGTCTTTTTTTTCTAGCCTATTTTCTTTAAATAATGATGATTTTTTGGAAATTTATTTTTCGCGGAAATCGCTGTTCTGCGTTTTTAAATCGTTTTATTTACCGATAAAATAGTAAATTAACAAAATTTAGGTTTTATTTATTTTATGATTTAATTAAGTCGTCTTCGTCTGAGAATTGGTTCGTCGTCTTATCTGACGTTTTGGTTTCTCCTACATCGTCGTAGATTATACGTTTGTCGTGTTTAGGTAAAATTCGGATAGGCAAAAGTATATACGATTAAAGATAAAAAAATGAAATCAATGATCGATAATATGGTGTAGAAGCCCCAGGAATCATTATGTATTACAGTTCTGGCAAATAATATCAAATGTATAATCTTTAAGTCGGTCATTTATCTTGAGATTATTAACATGAACGTTGGTTATATTGTGTTGTTATTGGTTATTAATAAATTATTATTTTTAAATAAAAAACAAGAAAAATGATTTTGATTCAAGTATAAAAAATAATTATGATATCGTTAAATGGATTATGATATTAAATATCTTCAGAAGTGTATTATATTTAAATCTTATCATAATTATTTTTTATGCCTTAATCACAATCAAATTGATTATTGAAACCTAAATAATATTCTTCTATTTGGTCCAATAAATAATTTTAGATGTAATTAAAATTTAAGAAAATATATTTTTGAATTACTCAATATTATAAAATAAGAATTTTAACTCTAACTTTTCTTTCTTTTTTTTCTCCTTGTGTTCTTCTTTTATCGGAACATGGTAATGTTTTTCAATTATTTAACATTCGAACAATCTCAAAATAAATGGATTTATTAAAAAGAAAAACAAAGGATCCTCATAAATATGAGTAAATGGATACATAACAACACTAAAAACAAAAGAGATAGAAGACAAGACAACCCTATTTGTCTTTGTCTGAATATAATATTTATAGAGAGAGCAGAAAAACAAAATGTAGAGGATATATTATTTTGTATTATATTATATGATAAATAATATGTGGAACAAAAAGCCGTTACACAAGCTTTTGTGATAGATTCTAATTGTCTTCTACGAGGCATAATACAAGTTTACCATATAAGGCTTCTTTAGCATTGATTTTGAAAATAATTTAAATAGATTTACTCTTTTTTTTTTTTTTTTTGAAAAACAGTCAGAACTAGTAATATATCGATAAAAACATATATACAAAATCAGTAAAAACCATAAAGGATGTGAAACATAGCATAATAAATTTATTAAGAGTCGTGTCGTTGTGATCATGTCGATTTATTGTCTCTGTCCGATCGAATATGTTTTGTCCATCGAATTATCATCTACGTAAATAAAAGCGTTATAATAAGAGCCGATGAAAAACAAGCTATCGTGCGAGCTGACTGACATGGCCAAGCGTTGCGGCGGTAGTAGAAAAGCAAATAAAGCTTCGTATTTGTGTGGAGCAATAGGCTTTATTATGAAATAAACGATAGAAAAATCGTAAATAGGTAGTGAGAGCGAGAATGGTAAAAAATCACTCCTCATTACTTAAGAAAGACGAGTGGTTAGAAGCTTAAGTTGATAAAAAATGAGACTCGGGTTTTGAAACGCTATTAGGTGCTAAGTTTATTAGGATGTTTTAAGTTATAAAAAGACAGTCTTCAAATTAAATTTTAATGGTTTAAGGGGATAAAATGAAAGTGTATTAGAATGTGTTATTAGAGATTATAATAGTGCTATAAAACGGTTCTATAAAAATGTTGGCTTGTAGATATATAAGTAAGCCATCAATAATTATTGTAGAATGTATACCTTTAAGAGAAAAAGAAAAAAAAATGTATTTTGAATTTAGAGATTGAAAGTGACTTAAAAATAGTAACAAATTAGTATAATTAAAATATAGATGTTCTTAATTATATTATGTTATTAATGGAGGATATTTTAAAAGTAACATTTTCTCAAAAAAAAAAAAAAAAAAAGATTAAGTGACATAAGATATTTTTGGGTCAAACTTATTTTGATAATTTCATTTTAAAATTATTTCATGTCTAGTAAGGATTAATTAAATCTTTTCAGAATGGACTGTACACAAAAATTGTATTTTTACTCAAACTATTCTTTATGAAAAATATTTATAAGTAGTTTCTTTAAAAATTTATAAGTAATTTTTGAATACTAAATGATTATTTAGATTTCTGAAATTTGTCTCCTAAATTTTGAAAAAACATTTTAAAGTAAAAACGTATCAGAAAATAATTACTAAATAAATGTTGTTTGAAATCACTATCAAAGGAAGAAAACAATGAAATATTGTTTTAATTGTCTCTGTAAAGTCTTGCTAAAACTACAATTGAGTCTATGCTTTGCAAAAGCTATATTTTTTCACATTTACATGTATTTATAAAGCAAACTAAAAGCTTGTTGCGTTATGTTTTTGAAAATTATTTTTTATTCTCAAAAACAAAAAGAATAGGAACAATGTATTTTGGTCCTTTTATTTATTTATTTATTTTGTTATAAAAATAGAGGCGCGTAAAATCTTAAATTTAGATAATAGAGCAGTTTTAAAACCTTGAAAATTGTGTTCTGTATTTTCAAAACGATTCTACAAGCGGTTTTAAATAAGAAGCAAGGCAAGCCACTAATTTTCTTCTTTTTCAATCCATTTATGCTACTTATTTTTCAGGTCATATAAAGAACACTAATACTATTTATATATGAGTTTAGGAAATGTTACAACATTAAATAGCTTAACATGGCCTATTAAATCTTATGTTACATTCCAAATAAAAAGAAGGCCACTAACACAATCAAGTATCGAGTCGTGTAAAGCCATGATATTCATATTAAATCCAAATCTTATAAGCTGGAGCCTTAAAATTCGGCCATTTAACACGACAAGCCAAAGTTCGATTCGATGCGAAGTTTCGGTCAACCATCTTCAAGAATTCAATATTTCATCCCCATTTATCGATTCAAAATCGAGAAATCTGACGACTCTACATGACCATGAGGTGTCCTAAGCGGACTCATACACACACAAAAAACGCTTTTAAACTATATTATACCTAGATTAATCTTCATACAAGTCGAGAGGGACTATAACTATATTTTTAAGGCTCGAACTCAAAACCATTAGTTAAGTTATGAGATATTCTAACCCTCTCACTTACATATTCGATGATCGAATCGAAATAATATGTGCATTGGCTCACATAGATGTAAAATTAACTATATAGACTATATTATTTTCCTTTAGAGAGATTTGAGAATTCAAATCAAATTCTTGCTAGTTATGTTGTATGACAATCAAAAAGTACTTATGGCAATTATTTGTCTATCATGAACTAAGTATTTTGAAATTTACGTATCTCATGCGATAGAGTGCTCAAAGTTTCAAATAAGTAAAACATAAAAAGATGAGGGGTCCCGAGTTCGAGTCTCAGTCAAATAATTTACTACGTTATAACTAAAATGTATAACTATAAGAAAAATATTTTGAAATTTTTCTAGGACAAGATTTTTTAAGAGTTTTCTAAATAATAATATTCCTTCTATTAATATAAGTTCTCTCTCTAAGCGAAATTAACATTTTAAGAGAGAGAAAGAAAGCTCATAATTGGTCTCTTATTCTCCAACAATTTTTCTCGAGTATCCATGATACGATCCTATATCTAAGCCTACAGCAAAACAAGGGCAGACTTGTTCGACGTTTCAACCATCAAACAGATTGGGCTTCGCCTCCGATTGTACTCGGTGACTCACATTAATGGTGCTTTATCAAAGTCGACATGATGAGAGAGGGCTACTCGATGCATCAAAGATGGGCTTGGAGTGAATGCTAGACAAAGTGTAATCCATCCAGAGTGAATGTCGTCCTCGGACGTCCGTCTTCTCAAGGGGTATGGAATTATACAACCCCACACTCCGGGCTTCACATAAGATCGGAGCCAAGACTAGTCAGAATTCCGTTCTAACCATCGAACGGTTTTATTTCGGGGTCGATGCCCTGATCATTATGTTTCATTGAAAGCCAATACGTACTGCAGGAGTGGCCACCTGATGCACAAAGGTAGCCCGGCTTAATGCTAGTGAGCAAATAACCACCCAACGTGAAACGATGCTTTGCCGACACCGACTCACGTATTTAACGATACGATCCTACAACCTGCTCCATATACATGCGTGGAGCTGCAATGTGAGCCATAGCCTTCATTCTTATCGTGCCGATGGTTTTGTTTGAAGTTCTCCGAATACTGGTGATCCTATCAATCCATATTGCGTATACTTTAAAATTAAAAATTGATATATAAATATATTTTTAATTCTATTTTGACTATATTAAACAATTAAAATAGGATTGATGAATAATTATTTACATCCTACAAATTCTTGACATGTCCAAAATGTAGGTATGATGCCTGTAAACAATTCATTATGAGTCTTGAATATCAAACATTTGAATGATTTGAATATCATGATTTTGTCCATATCATTATTTTGTTTCTATAATTCCCAAACAAACATTATGCTTAAAAATTCAAAATTCCAAAAAAAAAAAAAAAATTCCATTAGATACTGACTTTTTTTTTGGCAATCGATAAAAAATTTCAGTATAGATTATAATGATCAATTAGTCTCTGTCAGAAAAGAACTTGAAAATGGCTTTAAACTGTTTTTTATGTTTTATAAAACAAAAGCCTTTTTTAAAAGCT
This sequence comes from Tetrastigma voinierianum, assembly GCA_016808115.1. Lineage (NCBI taxonomy): Eukaryota > Viridiplantae > Streptophyta > Magnoliopsida > Vitales > Vitaceae > Tetrastigma > Tetrastigma voinierianum. The sequence continues at coordinate 411,401 of JAEQBH010002502.1, forward strand.
AATTTTTTAAATATGTATTTAACTGTGGTTGCAAAAGCAAAAGTGCACAGGGTATAAAGGCAACAAATTCTATATGTATATAAATAAATAATAATTTAAAATATCTTAGGAAAAATGTTCAAATTTCGTTTTTAAAATCATATCGGTATCAATTTCAAAAAACAAATAACACCGCTTTCGATATTCAATCGAATTAAATAGGTTCAAATTTAGTGTTCTCAACATAAAAAATTGATTAACCAAACAGTTTTTCAGGTTTTTAGTGTTTTTCGTGGTTTTTTTAGAATAAAACGGTTTTTAAAATCATAAACCAAAAAGGTTTTCTAATTTGTTTTCATAAATATAGTTTAAAACCAAAATAACTCAGTTGAAAAAAAAAAAGAATGCAGTTATAGACTTCTTTTGAAAATAATCACCAAACTAATATTTTTGTATTTTAAAAACCATATTTAATAATTACGATTTTAAAAATTAATCTTAAAACCGTCAATAAATACTATAGTAGATAAACTGTGATCTCCCTTCGCCTTGATTTAATATTTCATCCAATCCAACAGTCTCTGACAATGGAAATAAATTCCCACATGAATTGTTGGGCAAAGATTTTGGTTTGACGTGTGTAAGAAACAAGCAAAGGATAGAAAATGTGGGAAGGGAGATGTTGTTTGGATTCCGAGAATTTTCCAGTGGGAAAACTCAAAAGCATATGTAAGGAAACTGCCGTTTTGTCCCCATATAAAATCCAATTGCTCTCTTCTCTTTCTCCACTATGATTCAAGAAACAAACAAATCCAACCTAATTTTTTACTATTTGTTTTTATTAATATGCTTCCTCCATGTTAGACAATTGCATGTGAATCTTTTTCCACCTCCAAAGCTTTTCACCTCAATATCAACCTTATTTATTATTATTTATTATTATTTTTTAATTCATCAACTTTTTGTCCAAAAGGAAAATCACATGTCATTTGTCGGTTATTAAGAGTATCACGAAAATGTTCGGAATCCATGGATATTGTCAAAAGGATATGCCGATGTCATACGCAAAAAGAAAAAGACTTATAGAATTTGTTAATCTATGAATACAATCTATATACTCCTTAAATTATGTATGGATCCAATCCATATATCTCCAAAAAAATAATCAATAGAAAAAGAAAAAACCAGAATCGATCAATATTTTTCTCGAAACAAACTAAAAGGAAACAAAAGATTAAACATCTATTAAAATGATTTTTTTTTTCTATAAATACATTCGTGTAGTATTATTTTTACAAGAATTCAAACTTAAAATGTCTTTTAATATAAAAGTCAAGACAAATAAATTAACTTCTTATTATTATTTGGTTAATGAAAGTAGCAATGAATTTTGACAGGTTGATTGAGGGGTGGGAAAATTTTGATAAACAATATTATATTTTCATAAAGTTAATTTCTATCTTATCTATCTCCCTTAAAGTACTTTATTGATGCACTTGAAAATTTTTTATTAAAGACATTTTTTATTGATAAAGAAAAAGTAAAAAGTAAAAATAATTGATAAAAGGGAAAAGAGAGATATTCTGTGAAAATTCCAAGATACTGAGTGTATATCAATAGCACATGCCTCGAATCGCGTACACCAATGATTTAATTCTGACACGTGTCCCACATGTCCTACGTGTCAGCCCCCTTGTTTTTTTGTCCTTTTTACCCCTCCCCCCAGTCGGCTACTCTCACCTCACCCACCCCGCGTTTTTTCTCTTTTGTCATTGTCTGTCATTAATTATCGCGTTAATATTTTCTCCAATTTCTTAATATCACAATATTTTATTTTTGCTATTTTTATATTAAATTAAAGTTTAGAAAACAAATCCAAAGTTTAAAGTGTTTTTTTAGAATCTATTTAAAAAAAAAAAAGTGTTTTTTAGAATCAATGATAAATATAACTTTTCTCTAATGATTATTAAATCGAATTCCTTTAATATCATCAGAGGATTTACATTATCATTAATTCAAGTTTTAACTTTAAATTGACATATTTTTTATATTTAATGATAATAAAATTCACTTTTTTTTACTTACAAGTTTGATCTTAAATTCATAATTTTTAAATCCATCATTGAATCACTATTTATATTCTAAAAAAAACTTTATAAAAAAGGGATGATAAATATGGAAAATAGAGAACAATTGGAAATGATAAGAATAATATTTTAAAAATCAGATTAACGGTTGAATGGAAAAAATTACTATAAAATTGTGATCAAGCCAAATTAAACTGAGATTAGAAAATTCATTGATTATAAAACACTAAAAATTAGTCGGCTTCTTGTACATTGTGATTATAAAAAAATATTAACTAGAATTTATTTTAGTTAAAAAAAAAACTATAATTTATTTTAGACAAGGAGGCCACGTTAAGAAACGAGTAAAAATAAGAGGGAGAAAATTGAGAGGACCGACGCCGTTAGTGGGAGATAAGAAATTTTTATAAATGAATATAATACTGGAATTTAATTAGGAGAGTCAGAGAATCTTCTTTCATTTTCTATCCAACTTTTCTTTCCTGCCAAACGGAAGATAAGGTGGAGGAGGAAGAAGGCAAAAAGCAACATAAATAAGGGGAAAAGGGAGGGAAGGAGGGAGGGAACTAGGGTTCATTAGTTTCTCTCTCTTCCTCTTTCTCTCTCTTATATTCTCAGCAAAGGAAGGGAAGAGAAAGGAAAGGAAAGGAAAGGAAAAGAAAAGAAAAATAAGGTAAAAGAAATTGTAGATAATGGAGAAGAGAGGAGAGAGGGATTGCAAAGAGAATGTTGAAGGGAGGTTTCCTTTAACCTTTTGGGAGGTGGCAGGGGCGTCTGCGGTTGTTGGGACCTTCGTGTTGGGTCTTGCCTGTGTGTATTTCACCATGCCCGCCTCTGATTACAGCTTCCTTAAGTTGCCTCGCAGCCTTGAAGATATCCAAATTCTCAGGTATTTTTTTCTTATTCCCTGTTTGTTTCTCGGGATGGATTTGGTGTTGGAAGTTTGGGAGGGATCTAGGTTTTGTGTTGGTCTTCTGCTTCCATTTGGTTTTTGCTTGGAAACGGTAGTTCCATTGCCAAATTCGCTGATTGGTTGGTTTTCTTACAAATGATTTTTTATTTTCATGCAATCTTCGTTTCTACGGAATTGGGGTTCCAAATCAGATCCAACTGTGTGCGAAACCGATTGCAAGCTGCAGCTGCTTTTTTTTTTGTGACCTTTTTATCTCTTTGGCTACCTAAAATCGAGGTTGGGATGGGGATGAGGGACATGGTTTTTCCCATTTGAAATTATCACAAAATGATAACATCACTGCGTTCCTTCTGATTTCCTTCGCCTGCTCGCATGGTCTGAAATTTCAGAGGTTTCTCTTCTTATTTCTTTTTCTCTTCTCAAAAAAATTCTCGTACGCCTTTGCTTTCTATTGCTTTCTCTTCCCAAAAAATTTCTTATTTTTTATATTTTCCTTTTGTGGAGTTCTGGTTTGTAAGGATCCAAATCCAAAATGACCCAATTCTGAGCAACCAAACAATCCTTCCCCCTGATTACAGCCGTTTGCCTGATTTCAAACTTGTATTGTATGGATAGTCGTTAGAATTGAAATTGTTCTGCAAATTAGTTCTTGTAATTTTGAGTAGTTAACTCTCAAGGGTCCTGAAAGGGGGAATTTCTGGTAATGGGATCTACCATATGATTGTTAAGTTTCATTTGAAAAGATTTTAAGATTCCAAGGTATGAAGATAATGACTTGGATTGTAATGCATCAGGAATTGGGGGGTTTATCTTGTTGCTTCATTTGTGCGTTTACATCTTTGTTGCTTTCTTGATTTGGTAAAGTCTCCTCCATAAGTTACCTCCATTGATTGTCGAAGAAGTTTTTTTTTTTGTGGTTTAATTATCTAACATGAAATAGTTCCTTAAAATGAATGAGGAAGCCATCAAGTTAGATGCATATATCCATCAATCTCTTGACCTGATTACTTGAGAAAACATATCGCATCATGTTAAAAATGGAATTGAATTGACTGTTACACCTTAATTCATATGTCTCTGGTTATATTATAAGCTTATAGCAGCTAGCAATATGATCCTAAGGCTCCGTCCAGAACCCGGAAAATACTAGGGAAAGAAAAAAAAATACTAAGGGAAAGAAAATCAAATTTACTCAAAATGCCTCAAATTTTTTCATATTTTAAAATTTTTTAGTCCTTATATAATAGAGAGAAACAAATAAAACGAGTTTGAATAGAACATTTATAATTTTTCTCCAAATTTTCTTTGCTTCCACTTTTCCTTCCCATTTTTCTCTCTATTTTCTTTCCTTAATAATCGTCGGGCCTAATTGTATTATAAGTACTATGTGAAGTTTGTTGTGGGAGATTTGTTGGGTTCTGATTTGTGGGTGTTTCTTCCTGGTAGGAATCACCTTGAGGACTACACAAGTGACTACACCATACAGGTTCTGGTGGGGTACTGTGTGGTCTACATTTTCATGCAGACCTTCATGATCCCAGGTACTGTGTTCATGTCATTGCTTGCCGGGTCTCTTTTCGGGGTTTTCAAAGGCGTGGCTCTGGTCGTGTTCACTGCAACTGCTGGCGCTTCTTCTTGCTATTTCCTCTCGAAACTGATCGGACGGCCCCTGGTTTATTTTCTTTGGCCTGACAAACTAAGTTTCTTCCAAGCACAGGTGAATCCGGATTTTGCCTTTCTTCGCCTTCTTTTCTTAGATGAAGCAACACATACTGAATTTGAAATATTTCCCATTTCATTCATTCATTCATTCTAGGTTGCTAAAAGAAGAGAGCGGCTGCTGAATTACATGCTCTTCTTAAGAGTGACCCCAACATTGCCAAACACATTCATTAACGTAGCTTCACCAATGGTGGATGTGCCATACCACATCTTCTTGCTGGCGACCTTGATCGGACTGATTCCGGCTGCTTACGTCACGGTCCGGGTAGGTCTTAATTTCGCTTGTCTGTTTCATTGCTGGGAATGGAAATAAAATTCCTAATGCAGGATATATAGGGCTCAGACTCAGTTACAAACAGTACTCTCAATGTCGAGTTTGGGTTCAAAATCACCCTTTTATAAAAGAAAATATTCATTCTTGGCCACTTTTCAAACTATTGTTCAAAATGGTCTCCTTATGCGGTTATGTCACATGGGAAAGATGCTTAGATTTTTTAATTTTTTAAATCTAATTTAGAAGTTGCAATTGCTAACTGCATCTTTAGTTTAAAAATGAAACGTCTTTAGTTTAAAAATGCAACATCTTTAGTTTTAAAATGAAACTGCAGTTACTAACTACGACTTTAGTTAAAAAATTAAGCCACAATTTCTAATTATGACTTCTAATTTGTATTAAAAAAATTTTAAAATTGAACATCTCTCCTATGTGTCATAAGGGGCGATTGTCATAAGGGGCAATATTGAACAATAGTTTCAAAAGTGACCTAGAAATGATGTTTTTTGGAATAAAAATGCCATATTCACCCCAAACTCCTCAATGCCCATGAATTATTATTAAGTCTGCTCTTGAAATATTGTTGCTGTAAACAGAAAAATGCATTTTGGTTTGAGTGGTTAAGAATGTTGGTTTTGGTACAGGCTGGAATAGCACTTGGAGAGTTGCAGTCAGTGGGGGACCTTTATGATTTCCAGTCAATTGCCACTCTGTTCCTCATTGGAGTTGTTTCTGTCACCCCTACATTGATGAGCAAGACCAAATCATAGTATTTCACCCATTTATCTATATAGAACATGAGTGGGAATTGAGGGGCCATGAAACCTGAGTTGTCACTGGCATTGATGTACAGATTAAGAAAATAAATGAATGCAAATATGGAATTCATCTCTGCAACTGCAACCTGCTGACTGGGAATTGGATTGGAAGGTTTTGGGCTTGAGGTAAGCAAATTCTCTGCAATCTGTTTTATGATTTGGGGTGGGTGATGGGTGGGTCTGTAATTTGCTTAATTCCCCCAATTTAGAGGAAAATATGTGGGTAGGATATTATGATGATTTGGAGGAAAAAAATTGTATCATGGTTCAAAAAGTCAGGTGTAAAGTACAGATTTTATGAAGGTTTCAGTTCTCAAATACAGTCATTTGATTGATTTGTTATTCAACTTTGGAATAGAACACACCATTGATGGGGTTTCCCCATGCTTGCTTTGTCACTTTTAACATTAGTGAAGAATGGATTTTTATCTCATAATAGTACTTTTAAAATTTAAAAAAAAAAAAAAAAACCAATTTAGTACAGATTTGAAAAAAAAATTACGAATTATTATTAGGAAGAATGAGAATTAAAATATGAATTTAGCACCAATTAAAAAAAATATATTTAATTTAGTACAATTAAAAAAAAAAAAAAAACCAATTTAACGTTATCTGAAGAATGGGGTTAATGTACCATTGATGGTGTTTCCCCATGCTTACTTTTTAACGTTCTGACATTGGTGAAGAATGAGAGTTATTATTAGGAAGGGCATTGGTCAAAAAGATGAAATAATTTTAAGAATTTTAAATAACTTTTCTCAGGCTTTAGAAGAAGAAATTGTTTTTATAAGAAAAGGATGGGTATTTATTTTTTAAACTAAAAATGTGGTGGGTATTGGGTAAGGCATTCAAATTGTTTTGTTTTATATAACAATATTTATTTTACTTTATTTTATTTTTTATTTTATAAAATATCATATTTTAATTATACATATTTTATAATTTCATTTTTTTATAATTTAAGTTGTTTTATTAACGTCCTAAAAAATTTTATTTTCCCTTTGTTATTTATATTTGATATAAACTATCAAAAGATTTAAAATTTTGGATAATACAATTAGATTAGATGTTTTGGCTTAAATATTTAATTGGATACCATTGGATTGGAATTAAAGAAAACAATAAATATTTGAAACTTCTGGATGAATAATATACGATTGGATTTTTGTTAACAAAATGGCGGAGAAGATACGATTGGATTTTTGTCGCCATTGATTTTAGTAAATTAAAATATACATAATTGATCATTTTTTTATGTTTATTATAAACAAATTATAACCTTTGATTTCATCATTTTTAAATGAATTGATCCATTTCTGTATCTCAAAATAGACGCAATCACACCAAACAACAGTTTAGGGTCTTTAGTTTTTGAAGAATAGTTTACAATTGAATAAAAATGAATAAATATAAAAACTGCTCTAAAAACAAAAAAAAACAAAAATTAGCCATATTTTTTAGAGAAATATAGAGAAACATTCTTTTGCCAGGATGAGTTTGTGGGGGTGATTAGAAGGAAGATCATTCATTCCTACCAGAAAAACAACTTGAAAACAAATAATTCAAAATATATAATCTACAAATGTAATCCACACCAAACAGTTCTAGAGTCTTTTTATTTTTTGAAGAATAGTTTGACAATTATATATAAATAAATAAATGTGCTCTAAAGAAAAAGAAAAAAAATTAAAGTCTGCTTGCTTCTTGTTGTTTTTTAAAACTATTATTGAGAACAGTTTTTAAAAATACAAAAAACATCATTATGATGTTCTCTAAAAACTGTTCTTATTATCTGCATTAAGATTTTATGTGTTTTTCAAAATAAAAAACTGGGAACTAAACATATTCTCCCTATTTTAGTTGTTCTTGTTTTTAAAGCAGAAACATTTTTCAAAAACATGAACCAAAACATTCTTTACCCAGGATGAGTTTGTGGAGGTGATTAGAAAGAAGATCATTCATTCCCACCAGAAAAACAACTTTGTAAACAAATAAATTCAATTTACCTGCACTATAATATAATTTTTTCATAAAAAACTGGTACAAGGATTCTGTAGAACACTAACCCACACAAATTTGTATTTTAATCAATCCTCTCTATCAGGATGAACAAACTCAAAGAACTTTCATTCAGCTATGCTGCTTCCAGCTCCTGCATTTTCTTGGCCCATCATACTTTCCTACCTAAATTTCTTCGCTTTCTTGCTTCCCTGGGAACTTTCTGGGGTTCGGCTTTCCAGCTTCCGTTTCTTCCCTGCTTGTTTTGAGCCGCCATCGCCACAACCACCACCACCAGCAGCTCTTACTGCATTGATCTTTGCCTTCCTGGCAGCAACTGCTGGTCTTTTATTTTCTCGATCTTTTGGTGTATTCTCCTTCTGGTTCTTGGATTTTGACTTTACTGTTACTGCTTCCTTGGTTGGCAGACGACGGCCTTTCTTTGGGACACCAGATTTGCTTGCTTGGAGGCCCTGGTAGGAGCTGACAGACTTCGTCTTCATTTTCTTGCTGCTTTCCGAGAAAATCTTTGAACCTGTCGACAACTTCTTGGCTGCTGGGGAACTATCTGCTGCTGCAGGTGTTGGATTTCCTCTCTTAGATGGTGTGGAGGAAGAACCAGGCTTGGCATGATATAGCCTCAGATCCCGATCCCGCAGCTTCAAATTTCGCTTCTTAACAACTACGTTTGCAGCATCCTTCACGTTTAAAAAAAAAAAAATAGAATTCAATACAGGTAGTGAAGAGATATTCAATAAGCAACACAATTTTAATTCAGATGGAAGAGTTTTATTAATAATTTGATACCATAAGCATGAATTTCCTATTTCAACTTCATTTTCCCCTCCTACTTAAAATTCATGATTGTATTCAAAGCTTTAAACTATGCCTTCAACTTAATGTTCTGGTTTCAAAGTATGCCTTCAATTCACTAATAAAACAGTTTATTTAGGACAACAAATAAATCGCAAACTTTTGGATTATTGCAACATAGTGATCCGACTATTAAAGTCAAGAGCAGAACGATATCACATTTCTAGCAAATCATGTGCCTCGGATGATACCGGTACGAGGATAGCTGTGGAGGAGATTAATCAGATAGAGATAAACTCTCAAGAAGAAATCGGAGGAGACGGATTGGAGGGTTATGGAGACAATGGGTGAATATATCAAAGGTGAAGTTCGAACACTAGGCAGTGACAACTCAATGGAGGGTGCCATTGCGTAATAGGGAGATAAGACGATTCCCTCACAGAAAGAACGGCATGGGAATATCAACATCAGATATGCAATGACAAATGTTTCCTCTGTTGAGAAACTGTCCTGATTATCATGCTTCAAAATATTTTCTACTTGATGCAGGACCTACAAATAGATACAGGATTTGAAGATTACATATTAAAAAGTTCTAGCCATGTGCAGTGTATTTCTTAATTGTTGTTATTTTTGAGAGGGGTCGTTGCTGCTGTTTTCCCCTATGTTTTACTCTTCCTTTTTTTTTTTTTTTTTTTCCATTTTTGCTTCTAAATCTCATCTTCATTAACTGTGGGAGGGGGAGCATGAGGAACTCATGGTACTCAGGCGCAAAAGGAAGTAGGAACCAGTAAACTACACGCTTTCTAGGTTCATAGTGTTTGTGATTTTTCTTATACCATTAGTGCTTGCCCAGCTATGAGAATAGATGCTTAGGAGTCGGAGTAGAAGTACTAACAAGAAAAGCATTACTCTTTGTTTGGCTTGGATATTGGAAAGAGGAACAAGACTAAGAGGGCTTTTAAGGGAATGGCCTAATTCCAAAATGGAGGTGTTTGTGCTTTCCTTGCAACAATCATAGCAGAAGGCGGTAATGGTGGTAAGAGTTCTCTTGTGGACATTGTTGGCAGCTTGAGAAGCAATAGGGACTAAGGAGAGCTAGGTTTTTTGTTTTCTTTTCTACCTTTTGTATTGATGTGCTTCGAGCAGTGCCCACATCTGCAGTCCTTTAATGTGTGTGTGCGTGTATGTACATGTGCGTATTATTTTCTTATCTATAAAGAGAACAGTTGCAGCATGAGATAAATGACATAGATCAACAGTTATCCACTATGTTCAACTGCTTAGCTATTTTAGTTACCAAAATTTATTATTTACTTATTTATTGGGTAAAATGTCTGCAGACTTGATACAGTACGAGTTCCACAACTTTCTAGCATAAGAAAAACAATAAAACTAACTTAAATCTTGACTAGGGAACATGAACAAACGATGATACCTTGGTAATAATATCTTCTGTAATTGCTTCATGCGGATTTTTATTTTTTTGATGGGTAAAAGCAAGAATAGACTAAGCCATCAAAAAGAACCCGGGGACAACCCAGAGCATACAGGAGATGTACAAAAGGGGCCCCAAGGGGGGTATACAAGAAGCCTACCAACCCTCTTGCGGATTATCTGGTTAACAAACTTAGGTCTTGTAACAAACAAATGTCAAAAGTGAAAAAGAGCCAATATCAACAGATTGAAAATTATGCAAAAAGAACAGAGATCGTACCCTTGTTTTAAACAGAACATAGGCAATACCCTTTCCCACACTTGTATGAGGATCTCGAATAACACGAACAGCTTCAATACTAGACTCCAGGCTATCTATACTGCAAAATAACTGATAAATTTCTTCATCCTGCAGAGAACAAATGTCCAGAATTAAAAACAGAAGGAACAACAAAAAGAAAGCAAACTTGATGTTCATTACTTCATTAACAAATAAAAATGGGTTACCTTTACATCGAAAGGAAGGTTTCCCACAAAAACCGTCCTCTTATTATCATAAAGTGAAGCATCATTCTCTCCTTTCAATTTTTTGCGAGGTGGACATGCCCTATCAACACGGATGTGATTTCCTCCAATCTATATCACATATATAAGGTCACAACCAAAAAAACTTCATCTTAGAAATCACTACAGCACCAAATATTTAAATTTTAACCTAAACTCATGCTCATTGACTAAATTTCTGAAGGGCGACATACCACAGACATATTATGAGCCAAAGAAGCCTGGGCTGATTCCTCTGTCTTGAAAACAATGTAAGCATGGACACTGCAAACACGAAAAATCATGTGAACTGAAGAATTGGAATAAACTTCAAGGGACCATTAACTATAACTGCTGCATTTCAAAACTCTGTAAGTAATAATATGTAAATAAACAGGTGATTGAGGAAAAGTCCATTTCTGGGGTTGCTTCAATTGCTTCCAAATTCATGGATAGACAAGAGACCCAGACACACAATTATCAAAATTGTAAAGCAAACAAATTAAAAAATTAAAATTAATAGAAAACTGAATGACTGAAAAGATTCACAAATTCCAACAGGTTCGCAGAATTCAAACACAGTGAAAAACATAGTACTAATCGTTATTGTTACCTGTCAACAGAGTCATTGATTTTCTTGGAAAATATCAAACCCTTTCTTGGTTTTTTGCTCTGATCAATGAGAAAGAGGAAAAAAGAACACCATTAACATCAAAGAGAGAAAGAAATAGCATGCCTGTAGTCAAAATATATGCAAGTCAATAAGACACTCACATCCAAGACGGGAACGGAGCGAATCCTCACAGACTCAACCTCCCCGAACATGCTAAATTCCTTCAGTAAAGCCTTCTTTTTTATCTTCAATGGCAAATTCCCCGCGAAGACAGTCCTCAAAAGCTTGCTTTCATCATCGAACCCCTCCTTCGAGACCAACATCTCAGCAGGATTATGCAGAGTCTTCCTCTTCTCCCCAACACCCTCCACTTTAGGCACCACCCCATAGCGTTGCTCCTCATACTTCTCCTCAATCTCATCCCTCTTCCTCTTCTTCTTCTTATTCTCCTTCCCCTTTTCCAAAACCACCGTCTTCTTCACTTCAGAGCCCGAATTAGGGCTTCCCCCAGAACCCAAAATAAGGTCTTTTCCCTCTCCCTTCTTCAACATTTCGCTCGATTCAGAACCCAAATTAGGGTTTCGTAGTTTGTCTTTCTTAGATCTCTTGGGCTCGACCAAGTGCTGAGTTTTTGGAGAATCTTCAACAGTTTGAGAAGTTTCGTTAGTTTCCCTGTTCCTCTTCCGCTTAAGCTTAGAATCGAGAATGCTAGGGTTTTCAAAAGGAACTGTTGGAACAGAAAGAGTGGGCTTTCTTCGGAAGGGATTGCTGTCGGAAAAGAGAGAATTTGAGGAAGCATCATCATCTTTGGGAAAATTACCGAAAATGGTTTTGAAAAGGCCGCCGCTCTCGGGATCTTCGGGCTTCTTCTTCCCCATCACGGTGAAGCTCCTATGACGAAGATGGCGGAGGAACGGGTTTAACAGAACTCAGAGAAGAAACGCGGAAGCAAACAATCAAACGTCAAATCCCTAGCGGGGTGTTTGGTTGCTCGGATTAACAGATTCCTCGTCTGGAAATCGGTAACCTCTCCCCGTTTTATTAACACTGGAAACGGCGCTGTTCAGACTGTTTGGAAAGCAAAGTCAACTTTGAAAGTTGAAAGTTGAGAGTTAGAAAGTTGAAACAGAAAAGTGAAAAAGGAAAATTCAATACCTATTCGCGTCTTATTTTTAGGAAAATGCTAAATTTGGAAAGTTGTTGTATTGTATTGTATGGACGTTTTTTTTTTTAAATAATATTTTTAATAAATATCTATTAAAACAATGCATATTTAAAATTATTGATTAAATGTTGCTAAAAAAATTATTATTTTTTAATCCTCATCCACTTACACAATGTGGAATAACCAAGGAAAAAAAAGATTAATACTTACACTCTCTTTTTCTATACACCCCATTGTAGCATTTTATAAAGAAATACGGGATGCGCTGAGTACTTTACGCTGTAGAAAAGCACAGGGTGTAAACAGTAATTTCTAAAAAAATACTTTGTTGCTTTATTTGCTACTGAACTTCAGAGTATGGTGAACGAGTTTAATAAAATTTAGAACTCGTTTTTTAAAAAGACGAGTTCAATACAATTTAGAACTCGTCTTTTAAAAAGACGAGTTCAATGCAAAATTAAGAATTTTTCTAAATTTGCATTGAAATTTTCTTTTCAAAATACGGGTTCTAAATTTGTACTAAACTTATCTTTTCAATATACTTCAGCTCTAAATTTCATATCAACTTGCTTCTTTGAATATCAACTCATTTTCTCAATACGAATTTTTAATTGCGACTAAACTCGTTTTTTCATCGCATGTGTTCACTTGCATACAACTTCGTTTTTTTCTTTTAACATACGAGTTCTATATTTACATTGATATCCTAAATTTACACTGAACTCGTCTTTTTATTGCTTAATAAAATGGTTCTTTTACAAATATTTATGTTTTTTTTTTGTCATCTTTTATCAACGCTTAGTCACTTCTGGGCTTTGATACGATGCGGTGTTGTTCTTCGCCTATTACATTTATCCGTATGGCGCGATGATGTTAAAAACAGATTCGATCAATCGAAATATCACCATATTACAAGATATTGTTAACCTGAAATAAGTACATATTTGGGCCATTATTTTATCAAATTTGTAGATTTTATACCGATTTATTATACTATTAACCTAAATTATGTTTTATCTTATATGGTTTTTAACTAATTGTATCTTGGATCTATCGATCTATTACAAGTTTAAATCAATAATATTATTTTTCCTTTAAAAAAAAAACGAGTTATGAATTGTATTTAACTCGTGTTCACCACAAAAAAATCTACATAGATTCCATGTCATCACAAATTAGGGTAATTGAATCAATAATTTTGGAATCATACTTTTTTAATTAATATTTTTTAAAGTTAATGTATTGCACCACTTTGCCTGTATGCAGCTCATCTTCATTTCTTAACTGTTAAGGGCAGGTTGTTGGATTTATGCTTCAGAAGCAATCTAGACCGTTGATCGTGTTCTTTAATTAATAAATACGTCATGTGATCCCTAAGTCAAATTTCATTGTATTTGATGTGCCCATTTAATCATTATTAAGATACAAGACGGGATTTTATTTATCGGGCTCAAGGTGTTATAAAGCCTAAGTAAGGCGTTATAAAACCCTAGAGGGTTAGGTTAGCAGTTTATAAATACACCGCACAAATTTCCGTTAGGTTTTACTAAATTTCTCCAAATCTATAAAAACGCCTGAGAGAGAAACATAAACCTAAAGGTTTCAGAGTGTTTTCGTGATCTGGGCTTTCTTTGTGATCAAGGCGCCACATGCGTATCCGTCACATATAAAGTAGCTTCAAGCGTCCCAAGTGATTCTAAGAGATTTTCTCGCACTCACTACAGTTAGTATTTGGTGATGAAACATATCTATCATACATTGTATTTAATCGTGCGATCTCGCTTTCGCCGATGATTCCTTCCAATTGGCATCGTAGCACCCGCTGAATCTGTGTGATGTGTAGATTGAACTACAATTTTATTTCTCATGTATATACGATGATATTGTATATACAAGACCTGGGTGATTCTATTACTATTTATAATTTTGTATTATGAATGAATGATTTTGGTTTGCCTTAATCCATGGTAGATTTTGCTTGTATATTTTTTTTTTTGGGATGTAATAAGCAGGCTAATCATAAGATTAGGTTTCTCCTTGATTTATTTATTTATTTATTTTTCCTGCAATTTTTTTATAATGTAAATTTCCGACGGTTATAAAAAATGTAAAAGGGCGCGGCGCTATCGTAATGGGCTGATTTTTTGAAGGGTGGTTCTCGCATGCTAGCTCTACCTCCTCGTAAAATTTTTGCGGGCAATCCGAGTTTTGTGTGCATGGCTGCGGTCATGGTGCCTGGGATTCAATAGGGGATATACAGTGGCTTTCGCTTTTTTGCCAAAAACCCTAAAAGTCATTTTCTAACTTAGCCCACATCCCATGGACTTACAAGACCGAAAGAAGTAAGGCACGCAGATATGAAGTCATTTCGCCCTATCGGCTCAGAATTTCTTTCTAGAAACCACTGACAGTACTATTAATTATTCTATATTTATAATTGTTTAAATTATATGGATATAACATGTGATATGCTAACATGCCATTTAGAATGTGGTGGTGTCATTTAATTGCATCATTTGATACATACATGTGCATAATAATATTTGTTTTATCTAGATAATATTATTATGGAAACCCTAATTAATTAATAATAAAAATATTGAAACGGGTGAAGGTTAAAAAATTAATTTTAATTAATTCAAAACTCATGGCTCCATTAAGGGTCCAATAATAAAATGGTTATGTGATACCCCAATCTGATAAGCATGGCCTGATTTTATTGGATTGGATCTAAAATAATTCTTCAAAATTTTAATAGCGATTGTACTACTTTCAACGCTACAATGCTTAGATATTAAAGATAATTTTGGAAATTAAAATTAATGGTTATTACATTCATCCTAATAATATTAATAACCCCAACGAGGCTCACAATGTTAGTAAAGGCCCAAAAGAATATTGAAACAATGGTTGTTTTTTTTAAAATCCAATTTTGAATGGTGTGTTAGTGTTTCTAGAAGGCTTGCTCTGGGGCGAGTGCAGTTTGGGCCAGTTCGGCACTCCACCTCACCTTCCCCGGGAGCCAACTTAGTAGGACACTAGGACATACCATGTTCAAAGTTTAGTTTATTACAAAATGTCTCGGGCCTAACGAAGTATTTGTAATTTGAAACTAAATTACGTAACAAACACAATAATAAGTAGTTTGGCTGATCACATATTTGTATGCTTTGTTGTGATTATGTTAATATATATGCTTTTTTAAATTTCAGAAATGGCATCTTTTAATCTTCTAGCCTACAATTTGAGTCAAAGCCATTGGCTAAATAACTACGACCTATGGAAAAACCAATCTTTTCTATCATTCCTTGATTTTGAGAGAATAAAATCTATTACAACAACTCTCGAAACCTCAGAGCCCACCGCTAATGCTTCGTAGGAAACTAGGCTAATTTGCGCGATTAGCAACGGCAAATACGACACTGCTATATTCTTGCCAACAAGGTAACATCCGCAAAAAGCAAATTAATGATCCGATTTATTAGAAATAATCTCGCACTCTAGATGGGATGTTTACAAAGTAGCGCATCAAGTAGACGTTGTTCATAAAGACTGAACAACACCGTATGACCTGGAGGAGCCGCGCAGGACTACTGCCTAAAAATGACGGGGCACATGGGCACGTGGCGAGGTGATGGGGCTAAGCCGGATCAAGAGACAAGATTGACTTGATCCTAATCTCTACTCAACAGCTTTGGTCGGGCCTAAATTGAATTATAATATGAAACAAACCTAAACTTACTCTATTGAACTTATGCACGAGCCGAGAGTGCTGAAAGGCCCCAGGAAGGTGGAAGTGCTTATCATGCCGAAAGTTCTTCAAAACCTAAAGGGAAACCTAAGGGCGAAAAGAAGAACAAAAGGTAAGGAAACAGTCCAAATTTTCAAACTAATCGCAATGAAGAAGTCAAAGGCAAGGTTTGCCGATTGTATACTAACGGGTTAAGGATTGCCCAAAACTAGGTACGGGTGGTAGTATAAAACGTTGTCGAGCCTTGTTTAGCTGAGAATTACAATGATAAATGGATCATTGATTCGTGGTTTCACTAACCACGCTTTGTTACTCTTTAAAAGGTTCAAACAAAGCGCTCCACCCAAGAAAGACAAAGAAGCTTGAAGTTGGGAACGGGGAATATGTCTCTCGTAATGGCAAGAGGAGGACTAGTGGAGTTATGTTTTAATAATAAGACTTTATGTTTATCGATCATTTATTTGTTCCTGATTTTAAGAGGAATTTGGTTTCATAATTGCTTAAATAACATTGCCATCAGCCAAGAAGTGAATTTCAGCCAATAAAGAGTAATAATGCTTTTATTTGTCTATTATTGATAAATGGTTTATATTTTTTAACTCCATGTCCTATAGTATTAATGCTACGAAAATATCGATGATGAACAATTTCCTTATCTAAGAAAAGGAAGGTTTCAAATGAAACCTATATGCACATTTACGATTAACAGTATTAATTTAGTTAATTCATGGTTTGCTGGGTGCGGAATTTAAATTCCTTGACTTGGAACTTATACCGCATGTGAACTGTTATGTTTCTAGAAGGTAAATGACAAAGAGGCCCTTCAAGGCCAAAGGAAATCGTGCCACTGAGGCATTGGAATTGGTACAATAATCGAGCGTATGTGGACCAATGAGCCGCTCAGCCTCGAGGCGGTATGAGCATTTATCAGACAATCGGCGACTACTCAAGATATGGTTATGTTACCTAATGCGCCAGCAAGCCCAAGCTTTTGATAAATTCTCGGTATATATACCGGTGCGTAAAAGCAAATTCGCGTCCATACTGGGCAAATTTCGGACCACCAGGCGCTGTAATTACTTGTCTAGAGAGTTCGCTCTTTACTATTGCCTGAAGAGGGATACATCTCAATTATCATCTCTCGAACGCTCAGCAAAATGGAGTCTCAAAGCGAGAAATAGAACCCTTTAGATATGGTGAGGCCGATGCCCGCTATTCATCACACCCGAATTGTTCTCGGGGGATATGCCTTAGAAACAACAGATACATACTAAATTTGTCTACCAAATCAAGCTTCAAAGACAACCCATAATATGGAAAGGGCTAGCAAGCCCAAATTTGAACCATATTAGGACGCGCCCAAAGACACGTCTGGGTATAGAAACAACAAAAGTTGAATCGAACGTAAATGTGTATGTTTATTACAATTTAAGGAACGAGTGGAATATTCTATAACCCAAAGGAAAAGAAGGTGATAGTGAGTACCATGCCACTTTCTTTAGCAGAGATTATATGAACAATTTTAAAACCTAAGAGTAAAGTGGTTCTCAAGAGGTTGACTCAACAGATCCACCATAAACTCCTATTTTTCCACCCTGCTTCCCCGTCGATGTTCAAGAGGGAAAATGTACAAATGTACCCGAAGGTGAACAACATGTGAAACAACTTCAGACCAAATTCAAGAAACTAAGAAACATGAATAAAATGAAGAGATCAGAATCACTCGAACCCAAAACTTTGATCCTTCAGATATGTACAACAACCAATGCAAAAGAACCTTTAGGTGGGAGACCGATACGAACTCCGTAAGGTATGCCTGTTAGAGAGACTATCGTTCGCTTGATAATCCTAATGACTAATTCTACCACATACGAAGAGTACTGGAGGATGTTGATGTGCAAGAGTGGAAAAGGCAATGGACTTTGATGGGAACCCGCGGGTTCTAATCCTCGCTTGGTCTCTTGTAGAAGCACCTAAAGTAAAACCAATTGGGTGCGGACTACAAGAGAAAGAGAGGACTGTGATGGGAAGGTTGAAACCTTCAAAGCTAGATCAGGCAAAGGTTACACCCAAAAGAGAGTATAGATTATGATGAAACTTTTTCACAAGAGCTGTTGCTTAAATCTGTCCTGATTCTCTTAGTCAGAAAGCAAAGAATCCTCAATTACGAGACTGGCAAATGGATGTCAAAATGCCTTTCTTAAATGGAGAGTCGGGAAAGAGGATATCTATACTGCTAGCTGAACCTGCAAAGGATTCATAGCCTTAGGTCAAGAACACATGGTTTCGTAAGTTACATAGGTCTATTTACGGCCACAAAGATTCAGTCATGAACACGTTTGAATTACGGTCAATTATAAGGGATTTGAGAAAAGTCCCGGTTGAACCATGTGTGTACAAGAAAATTCAAGGAATAGTGGTAGTCTTTTTTGCATTTTACGAGATGATATTCTCTATTAATTGGAAATAAAGGTGAAAGTGTTGTCGTATCGAAGGGTTACCTGAAAAAGCAGTTTTATATGAAGGACTTGGGTGAAGCTAACTACTTGGGTAAAGGTGTTAGCTTTATCCCAAGCCTCCTACATTGATAAAATAGTGACCAGGTTTGGCATGGAAAATTCCAAAAGGGGACTTCTACCCTTCAGACATGGAATTCATCTTTCTAAGGAAAGAATCACCAAAAACTCCTCAAGAGAAAGAACTTATGAGTAAAACCTTACGCCTTAAGTGTTGGCGGGGGCCTCATGTATGCTATGCTATGTACTGTGCCGATATCTCCGCTATGCAAAGGAGGCAGTGTCTGGCACAATCGTGATCCCGAGTGTAACACCGACAAAGAAGGAAACATATACTAAGTAGTTAAAGAGAACGAGGATTATATGTTGGAGTATTCCAAAGGGAGTCTTAAAACACTCTGCTATACGAACTCGATTTTCTGCGATATTGACTCAAGTAAATCAACATCGATACGCACTGACCCTAAATGGGAGCCATTTGGTTGAGAACGTGTGTTTGAGAAACATAAATTGTATGGGTCTTAAGAGGGTCCCAGCTTACTTTAGAGTGAGTGGGAGTTGGTTACATTTGCGCCTATGAGCCAGCATAAGTTGTAATTTCATTTTCCTATATAATAATATGGAAGTTTTTTGCACATTATATTTTACGATAAGGTCCGTAGATTAATTATGTAAGATATATGATCATATGGATACGCCCATTAAAGACATGATCGCTGTGTTCTCATAATTAATGAATTGTCTTACGCTTATTAAATAAAGTCGGCACTTTATTTACTACAATATTTTATGAAAATGATCATCTTGGTTATTATAAAAATGGTTGGAATGAATTATGGTCATTCCGAGAGGATCTAAGAGATTTAATAAGGATAAATTTCTATGAAAGGAATTAAATCATGCTGATATTAGATATGTTATTTTTCTTAATCCCAGTATATTATAAATAGATAATTAAGTTACTATGGTTCTTCGAAAGTATCAATAAGTGAGGCCTATTTTAAATCTTAATTCAATATCTTGATAATTTGGGGATTATGGTATTTTTGATTATCAAGTATTTATGAATATACAAAATGGAATTTATGAAATATCCTCTGACATGTTTCTACTTGATATCAAAGTCACCGGCCGCGCATGAGATCCGTTAGAGAACCGATGTTTCAAGAGAATAAATAATTGATTGGCTTAAGAAAATTATCAATTAATTATTGATATTTTAAGGTGAGGAAAATACATTGATATAAAACATTATTAATTTTAAATTCATATCTGGTTTTTAGTGTGGAGTAGTTCCGATAAGATTACAGCCCCAAACTTGCTTCTAAGCAAAGTTTCGAGATTTGGCTGGATTTATGCTCCATAATCTAGACCGCTGATCAAGAGCCTTAATTAATAATGGACCATAGGATCCCTGCGTTACCTCTAGCTGGGATGACAGAGCCCATTTAACTGGACATAAGATACAAGACGGAGCCCATTTATCGGGGCTCCACGCGTTATAAACCCTGTGAGGGGTTGTGGCTAGCGCCTATAACACACCGCTACTAAATTCCGCAGCCTATAAAAACACTCAGAAACGTAAACCGAAGGTTTCAGAGTGTTTCGGGATCTAGTTTCTTTTGTGATCAAGGCGCCTACAGTTGTATCCGTCACGTAAAATAAATGAAGGTCCCTGCGGATTCTAGGAAGAGATTTTCGCGACTACTACAAAGTTAGTATCGCGCCATTTAAAATATATCTATCATACTATCAGATTTTAATCGCGGCGTATTTCTCGCTTCCACGTATGATTCCCTTTCATGTGCAAGGATTGAAATTTTGATATATCTACGATATATCGGGCGATATACCTGATATCGGGCTTCACTAAAACGAATTTTTTGATACGTAAAATCGCGCTTACGTGTGAAAAATCGCGAAAAATCGGAAATATCGTATATTTCAGACGGACCAAATTTCAAATAAATTTCGTGGTAAAACACACGTCGCTGGATCGATTTTCGCTTCAAAATACTCCGAGATATATCGGAAATATCTAAGAAAACATCTGGCATATACTCCAAATACTCCAGAAATATCTGAGACATATCGAGATATACTCCGATATATCTATGATATATCGATATATCGGGTGATATATCAAACACCATATTTGCACCAAAATTCAAATCCAACTAGCTATAATTAAATTACAAATATATTTTCACCATCCAATCCGCTATTTTGACCCAAAAATCTATAAATATCTCTAAAATCATTCAATTTGATCACAAATTCTCTCTACCAATATCCACTCTATTTACCTAAAAATTTTCTTTGTGATATCTCTTAAATAACTATATATTAGTTTAATATCTTAAATTAGTTAATTTAGTAATAATATATTAATAAATTAACATTTCATGTTTGTTAATTTTTAAAATCAAGTTATATATTAGTTAATATCGTGTATGCATATTATAAATTTATAGTATTATATGAAGTTTTCATATTTTAAATTAGCTTAATTTAGTAATAATATATTAATAAATTAATTTTTCACGCAATAATATCAAACTAGCATGTGGATGAACCCGAATTTCCTATCCATAGAGAAGTTGTAAATACAAGTCAAGCATTTATTCATTTACATGCTCGATCTTATAATCAATATAATCTAAATACTACGCCTCGCAGATGAGTATTGTCTTTTACCGAAATTTGATCTATCCATCAAATGCTGCACTGAGTCACATCAATCTTCATTTTGATTTTAAAACCCATTGCAATGTATATATTTGATTATTAAACGCTATTTTTACACTTTTAAAAGATTTTTGCGAATTCCAAAGATTTTCGTTAATTTTCGATATATCGATATTCATAAAAAAATATCCACCGATATATATCCGATATAGCCATAAAATGCAAGTACCGATATATCCATCGAAACTAATATTTCCAACCTTGTTCACAGGTAACATAATTTAAAAAATTTTAAAATTAAAAAAATTAAAAAAAAAAGGTTTAAGTAATTAAAACGTTTACCATCTTTTACGATTTTATATAATTTTTAAAAATAATTAATTATATAATTTCATATCAAGAGTCCAACTCTTATTTAGATCATATAAAATTATAAAATTACTTAAATGACTTTTAATAAAATAAAAAAACAATATTATCCTTTTATCAGAAATTGAAAAAATCAGGTAATATGAAATTGAGATAAAAATAAAAATTATTTAAAATAAAATAGAAAAACACAAAGAAAACATATTTGAAATTAAAAATTAGTTTTTCTCAAAAAATAAAATATAAAATTTGTAAAAAATAAAATAAAAACTTTGAATCATCTTTTATTATTTTTACTTACTTTTTTGAGTGTTGTATGAAAATAAAAATAATTATATATAAGTAATTAAATATAAATCACTAGAAATTAAAATTAATTTTAAAACATATTAAAATATTTAAAATGAGTTAAAACATTTTAGTCTTAAGCAAACTTTACTTTATCAAACATTACTAAACTGTTTACAAAACATTGTTTCCAAATAAGCTAAAAGAAATATTGTTTTCATTTTTATTTCAATTTCATGACAACTCAATAAAACCCTATTATCCAATTTAGATTTAGTTACTAGATGTAACAAGGAAAGAAGATTATTACCCTCATCTTTTTCTTTTTTTTTTTCTCTTTTTTGACTTCTATTCATTTTTACATATTACATTATAATACTCATTCTCATCTTAATCGAAAGCACTACGTTAGACCAAAAAAGGAAAAAAAATGACAAATAAATAAAACTTGAAAAGCCAAGAAGCAGTATATATAATTAATCCTTTTGAAATGTTTAGGGTTCAAAGTCTCCAATAAAAAAATAAAAAATAAACATAAAAGGGTGCCCAAGCCAAAGCCGCCACAAATTAATTAATTTCATTTGAAGTCTTCTGATAACAACATAAACCATTTCCTAATCATACTAATGCTAATAATCCAAAAGGATGACCCGATAATTCAACCTAATCGCTCGTTGAAAAGCAATACAATCAAATATTCTATAAGCAATTTGCACTCTGATTAATTAATTTTTTTAATGAGGATCAGCTTGCATGCATCACCATTCACCACTAATCTAACGTATAGGATAAGAGAAACCTTCACGAGCTCGTGACTATCGGGTAACCCCACCCCAGTGCATTACAAAAAGATATTAACTTGCACACCTAATTAATTATTATTTTTTTATAATCGTGAATATCTAGGCTTACTTATATGAACTTCGACTAATTCTATGTATATGACTAGAGAAACCTTCAAACCCGCGACTATTATCCCATATATATGACAATAGAAACCTTCAATGACCTTGAAGTAACATGAACCCGAACCCGGGTCTATTGGATAACCCCACCTCAATGCGTTACACCGAGCATCTAATCAATGAAGTCAACATGATAGACCTCTGTGGTATTAGGATAGTACAAGCCAAAGTTCTGCTCTGTTCCAATGGGTTTAAGATCTTCATTGAAAATGGCAAAGAGATAAGCCTCTATAGCCTCCCCCGGCCTCTTTGGGGTCCCTCCTCCTGCTGATACATGCTCAATCAGCTTGTTGTTATACATCCATGCGTTTTCAATGGTGGCAGTATCGCCGTTTTCTTTCGACGGCCACCCACTCTCCGTCACCACCACCTTCACGGAGGCCCCTCCTCCGGCCCTCTCCAGGGCGGAGTAGAC
This sequence comes from Tetrastigma voinierianum, assembly GCA_016808115.1. NCBI lineage: Eukaryota > Viridiplantae > Streptophyta > Magnoliopsida > Vitales > Vitaceae > Tetrastigma > Tetrastigma voinierianum. The sequence goes on from JAEQBH010002502.1 coordinate 434,755, forward strand.
GGCGTCGGTTATGGCGTCGAACAGGTTCTTGTATTCAAGCTCGCCGTCTCTCACAACCACCTGGCTGCTATTGAAGAGAGCATAGTCTAATGGGATGTCTGTAGAATCGTATATGTATGAGAAGTAAGGGTAGACATTGACTAGAAAGGGACTTCCATTTGCAGATAAGAAGCCTACAATGGATCTCATTATGGAGTCTATATCAATGGCGAATTCTCCCTGAGAAGGAGGGTACGAAGTTCCGAGAACCGCGGTGGAGACGGTGGTGCTTACCGGAATATTGTAAGGGAGCTGGAAATCTCTCAAGGCCTGGTCGAGATTTTGAATTGCAGGGAAGACATAAGCTGCTAAGTCTCCGGGGATGACTTCGTTTCCGGCTGATATGTATCTGAAATGGACAGTTTGATAGTAAGGGATGATGTTGGTACTGACCCAGTTTCTGGCGAAGGAGACATCGGCGGCGAGCTGTGGGAGGTCCTGGTTGAGTGTTCCGAGGATGACTTCGATTCCCGAGCCTTGTAGAGCCGAGAGGGCGTCGGAGTTGGGAGAGAAAAGACGGCATCTGGTTATGTTTCTGGATTTTAGGAGTGTCACGACCTGGGATGGAGGTGGGAGGTTGTCACCCAGCATTCCATAGTTAACTCCAACAGCTGCAGATTCTGCAGAAAGACGTATGGTGAAATAATTTCAGAAAAAGAAAAACATCATGATAGAAAATCTTAAAGAAAAGAAAAGTATACCTGTATAGGAATCAGATTGAAGAAAGAGCAGAAGAGAGACAGCAGTTATGAAGAAGAACAAGCATAGCTTAGCCATTGATGGAAAGTTTCAATACTGCTGCTCTGTTTTCTGATAAGAGAGAAAATTAGTGTTACAGAGAGTATTTATAGAATTAAAGTAAGGTTTTTTGTCATAATCATCGACAAGAGAACAATCGCTGTTTATGATTTATAAGAGAATGAGTCAGAATGCATGCAAGTTGATCGATCATTTTAAAATCTTAAATTGAGCCAATGAGCCCTGTAAGTTCAACAGAGAGCCATCCAATCTTGAGGATTTCTTCCATGTTATGATTGCCTTCGACGTACGGTGACAATTGATTCCGATTAGGACAACCTGTTTTGGCAAAGAGAAGAGAAGGGGTGGCAAAAAGAATCATTTTCTGAGGTGCCAAACAACCGGCTCAGTTTCAAATTTTCTTTTATCCATGGTGTTGAATGTAACTAATGATTTTTTTTAGAGGACAAGCAAATAAGTTTGGCCGTCCTCCAAACAACCCCTATGATACTAACAAAGGCAAAAGTCCAAAATTGGGCTCAATCCTGGGATCAATTAGTGTTGAGAATCAGGAAAAGAAAATAAATACAAGGTTTGAAGTCCGTCCCTCGAACATTCAGTTTGGAAACTGAGAAAAGATTGTCAAGAAAAAAACAGAAGAGTTGACAATCCAAACCCCAACTATCTAAATCCGTCGGTTTGAAGTACAATTTACAAGTAAGCTTAATTGGAGAATCTTTTTCTTCCAAATCTTTATGTCAACATAATATTACTTGGCAGATGAGGTCTCTAATTGAACTTCAACCATACAAATCCAGACCATTGCATATTTCTTATACAGATAGTTTGGATTCCATGATTCTAATAAACATGGAATTGAAACAAAAATGGAGAGGGTATTCAATACTCTAAATTACTTGAATTGGGTTCCAATGAGATGGGTCGATTTCCATTTTCTTTTCTGGGGTTGAGGCAAACTCTAATGTGAGACATGTAAAAGAAAATTGGTAAGAAATCAGGGGAAGAAAAAAAATGGAAAAAGAAAAGAACAAGTGCAGTAAGAATTTTTTTTTCCATAATTTTATCTGATGCATATGGAAATAAGGTGATTTTTTTTTTTATCCCGAATTTGAACCCTGAAGTAAAGGAGATCAGTTCTTGAGATTCCATGACTAGATACAAGACTTGTAATTGATTCAGAAGCACTGGCAATCTGTCAAAAAGGACTCAAAAAGAAGTATGAAAATTGGCGATTCTGAGTAGTTTTTGCAAAGATTATTCATGTAAAATATTTACTGACATTCATAGCTGAACCATGTGAAAGTAAACATTGCAGAGAATGCTTGGTTCTGAAAAAATAAGGTTATCAAATCTGAAAAAGGGTAAAAACAAAGAAGGAAAAGAAAAATAGCATCAATCTCCATTAGAGAATTTATCTACCATGTATGATGCAATTTGGTTAAATGGAGCTTCTTCACTGAATAAACAGCATAACACAGATACCGATAACACGTCTAAGTTTCTGTTGCTTTATCAAAGAAGCTGTTAAACATCATAAACCTAAATTATAAAAAGATTAGATTTTAAGAAAGTTGGTTGTTCAATGTGATATTAGGTCTTGTTTGATGAGAGTTTGTGTTTGAACCTCACCACAGCAAATGTTTATTTCCCCAATTCATATAGTCCATCCATAAGAACTCAAATCCTAAAAGATTAAACTTCAAAAAAATGATTATTTACTGAACATAAATCCTGCCTAGCTCTAAGACAAGAGGACAAGGGAAAAAGGGCTTCTAAGTCTTGGCAGCTTGCTATAAAGCCCCCAACAATTGAGCAAATGATAGTAAACAGATAGTACCACATCCATGTCTCCACATGTAATGTTGATTATAGGTACACACAGATGCAGACACTCATAAAACCAGTGGGTGTCATGCATGTTGCTTGTATCTGAGTATATGTGCGTAACGATCCAACCAATCCTCTAGATATTGTCCGCTGGGCCCAGCTTAATCTCACTGGGCTTTAAACGTCTACTGCGCCGGTATGGTGTTCTCACTTATATAATGCTAAAGAACTTTCTCCCATATCCGACGCGATGACAAACACCCCTCATATGTATTAATAACGCCTTTGTTATGTCCCATGAGATTATGAGATCTAACAAACAAACACCCCTTATGAGGCCAAATGGAACGGACCCCACACCAGGGTTAGAGATCTGATACTATATGTAACGACCCAGTCCAACTATATAAATATTATCAATCTTGGGCCCAAAGGATCCTTACAGCTTTAAAACACATCTACTAAGTTAAGATACTTATATAGTGTGAAAAAGTTTTTCCCTTATTCGATATAGAATGTGATAAACACCCCACCCTTCATGCAGATACAACGTCTTCGATGTGTCTCACGGGATTACAGAGCCAAACAAACAAACAATCCCTCCAAGGCTAAACGGAACAAACCCCATATCGAGTTTGAGGATTAACTCTGAACGAACAATATCTATATGATTTGGCCGAATCGTTATTATGTGCCTATTAGGTCATTAGGCATGAAAAACAATCTTAAAAAAGAGTGGTTGGGCTTTATGGATGTACTATGTATTTTGTTCTTTTGACTTTGGGGACATAAAGGATGAAAGAGGCATTGATGGTACAATGATTAGGTATATCTAACTACAATCACTTATAGAAAAACTATTTTGATAAAACTGAAAGCTCCGAAGGATAGCATGGTGTGGTGAGTTTGGCAGGTCAACCAAAAGTGTTGAAATACAAGTACAACTACATCCAACCCATCTCCATTTTAATTTTATCCAATCCTGGTCAATTCATTTTCAAATTATACAAACCTCGAGCCTTTGTTGATTTGTGCCTTGAATTTGGTTTTGAGCTTATACCAAATGCCCATGATGCAATTTTTATGAAAATAAAAGGTTAAAAAAAGTATAAGGATCTATTGTAATAGCAAAAAGAATAGGCCTTGTGACAGCTTGCTCCAATAGTATGAACATTTTTTCTCGGATATTTTTATAATATCAATATATTAAGGTTTATTTTTTATTCCGTTGTACTTTATAATTTTTCTCAAATTCATAGAGAAACTTTCTCCTCTACCTGTGATATTTTTCTTGTAAGGGATTCCATGATATTTTTCTTTGATTTCGTATTTCATTATTGTGTCTTTGATCATAACAGCCTTAAATAAACTAATCCTTATCTTCAACTAAGCTCCTATTCTGCACATTGTCTTTCACCCCTTGAAAGTTGTTTAGGCTTGTTTTTCTAATAAGTGACTAATTGTTTCCAAAGATCTTATTATCAAAGTGGGAAAAAAATTATCTTTTAACTTAATCATGTTAAAAAGCATAACATCCACATTAAACTCAAATCCTATAAGTTTGAACTTTTAACAAGAATTAATAATTTAATATAGTATCAAAGCATGATTTGATAGATAAGAGGTCATGGGTTCGAAACCACCGTTCTACAATTTGAGAGTTCATAAAGGATACATAATAAATACCACCAAACATATAGTTCGACGATCGGCGCCTCTCTTGGGTTTAATCCAAGAGGCCTCAGCCTCAACCTCCCAATTCAGTTATGTTTTGCAAGTAGCTTTACCGTCTACATCCTTCCTAACTCAGATTCGAATTATAAGCCAATGTGTAATGGTTTAGATGTCAAGGTACATGAGCCCGCTCAAAGATACATAATAATTTATAAAAAATAGTTCAATTTGTCAATGTCACATCTAAGGATAAGTCTTTTGGATAAGTCTAAGAAGACTAATGAAACAGGTTTATTAATATCAATCCAGGCTGGTATACAACATACCTATAGACTTTTCCATTAATTATACATATAAAAGAAATCATACAAGAAGCAGTCTCCCAAAGGCCATAAGTTTTACTACTTACAAAACAGAAGCCAAAAAACAAAATGAAGGCATCCCACAGCCCACACAGCCTCATGAAGTCTCTTATCTTTCTCCTTCCTCCAGTTTCAACTTTCTAGTAGTTGGGTATTATATGGTAGTTATCATCATTAATTATACATTTATACATGTAATTAGTTGGTAATAGTTCATTCAGTGGCTTCTCTCTGTTAATTCGATTTTTTCCATTAGGATGATGAGGATGGTTGGTTAGAACTTAGAAGGCCTCAACCATGGTTTCCGCTATCTTAATTTCTTCATTCTCTTCCTCCTCTTCCTCTGTTTCCCACATGAACTGAGCGAACGATCCCATCACCATACTGCATCATTGTCAAAATCAATTACTACTTTCTCTTCCAAGAAAATCACTCGATCAACAAATAACAGGCTACTGGAATTTATTTTTTCCAAACACAAATCAAACGGAAGTCACAGAATCAATTCAACACCTAAAGTGAGCAGAAATTTTGAGTAGATTCTTTTTTCTTTTGGTTAGAGAAAATTGAATATTTAAATTTTAATTATTTATTTTCTCTGTGTTACTCAGCAACCAAACCGATTTGGAAATTTAATCAAATAAATCAACAGCAGAAGAAAAGTGAAATTACCAGTCGTTTGGAGAAGCAGAAACAGCTCGATCGAAGTAACATTGGGCTCTTTCCTGGTCTCTTTCTGTTTCCCATATCAGTTTTGCGTACAGAGACAACAATTCTCCGTCTCCAGGACTCGCCAGTATAGCTCTTCCATAGTATTCTTCTGCTCTTACAGTGTCTTTTTCTACCTGAAAAATCATTAAAAAAAATAAACGATTAAGATCAAAGTTGAAATTCGATTTTTGATTGATACATAGGTTGATCGCTTTGATTTTCAAAGTATCACCTCGTGCAAGAATTTCGCGTAGTTTCTCAAAATAAGAGAATCTCCCGGATTTAACTTCAACATTTCTTCATAGTGAACCGCGAGCTTCCGTCGATCGCCGGTGAAACTACCGCTTTCATTACCGTCAACGCCGCCGCCTGAAAACCCGAGCTCGTCAACCGGAATTCCAATTTCCGGCCAGGATCCAGAGTAATTCACCCGATCAACACTTTTCTGCTTCATAATCAGCGGTCCTCCTCCTTCGTCGTCGTCGTCCTCCTCGTCCTCCTCCTCCTCATCCTCTTCAGTTATCTTAGCAGGACAAGAGCGAGATCCGACTCCATTCAACTTCGAAAACCCACTCTCCGACCGGATAATGTCGCTCTCCGACAACGCCCGTCGGATTTTCCTCCCCGGAACCTCCCTCTCGCTACTGTTCTGAAAATGCATAGAAATCCTGGGAGAAGCGAGGTTAGCCTTGTCACCGGAAAATAACGCTCCGGCGAAAGAGTCGTGAGCGCCGAAAGACACTCTCGGTGAACCGGGAAGAAGCGAGGACATGACCGGCAGCGAACCGGTTCGAAGAAGAGCGGCTTTCATTTCGGAAGCACTTATTCAGATTGGCTTTCTCTGAACTTCGTTATGTTATTGTTATGGCTTGTGATATAAATATAAATGTCAGTGGGTTGTGAACCGTCGGATCAACTGACGGCATTGACTAATGGAACTTCCGGATGGGAGACACCTGGATAAAGTGCACGTGAGGGATGCCAAGTAGTAGGCAGAATTGACGCACTTTTTAGTTTATAGAGTGTAGAATTGGAGACTTCTTTCCATGTGTCACGAGGAGAGCGTGAAGGTGTCACGTGGGAACTCGCCGCCGTCGGAGTTCTTCCCGCCGACTTCTCCGTATTTTCGAGATAGCCACTGGAAGCACAGATGCCAAAAACATAACTCCATATAAAGTCGTTATTCCACATTATATAATATAAGATATCATTTGTTTTTTTTTTTTTTCGCTTAACGGCGCCAGATGCAATGCGCTACATTCATTTTAAGATTGCAAGGCTTAGTTGCAATTGTCCTAGGTGGCATGTGGTTTTTATCGTCACTTTAACGCTTATTTACGATTGTGGGCGAGAGCGATTTGACGCCAGAAACATATCTAACTTAATATGTTAAACCAAATAAATAGTTATCGATATGTTATAAAACAGGAATCATAGGTATTTTAGTCATAATATTTAATATCAAATATATAAAGTTTCAATATCAAATATATACTTAATCGATGACATGCTTATTTACTTGGGATAGCTGCTTCATCATTTACTTATTTTAAATGATATCGTTTCTATATTTTTATTAATATATTATTAATTTAAATTAATAAAATTAATTTTCTTTTCAAAAATATATTAGAGTATGTAAATAGAAAAGGTAGTGGATGTTGTTTTTATTAGGGAGGCAATCGCAAGGACATGTGTGTTATCTAGATAAGAGTGTGGCTGGCTACCAAGACAAACGGAATTGATTGGATATTAAATTTGTTTCCCAATGGTCACTTATTAGAATTAAGTTTTTCAAACCAGACCGCGATTGAATCGAAAAGTTATCCAATCATGGCTGCTCAAAGGTCAAATCAATGATCAAATCGTGATTGGATCGAATCATAATCCAACCAAAAACATCATCGATAAACTATTAGATTAGATATGTAAACGAGTCAAACTATATGGGAGTTACTTTATCTCAATTGATAGACTTGGAGTTAATCGAGTCGAGTTTGAATAACTCAAATAACATGTCAAATCAAGTTCGAGTATCGTAATAACCGATTCAAGCTATCTACAAGCTTAATCAAACTTATTTTTATTAAGTTTAAACTTATTCGAGCTTAATTGAATCGAACTCAAGTCGATTTTGAGTATAATTATTTATCAGTTTTTTAATTGATTCAAGTTTTGTTGAGTTGAGTTCAAGAAGATTGACTGTTTTTCGAGTTCAAGTTTTTTAATCGAGTCAAGTTTGAGCTTGACTTTGTATCGACTCGACTCGATTACACCTTTAAATCAAACCAATCAGATTTATTCAACTTAAAAACACTTATTAAAATTCTCTTAGACCTATTTACTTGGTTACAAATTTTAAGGTTTTATAGAATTAGTCCAAATGCACATAAACGGATCTGAACCTTCATAATTATTAAAAAAACAATTTTTTAAATATTATAAAATAAATTATTTTCAAGTTTTATATGCTTGATAAAAATAATATTTAGTTATAAAGTAATTAAGAGTGAGGGAATTTTAAATTGGGATGAGTAATATTTATATAATTAGATCTATGATCAAGATTTGAACTTATCGCTTTTAAATAAGTATAATTTTTTAAATGGGGGGTGACATTTGAAATTTTGACACGAACATTAAACTATACAAATAATAAAATTTTAAGCAACCACTAATCTAGAAATTCAATGCATCCTAGAGTATTTATTGAAAATGTTATTATATGTTAGAAAACAAATACGAGTATTTTAGTATAAATAAATAAAAAAAAAACCTTAGTCCTTTTTCCATTTCTTTTATCTTATTCTTCTTAGCCCCTTTTCCTTAAACAAAAATAAATAATTTTATTTATCATACTTAGCCTGAAATCACTCTATTCTTCAAAAAAAAAAAATCTAGATTTTTAATTTGTTTTTTTCTTGTTTTTATCGTCTTATACTTACGTATGACGCAAGGCTGCCTTATTACGTTTAAGCATTTTATTGCCTCATACAACGTTTTTTTACGCAGAAACGATTCACTGACAAAAACAAAAACATTAGCCCAAATCATAATCACACACAAGAGGTGTACCTGAAAGATGATTTTAATCATCATAAAATTATCAAACGTTAGATTTTGAGACATTTTATTACGCCTAATTTAAGCTACATAAATTCCGATTGCTTCTATCGAATTTTAGATACTAATTGAATCAATAAAATTATTCTTAAAAAAAAAAATTATTGTGCTTCTAACTTGGATGTTACATAAATTTTATTTTGTGTTTCTATAGAATGTATTAATAATTTAAATCAATAAAATTATTCTTAAAAAAAAAAGGAGTACTTTATTGTGATTGTAATTAAAAGCAAAGGGAGGGAAGAGAGTATAGTATAGTTTGCCCATACTATATTATGAGACGACCCTCGACCCTGTTCAGTGAATCTGGGGGACCGCCACCCCGCCTTGCCATTCCTCCACGTCTACCCTTAACGGCCCATCTCTCTCTCTCTCTCTCTCTTGAAAAACTTCCATTTTCATGCCAGTTTCCGTTCTATCAACATTTTGGACCTTTTCTTCAGAACTCGAAATCATTCATTAAATTAAAACATACCATAATCATATCACTTGATGATTTTTCTTGGTTCTTTCACTGCTACTATTCACAACCTTTTTAGTTTCTCTTGATTTGTCTTTCTCAAACTATGGATTTTCTTGGAATTTTTTTTTAAAAATAAAATTCTTTTTTAGAAATATTTTTAGTTAAGTGTATTTCTAAAAAACTTCTTGATCTTTGCTTTCATCCTTTTTCTTCCCTAAACAATTAACCCCCAATCACTCTATATTTTTTTTTTACTATCATAATAGTCTATTCTTCACAAATTTGTCCCCATTAGGACTTGAACCCTAAACCCCTCCCTTTCCTATGTCTGTCCAACTTTCCCATCTATATCTCTATATAAAGAGATTTTAAGCAAATTTCCTTCTTCAATTATTCTTTATTTGTATCTTTAAACAGGGAGACTCACTTTCCACATCTCTATATTTTAATATGTGAATAGTAAAACAATATAATCTCACTTTTTATTTTATAATAATAAAAAAATGAATAGTAAAATACCATTTCCAAGAATAGCAATGAAGGGCTTAAAGCTGTTTTTGTCCTGAAAAATAAGGATAACAATGAAAACTAAGAAAATATATTTCGTTCCCAATTTTTTTTGTTTTAAAAAACACAAAAAAAAAAAAAAACAATATATTCAAAGAACATTAATAGTTTTTTTTTTTTTTTGAGTTCACTTTAATTCCAAGGTAATAAACTGAAACTCGAACCTAAAAACCCCCCTCTTTACCACTTGAATTAAGCATGATTGACAAAACATAAATAGTTTTTAGATAAAACCAAATTGATATTCTCAGTTTTTTCAAAAACTGTTCTTAACAACCACTTTTAAAAATAGGAACCAAACAAAACCAAACATCTAATTTCATTTATGTAGAATTGTGGGTCAGTTATGGGTTCATGATTCCCATAATCCAACAAGATTTTGTTATCCTATTCAAAGGGGAATTTATCAGCAGAGAAAAAATAATAATTTATTTTCTATCATGAAAGAACGACAAGAAAAGATCGACTTTTATAATATGTAAATCTCATCTTCTTCATCATGTGGTTTATCTGATCAAGTTTGAAATGCATCAAAAATCTTATCCGATAGGAAATATTTTCATTTTGTCTTTAATGAGATGGAACACTCCCCATCATCATGAAGGCAACCTGTTTCACCTTCACCGTTGAGACGAATGCATCCGAAATAAATAAATAAGAAAATGAATATTAATAAATTACTTTTCCATGAACGTCCAAAGTGAAAAATATATATAATATCTTCAAACTGATCAGTAATCCTATCAGTAATTAGATTCCACTAAGTTATTAATAATGGAGTCTAACTGAGACAAAGCCCCTAAGAACTAGATAAACACAGCATTAGCTAAAGAACAGTTAGCTGATCTGTGTTATCCCCTTCTACATGTTTCGGTGAGAAAGTATTCAACAATATTTCTTGATTAATGCAATCAATTGATCAATTGGTATGAATTTTGAAATGTTGAAATTATAGTCTCAGTTCATCTCTTCACAAGCGTCTATAGCAGCATCATACTAATAACCATGAGTGTTCGAGCCAGTTTGCATGCACATCAACTAATCTTATGAGACCTTGAAATTAACGACCTGCCCTAAGGGGGGACTCGAATTGGTCATTGGTGACCATTGAGGAGTAAACCCAAGGTTGGACAAAATTCTATTATTTTTTGGTTCGGAACCTCCTAAAAACATGTAGTTCCCATAGGAATATCAAACAATAAGCCAATAGAGAATAGCCTGAAATTGTTGACTAAAAAAATGAGAAATTATGATGGTAAGGTTTAGAGAGAGAGAGAGGTTGGACAAAATTCTATTATTTTTTGGTTCGGAACCTCCTAAACACATGTAGTTCCCATAGAAATATCAAACAATAAGCCAATAGAGAATAGTCTGAAATTGTTGACCAAAAAAATGAGAAATTATGATGTTAAGGTTTAGAGAGAGAGAGAGGTTGGGCATTTTATTTCTTTCTCAGTTCTGCTTTTCTTATGCACAAAGTGAACCTGTTTTGACTGGCACATAGAAGTTTCAACAGTTGAATTGCTTTCTAATTAAATGTGAATCAATCAACTCCCCTAAATAAAAAAATAATTAATAAAGTTCACTGCCAATTAAAAAGTTGTGAAGCACACTGCCCATGCAAGTCATATTTTTATTTTATTTTTTTGATAGGTAAATTTTATTTTTCCCTTTTCTTGTCGACACTATGACTTGAACTTAGAACCTCCCATAAACCCCATCCCCGTTTGAGCAAGGCCTCGAGGACTCATGCAAGTCATAATTCATTTGTTGTTTTAATACCCTCGACCTTACTTCATCCTAAAACTTTTCTTACTTTGCTTTTGAGAGAAACAAACCACAAGGGCCTTGCTAATTAATTTGGATCGATTAACTTGAGCAACAAAGTTAATACATTCTTTAAAACTATGATGATCGCGACAAAGAACCAACCTCTTAAGATCAGGTTCATTGATTCTTCTTCTTTTTCATCCGGGAAGTAGAAGATGAGGGTGGTGTCAAATCGTGGCTGGAAGTCCTAATTATGAAAAGAAGGGTTTCCACAAGCATGGCGCAAACCAATCCAAGGATTCCCCCAGCAGCATTCTGAAATTTAGGGTTAGAGAAGCATCGATTTCAGTAATACTATAATTAAAGAGAACCAAACTTAGGTGGCGTTTGTTTTTTAGCTTTTTTCTGAAAAGCTAAATAGCTTTCAGCATTCAGCTTGTTTGTTTTTTAAACTTTTTCATGACTTATTGCTGAAATTTCTAAAAAAAATTCTGAATAGAAAAAGTCATCTTCCAAAACAAAAAACACCACCCTTGTCCAATAAGGAGGAGAGCTTAGCAAGCCCTTACACTACCCAATATCAAAAAACAAACAACTTAATATTTAATGCTATTAAGTACTATTTAGCATTAAGTTGAAAAAAAGTTCTATTTGGCATTGAGTAAAAAAACAAATGCCACCTTAGAAAGAAAATAATCTCCCATGAGAAAAAAGAAAACGCATTTTAATATCTATCAAGAAATAGAACTTGTATAAATTCAAGGTCACCAAGAGGGGTACCATGACAGGGTTGTGGCTAAACAATGCTCTGAATGCAGCATATCCAACCAAATAGCCAGAAAACATCGTAACCACGACATGTAAACCTGCAGAGAAGAACACATATAAACAACATCTCAGAAGTTGAATAAACTCTAGTACAACCATTGGGAAGAAAAAAAGAGCAAAAAAGAAAGAAAAATGAAACGAAAGCATCAGTGCTTGAAAGGCAAGGAAAAATGGAAAACACAAAATTATAGGGGAACTCAAACTTTAGTTTGAAAATAGCACAAAATGAAAATTTTTTATTCTTGCTCTTTGACAAAATGATATATGATTTAGAGTACAATTCTACAAAATCAGGAAAATAAATGCTTGTTTGAATATACCATGATTAAAACTTATATTCTTAAAAATACTTCTAAAATTTTTAAATTTTGATGAAGTAAAAAATTTTAGTATCTCAGCTTTTTAAACAATTTTTAAAAATCATAATGTCTCAAAGAATCCTCGCATTTTATATAGGAGTGACTATCATTTTCTATTTTTAAAAATAGAAAACAATAGGCATATCTAACTGACACCTAAATTACAACAAAAATCAGAGGTTTTGATTTCCTAGAAATCCTCTACCATTAAAACCAACCATATAATCTCATAATCCAGGAATTAACTCCTCATGTAATTTCAACTAGATTTGTCTACATACCTGGAGTATGTGTGTGTTTGTGTGTGCAATTCACAAACTGGTAAGCGACCTCCCAAGTGTATGGAAGAAAATTTTCAGATCAAGATCATGGCAAACCAGCCAGTTCAAATTTGGAAACCCACTTGATAAGGATGTTGTAATATAAAGTATGAAGTAGATAGTTCTTGTACAGTAGAAAGGAAATCTCTTCCTTACTTTTACCTTTATCTTCTTTTTAATATATTATTTTTCGTTTCTGATAAAAAAAAAAGCATGAAGTAGATTATTCATCTCAGAATTGCCTACAGATGCTTACGCACGGACTAAACTACAGTCAAGATATGCTAATGGCTTGGTTGCCTTTTTGGGAGTTTATTTTTGCTATAATATATTCTGTGCATATGTCTATCAAAGAACAAAAAAAGATATGCTAATGGGCATCGAATTTAAGTGCCCAGTGAATGCCATCTAGAGAGAAGTAATCCAATGGCTTCACTTAGATTTGACCTATAAAATAAATTCTCCAACTTCTGGAACTAAGCGAATTTAAATGAAAATAATCTTGCATAATACCACTATTAATAGCTATAACTCATGAAAAAGAACAAAAAAATATTCACAAATCTCAATGCTAATTAGAGTATGTGGAGAGTAACTCGATTCAAATTATTACAACCTTAATCCTTAGTACCTTGTATTAGGTTGTCATTTGCATGCATCATTTTTCACAACTAAAAGCCATTGGAGTATCTCATCAAAAAATTCACCTCTATTAAATTTCAAAATATAATTAAATGTTTTCAGACTTGTTCCAAGAATGCTCACCTAGAATTCATATTATTAATGGGTTTTGTAGTTTTCAACTTTTTACACATCCGATGAAAGGTACTTCATGCAGGGTTAGAACTATCAGTCTTGGCTAACAATGGGTAGATATATATTTCTAATGATCCGACACCATATGCTTTTAAGTTAGTAAACTAAATTACTAACCAACGCCAAGGGAGTTTTTAGAAGACATTTTTCTCTTTTTACCTCATGGTTGCCATTTAAGTCGACAACAATACATACACTCACAATTTAAGGTACTAAGAAATTTGAATTATTACATGTTTATCTTCTTATTTTTCTACAAATCCATAAGCAAGAATAGGGTTAATTTAAAATTTTTGAAGTTACTAACACAAAATACAAGCCAAAAATTAAATGAGATCAAAGTGATCAATGAAAGCCAATCTGTGCACCTCGCATTTTGAACGATGCATTGCCACTTTAATGGTAAAAACTCATTCTTTTGAACTTTTGAAAAGAAAAACAATTTTAAAAAACGGTTTGAAGTCACCAATTTTTTTTCAAAAAGTAAAACAAAATAAGAAAGAAAAAACCTAACTATGATTCCTAATAAGGAAAAGCATGACTGAGAAAAAAACCAAGTCTAAGTCTGGAGTTCAAGTTACTTATCCTGAAGGTATAGTGAAGAATTGTAACACCCCTAAGCTCCTAACATTAAGCTTCTACTAATCAAGTTAAAGGAAAGTAAAACAATTGATTAATCGATCTATAGATATTGAGTGTTGAGCATTAATCAATAAGTAATCCAATGAAAAAGAAGATTAGGATTTTTTTTTTTTCTTTGTGCCTAAGAGGCACAAAGGTAGCATATGATAACAGGTATAAATGACATTAATTGTATCACCGAATAGATCACAACCAATCAGCATCTATCATACACTACTTTTGAATAATTGTCAGAGATTATGTCATGGATGTTAGGTCCCCACCCAAGCTCGATCTTTTATTCACGAATTAGTTTCACAAGATTTCATTTTATTAGAATTATAGAATTAATTGAGTTATTTGAAGTTGAGAAAAATGAATTGGATAGGAATTTGAATCGAAAATTCAAAATGGAGAATTTGAATTAGAATTTTGAAAATTGGGAATTTGAATAGAAATTTAATTATATTGGGGATTTGAAAATTTGAAAATTTGAGCATGTGAATGATTGAGCAATTTTCTTTAAAAACTTATGATTATTGAATACATTAAGGGTGAGAGTTAATACGTATATGAATTAGGACAGACAAATTTAATCATTAAATAGAATTAAATGACAACAGCAAATTTAAATGAAAGCAAGAACAATAAATTTAAAAGGCAATAAAATTAATAGTAACATATTTAAAAGGCAATAAATTAAATAAAAGAAGCAACAACATATTTAAAAGGCAATAAATTAAATAAAAGAAGCAACAACATATTTAAAAGGTAATAAATATAAGCAAGACCAACATATTTAAAACACGATAAATAAAATAAAAGTATCAACAAATTAAAAAGACTACAAATGAAAGCAATAATAAATTTAAAAGACAATAAATTAAATGAGAACAATAAAATTAGAGCAATAAAAAATGGCAAAAGAACTTAAATGATCAGGAAAGCCTCTATGGGATGAGACTGAAAAAACCACTATAAAGACAAATTATAGACTCTCATTCAATGAGAAGGAGAGGCTCATTTGTCACCTTCTTCTCTTTTCAAGGGGTAGAGGCCTGTAACATCCCAAAATATACCATAGCAGTTTTATAACATGTTTAGGGTATAAAATAAGTTAAAATTGCATTTTTTCCAGAATTTATATTGCTAAGAACGAAAAATGATAAAATCGGAATTAATACAAGAATCAAAGGTAAAATAGTAAAATGTCACATTAAGGACTCAAAGATCATAAGAGAATAAGTTTATATGTCATTGTAGAATATTTGATAAGTAGAAGTGTAAATGAAAGAGAAAGGAAGGACTTTAATGCAAAAAAATGGAAAACTTAACAAAATGAAAATGAGCAACATGGCGTATAATGAGAATAAGAGAGATAAGACCAAATTTGGTCTTTGTAAATGAACATTCTCCTTGAGTTTTGAGAAAGCTTAAGATTCTGATTAGAAGAGAAGAGAAGAGTTGGTGATTTTGCTCAGTGATCGAGGATTTTGGTGATCGAAGAAAGAAGAAAGAAAGTTAATGTATGAAAAATGGCTTTAAAACCCTTTTGAAGATGATTGGGTTTAGGAAAGCACTAAGCTTTGCATGTATGATGGTTGTTGGTATCGGCTCAGTTATACTTAGTTTGTTTGAGGTGGTTGTGGTCACCAGGTGAGATGGTATAGAAAATATATTCTAAGTTAGAAATCATAATTACCAGGCATACGATACGTATAACACAATATCATCATATAATTTTGCATCATGACTAAATTTCTAGATAAAAATTGGACTTCTAGAAGAAACAAATCTCCTTGAAATAAGTGTATTTCCAAATTTAGACATGGGTGAGAAGAAAATTCGTCAAAGTAAAGCTTTTGTCTTGGTGATTCCTAGTCTGTTTTGGTACAACTGAGTGTTTAGGCCCGTTTGGTGTCTGATGCGGGATCAACATCCTACGTCTGATGATAGTACCTTGGTCACATCTGGTTTATCTTTCGTATCCATTTCTTGAAATATACAAGCAAGACCTAAAATGGGAGATAAATAATTGAAATGGTTATAAGAACCATGGCATGAAAATAATGATTCGGGTAAAAAAAAATGAGATAGAGCTATAATTACTACTCAAAAATTATCGTAGCATTTATGGAAAGATGAACATAGAAACTCCTAATGATGCCAGTGTACAAGTCGGATATATGAGCAGTTAATGTGCAAATAGGAATTGTGTTAGAGCTGTATCTTACATCATTAAGGGATACAACAAGTGTCATTATATGTTACTCATAATTTCCACACATTGGTATAAAGCAACATGGATCTTCTATTGTGTGTAGGTATTGAAGAGGATATCCCAATGTGCGGCACACGGGAGGCGACCGACGCAGAGTCAACATCTATAGGTGGCTACCTCTCTTTGGTTTTGAATATGTGCATGCGAAGTTTTTTTCATAATAGGACTTGTATATATAAGTCAATGAGACTCGGATATTTGTCACGGGGACATTTATGAAGGAATCATTATAGATGGCGTTAAAGGTTTATTTCTGTACCCATCTCCTTGAGTTAAGTTTAAGTTATATTGTGATACATTCGGTTATATTTGAAATATTAGGCCCACTAATGTCGAGTAACTCAGTAAGGAGTCTCAATGCAGTCTTGTAGTTCCCCCTCTTAGCTAAGTGGGGGTTTGCAGAGACCCACTGACTGTATGAGATACGGGTATAAAGCGTACGAAGATCTTATCAGCATACGAGGCGGTGATCACGCTATGTATTGACTGGCAGACCAAGTATATCATGTATTCCCAATGACATGCCTACTTATCCATCTACCCAGGGGACATATGCCAAACAATCAATCTTATCACATTTTTATTCATGTTCAAGCTATGCACATCTCTATAACCATGGATAATGTCAATCCTGCAAATATTCAATAGGAGGAATGCTGAGCCAGTATTCCTTTATATATACTATAAATACATTCTTTCATGTAACAGTACTAATCATGTTCTCGAGTATTGCTTTCATTATTTACATTCATGTAATCATAGCAGTTCATACAGCAATCACTTTTATAATTCTTTTACAATTTCATTTATTCACTTGAATCTTTTGCAAAATATTTCCTGCAAATAGAGCTCCCTTTAGACGGATTTCACAGGCTGTGGGATTACAATCTGAATACATTATTTCAAGGGTTTTGTTACCAGAGTCTAACTGGAAATTTGAATCGATTCGATTTTAGTGGTGATGGCCAGGAAGTTATGACCTAAACACTAAAGTTGTACCAAAACAGACCAGAAACTACCCGAAAATAGAGCTTCACTTTGGCCAATTTTACACGGGTCCAGTAAGTCAAGGAAATTTGAATAAGCATTTAATGAGATTTGTTCTCTTAGAAGTCTAGTTTACCTAGAAATTTGAATCACTCAATTTGGATTAGTGATGACCAAGTTATGGCTTAAACACTAAAGTTGTACAAAAACATACGAGAAGCGAATAAGCTTCACTTTGACAAATTTTAAGGTCGATGGGATCAAGTTGGAATACACTTATTTCAAGATATTTTGTTCTCTACAGGAGTCTACAGTTTGCTAGCTAAATTTGAATGGCAATTGGATGAATAATGGTGAGTTATAAGCCCGGCGCGTGGGTTTTGGAAGAAAATTTTGTGACATCTCACTAAAACCAACATTTTCTTTGCTCCTGAACGTTACCATCGATTGAGATGCGACCAGTCGAACAACCATATGGCCCAGGCTAACGCAACAACCATCATTATTATCTGAGTTAAGGTTTTCCCAAACTGACATCTTGAAAAGGGTTTTAGGTTTAATTTTCATACTTTTAATCTTTTTTAACTTCTTGCTCAACTTGATTGCAAAATCTTTGATCATGACAAAATCATAACTCTTCTCTTCTCTCAGCAGTAACCTAAGCTCTCAAACCCCGCGGAGAAATGTTCACAAGACGAATTTGGTAGCATCTCTGTTGCTCCAAGTTCATAAGGTGTGTTTGACACAGCCGTTTTTATTTCAGGTTCTCTTTGCGTTCAGTAGCCGTTTCTCTTTCCTTTACGATCTCTTATAAAATATTCTGATGGCATAAAAACGTCTCTTGCGTAGTGCACAAAGTGACGTTTACTATTATTTTACCCATATCTTTAGTAATTAGGTTTATGTTTCGTTCTTAGCAATATTAATTAAGCAATTTTAAACATTTTATCAATAACGTGTTATAAGCGATAAGGTATATTTTGGGGTGTCACAAGGCCTCCTTTTATAGTGTAGGAAGACTTTCCATTTTTCACATTTTTCCAATGCGAGACAAGTGCCAATTAAAAGAACCCCCCTCTCCCTTCGTAAAATGGAACCTAACCCAAATACCATCCAAAGCCAAAATTTAGGTCCACAAATATGTCTGTTTGTGGACCCAAATTTTAAGCTTATGATAATTTTTGGAATAGGTTCATTTTTTGAAATGATCATGTTTCTTCCAAGGGGAGTAATTCCACATTGGAAAGAGGTGAAAAGGAGAAGACTTTCTCTACACTATAAAAGGAGGCATCTACCCCTTAAAGAGGGGGACAAGGAGACAAATGGGTCTCTTTTCCTCATTGTGTGAGAGGTCGTAATTTGCCTTCATAGTAGAATTTTTTGGGTCTTGCCCCATCGAGGTTTCCCTCATCAAGTAAACTCCTTTGACTACTCTTATCTTATTGTTGCTTTCATTTAATTTATTATCTTTTAAATATGTTATCTCTTTCATTTAATTTATAGTCTTTACTTAATTCATTGTCTTTATTTAATTTATAGCATTTAAATTTCTTTATAGTTCATTATTTGTAAAACTCCAGAAAATTCTAATTTTCTTAAAAATGGTAAAAAACGGTAATTCCGTCGAAAATCTAGATTTTAGTCTGGGATGTGAAGCAGTTTTATTGTTGGAATCGTCTCGCGAAATCTAGCTCTGTGTCGAATTTTTGGTCAGGGAGCGGTGGAATTCAGCGTTTTGACAGTAGAGGTAATCACGAGATAACATGAAATGAGTGGCTCGCGGTCTGCATGATGTCGAGAGTGTAGGATGAGTCAAACAAAAGGAACAAATTCTGGACACTCAAAGACAAATGGCGTCGTAGTGATTGAAGAATCCGAAAGGAAGGAGGATAAAGTTTGATAAGAGGAAATCCTAAGAGCCACTTAGAATTTGACATGTGGCAAGTGAGAGGACATCTCACTTGACCCCATTCTTGGCCCAACCGGTTTGGGGGAGAAGGGAAAAAGAGGGAGAAAAGAGAGAAGAAGAAATTAGAGAGAGAGGCTCTACCTTCTCTCTAGATTTTCCAGCGATTGGTTCATCAAATCTGTGAGGCGAGAAGAAGTTGATCCCGGCTGCGAGAACTACGGCGTAGATGCAGGGATTGTAGGTTTCGACAACTCCAGGGAGGTAGGGGTTTCTCTACTCAATTATTCTTGTTTAAAATGCATAGTAGAAAATGGGTTTTGGGAGTTGTAGTAGAACGGCGTGTGACTCAATCCCAAAGAAATGGGGCCCGAATGCTTGATGAGGGGGGCTGTCCTGGAATGGGTCCGAAACGATTGGGGCCCCATTTCATGATTCAGGAAGCGATTGGGCCCGAAATTGCCCATGTGAAGTGCCGTGTTAATGTTTGATATGAATAGCATGTTTGATGTGTGGAGGCGAGATTGTTTGATGCATACTAAATTGATGTGTTAACACTTAATTGTTTGAATTATATGGCCTGTTTTATGAACCGAATTGAATATATAAATTGGAATGATTGCATTCCCAGAGCGCGCGCATCGCCGGATTCGGGTGCGGGAGAATTGTGATGTTAGATTCGCATTCTTGGTGGAAATGAGTGTGATGGGCTGGAAGCGGATGGCGATCGAGGAATTCAGTGGGTCCATAATTAGAAACAAAGAAATAAATATGTAAAAATCACGTGTTGGGTTGAGAAACGGGAGTTGGGAATTGGGTCCACGAGGGGTGAAATCAAGTAAAATTCACATGCGGTTAGACATAATCTCTGGTGGTGAAAATCCGTAAAAATGTTGGAAGGCGTACGTCGATCTTGCGGTGTGACCCCAAAAAGACGTGACCCATAAATAAATAAATAAACTTTAGGAATTGCTTGATTCAAATGTGTATTGGAGTTGGTCAATGAGTCACCCAGGTGGATTTATCAATGACTATTTTTCACACTTTGTATGTGTAAAAATTCCGGTCGAGACTTTCCGAGGATATATATGATGAGTGGTTTCATCTCATGCATGATAGAGACCATTCCATGTGTAAATTGCAAATTGTATGGAATGTGGATGATTGTGGTGTGCTATTGCATGCATAGGAGGGAGTAGAGTGCCCTTGCAGGAACATTCATTGCGGCGTTGCTACCGCATAAATCATTGGGGATCCACGGTGCAGTATTGGGATATGGCCTTCGCTAAAGGCCACTTTTGAGAAGAAAGCGACATATGGCTGATATATATTTTTGTAAAGCATGTATGAAACATTAAGTTATACATGTTTATATAGAGATTAATAGTTAACTCTTGAAACTATTGTAATATAGTTGGTTGTATTTTGGTGAGTATGGATATAGGCCACGATGTGACCAAGACTTTACTTATGTTGAGTCTCGGGTAGAGACTCATTTTGTAACGTGAGACACTCGGTATAGTTTACATGTATTCCGCGAGTTGACGAATCGTCAACTGATCCCCAAGTTTAGGGAGTCACATTATTGCTTTCATTTAATTTATTTTTTTGATGGGTAAACAAACAACATATATTAAACACAAAGAATCTGATAGAGAGCTGCTGAGTATCTTTTGAGTATACTAGAGCAAACCAAAAGGAGCCAGCGCTCAAAAAAACCCACCAACCCCAATCATCTATCACAGCATCGAGTTAGAAAATCGACAAGACACGTCTACATCACAACATACATGTTGGACCAAGACCAAAAATTACAAATGAAAAAGCTCTTTAATCTATATGCGGAAAAGGCCTCATTATCAAAATCACTCTATTTCTTTCACGCCACACTGTCCAAAAGAGGCAAAGGAAAGCTGCCCTCCACACTATCATACATTTCTTTCCCACACGGGTTTCTTGCCAAACAAGGAGAACCTGTCGAATTGAAAGAAGACTCACTCAATACTAACAATAACCAATGGCTC
Source organism: Tetrastigma voinierianum (assembly GCA_016808115.1). Taxonomy (NCBI): domain Eukaryota; kingdom Viridiplantae; phylum Streptophyta; class Magnoliopsida; order Vitales; family Vitaceae; genus Tetrastigma; species Tetrastigma voinierianum. Next base: position 456,192 of record JAEQBH010002502.1, read on the forward strand.
CCGGGCATGCAGCATACGACGATGCCGCGAGAAGATGGGTCTAAAGGTTTCCTCTTCCTTCTCCACGGAGGTGACCTCTTTTTGATGAGGTCTTCCCTTCTTTTGAGTTGATCAGGTGTAGTCGACCTTTCTCACCAGACGCCTCCCGTACAAAAGCCACCTTTAAAGAACGGGTTCAGGTGATGGAGTTGGAAAGGCATTGACAAAGAGGCGGAACTATTCAACACCTCATACATTAGCTTCTTCACAAAATTTGCTGCAGATTGCTGCTTTTAAGATAACATGTATGTACTCACTGTTGAGACAACTCTCAAGGTTGAATACCACCTTGAGTTCTCGGCACCATAACCTCCCAGTCATTAAAAGACCTAGTAAAACATGGGATCCAGCCATCTCTAGAATTGTCCCAGACCTCCTTGATCAATGCCTCTTTACGAACAGCCAAACTAAACAAAGTCGGGTATGCAATGCACAAAACCTCCTCCCCACACTAAATATCTTTCCAAAAGCGGACTCTGTTACCATCACCAATCAAAAACTTGGCATTATCGAGAATGACCTCCCAATCTTTCCTGATTTCTTTCCAAAGGCCTATCCCAATTATCTACTGCTCCCAGAGCACGACCACCTGCCCCGCATCTCTCGAATCTTTCGCCCAATAGTCTCCCTCCCGGTGCATTCTACGCTTTATCAGTGAAATCAATTCCACTTTCCTAATAAGGCATTGTTCGTATAAACCTCATTTGACCCGCCAACCTTTTTATACGTGTGACGGTGGCCACTTCACCAAATGAAGGCTTTTATCAGTTACCCCCACCGAAAATCCCTCTAAATTTTTTCCAGTCTTTTGCACACCAAACTCAGGATCCTGAAGAGTGACATGAAATAAATATGAAGGTTAGACAAGGTGTTTCGGATAAGTGTAAACCTTCCCCCTTTAGAGATATATTGCCGCTTCCAAATAGCCAATCTCCTCATAAATATTTCCTCAATAGGATCCCACATCCCAACTAACTTATGTGGGGCCCCAAGGGGGAGGCCCAAGTACGTGGTAGGAAGGGTTTCGACCTTACAACCTAGCTCAGTCGCCAAAGCCTCTACATTCTCACTCCCTCCTACAGAGAAGATCTCGCTTTTGCCTAAATTGATTTTCAGCCAGAAGCCTCAAATAACATCAAAAAATCCCACCGCATGAGGCGATTGGTCGGGTTATCCCTTAGGAGCGACAAGGTATGTCGTGAGAAATAGTAAGTGGCAATGGCTTGACTCCTCCTCTTCCCTACTGCCTCTAAACTTGCGGCCCGAGTCCTTGAGTTTCCCTTCCATAGCCTTGTTTATCAAGCGGCAAAATATCCATACTTGATACAAAAGATCACGAGGGAGGGGGTCTCCACTAAGAAATATGACCCTTACCGTGCTTGAAGAAACCAGGGCCCGGTGATTAGGATTTGAGGCAGTCACGTTATGGTTCATGCACCCGGGGAAATCGAGTCAACCATCTTTGACCAAAACCCATCCTCGCCATTGCACCACGTCCGCAATGAGCTCGATTTAAATGGTTTCTTGGCCTTTTCAATGTCGACTTAACCTACGTCGGCCCACCATCATGCCTTCTCATCATGGAGTCCACTACTTCATTCGCAATTAAAGTTGCATCTAAAATTTGTCTCCCTTCCACAAAGGCATTTTGGGAGGGGAAACCACTTTGTCAATAACCTTTCTCACCTTATTGGTTAGGACTTTGGCTAGGATCTTATACAGTCCTCCTAGCATACTAATGGGTCCGTAGTCTATTATGTCCTGTACATTTCCTTTTTGGGAGATCTTGACAAGAAAGTAGCGTTAAACTCTACAAACTTCTTTCTTTCGAAGAACTCCTTGAAGAAATCGACACTTCTTCATAATGAACTCTAACTAAAGACCCAAAACAATAGGGAAGCCATCGGAAATACGAAAATTATCCATGCAGCTAAGGCCCTAAATGGTGCAACAACTTCTTCCTCCACTTAAACACATCTTCCAGTCTTCCGAGTCCTGCTCCTAAAACCTCCATAGGGATGTTAAGGAAAGCTGGGCACCATTCCCCTGGCTCAAAGAGTAGCTTTTTAAAAGTGTCTACAAACCCTTTCTGAATAGCATTATCATACTAAGCTTGATTGCAGTCTTCGAATCTTATTTTATTGCATTTCTCCTTTTTATTCAAATTGGTCATTTTATTGTGAAAGAACACAATGTTTCTGCTCCCTCTTTTAGCCACAACTCTCTAGACTTTGCCTCAAAACCTCCTCTAAACCATTTCTGTACTCATCCACAGCTTTAACTCTCCTCGCCTCACACTCTAGAGAAGCTCCCTCACCTTTTCTACTGGTTATCCAATCAGCACTCACAGGTAAGGGCTCTTACGGCCTTCTTAGTTCCCAATTGCCGAAACCTCCTTATTCCAGATTGGGATGCCCTTTACGGACCTTTTAACTTTCGACCCGGTATATAGTCGAGACACTAAAGTTTCCCAACCTTACCACCACCCTTTTAAAAGATCTTTGAAGCCTTCAAACTTCAGCCACATGGATTTAAAGCGAGAAGGGGAGGGACCTAACCTGATACCTCCACCATCTAAGAGAATGGGGAAGTGATTCGAGACCAATCTAGGAAGAGTACTTTGGGTCACCTTACTAAAATAACTCTCCCAATCCCCCGAAACTAGAAACCTATCAATTCTAGACATCACTTGGCCATTGTTGCCTCCACTCAAAGTAAAAGGACCTCACTGCAATGGCATGTCCCTCACCCCCAGGTCATCAATGACTTTTGCAAAACGGCGCATAGCCGAGGTGACTCTGCCGTCCTTATTACTTTCACAGGGGGAGATGGTAACATTGAAACCACCACCAATACACCAGGGTCCTGACCACAAACCTCTAACTTACCCCAATTCTTCCCAGAGGTTTTCCCTTAAATTGGCCACCACTGGGCCATAAACACCTGTGAAAGTCCATTGGAAACCATCTTCAACATTTCTAAACAAACAAGAGATGGAGAAGACCCCATTCACCATATCAATTAGCTCCAAAATTCTCCTATCCCAAAACAACATAATCCCTGTTGTAGTCCCAGTTGCATCGATTGCTCCCCAATCAAAAAAATCTCCCAGCTCCTAAGTTACGAGCCATCCTGAGGGTCATCTCATGCACTTTTGTTTCCTAAAGACAAGCCAGATCCACCCGTTGATCCCTAATAAACTGCTTTATAACTTTTCTCTTCTCTACATTATTCACCTCTCTTTCATTCCATGATCAAATTTTGATCTCCATCCTAACTTTAATAAAAGGTTCCCCCTGTCTCTGTTTGCACCTTTCCCACTTCTTTGCCCACCATAGTTTACGGTGCACTCCAACTTCTTCAATTCACGTTCACGCCTAGACACTGGTGTTTGCCCTACTTTCAACCCTTGATTCCGGTTGTCCAACATCTTCCGCATGAGATCAATAATCTGAGGCTCAAAACCCACAATCGAAAATCCCAGGAATTCATTGAATTTTACCAACATACTGTCCTCCCACCTTTCATACCCTTCCATTGCTAACGGAGTTGCCTCCTCTCCCACTCCCCCTGCCTGAGATCCACAATCTAACCTTCCTGGTCGTTTCCCCCCCAAACTTCATTCTTTGCCACAATCACCAAAGGTAGTAAACCCTCCTCTTCTCCCATGACATGTAGACACCCCAGGCCAGAAGAGCCCCCTTGAAATAAGGGCCGACCAAAAACAGAGAAAGAAGAGGGAAGATCAGCTGTATGAGTAGAAATCTAAAACATGTTCAATAAATTCGAGTCTGCCTACCCGTGTCTCTTACCTGAAGACTGATCCAGATACCACCTTTGAGTCTGATCTAATATGACTGTTGTCAAGCACATCTCCTTTTGCACCTGCTAAACATTCACTTGCCTGTGTCACACGTCCCCCCTAGGCTCACTCTCTCCTTGGTGCGTGCTTCTCCGTCTTCATTCCCACCAAGAATGATCTTTCTCCTTTTTTCTAAGGTTGGTACAACCTTCAGAGAGGGAGAAAACTCCCACCACAGTTGAATCAAGAACTTATTTCCGCCTACCACCACCTCAACGGATTTTGGGGGTTCGAAATCCCCTAACCTTACTAGAACTCTCGCCCAACACAACTCAAAGAGTGTCTTTATATCTTCATCAATCGCCAAAAAACCACCATAGGCATCTCCAATTTTTTGCAGAATTGTCCGGCTCCACAAATGCATCGGAAGTCCTACTACTCTCACCCATGCTTTCTCCTCTAAATCTTCATGACTGCAACACCTTAGGTCTTGTCCCCATTTTCTTAAGTGAAGCAGGTTTCCCCCACATCGTCTTCTACCAAACATCAACACAAGGTCCACCTCCTCTATGTTCTCAAACTCAAAAAGCCAAAGACCCCATCACATTTTTACCATGACGAAGGGTTCAATAGCATTCCATTGCGATATAGCCCATCTCCTCACTGAGTCGACCTCCTATATTTGAGAAGATCCTTTTCCTCACCATCCTACTAGACATCTATCCAACCGGTCAAGCCTTTCTCGAACTTCTTCTTCCCCTAACTCGACACAGACCCCACTTCCCATAAGTTTCTTCTCAATCTTGAGGATCTCTACAAAAGATCTGGATGTCATCATCTTCAACAATCTGGGGAGAGTCTCCGGAAAAATCCTCCCCTACTTCTCCTCCCTTCCCAATTTCTCGTACTTCTCCTCCCATTGAATCTCTTCACTGGAGCGTACCCCTAACTATCGAAGTTTTTCAAAAAGAAGTTCAAGATGGATGACTCTAATCTGGTTGGCACACCAATGGAATGTGGAATGAAGTTAACCAAGCATGAAGATGGAATAAGGTGGATCCAACTCTCTACAAACGTCTAGTAGGAAGTCTGTACTACTTAACTTGTACAAGGCCCGATATTATCTATGCGGTTGGAGTCGTCAGTCGATACATGGAGAATCCAACAACAACTCATTTGAAGGTGGCAAAGAAAATTCTCTACCATCGCAAAGGTACAACAAGCTCTGGCTTCTACTATTCTATTTTTTATGATTACAAGCTTGTTAGATACAACGATAGTGATTAGAGCGAAGGTATGGATGATCGTAAGAGTACTACTAGCTTTGTATTCTACATGGGAGACATTGTCTTCACTTGGGTATCAAACAAACAACCGATTATCACTCTTTCTACATGTGCCGTAGACTATGTAGTTATTGCTTCATGAGTTTGCCATGCAATTTGGGTTTGAAATCTATTAAAGGAGTTCAATTTGCCATAAGAGTAGCCAACCAAGATCTTCGTGGACAACAAAAAAACAATAACTTGGGCTAAGAACCCAGTCTTCTATGACTGTAGTAAGCACATTGATACTCGCTATCACTACAGAATGCATCACCAAAAAGGATGTGCAGCTAAAGTACATGAAGTCTCCAAATGCTCTGATACCATTAGTTGGGGAAAAATCTCGGGTCAACTCCTCATCATCTGAACAGAAATAGGCTAGTAAAATAAATGACACAGTGATTATGTGGAAAACAACAGAAAAATCATTTGTCAATTCAAGACAAAATCCACTATGCACAAATCGCATAATTACATGTATCGTCATTTCACAAAGAAAATGAACACATAAGAGAAAATATAAACCTTGAATAATCAGTGTTTACCACTATCCAAAGATAGCTACAATTATAAATCTCATATTAAACTCCAAGAAATTATCTTTCAGTTTTTTCTCACAATTTTCTCTTCTTACCTTATTTTACGGTTATCTTCTACCGAAGAACTGCTTATTTACAGTAATAGTGTTCTTTCATTGACCAAAGGGTCGCTCTTTTATTAAAGGGCGCTCTTTATTTTTTCTCTTCTACTAGGCCATAGTAAGCCTCATGAGGAGGACCCTACTCATCAATGGTTCAACTCCACCTTGGCAAAGTTGATATTTTGCCGAGGTGGGAAATTGATGAGTAGGGGTCCTCCTCATGAGGGCCCCACCTCATTAATTAAGAAGAAAATAAAAAGCAAGAATCCCTTCTGCTAATTAAAAGGGAAACCGCCTTCGTCAATGTGGCGAGCGATCAACACAGATTCGCCTATAACAAAGTAATCTTCTTCAAAGAGATATCATCCGAGAAGGTGGGAGGAAAGTAAGATAGAAGAGAAAATTGTGAGAAAGAGCAAGGGGTGAGTCTTTCTTGAGTTTAATACGGGATTTATGTAGCTATCTTGGGATAGTGGTAAACACTTGGTTATTCCTATTATATTTTCAGATTGGGTCTCATTTTCAGGGGGTGAGTGGTGAAAATCTATGTAATTCTACAAATTTATTACATAGTAGATTTTATCTTGGTTGGCTCGTGGTTTTTCTTCAGTAAATAAGTTTTCCACGTAAATCCTTGTGTCATTTATTTTTCCTATTTTATTTCTCTGTTCTTGTTGATATTTTGCCAAGGTTGATCTTTGGGTTTTTTCCCGACAAGTAGTATCAAAGCCAGTGGTTCCTTGGCGACAAAAATGTCAACAATGAAGTTTGATATTGAGAAATTTGATGGGAGAATCAATTTTGGCTTGTGGCAAGTGCAAGTCAAGGATTTATTGATTTAGTTTAGGTTACAAAAGGCGTTGAAGGGCAAACCTACCACTGCCTCCGATGAAGATTCTGCAAGATTTGAGGTTTCTAAGTCTACTGTAAGTGATGAAGATTGGGAGAAGCTAGATTTAAAAGCTGCCAGTACCATAAGGTCGTGTTTGGCGAAGAATATTCTAGCAAACGTGTATGGGATTTCGATCGCCAAGGGACTTTGGGAAAAGCTTGAGCAAGTGTATCAAGCAAAGAGTCTTTCAAATCGGTTGTACTTGAAGGACCAATTTCATACATTGTGCATGGAGGAAGGTATGAGGATCTCGAACCACATGAGTATTCTCAATAGCATCATTTCCTATTAGAGTTGTGATATCTGATGAGGATAAGGCACTGCTTCTTATCTGGTCTCTTCCTATCTCCTATGAACACATGAAGCCTACCTTGATGTATGGGAAAGATACAGTGATTTATTCAGAAGTCACCACCAAATTCATGTCTGAGGAAAGAAGGCTTGGCAATGAGAAAAATGTTTCAACAATTGAAAATGCATTGGTGGTCAAGGAAGGGAAGAAGAACTTTGGAAAAGTAGTCTGCTGGATGTGTGGACAATCTGGGCACATCAAGAAAAAGTGTCCAAAAGGTGGAGCTTGTTTGGCAAATGGCTCCATCTCCCAAACTAACATAGTAACATTTGATGATGAGAATCTCTAAGGAGGAAATGTACAATCTCGTGGCATGTCCACTAGTTGCCATGGAAAAGAGGATGTGTCTGCGAAAGCATGGAAGTCCAAATTTGCATTACTGGCACCGTTTCGCAATTTTGCGCAAGTGCGCAGGGTAGGAAGATGTTGATGGCGGAAGAACTCTCAGGGATAGCGAAATAGGTGGAGTTGCACCATAATCAACAAGAAAATCGACATGTGCCGACGAAGAAAGTCTTGGAACTGGTAAGAGTTCTAAGTGTTTTGCATACTCGTTATGGTGGAGTATGGTTTTTCAGTTTAAGAGAATGTGGTTTTTATTAGACAAAATCTGAAATCCTGCTAAAGTTTCAAAAGGTTCCCACTTTTATAAGAAAATTGAAGCCCTGCATAGATGTAACAAGATTGGTGATGCCCTCAATGAAGTCGAATGTTGGAGATTGCCCCTTCTATTGACCAAAGGGCAACTGTCCCTTTAATTAACCAAAGGGTAGCTGCCCCTTTTATTTTTCTTCTTAATTAATAAGGTGGGGCCCTCATGAGGAGGACCCCTACTCATCAATTTCCCACCTAGGCAAGATATCAACTTTGCCAAGGTGGAGTTGTACCATTGAGTAGGGGTCCTCCTCATGAGAACCCCACCTCATTAATTAAGAAGAAAAATAAAAGGACAACCCGCCATCTGCAATAGGCAAATTGCCCTTCTGGGTCAATGTAAGGCGATCAACACTTGGTATTCTCGCTCTATAAATATGCTAGCCTCTTCTTCAAGAGAGATATCATCCAAGAAGGTGAGAGGAAAGTAAGGTAGAAGAGAAAATTGTGAGAAAGAGCAAGGGTGGGTCTTTCTTGGGTTTAATACGGGATTTATAGTGTAGCTATCTTTGGATAGTGGTAAACACTTAGTTATTCCGGATTTATATTTTCTCTTGTATTGGTCTCAGTTTTCTTGTATGGTGAGCGATGAAAATCTATGTAATTGTACAAATTTATTACATAGTGGATTTTGTCTTGGTTGGCCCGTGGTTTTTCTTCGGTAAAGAAACTTTCCACGTAAATCCTTATATGAATATTTTCCTATTTATTTCTACATTTTAGTTATTATTTTTCAAGGTTGATCTCGGGTTTTCCAGCGAATGAAGTCTGTTTTCTTGGATCGAGTCAGTTGCGGGTTGGAGAAGCGGGCTATTTCTTTTAGTGGCCCAACAATTGGAAGCCTAAATGACTCTTCTGGGCCAGATCAATTCAAGCAAGTTAGAAGCCTAAGTGGTGGGCTCTTTGTTAAGCCTGCTTTAGGCATTCTAGAGCATTTGGAGGATGGGGGAGTGGGTCCTAGCAGGTTGGGCTCTTCATTTATAGGCCCTTTGGAAGATCCAGCTTGGGTTTGTGTTCAGGGACCCCTTTTCAAAATCAAAGAAGACAGGGTTGGACTGCTTGGGTCTTTTAGCATGGAGAGTACTAGTGAAGGTGGACCGCGGGCTATAGGTGACTCAAGTGATGAGACTTCTCCTGTAGGACCGGATCTTTCTTAAAAAGTGTTGGTGGGCCATAGGCTGGCTGGGACTGCCCCTCTGGATGAGTTTGAGAAAATATCACCCTTAGGGCCTAATGTGAAGGAGGCCCAAGATGCTGCAAAGGGTGGGCCAGGTTGACCAAAGGTTCAGGCAAGAATGTCTTAGTTGGTGGTGGGCCTGATGGGCTCATACCCTTCTCTCCTTCAAGTGGTCTTCTTTCATATTCTTTGGATGAAGCTGGCGATAGCCCTGGACCAATAGAGAACACTAGAGCAAAGAGGGTTTTGAAGTGCCAAGCGTCTTGGGTTGCTAGCGGTAAAGTAGATGACAAAACGGATGAATCGAGGAGAACCGTTTTGGTAGTGGCAAGGTCGGTTTCTCCTCCCAGGTCTACATGCTCTTCTCCCATGGGTGTTTAGGACCCTCCTTCTATTCTCTCTGTTTTTGGTCGAGTTCTCCTCACGGGGGACTCTTCTGGCCAAGGGGGTTTCTTTGACTTAGCCGGGGTGAGGGGTAGTGCTAGGACTACGGTTTTTGTGGTTGCTGAGCCTGATATTTCGGAGGGGTTGTGCTTGAGTCGTGAAAATTTGCAATCAATGAAAGTTAGAGGTTATGCCAATTGGGAGGAAAGTTGTTAGGTGAAATTTAGTGAATTTTTGGGATTCCAAACTGTTGGACATGAAAAAAAGTTAATTAATATGTTGAGACAACTAAAGGACAAAAAAGCCTATGCGGAAACATGGGACTGTTGGTTTCTTCTAAGTGTGATCTAGAAATGAAAAGGTTAGAATGTACCATCAATTATAATGGTTGCGAAAACAAAAAAGTGTCAAGGAGAAATAGGGGGAATTTTCTTCTGAAGCGCAAATGAAGTTGAAAATTCTGTCTTGGAATGTTAGAGGGGGCAAATGATAGGAATAAAAGGTTGATAATAAAATCTTTCTTAAATTCACAAAAAGCAGAGTTGGTGTGTCTTCAAGAGACCAAGATTCAGAAGTTAGACCTTGAGTTGGTTTGTAGTCTGAGGGGTGGTAGGTTTTCACAGTGGTGGGCGGTGGATGCCCTTGGTGCTACAGGTGGGATTCTTCTTTTTTGGGATAAAAGAGTCTTCGAGATGACTGACACCATTTGGGTAGTTTTTTGTCTCGTGCCAGTTCAGAAATTGGGAAGACAGCTTTCTGTGGAATTTTTCGAGAGTCTATGGCCGGTTTTGAATTGTTACAGGGAAGCTTTCTAGGAGGAGTTGGGCGCCGTTCGAGGGCTGTGGGAGGGTTCGTGGTGTAAGAGGGGATTTCAATATGATTCGTTTTCCTTTTGAACACAAGAGAGGGGGCGGGATTTCGTCTTTGTTAAATGACCAACTTGACCAACTCTCCTAAAAGCTCAAGCTTGTAGGATTTGGGTTTAATATGAATATCATGCTTCAACAACTGATCAAAAAAAATGAATATCATGCTTCAACAGTCTTCTATGAGAAGGTTTTCTTAAGTTATTGAAGATCTTGGGTTAAGAGATATCCTGTTACAAGGGGGTCCTTTTACTTGGAGAGGAGGAAGAAACAACGGTTCTATGTCTAGACTTGACCGGTTTTTATTTTCTAGTGATTGGGAAGAATACTTTAATAATGTGATTCAGAAAAATCTGCCCAGGATTATTTCTGATCATTCCCCGATTCTACTAGAAACTACTGGGATCAATTGGGGCCCCTCTCCTTTCAAGTTTGAGATTATGTGGCTTAAAGTTGAAGGTTTCAAGGAATTGCTAAAATTCTGGTGGCAAAGTTTGAGTTTCAATGGCACCTTTAGCTTTGTTTTGGCTACCAAGTTGAAGGCTTTGAAGGCCTTTTTAAAAGCTTGAAATGGGGATGTGTTTGGAAGGGTGGAGGTGAACAAAAGTATGGCTTTGCAGAAGGTTAGTTTTTAGGATGACCTGGAGAAGGAAAGACCGCTGTCCGTGGAGGATTTTGAGGAGAGGAATTTAGCGAAGGAGGACTTTTAAGTATTGGTCCTTGATGGAGGAAATTTTGAGGAGGCAGAAATCCAAAGAGTTGTGGTTGAAAGAGGGGGGATAGGAACACTGGCTTTTTTCACATAATGGCGAATGCCCACTGAAGGAGAAATTGTTTGAAAAAAATCAAAATTAAGGGAGATGGCTCAAAGATGAGTATGCGGTTAGAAAATTGTTGATACCTACCATGGGTTGCTCTCTAACCAGGGTGGATGTCGTCCTAGCCTGTCGGGGTTAAGTTTCAAGCAAGTTGGGGAGGAGTCAGCTGCTAGGCTTGAAGTCATATTCTCTGAGGAGGAGGTTTTGTGGCAGTTTCAGATTTAAATGGGGATAAAGCCCCTGGTCCGGATGGTTTTCCTATTGCTTTTTGGCAGGTTAGTTAAGTTAGGACTTTATCAAGGAGGAGGTTATGGGATTCTTCAAGGAGTTCTATGGGCAAAATAAATTTGTTAGAAGTTTGAATACTACTTTTATGGTGTTGATTCCCAAGAAAGGGGATGCCGAGGATATCAAAGACTTTAAGGCCTATTAGTATGTTGGGTGGTTTGTTTAAAATTCCAGCTAAGGTTCTCGCTAACAGACTCAAAAGGGTTGTGGGAAATGTGGTATCAAAGGCTCATAATGCTTTTGTGGAGGGTAGACAAATCCTTGATGCGCCTTTGATTGCAAATGAGGACGTTGATAGGATGTGTCAGAGGAAAGAGACCGAGGTTTTATGTAAGCTCAATATTGAGAAGGCTTATGATCATCTAGATAAGGTTAGAGGTTTTGTCGAAAATGGGCCTTGGAAGTAAGTGGATCAGTTGGATCATCTAGTGTATCTCTTCGGTGTCCTTTGTTTTGGTAAATGGGTTCCCTTCTGGTTTCTTCCGAAGCTCTAAAGGGTTGAGACAGGGGGACCCGCTCTCCCCTTATCTTTTTGTGATTAGGATGGAAGCCTTGAGTTGTCTCATTAACAAAGCTATTGAGGGGGGCTTCCTTTCCGGATATAGTTTTGGAGGTAGAGGGAGGGAGGGATTGATCATCTCTCGTTTATTGTACGCGGATGACACTATCTTGTTTTGTGAGCCGAAGCAGGATCAAATGGCTTATATCAGTTGGTTCGTAATGTGGTTTGAAGCTATTTCAAGGTTGAAGGTTAATTTTGCTAAAAGTGAGATCATTCCTGTAGGAAGAGTGGATAATGTTAGGCGTGGCTACGAAGATTGGGTCTGCAGTCTGACAAATTGGTAAGCTAAGGGAAGACTCACTATATGACATGTACCCTCTCTAACACCAATTTATTACATCATCTTCTTCGTCTCCCGAGGAGAGTTAAGTTGGTTTGAAGCTGATTAGAAAGGGGCTTACGTGGGGGTGGAGGTTCTTTAGGCAGCAGCATCTAGTGAAGTGGGCTACCGTTTGTTCTAACAAAAAAGAAGGGGGCCTGAGAGTTAGAGGCTTATATAATCTTAACAAGGCCCTTTTGAGCAAATGGCTTTGGCGTTTTGCAAACGAGAGAGATTCCTTGTGGAGAAAAATTATCAGCTCAAAGTTTAGGTAGGATCCGAGGGGCTAGTGTTCTTGCAAGGTGCGAGGAAATTATGGGTCAAGAGTTTGGAAAGAGATTAGAAAGGAATGGGAGGCCTTTCTCCCTATCACTTTTTGTTCCTTAGGGAATGGCAGGAGGGTCCGCTTTTGGAAAGATAAATGGTGTGGAGAGGAGCCTTTGTCTTTAAGTTTCCCTTCTCTATTTTCAGTAGCAACTAATAAAGAGGCAAGGGTGGCTGATTATTGGGACCGAATTGGGGAGGAAGGGGGATGGTCCCCTCTATTTGCTAGACCATTCAATGATTGGTAGATGGAGGACGTTCAGATTTTTTTGCAGGTTCTTCAAGGTAAGAGGGTTATCATGGATCAAGAGGATGTGTTGCTGATGAAAGATGTCAAGGATGGGAGGTTTTCGATGAAGCATTTTTATCTACTTTTGAGTACAGTTCAAGAATCCCTTTTCCCATTTCGTTTTGTCTGGAACAGGTGCCAAAGTTAGCTTTTAAGCAGGAAGCTTCTTAGAGGCAGTGTTAACTCTTGATCAAAATTGAAAGAAAATTGAAACATTGGTGAATAGGTACTTCCTTTGTGATTTTTTTTTTTTGATCAGTAGGTACTTCCTTTGTGATGAAGGGAAAGAAACTGTCAATCACTTATTGATCCATTGTTCAAAGGCTAAAATTCTATGGGATTTGCTTTTAGCCATTTATGGTGCCACTGGGTGTTTACTCTCTACGTGAAAAGTTACTACTGTGAGAGTTCATTTGGTTGGAAGCGGCCTTGAAGGTGTGGATGGTTTCCCCCCTCTGTATTTTTTAGAGTCTTTGGCAGGAGAGAAACAAAATTGCGTTTGAGGGGGTAGATATTTCAATCAACAGGATGAAGTCTACTTTTCTTAGTCCTTTGGTCTTGGGTCAATATGTATTGTGCAAAGAGACCAAGGTTTGATTTTTTGTTTTAAATGGACTGTTAATGAGCTTTTTGATGTCTTGCGTGTGGGTAGTTAGTTGTTTTCTTTCCTTGCTTCCCCGTTGAGGGCCCTTTTGTATTTCCTGTATACTTTGAGTTCTCCTAGGGTTCTTTTTGGTGGTTTTAATATACTTTGTTGTTTATCCATCCAAAAAAAAAAAAAACCAGTGACTCAAGCAAGAAGACTTCACTAAGTTGAGAAATTTGATTGGAGTAACAAAATAAAGTTTAAGGGGGGTGTTGAAATGTAAACTTGATTTTGGGTTATTAGTTTTTGGGCCTTAATTGTCTAAAAAAGCCCCAAATTCTAGAAACATGGTTTTTTTTTTTTTTTTTATGAGTAAAAGCAATATATAAAAATCACCAAAAAAGACCCAAGGGAAAGCCCACCAGTATACAGGGAGTATACAAGAGGGTGGTCCCTCAAGGGGGACAAATTCTAGAAACATGTTGTCTAAATAAAGCCTAATTTATAGAAGCTTATTCTAGATTAGTCCATAGAGTTGTCTAGAATGTGTGGGTGGGTAGATCTGGAATTATGAAGAGAATTCTAGAGAGTGATTTGTAACCATTAGATTAGATTGTGTTGGCAAAATCCAGTCCTTGATGTCCTTGAGTTTGTATAAAACCAAAAACAAGAAGCAATCAATAATACAAGTAGCATCTTCCCCTCAATTATCTGCTCCCTCCCATTTCCAAGTTTTTCCTCCAATTCCCAAAATTTTCATTCGATGGAGTTGTCTAGAATGTACAGGTAGATTTGGAATTATAAAGAGAATACTAGAGAGTCATTTGTAACCACTAGATTATAATTTTGTTGGCAAAATCCTAGTCATTGGTTTAGGAGGGCTATTACTATAAATAGGGGTGATATCCTTGGAGAATGTATCAAGCCAAAAAACAAGAAGTAATCAATAATACAAATATCATCTTCCTCTCAATCATCTAGTCTCTCTCATTTCCAAGTTTTTCCTCGAATTCCCAAAATTTTCATTCCAACATATTGAGAAGGAGAGACTAGATGATTGAGAGGGAGAGAATACTTGTACTATTGATTGCTTCTTATTTTCTGTTTAATACAAACTCAACGACATCGCCCCTATTTATACTAGTAGCACCTCCTAAACCAATGGCTAGGATTTTGCCAACACAATCTAATCTAATGGTTACAAATCATTCTCTAGAATTCTCTTCATAATTCCAAACCTACCCACACATTCTACACAAATCTATGGACTAATCTAGAATAAGCTTCTCGAAATTGGGCTCTTATTTAGACATGTTTCTAGAATTTGGGGCTTTTTTAAACAATTAAGGCCCAAAAACTAATAACCCAAAATCAAGTTTACAATACAACACCCCCCTTAAACTTGATTTTGTTACTCTGATCAAACTTCTTAACTTGGTGAAGTCTTCTCGCTTGAGTGGCTTGAGAAAAATATCGGCTACTTGATAATGAGACTTCATGTACTTCAGTTGCACATCCTTTCTGGCGATGTATTCTCTAATGTAGTGTTAGCGAGTATCAATGTGCTTACTTCGATCATGGAAGATTGGGTTCTTAGCCAAAGTTATTCCAAAATAAGTACCAATTCAAAGTCATTTACGGCAATGAGTTAAGTTTTGGAAAGATAGCTGGTGTCAGGACACCCCATTTATCTTTTTTCCCTTCTTTATTTTTCATCGCTTGTTCAAAGGAGGCAAGAGTGGAGGATGTTTGGAACGAGGCAGAGAGTAGTGAGTGTTGGAACTCTCTTTTTACTAGGCATTACAATCATTAGAAAGTGGAGGATGCATAGAGAATCTTGTCATGGTTAAGAGAGAAGAGAGTATTTGCGGAGATGGACGATAAAGGGCACTGGGTGGAGACAAAGAATGTTGATTTCCTAGTCAAGTCAATGTGCATGGCTTTGGAGCTAGGACTCTCTATTTCTTTCCCTATGAAGAGGGTTTAGAGTAATTATGTGTAGCCAAAACTGTGCTTCTTCGCTTGGGAGGCAACCTATGGAAAGATTTTAACCTTAGATCAATTTATGGAAAAGAGGTTTTGCCCTTTCTAATTGATTTTTTTTTTTTTTTTTTTTTTTTTGCCAAGAGTGTGAGGAGTATGTGGATCATCTTCTTCTCCATTGTGTAAAGATAAGGATGTTGTGAGAGTTGCTCTTCTCTCTTTTTGGTATATCTTAAGTCAACCCTTCCTCAATTTGGGATGCCCCTTTGATTTGGAATGGGTCTTTTGTTCGTGACCATAAAAGGGCTTGGAAAGCGGGCCCTTATGTATTTTTTATCGGTTTTGAAGGTAGTGAATGTTATTGCTTCCAGAGATGGGGTGTTGTCCACACAAAAGGTTAAAAAATTTTTGTCTTTCTTCTTTGCTCGGAGATGTAAATGTCTATATTGAATAATCCTTTGACTTTTAATTCAATTCATTAATTGGGTGGACTCTTGATGAAGAGTAGGGTTGCTTTTTTGTATATCCTTTTTTGATAGTTTTGGTTCTCATAAGTGGGTGAGTGTTTCTTTTGTTTCTCTTGGGAAACTACTAAATCGCCTCTTTTCTAATAAACTTTATCTTACTTATAATAAATTTATTAAAAAAATAGTTACCGTAGAATCTTTCGTCATTTCTCTCATTTCTTTAGATCTTTTATCAGGACATTTCCTCCCACTTTTTATTTCTCCACTACTTCTACAATAAGGTATAGTTTCTTATCCAGAAAACATAAGATGGTCACCATATTTCAACTAAAATAAAAGCAAATGCACATTCACCACTTCTTTTGGACAGAATATACAAGTCCATACTTTTTCTCTTGAAGTATCCAAACAGATGAAACTAATTTTTGAAATTGGAAGGGAACAAACTTACAATAAAAACTATGAATCATTATTCATCAAAAATAAATAAAAACTATGAATCATTGTGGAAGAAAGAAAAAATAGAAGGGAACAATCAAAGACAGCATGGATAAAAATAGCTAAAGTTGGGGATAACATCCTATTTGCTTAAGTAATAAGAGGTTCCTTTTTATTAACCCAATCAATTTCTAGAACCTAAATGACATTACCTTCGTTCAAGATAACTTCAGTCTTATGTTATTATTTCAATTGGGACTTGACCCCGTAACCTCCCACAAACCCTTTACCACTTGAACTTGGTGTCCATGGAGTCCAAGGATCAGAAAGAATGAATATGAAGAATACATCACAAATACAGTTATGGGTTTCAATAATTAGAACCAGAGATGATCGCAAGATTCCCTTAAGGAAAGATGATCGCAAGATTTCAAGGGCTACTCTTTGTTACTTGTTTGGAGCAATTTGGAAGGAGAGAAACAAAATGGTTTTCGAAGATAACAGTTCTCACTAAGCAGGCTGAAAATTTTTTTTGTATATTCCTTGTGTTCCTGGGCAAGATTGGTCGTGTGTGATGATTCTTTGATGATTAGAAAGCTGGTGCATCTGGCTAGGCCTTAAGAGGGGGGTTGGTGTCTTTGCTTCTTTTTGTTTCTTTTGTATAGACCTAGGGTCTTGCTGTATACTTCACGTATACTCTTTTTGGGGTTGTTTTGGTCAACCCTCTTAACGAATTCCCTTTTACTTATCAAAATATAATAATTAGAACCAGAATTTCCAAAGGAAAAAAAAAAAAAAAACTGCTTGAAAGGCAATGAAAGGCCTTTCAAAGGCATTTTGCTCAACTAGAATTCCCTTTTGCTCAATCTCGTGTTTGTTTAGAATGGCCGAGGATGGGTACCAATGGGCTTTTTTTTTAGGTGTATGGCCGGTTGAGAAAAAATCTTGAAGATCCTTTTGGGAAGAGCTTGGTTCGATCAAAGGCCTTTGGGAAGATCCATGGTGCGTCGGCGGTGATTTCAATGAGATTCTCTCTCCTAACGAAAGATCTAGAGGGGGCAGGATTTCCATACCATAAGAAGGTTTTCCGACATCTTGAATGACCTGGAGTTGAGAGACCTTCCGCTTCAGGGAGGGCCTTACACTTGGCGGGTGGCAATAGGTAGATCAATGTCGGATTTAGGCGGAATTACAGTCCTTGCCGTTGGGAGAGCCGACACGCAAGGTGATCTAGAGATGTCTCCCCGAGGCTGAGTCTCGATCCACTTCCCCCATTACGTTGGACGTGATGGTGTCGAGAGCAGTCCATCCGCTTTTTCGTTTCAAATTGATGTGGCTGAAATATGAGGGATTCAAAGAGATCTTGAAAGGGTGGTGGCAAAATCTCCAGTTTTACGGATCAGCCCGGTTTCATCCTCTACAAAATTAAAAAGCCACGAAGGTATTCTTAAGACTTAGACAGGAGAAAGTGTTGGCAAAGTCGAGACTAACAAGAAGGATGCCTTACGCAGGGTGACTTTTTAGGATGATATCGAGAAGGAAAGGGGATTGGACTTCGAGGAAGTTGAGGAACGTGCTAGAGCCATAGTTGATTTCAAAAGTTGGGCCCTCTTGGAGGAGATTTCCTAGAGACAGAAATCCAAAGAGACATGGCTAAAGGAAGGGGACAAGAATACGGGGTTCTTTCACAGGATGGCTAACGCCCACAAGAGAAGAAATTGCTTTAAAAGCATTAGCATCAACGTCAGAAAGCTAGACAAGGAGGTTGATATCAGGGCCAGGGCCCAGTGGATGCCCAAAATGCGCTGCCGGCTCGGGCGGTTGGTGTCCTTCCCTTCCTGATTTTGCTTTCAATGAGATTGGGTGAGAAAATTTGCTGAAGTGGAGGAAAGCTTTCGAGAGGAAGAAATGCGGTTCAAATTTATTTCAAGTCTTAACGGCCCGATAAAGGCTCCGTCCCGATGGTTTCCCCCTTAGCCTTTTGGTCTTTTAGCTGAAACTTTGTAAAGAATGAGGTCCTAGGTTTTTTCAAGGAGTTGCATGACAGTCTGGTTTGTTCAAAATCTAAATGAAACTTTTGGTGTTCTGATCCCCAAGAAGCAGGACTATGGAGGACGAGGATTTAAGGCCCAGTGACCTTGTGGGAGGCTTATGAAGATTTGACCAAAGTGTTAGCTTGGGGATTAAGGGTGCTGAACAAGGTGATATCTAAGATTTCAATGCTTTTGTAGAGGGGTAAAATGGGATTTTTGGACACAATGCGTTACTTGATGAGATAGTGGACTCAACCTTGAGAAGGAATAAGTGTGGATTGGTCTGCAAGTTGGATATAGAAAAAGCTTACGATAGTATCAGCTGGGAGTTCCTGTACCAGGCCATGGGCAGGATGGGGTTCCTGAGTCGGTGGTTGAGCAAGATAAAATGGTGCATTTCCACAGCTTCTCTCTCGGTCCTCATCAACGAATCCCCAGTTGGCTTCTTTCCAAGCTCTAGGGGTTTGAGACAGGGCGATCCTATTTCCCCCCTATCTCTTTGTTATCAGAATGGAAGCTCTCAGTTGTCTGATAAATCGTGTTGTTGAAGAAAACTATCTTTCTGGCAGTAGGATTGCAGATGGGAGAGGTGAGGAACTAGCTATTTCCCACCTCCTCTACGTCGTCGACACGCTTCTCTTTTTGCGGGTGACGAACCGGGTTAAAGTTTCTAATTGGATCGATGTGGTTCAAACGTGCTTGAGGGTTTGAAAAATGAACGTAAACAAAAGCGAAATTATCCCAATTGAGCCCATGGCTAACATGGAGGAGTTGGCCTTAGAGCTGGGATGTAAAGTTGGTTCCCTCCCTACGTCCTACCTGGGCCTTCCCTTAGGTGCCAAGCATAAGGCTCTAGGTGTTTGGGAATCGGTTGAAGAAAGATTTCGAAAGAGGCTGGCTTCCTAGAAGATTCAGTATATATCTAAGGGCGGAAGGGTTACGCTCATTCGCGGTACCTTGTCCAGCCTCCCAATCTATTACCTTTCTCTTTTCCGAATGCCTCAGAAAGTGTGTGCCGGATTGGAAATGATTCAAAGGCAGTTTCTTTGGGGAGGGAGCGACCTTGATAAGAAAATATTTTTGGTAAGTTGGGCCACTGTGTGCACAAATAAGAGTAAAGGTGGCATTGGGATAAAAAGCTTCTTTAAGATGAATAAGACTTTGCTTTGTAAATGGAGGTGGTGGTGGTTTGCCAACAACAGAAATTCGCTTTGGAGAAAGGTTATTTGTAGTAAATTTGGCGAGTCTAATGGTGGATGGCATACCCGTGACCTTAGAGGTGGCTTTGGGACTAAACATGGAAGGAAGTGGAAAGAATGGCTGGTTTTCGGAACGTGGTCTTTTAGGGGACCAGGAAGAGATCGGCTTACGGAAAGATGTTTGGTGCGGAGAGGAGGCGTTGTGTTCTAGTTATCCCTCCCTTTTTAATTTGGCTTTGAATAAAGAGGTCACGGTTGCGGACATCCGGGATAGAGGCGAGGGGGCTGGGTGTTGGTCCCCAACCTTCCTAAGACCTCTCAACGACTGGGAGATTGAAGAGATGGTAAGCTTCCTACAAACTCTTCATGATCAAAATTTCCGTCTCACGGGTAAGGATAAGCTATGGTTGAAGAATGTTAAGGAAAAAGGGTTCTCGGTAAAGATCATGTATAAAGGTTTTGATATCTCCCCCGCCTTTGATTTTCCCTACCGCTTGGTTTGGAATCCAGTTGTACCTCCAAAAATTGGAGTCTTTGCTTGGCAAGCTGCTTGGGGTAAAGTGCTCACGTTGGATCAACTTAAACGCCGTGGAATGACTTTTGCAAATGGATTTTTTTATGTGAGGAGGACCAGAAGACCATAGACCATATTGATTCATTGTAAAGAATCTTTAAAATGTTGGCGGAATCTTTTTTGTCAATTGTTGGGACTATTTGGGTTTTTCAGCATTCGGTCCTTCACACTCTTTTGAAAGCTTGGCAAGGGCGTGTGGGTAAAAAGCGCGAAAAATATGGATACGCGACCCCTTGTGCTGTTTTGGACTTTACGGCGCTAGTAATAGGTTGGTGTTCGAAACGAGGTCTGTCGCCCGAAGGATTAAAGCTAACTTTGTTTCCAATTTGTGGACTTGGGCTAACTTTGTATATAGGGCAGTAGCGAGCGAGCTACGGGCTCGGCTCGGGCTACGGCTCTAAAAGCTCGGCTCGGGCTCGGCTCGTGAGTAACGTACGAGCTTGAGCCTTAATTTAGGCCCGATAAATCCGGGTTTGGCTCAGCTGACTCGGGCGCGGGACCCATCGGTCCATTTGGAGCAGTTCGCCTCTGATCTCCGTAGGCGGGATTTGGTCTTCGGTGCGATCGACTCGGGCGCGCCGGAGTGAAATGCGGATCATGTGTCCGGATAACCGATGTAATGGATCCGCCGAGCTCTAGATCCGATCGACATGGATGGCAAATGCGTGAATCCTCACGAGAGCGTTAAGGAGCGATGTGGCGACGAAGGCAATGGGAGGCCGGTAGTCGCGTCGATCGAGGGGTGTGCGCAGATGCCGTATGCGCTGCGTGCTGCGGAAGTAGTGCCACGCGAGATAAGCGAAGGTGTCGGCGACGGTATGTTCCGGTGTGGATGGCGTGAAGAGAAGGTCTTGAAGCCAGGGACATCGGGAAGGACATGGATGTTGGATATGACCCAGTACGATGGGTTTGATCACGGCGGTGTACAGAATCAGATTACAAATATGAGGAGTGTGGGGCTCACGTGGAAGCTATAGAGGCGGTGGCCATGATCTTAGGCAAGGTTCGCCGATCTTGAGTAGCATTGAGAGCGAATGCGGACCCACTTATCTGATCAATTCAGCTTTGATGAACAAGGATCAATCTCAAATCTGGGGGTATTGGGGCTTTGGATCTCTGTCTTGGACTTAACCCGGCGCATCTAGAGGCGTGGGTATGGATACTTTATCAAAGAGGTGATCGTGGGGGTGAGGGTTCATAGAGGAAACAAGTCGGCATCTGGGGATGCCATAGCAGACGATTATGTAATAGGGAGTGCCATAAATCGGTCTTGGGTATGAAAATTTGGGCGGCCAGGTTCGACATGGTTGGCGGTCACGGATCTCAGTCCGTGATTGGTGAAGCTATGGGTCTTAGAAGGTAATCATCTTTGCGGCTTGGTGATCGGGCGTGGTGGCGACTTATGCATGTGCGTGATATATTGCCAAATAGTTTTAAATTTATTCTTAATGGAGTTTGCCAGCAAATCTTGTTAATATATTATTTCTTTATTTAGATAATTGATTAAAACCAATCATGTTTCTTATTGATGATTTCGGATGTCTTATTCTTACGCTCTTGCAATTTCTACTTGTTTAATTCTATTTCATAATTTTTCGGTTCGCGAAACTATTTCGGCGATTGGAGTGCAACGTAATCGAGAAGGAAACAAATGTTGAAGGAGGTGGTTTTAACGGCTTTAGCGTAAATTGCTAAATCAAGCTAGGTAAAACGTCTCATAGAAAATTCTTTCCTTAATTGATGTATTTGTTATCGATTGATTACAAAAAGTTAAAAGTATGGGCCGAGCTTGAGGATTGATTCTGATACAAACTTGTATAGGCTCGAGTTGGGCTTGAGCTGAGGTTAAGCTCGAGCTCGTTCATATGGAAAGCAGGCCTAATGAGCTCAAGCGAAGCTTTTTTTTTTTAAATCCAAGCGGCTTGAGCGATTTTAAGCTCGTTCAAAAGCTCGGCTTCAGGCTCGAGCTTCGCCTCATAAATTAACAAGCCTAGCTTCGAAGTGTTGAAGGCTCGGCTCGGGCATTTCGTTACCCGGCCCTCGCGCGGTTTGTATAGTGTTGATAATACAAACTCTGTTTTGGATTTCCTCACATGGTTGGGGAGTAGGTAGGGTTTTTGGGTTTGTTTCCTGTATGGTTTTGTTTTAGCTCCCTTTTGTTCACGACCTGTGTACTCCTGGGATCTTTTCCTATCTTTATAATATTTGATTTTTACTGATAAAAAAAAAAAAGGCAATGAAAGATCCCTTGATAAAGATTGAATGAAAAATACAGGGCAAAATATAATTTGATTTTTAACAGTTTGAGGAATGGAGTGTGCTGATTTTCCCTGAAAAAGGAGCTTCTTCTCTAAACCTAATACAAAATAACTCAAAAAAAAATGAATGAATATTCCAGTTCTTCTTTGCATGAATCATCAATGTTGTACTGCTATCCTGTTATAGAAGTTTATAACAAGGCATGGCTGTACATGAAAGGATAAACAATGCTATAGCATCAACAACAACAACAATATAATTATATGAATCAATATATGGCTAAATTCAGAGTAAAACCGAAAAATTTTTAAGGAAGTTCCAGGAAAGGAAGGATAGCTGTTCAGGTGAATTTCATGGAATTCATACTAAATCATTCAAAAATTAAAATTACCTGGGTCTACCTAACCGGTCAGAAATTCTATTAGATTCTCATTCCAGTAAAAGATAATCATTTTTTTATAGGACATGCACAAATTAAAGACCAAAATGGCCAGAAATTTGTGAATTCATTTTCTTTTCCTTATTTATCTCAAACAATACCAAGCCTAAAACTTTACCCCCCAAAAAAAGCCTTAATACTTGATCCAGAAGCTTCAGACATGATGATTCAAGCTATAAACTCCATTCTAAAGTAAATAAATTTGATTTCAGCATTGAAATAAAAATATTACCAAACCCTAGTTGATCCTTGTAAGAAGAAAAAGGTTCATTGGCAGTCTTCCTGGGGGTAATATCTTTAACAAGCTCTTCATATGCATTCCTCTCTGCCATGTCCGCAAGCTTCTTCAACCTTTGTTTCAATTCTTCACTCTGAAATTTCAGATTCCAAAGAACAAATATCATCATCTTCAACACCAAACCAAAGGCAGAAATCACACTCCATTTACCTCCAAAAGGTCCAGAAAAAAGTGAAAAATAAAAATAAAAATAAACGCTTCCGTATCTTCTTTTCCTACGATAGTCTGTTCGATTGCCGAGAAAAGTAAACAAGGAAAACGGAAATCAAAATCCCGAACATAAATCCCGACCAAGAAATATCCACTTACTTCGACTAAACAATTCGATAAACGCATTTAATTTAATCTAATTTAAACAAACATAAAGTCATTATTGATTTTGCAGCGAAATGAAAAGAGAACTGAATCGCCTTAGGTTCCACACATTTAACCTAATGCAATTTAATCAATACACCGATCTGAAAAAACATTTTTCAGCAAGTAACCATGGAGAATGAGGAGCGATCTTGCAATGAAAACGAAAATCGCACTCATTGTTTGATTTACCTTCTCTCTAGGTTTGGGGCTGGAGAATATGAACTGAGATCCATAGAGGAGGCGGGAGAGCTTGGGTCGGGTCTCAGATCGGGAGGCGAACCAAAGAGCTCGGAAGTGCTTGTAGGGAAGTTCTGTTTGGGAGGCGAGTGTGGAGGCGGTTTGTTGCAGATCTGGAGAAAGGTGTGGGTCGGCGGAGGCCGACTTCAGGAACGATCTTATGGAGTCTGTGTTGCCTATGATCAGGCCGTTATTCTTTGAATCCTCATCTTCGCTCATCTTTCACGGATTTGTGCTTCTCTCTGTTTATTTGCTTCTGGTTGTGTAAAGAGAAAGTGAAGGAGAATGGCCGAGAAAAATTTATTTTACTCGTTATAGGCCTTATGGGTATGGCCATGAAGAAAGAAACACTCATGGCCCATTATAATTGGCCAAGACACCCAGCATGTTTGGCCCAACTTTTCCTGGAACTGGAAAAATCTGACGAAATAAAATATTTTTCAAAATATTTCCATCAATTTTAAATAATTTCCACTTTACCCATATTTTTATAAAAATATATTTTACCAATATATCCTTATTATATGCATATGACAGGCAAGTATAGGCAGGGGCGGATAGATAATGGGTCTGATGGAGCGGTGTCACTCTGCGAAATTTTGAAGTACTACGATAAAGTTTTGAAGTTTTGGTAATTGTTCTTTGTCACACCCCCGATCCCGGCCCGACCCGGTTGGCGGATCCGAACCGAAGTCCGGGGCGCGATACTATCTATACTATTGGTGCACAAACAATTTCAGTAATAACAAAATAATTTGTACATATACAAAAGAACTACCACCGGAGTGGTATCCATCACAATTATGCGCCTTTTGAGGAGTCCCATTACTTATACAGTACTTATATATGTCACGTATTTATTAGTGTTCAGCATTTACGTTGTTTTGCGAAAAGAAACAAAGACTTATACATTATACAAAATCTTGTGAATTTTATTGATGTGTTGACTCGGCTGGCGATGTGGAATGTTAAGTCCTCACAGCCTTCTCTTAGTCCTCTGGCGGTTGAACGCTGTCTTAAGGCTTTACGACGGGTGGGACATGGCGTGGACAATGTAGATGACGTTGTCGAGCATCGCGTATGCGTTGTATGGATGTCTAAGCGTATTTACATGCGTAATTCGGCTATCGTCGATATTAAGCATTGCGTATCGTCTTTTTACATTACGTGTTACGTAGTGGCAACATCTCTCATTTGTTATCTTGCGTGACATTTAGTCTTTCGTATTCACATCGTTTGTCATGTGTTAAATGCTTTCACGCTTGTTATATGTCTTTTCAATGTTAACATTATTTGTCGAGTTACGTAGCATGTTTCTAATTACATATCTTTTAATCTTTCGGGATTACGCATGATTTATTTCATTCTTCACTTTCATACTTACTCTTGTGTATCTTTCTTATTATAGGTGTTCATCTTATGCTTTGTTCATATCATGTTATCTGTGCTATTCCTACTTTTCTTGTGTTTTTATATACCTATTTTCATATCGGGTTATAATGTACTTATTATTCTTATGTATGCGTACTTTCATCGCATACTTAATTTATCTTACCATCTCATGTAAATTATTATATGCTTTTCATATACATTTCCTTTGTGTATACTTTTCCTTTTTTCTTTATTTTCATGTCTTCCTTGCCAAATACCTTATAAGTGGATTCGAGGAAATAGCCAGTGCCGAAGAATCTTATCATTTGTGCGAAATGATGTCTACTACAATTAATACCCAGAAGGTATCGTATTTGTGCGAAGACCGGTGTACATGTCGCTATGCTATCTGTACGAGTCTTATCGATGGGCGGTGGTTATAGCTATTATGGTGACCCTTGCGAGTGGCGCGATCCTGAACGGGATCTATGTCATCGACAACGGGGCCTCGATATCCCGTACATGAGATATCTTCTGGCATTGTAGCCCGCATAGGCATGCGCATCTATGCTCTCTGGGGTTAAGCGAATGTCCAGCTTTATTACATTTTCTGTACATATCTCATAAGCATGAATAACTATTGTTATCATAATTGCTTATGCATATATACTATCATATAATCCTATCATACACGTTTATATTCATATCATTTACTCTTATATGCATATGTGTCTATCATTCGTGTACTTTAGACTATCATATCTTATGACAGGTTCTATCATATCTTATTATATTTTATGACTTATACCTATCATATCTTATGACATATTCCTATACCTTTCTATACTTGTACATTATGCAACCTATGTATTCTCTTATTCCTCTATGATTCTACTTTATTTAGAAATTGGAATCTAATCAAATCGGATCATCCAAACTAAAGTTATGGCATTTTCATGCCAACTAGTCATTCTGGAATTTTTCGGTGACTACGTTTGTATTACTAATTTTCCCGGGGTCTTAACCTCATATTTTGACACTATGTCCTTATAATCATTTAAAGCTAAGGTGCTAAGGGTTCTATTTCAACTGGAATCACCCAATTCAGAGCACCAGAACTCAAGTTACGTCTGAAACAACCCGGACTTCTCTATGTTCAACAACGAAACCAAATTTGGTTTGCACATGATCCCACTTCGAGTGTATTTTTTGGGTCACTTAGGATCAGAAATTTGGCGATGCCTTCTCTTTAGATTTTATTATCCTTGAAGTCTATTTTAATTGGCCACTTGAATGCTTGAGAATCGGATAAAAAATGAGTAAGTTATGGCCAAAGAAATATTTTTAAAAGCGGTGAACGGGAAAACCATAACAAGTTGTCTTGGTACAAGCTCAAGTTGTCTTAGAGTACAACTTATTAAAAAATAATGGTCAGTTATGTAAGTCTGAGTTCAGGTTGTACGGTACAAGTCACTCGAGGAATACCCCGGAATGTGTGTTTTCTCGCATTTTCCATGCATGATCCCCGATCGCCTACGGCAGCATTACTTAATTTGAATTCATCTTATGATCACTTTTCTACTCAAATCTCTTTGATTATTACATATATTTCTTCACAAATCTTCCATGAATTTCCCCCCAACACAACTCTAATATGGGTTGTGACACAATAAACATGATGATTAGTTAGGGTTTATTTCTATTCCCAACCTCATTCTACAATAACCATGAATTAATCCTTAAATGGAGGATTCTATATATACCTTCTGAGTTTTATATTCTTCTCATGATATTAGATAGAATAAATAGCAAAACTCGTTTAGAATAATATATATACAAGTGCGGAAAACAATTCAAAGATTAAAGTCCATGTAGTTCCATACCTTAGCTTAATCTTGGGCATCTTCATCTTCTGTAACCTTTAGCCTTTGCTTAACTACTTCTCTTTTCTCTTCCTCTTGTACTCCGCTTTTTGGCCTTCACGTTTTCTTCCCCTCTTTGGAGACCAATTTTGGTCTTAAATCCGACTTTTAGTTAAGGCCATGTTTGGCCAAGTCAAAACTCATTTTGACTTAAGTTTCAATAATTTCGTTTTGATCCTCCGTTTTATCTTTTATCTACATTAGTCTTTCCCATATTTACCTTTGTCCCATATCTTTGTTAAATTTATTTTGGCACCCCATCTTTTGGCTTTATTACCTTTGGGTGCTCCAGTGGTAAATTACCCTTTACCCTTGGCTCTCGAATTAATTAAGTCTCTCGTTTCCGAAAATTTCCAACACAGCTTATAATATCTGCTAAGCAAGTCAAGCGATAGGGTATATTTCGGAATATTCTGATTTACTTTTGTGAAAATCCTAAAAAAATTACAACTAAAGGTTTTAGACATCTGCGATCACAGTAGAGATTGCCACTTAGAGTAAAATTTTGACCGCCAGGTCTAGGGCAAGGCTTGAGCTTGGTAGGCTCAATAATTAAAACCATTCTTCTTTTTTTTTAACCCTTCTCTTTAGCTTAAAATTGAATGTCCCAATTAAATTATACATTTATTTGACTTATATAATAAACTTTTAACAAAATATATATTATAAATAGAGTTACATTATGTGTTTTTTTTTTTTTAAAATAACATATGGATAGGCATGGGCTAAATGAAGCCTATTTCGATCATACATAAATGGGCTCGGGGGGCGGGGGCTTGGCTTGATAGAGCTTGGATCGGGCTTTACCCGATCGTGTCAGGGCGAGTTTGTTGCGGGTCGCAAGCTTCAAGCTTTTTGGAGACCTGAAAGCGAACAATTAAGTAGAGTTGGTAGCGGATTAGGCGGCGTTTGGGGGCTAGCCATTAGGAGTGGTGGGTGGCAATTTGAAATTTGTGAATTGTCGATTTATATTCGTGCTAGTTTTTTGACCAGCTATGGGGACTGCGACCCAAAATATTAAAAAATGCTAAAAAAATTAATTTTACAAATTTATCATTATTCAAATAAAAAATAAATAATATACAAACATATAATAATAATAATAATAATTAATATATAAAATGATTTAGTCTAAACAATATAATAATATAATAATAGTAAACAAGCTTAAGTAAATAAATAATGTTAGAACATTGATATATATCCAGAAATCATAAAACTAACTAAATTTAAGTGATACAAAAGCAGTAAGTAACAATCTTATACTTGTATCACGAGAAAAGCAATTCCGAAAATATCAAAATAAAAGTCTCATTGCTAATCTTCATCTTCGTCCTCATTATATCGAATAATAACATGTGATTTCACATTATAAATATGTATATCCTCGATGATGGTTGAGTTATCATCATCTATTATTTAATTTAGAATGTTAACAACATAATTTTTATTTATGTTTGGAATAAAATTTTTTTTCAAAAAATGTATTTAAACTCTATAATAATGAAATATTATATTTGTTTGAAAATTTATTTTACCAAAAAAATAGGAAAAAAATTAGTATATAATTTTTGTTAATTATTTTAAAAATAAAATTATTTTTTTATTAATAAAATTATTTAAAATATACTAGTAATTTAGTTATTAAATTTAATTTTAATTTATAAATTAATACAACTTCATTTAAAAAAAACATATACGATTGAATAAAATTTAAAAGATAAATAAAAAATAAAATTATAAATATTTAAAATATGATTTATGAGATAAATAAAAATACATTTAATATTAAAACCGTAATTTATTTAATTCTAAATTTTCATACAATATTTATTAAATATTAAATTAAAAATATACATTTTATAATTTGAAAATAAAATAGTTTAAACAACAAAATTTAATATATTATAATAATTATTAATTTTAAAACCTCTATGCTATAAAAGAGATAACCGAAACATCAAATTTTATTGATGAATCACTTAAAATATCAATAACTTAAAAAAAATTAAATAAAAAGAATTAAGCTGGATTGGATTAATTAAGTCGTTGCGTAGATTATGAATTCAACAGGTTAAAGCCAAAATTGCTCCAAATTTTTTTTGTCTTTAAATTTTATAACGCAACACTCAGTGGTCGGATTAAAGTGGGCGGCCGAATTAAAGAAGCTTAGCCCGCCATTACGGATTCTGTCAGTAAGGTGATAAACAAGCTTATTATGCCAAGCCGATTTTATTTGACCCAACTCCCCCCAAATCCTAATTGTTTCAAGGAGTCAAAGGGTGGTAGGTGGGTGTTCAAGCATGAGCTTCAAATAGAGCCAGCCACCCTTATCTTCTTTAACTTTATCTTTCATTCCTCTTGTCTTTTTAGTTATCCATTTATGATTCAATGGATTTATGATTCAATGGATCGAATTGGGATTTATCAGGAGATATCATCTATCGATAGTTTAACTGGTCAGATCGATCGATCCGGTTCGATTTTAAAAATATTGATATTTCTTATAAGTTTAATAATTTATACTAAATTTTATATAAATTAAATTATTTGAAATTAATTTAAACTATAAAATAATAAGTATTAAGTTTTGTAATTTATGGATTTCCTCCTCTCTTTTTTTTTCTTTTTTTTTTTAATTTATTGTTTCTGACTTTGGCTCAGGTAAATAGTTATTTTATGGGAAATAAAAAATGTGAGAATTCTGGAGTTGGTAACAAAAAATGGGGGAGTGATCATTTGAACTTTGAATTGTTCAATACTTTTCGTCTTTGTGTGCTTGAATCGCCGCTATTGAATTCAGCGGACCCATCTGGTTGTTGGGGTCAAACATGTTACTCTAAGAAAATGGAGTTTTGGACCCATTAAGGTTTCTTTTGTTTAAAAAAAAATTATTAAAATAGTTTAGAAAATAAAAATAATATAGAAACTAGTGAATAGTAATAACTGCGGCATTTGTTGAAAAAAATAATATATATGGTGCCACGTATGTTATTAAGTGTTATTACATAAATCTATCCAAAATAACAGTCATCTACTTAATAGGTTGAAGTATGTAATAAAGTATGGTAAATTATATGTAGATATTATATAATAAATTTATGATTTTATGATGGTCGAAATCGAAATATTATTAATTGGGTTTTTTAGGATTATTATTCCCTATATATACATATTATTCAGTTTTTTCTAGGCATCCCATTGTCGGAGAAAAACCAGATAAGAATCTTGGATATACCTATCATATAAGAAGATCCATAACCCATGATCTTTAACAACTTATAGATAGAGGTATGTTATTGCATTTACTACAATATTATTATTCTTAATATTTTGACATAGATCATGGAAATACTTTGTTTGGATTATAAACTTTATAAATATTGTTGTTTATATATAGATGATTTCATTTTTAATCCAATTATTAAACAACATTGAAATTTTGTTTTTAAAGTTAATGTCATGGTTAGTTATTGTAGTATTAACTTAAAAAAAATTTCAATGCCGTAACCAATTACTACAATATTATTGTTCATGCACTAAACTATTTTAATAATTTTTTTTTTCTAAAAAAACCTAAATACGTCCTAATCCCAGGAAAATGAAACAAACAATTTAAATGACATTTTTTATAACAGACAATTTTATTGTTTCAAGATAGAAAAACACAATCAAATTCACTAAAAATTTTAAAGTGTGACACAATATCAAATTTAATAACATAATCTGCTCAAAATAAGCTTCTATTAATAAAGCGGTTATTCCACTCGTCGGGACATTTTGATTTCATGATTTTGTTGTCGCATTGTGATGTTTAATTTATGCTTTGTCGCGATATTTTGTTTAAATAAATGCTTGTTGTGGCGTTTTGTTTATTATATGTTTTAGATAAGTAAAACATTTTCGATTAAGCAAATATAACAAATCAAATTATGATCCCTTGATATCTTTATAGAATCATTAAGTATGTATTTTAATCATTGTAATGTGTGTTGTAAGCTTTCAATGTAAATGTTGTTTTATCTTTTATAATTTTGAGTGAAATTGTACATGTATTTCTATTAATATATTATTAGTTTGAACCAATAAAGTTAATTTATTTAATATATATATTGTAAGAAATTTTGAGAAGAGTGTGAAGATGAGGAGAGGTTAATTAAATTTAATCAATAAAGAAAAAGGTTATTTAATTAAAAGGGTTATTGAAAATTTAAAATTTGGAAGAATGGCCTTCTTATTTTTAAAAAATATGCAATATATATAACTCATTTTACACAAAAATCCCGCTTACGAATTTAATCTTAATTTTCTTCTACCAAGTGTTTTCCGGATAAAAAGTTAAAGGGTAAAAATGTAAAGAAGGATTAAATATATAAAAAATTTAAAACGTTAAAATTGTTGTTTTGAAAATGGGCATTTTCTAAATTCTTAAATTTATAATCTCTCTAAATCCTATTGACTTATTATTTTATATTTTTAAGGTCCTTATTCAGGGGTGATAGATTTTTGATAATTTTTATCAGTAATATCTGCTTCATATAAATAAAATCTTCAGTCGTTAGTAAAGCGTAAAAAGGAAGGTCTTAGGTTCGAACCCTAATGGGTTTGAACTAGGTTTTATTGTCACGTATTTTTATATTAAGTTGTTAGACATAAAATACGTTTTTAAGTCACATCATATATAGACTAATTTCATATGATTCGAAATTGATCATAAGGAAAGTAAAGCTATACATATACTACTTTTTTTTCGCGTGCTCTGCTATAAAACACAATAAATACGTCTTTAACTCATAATATATTCAGACTAATATTTTTATGAGTTAAAAAAATCATAAAAATGATAAAACTTTATCATAAAATACAATTATATTCTTATGGTTTAAACTTCATACCCATAACCATTTCTCATCCATGTTCTGAGGTAGTGGTTAGAAATTTGATGAAAAAAGAAAAAAATCAAGAATATATTCCATTTAATTGTTATTGCGTGAAAATCGGATCCTGTTTTTATGTTTTATAATAAATTTTATTTTCCATTATTTTTCATTACTTATTCAAATTAAAACACAGTGTATTTAATTATAGTTGTGGTGAAAGAACACGTGTCGAATAGTGGTGGAGGTAGACAGCAGGAGATTAAACTACCCAGAGGTAGGATGGCACTTGGGAGTTTCCCTCTCCCCACCAAACCCCTTTTTTCGTCTCTCTCTCTCTCTATATTATCATATCATTTTATCAAATCCTGGATTCATATTCATATTTGCATTCAATTTCTCTCTCTTTCTCTCTCTATAAATATATCATAATTTAACAACCACCTCTCTACCATCTAACCCCGGCCACGCTCTTTGAATGCTTGCTAGTTGCTAGTTGCTAGCTTCCGTCTCTCCCCTCTTTAAATACTTCCTCCCCAATCTACTTCTCTTCTACCACACAACTACAAGCTTCCTCACCAGCCCTTCCCTCTCCTCTCTATTTCTTTCTTTTTTCTCTCTCTACAATGTCTCCCGCCGCCGCCGCCGCCGCCGCCGCCGCTGTTTCTCCGACGGTCTGCGTCATGGACGCCGCCGGCACCTTAGGAGCTACGCTCGTCCGGAGCCTCCTTCTGCGAGGATACACCGTCCACGCCGCCGTCCAAACCCATGGTAGTTTCCCTAATCCCCTTCCCTGCCCTTTTGATTTCTATGGAAGAAGAAATTGGAGTTATTGATTTTATTTATTTATTTGTTGTGTTGGGTTGGGTTGGGTTGAGCAGATGAAATGCAAGTGTTGAATGGGGTGGTTTCTAGTGATACTGAAGAGAAGAAGCTGAAAATCTTTCACTCCGATCCGTTCGACTACCAGAGCATCATGGACGCCCTCAAGGGATGCTCCGGCTTGTTTTACTCCTTCCAGCCTCCCCGTGACCAGCCTTCATCTGATGTATGTCCTCTTCTTCCCAATTTAGATTCAAATCTTCATGAATAAAAAAAAAAAAAAAATCCAATGAAATCAAATTGGGGGGTTAATGTAATTTCTCGGAAAAGAAGAAAAAAATATAGATACACAAAGAAGTCTAAGTTCAATTTTGACTGTGAGTTGAAGAATTCAAAATAAGAAGTTAATCATAAAGGGAGATCATCGAAGCTGTGGCGGTGGGTAGGCGGGCGGGCGGGCGGGCATGAGGGTTGAATGGTTGGTGGCTCATAACTGGTCTTCATTCACGTCAAGTTATTAATCCTTGCATATATATATATATATATATATATATATATATATATATATATAAATTGCTTGACAATTTCAACTAGCTTTGACCTTTGTGTTAATTTGGTGCCCTTTGGAGCGCAAATGAAAGGAACCAAACAAAAATTTCATATTCTCGTTGTTTTTTTAAAACAAAAAACAGTTTTCCAAAAACAGGACATATGTCATTTCCATTAAACTCTCCCTAATGGAAGAACTCTTTGAGCAGGAGCTAATGGCAGACGTGGAAGTAAGAGCCGCCCACAACGTAATTGAAGCGTGCGCGCAAACAGAGACGATCGAGAAAGCGGTTTTCACATCATCAGTGACAGCCGTCATTTGGAGAGACGACCGTAAATCTATACCGTCCGATTTGGACGAGCGACATTGGACGGACATCAATTTCTCTCGTAAATTCAAGGTAAAAATAAATAAATAAATCTATTAATTTCAGAGTTTTAGCCTATGTTTTCAAAATTGGATAATCGAAAAAGTTACGATTTAAGAATTGAATTGATGATCGAATACTTTCATCGGTTTAACCGGTAAAAACACTTATTTTACCTCAAAATAATATAATTTAAAAAAAATAATTACTTACTTTAGTTTTAAACACTAGCTTCATCATTATTTATATATATATATATATATATATATATATATATATATATATAATATTTTTGGAACAAAACTATTGTTCATCCTCCACGTCTTGTGCGCTTTGTTTTTTTAATTAAATTAAAAATTAAAATTAATGTTTCGATTTTATGATTTTATCCACAGTTGTGGCACGCGATGTCGAAGACGCTGTCGGAGAAGAGCGCGTGGGCGCTGGCCATGGACAGGGGAGTCAACATGGTCTCAGTCAACGCCGGATTATTGATGTCTTCTGATCTGACGATCACAAATCCGTATTTAAAAGGAGCGGCTGAGATGTACGAGGACGGCGTTTTCGTGACCGTTGATCTGGACTTCCTGGTGGACGCCCACATCTGCGTCTTCGAGGACGTCTCATCCTACGGTCGATATTTGTGCTTCAATCATATCATCAATCATAACGAAGATGCCCTCAATATTGCCAAAATGTTGGCTCCTTCTGCTCCTCCACCGCCTCAGAGGTTAGTCAACGATGACTTTTGTGATCTGATTTCAACTTAATCGACGGTTTTGAGTCGAGGGACCACCGAGGTTAATGATGCTCACCCGCATGTGCTAATAACTCCGTCTTGTTTTTTTATTCTGTACAGTAGCGATCAGGATATGAGGGTGATCCAGCAGAGAATAAGCAACAAGAAGCTGAACAAACTGATGGTCAATTTCGAGCGTGAGCCGCAGGATCACTGTGGTCTGGTCTGAGAAACCAACGGCAACGGGAGCGTACACGTCACCAAAAATATTTCCGTATGAGAAAGTCAAAAATGAGGGAAATATTTTTTTATGCTTTGAAAAATGAAAAGTGAAAACGTCCTCTTTTTAATTGATTGACAATAAATGTTGTACATTTATTATGGTATTGTATTTATTGATTTCACAGTTAATTTTTATGATCGCCCCCACGAGGCAACTGTATCCAGGCTGGAAAAATTTACAAGTCAATGACCAAAGCCGTTGACGAAGTAATATTTTAAAAATCGGATCAATAAATGAATCAAAAAAGTTATTTATTCATAATTTAAGAGTTGAATCTAGATCAAATCATGATCGGAAAGGACACCAATCTATAATCAGACCAACCGATCCAATCCGACTTTTAAGACGGGCAATAGCAAAATACAGCTGGGGCAAAAAACATTTAAGACAAGTTAGACAACCATGTGTGCATGTTACGATACGTAAAGGGAGTGGGAGTTAGAGTGAAATTCTTACGCCATTTAGATCCCTAATTTGATTCATTTAATGTACATGCGTGTAAAAATAGAAATCCTAAATTATTTTATCACAGGCTCACTCAAGTGATAGAACGGAATAAGTGTATGAAAGGTTTTGAACGGGTTTTTATAAGAACAAAATGACTAAATATTTAAAAAATATATTTTATCAAAAATTTAAAATATTTATTTAATGTCTTTTAACTTTTTTTTTGGATTCATTTTATGTCTTTAACATTAATGAATAATAATCGATTCAAGTTCATTATATTTAGTTCAAATGATATAACGTTCATCGTTAAAACAAACATAAAGACATAAGGTCAAACAAGGGTGGAGCCAAGAATTTATCTCAATAAAAGCAATATCCAACAATAAACATGGGTTGGCCAGGTCATTCAAGCCTTGTTTTTTTTTTTGGGTAAAATGATATTATTATGGTTTAAAAAAAAGAAATTCAAAATCTGAATGAGGGCAATTGCCCTCATTGGTCCTACCTTGGATCCGCCCCTGGGGTCAGGTCCTAGGTTCAAATCCCAAACAGTTTACTATATTAAAACTATAGTGTATTAAAAAAAAAAAGATCGATTAAAAAAACAAAAACATTAATGGTAATATCAAATTTAAATTCCTTCCCAAATATATTCATATTTATGTCAATCCAATGTCATTAAGGGATGGAAGAAGAGCACCAAATCCTTATTTTGATTCCTCAAAATTTTGACCATCCGCTCAATAACATTTTTTTGAATATTGTCGTCTGTCTATTGGTATTTACTAGAAATGAGGTGGAATAGATAATAGTATTTAGAAAATAAGCAATTTTATTTCCATTATGTTCAAAAAAAAAAAACAAAAGGAAAATACATGAATAGAATATGACATGTAAAATTTTAGTGCACCAAAAAATGTGGATACATTAGTTTTTCACTAGGTGTAGATATGCATATGTGTCTTAAAAAATTATCTAATGAATGGAGTGTTTTTTTTTTTTTAAGGGAATACATTGATAAAAACATATAATCAAAATCGTCAAAAATCATAAATGATAAAACAATATATAGGTCAATAGCATAATAAATCAACTCGCAGCTTATATATTTGATAGTTGAGCCTTAACATTTAATACTACTATTATAACTATAATACATATAACTCCAATTTTGTAGTATATTGATGACCATTAATTCGATCTTTTGTATTTTATTATATATACTTTGTTCGTCTATATCGTCTAAACACAAATAAACGTCGATGAAAATCGAAACGTCGCACCAAAATGACAACAACCACACATGCATCAAGGTGATGACTAAATCATAAAAAAACAAATAAAAACTTAAATATGTGTGACATAAAAATATGAAAAAGGGTGTAGAGGAATGATATCGGATAAAAAATAACAAAAAAATCACCTCTCCTTATTTAAAGAAAATAGGTTAATAGGCTCGGGTTTTTGTTTTTGTTTTTATCTTTTAGTTAGTGAATGGAGTGTTGATCCTTAAAAAAGGGATGTTAGAGTGCCGGGAAAGTATTAGAAATTTGAATAGAATTGGTTGTGAAGAATATCACTTTCTTGAATTTGAGTAAAAAAACAAAGTGGTTGGAAATTGATTTTATGTAATACAAGAAATCGTTAAAACTTCTTAACTAACTTGTAACTATATGTTCCTTTTTCTATGGAAATTTTTTTCCCCTATTGTTATGTTAACTAAAATTGTTACCTACCACTATCGTTATCCAATATTAGAACATTCTCGGTAATGGTTCAACTCAATTTCCATTGCTTTTGATAATGATTAGGTGATAATAGCTTATAAGGATAGTCATTTTTACAGTCGGATAAGATAAGGTGTATAAATGCTTTTAAGGTTTTTGCGTATGTCTAACTTTGCTTCGGAACTTTTTTTTTTTTGTCCAAAGATACCATGTAGCTCACTCATGCCCATCTTATTAGAAAAAGTCACATATGGACAAACGCTCGTTTAACATCTTATACGTGTCAAAGTTTTTAAATCTAGTTATAACTGTTTTTAACGGAAGTGATAAAAGGGAACTATGGTAGTAAACATCAGGGACCAAAAAAAGTTTTTGAGGCAAAGTGAGACTTACGTGAAAAACCTGAGGTATTTATAGACTTTATTCCTTTTAAAGGAATATAACTTATAGTCGTTTTGAGTAGACTTTTGAGAATATGTTTAATAATAGGTATTGGTAGTCGTGGAGCTAGGATTTAATGTCAATGGAGGGACATGTTAAGTAATGTATGTTTTGAAAAGATAATGAATATAACGGATTCAAGCCTATTATGTTTAATTCAAGTGATAGAATAATAATCATTAAAACATGCATAAAGACATAGGGTCGGGCCCTAGGTTCGAATCTTAAACAGTTTATCATATTAAAACTATAGTGTATTAAAAAAAATCTGATTCAAAAAAAATAAAACATTAATGGTAATATCAAATTTAAATTATTTCCCAAATATATTCATATTTATGTCAATCCACTGTCATTAAGGGATGGAAGAAGAGCACCAAATCCTTATTTTGATTCCTCAAGTTTTGCCATCCGCTCAATAGCATTTTTTTGAATATCGTCGTCTGTCTATTGGTATTTACTAGAAATAATGTGGAATAGATAATAGTATTTAGAAAATAAGCAATTTTATTTCCATTATTTTCAAAAAAAACAAAAGGAAAATACATGAATAGAATATGACATGTAAAATTTTAGTGCACCAAAATATGTGGATCTATGAGTTTTTCACTAGGTGCGGAGATGCGGTTGAAGCTTAAAAAATAATATAGTGAATGGAGTGTTTTTTTTTTTTTTAAGGGAATGCATTGATGAAAACATAAAATCAAAATCATCAAAAATCATAAATGATAAAATAATATATAAGTTAATAACATAATGAATCGACTTGAAGCTTATATATTTAATAGTTAAGCCTTAACATTTGATATTATTATTGTGACTAGAATACATATAAATCCAATTCTGTAGTATATTGACAACCATTGATTTGATCTTTTGTCTTTGTTCGTCTGTATCGTCCATATACAAATAACTTAAATATGTGTGAAATAACTATTTTATTGAGAAATAAAAATATGAAAAATGGTGTAGATGATCAGTGATTTCAGGTCAAAAATAACAAAAAAATCACCGTTCTTTATTTAAATAAAATAGGCTAATAAAGATAAAGAGGCTCGGGTTTTTGTTTTTTTATCTTTTAGTTAGTGAA
Source organism: Tetrastigma voinierianum (assembly GCA_016808115.1). Taxonomy (NCBI): domain Eukaryota; kingdom Viridiplantae; phylum Streptophyta; class Magnoliopsida; order Vitales; family Vitaceae; genus Tetrastigma; species Tetrastigma voinierianum. The sequence continues at coordinate 494,432 of JAEQBH010002502.1, forward strand.
TGGAGTGTTGATACTTAAAAAAGGGATGTTAGAGTGCGGGGAAAAGATTAGAAATATGAATAGAATTGGTTGGGAATAATGTCACTTTCTTAAATTTGAGTAAAAAAACAAAAGTGGTTGGAAATTGATTTTATGTAAAACAAGAAATCGTTAAAACTTCTTAACTAACTTGTAACTATATGTTCCTTTTTCTATGGAATTTTTTTTCTCCCTATTGTTATCTTAACTAAAATTGTTACCTGCCACTACCGTTATCCAATATTAGAACATTCTCTCGGTAATGGTTCAACTCAATTTCCATTGCTTTTGATAATGCTTAGGTGGTAATAGCTTATAAGGATGGTCATTTTTAAGGTCCGATGAGGTGCATAAATGCTTTTAAGGTTTTCGTGTATGTCTAATTTTATTTCAAAACTTTTTTTTTTTGTTCAAAGATACCCTGTAACTCACTTATGCCTATCTTATTAGAAAAAGTCACATATGGACAAACGCCCGTTTAACATCTTATACGTGTCAAAGTTTCAAATCTAGTTGTAACTGTTTTTAACGGAAGCGATAAAAGGGAACTATGGTAGTAAACATCAGGGACCAAAAAAAGTTTCGAGGTAAAGTGGGACTTATGTGAAAACACAGGGTGTGTAGACCTTATTATTTTAAAGGGATTCATAACTGTCGTTTGGTAGACTTTTGAGAATATGTTTAATATAATAGGTAATTAAAATGATCAGTGGGCTAGGATTTAATATCCAATATTATTGGGTACCATGGGCTTTTGACGAATCTTCAATCTTATAGGTCGATGACCCGATGGAGTCTGGGGACAGGAAACCTACGGGGGGCCCTGTCTGAGCCGTCGTCGCAGTTCTCAAGTCGAGGCTGACATGCTTCCTCAGTAGGGAGGGAGGCACTTGTCACTTTGAACTGATCCTTCTTGGGCGGCTACCATCTTTAGAGGGCGCGATTGACCTCCTTAGCTTAAAAGCAAATAACCACCCATGAGTCACACATAACCGCCTTCACGATGGCGGTCGAAACCTTGAGAATATAAAGAGCCGGTTGGCTATATAAAGGGAAGAGCAAAGTCATAACACCTTGAAACAAGCACCCCTTCCCCTTGGTTCCCGGAAGGAATCCCTACCGTAGCGGACAAGCAGCTCCCTCTCGCAAAGAAAGGTAACCATCGTCGATACTCTGTCGGCATCTGATTAATTTCTCTCTAAATTCATTGGCTGCGCCTCCTTTGCGCCGCGCCTGCCTGCCGCAACCACGCCGCCTAACATAACTTTACCTTCTCTTTAATTCTTCACAACCGCCTGTGCCTTCTGCAACTTATGAAAACTTTGAAGCTCTGTCGTTCTCTTATTTATTTGCAGGTATATTGCTAGTTAGTTACTCAAACGATCCAGTGGCTTCAGAAAAATTCAAAGACCTAATTAAGCGTCGTTTATTAGAACGACCCGAACAAAAAGCTCATCGTTGATTCTGAGGGCTTGGTTGCATCAGCTTTAAAGTGTCCTTTATCCCTGAAGCTTTGGTAGTTCCCGTCAGCCACGACCCAGATTGGACTCTATCATCATGACCAGTAACCCAGCGAACTAGTCCCTCGAAGATCAGTTCCTTTGCGGCTCAAGACATGGAGCGAAGCAGAGGAGCGAAGCGAGACGAGATAAGGCCAGAGGAGCTGCGAGGCCGTCTTCGATCATCTACATTGAGGGGAAAATGATCGCTGCTTTTCGCTAGAGGTGAAGCAGATTCGAAAATGTAAGAAGGGTAGCCACCTAACAGAACAGCGACAAAATAAAGGCAAGGAGCCTATCCGGTCAGAAGACATCGACACTGTAGCGGATGATGAATTATCTTCCGCTCCCGCCGGATCCATTACCCGAAAGAATAATGTGGTATTTGAGAAAGAGCTCCCAACGACGTTAACCCGGTCCGTTAGTGGCATGCCTCGTCGGGTATGGAGAGAATTTAGTAGAGAAAGGCGGTAGACGGAACATGCCCCTGAACACATACCAGCGTGGCTTGGAGGCGTGGCACCACCACTTCCCTTCGGATACTCCAGGCCTTGAAGCGACCCAGTCCGTTTATCACGGTACCTCGTAGAACCCGAGGACATCTTTGTCACATCCTCATTAGAGGCTGACATATCTTGGTTATAGGCCACCCATGGCTTTATTATACTATAGTTAAGCCATGTGGCAGTGGCTCCTCTAACACATCTGACCATGATGCGCCAGTGATGATGATTCTCGGTAGCGGGGAATGTCGTCTATGTGCAGGTATTCTAAGCTAACTGAAAGGACCAAGCTCTGCAGTGCGGACTCCGCATTAAACCAGAGGATCATGGCTTCGTTCGACGAGTTGTGGGTATATCGTTCCTAATACTTATACTCGATTGTGAGAAACATTAGCTCACTACAAAACCATCATAAAGCGTGAGGATCAGTCATTCAGGACTTCTGAAGATTGAATGACAGCCATAAATCAGAAGCATCTGATTATGGGCGTGGTCCTTGAACTGAAGAAGCTTTGGACCGTGCATGTAACATACAAATATCTACTGTGGTTTCGGAATGTTTAATTATATAAGTAAATTATATTTATCGGGTAAAATAATAACAGATTAATACAACAATTAAGAATTAAATTACTAATTACCAATTCATGACCCAAAGGTCATAATATAAATAAATTCATATGTCAGGCAGTTTTTGATGATTGAATAGAGAATAAAGCGAAGGGGACAAGAGTAATAAAAGATATTAGAGAATAAGAATAAGGAAAAGTGTACAGACAAGTGGCTTGAAGGAAAGGAGGGGGTTTCTCAACTTCAGAGGAGTGAAATAAAAGGGGATAGAATCAAATATAAGGAAGACCAAAAATGTCTCATTTTGGTCTTAGAGGAAGAGCAAAAGCAGAAGAAGAAGAAAGAGAAAGAAGAAGAAGAAGGAAAAGAAGAAGATCTGGTATGGGCTGAATGTTGTATGAATCTGCGTAATAATAAAAGTATGGAGCTACATTTAGATATGAATGCATATCTTGGTTTGAAGCTCTAATCTCATTCTTGTTAGGATTAAGTTGAAGAGCTCTAAGGATCCTGATGTGTGCTTTAGGAGAATTTGGTTGCGGGTTGAACCAAGAAATTCCTATTTTGATCATATCACATTAGCGGACCTTAGAAGCAGTTTTAGGTCAGAAGTAAAATCTGGAAGTAGTCTTCCTGATAGAGTATAGCCACATCAATTAACTTGAGTGTTGGATTTAATTTCTCGGTTGGACCTCATGGAACTGGATTATAGTCCTTTTTGCAGAGTCAGCCCAGCTAAATCTGGTGGTCAGTTACGCGAATTAGGATCAACTATGAAAGCCCTTAGAATGGGTTTTGGGTCAAATAAGAAATTTGACACGATAGTCTTCTGTGAAATTGTACATCAATGAAATTGATGTTAGGATTACAATTTCTTAGTCGGACTCCAGTAGACCAAGTTATGGTCTTTTTACTCTGAATAGTCAAATGGGTGCAGTGATACCATAGGGTCAAATCTGTGAAATTAGGTAGATCTTGTAAGTCGTCAAGTCTGCAGAGATCGTAATCCATGTTAATTGGTGGGTCTGTGAGTCGTCAGTCCTGAGGTCGTCAAGTCTGTGAGGTCGTCGGGTCCTATAAATTCGTCGAAGAGGATCACGTAAAAGTCGTCGAGATCTTTGAAGCTCGGCTCGTCAAGAGCTGACCGCGCTGACCTCGACTTGAGTCATATCTCTTCGTTTGAACTCGTTTGTTGTTGGACTCTATGGAAAGCATTGATTCGAATACTAATATAAGAGAAGATGATAGATGTCAGACCAGGTGTTGGAGCTGGGCTCATCCTTTAATTGCTCGTCGATTCAGATCAGCCTCGTCGAAAGTTCTTCGATATGACCTCCCAACGGAAGGTCATAACTCCTTAAGTCGAACTCCGATTTGGTGTTCTTGGACTCTATGGGAAAACCCATTGAGTCAGAGTTCATCCATATTCACAGGATGATAATAGATGTCAGACCGAGATGTTGGGCTAGGCTCCGGCATTTTGTTAAGCTCAGTGGTCGGAGTCGCTCGTCAGGCGACTCGCGACCTCCCAGCAGGAATGTCGCCTCTCTTCGTTTTGAACTCCGATTTAGGTGTGTTCTTGGATATGGAAAACATTGGTCAGAATCATCCATATGCCCACAAGGAGGATGTAGATGTCAGACCAGGGTGTTATACTGTGACTCCTCATCGCTTTAAGTGCAGCTCGATAGGTTCAGGTCAGCTCGTCGAGATTTACTTCGGATGACCTCAACTACGGAAGGTCATGCTTTCTTCGTCGGAACTCGATTTGGTGTTCTTGAATATGGAAAGCCCATTGAGTCGAAATCCATCCATATGACTGAGGAGGATGTTGAATGTCAGACCGGTGTTAAGCTAAATCAAACGTACTGGTACGACTCGTCGATCCCGGTCGACTAATTCAGGCTGACTCTTTTATTGCAACCGGAAGGGTCATATCTCCTTCGTTTGAACTCCGATTTGGGTGTTCTTGGACTCTATAGGCCTGTTGAGTCAAAGAATGACATTCATATACCTGAGGAAGATGATGAACAGGTGCGGTAGTGGGCTGAGGCTCGTCCGCCCGGTGGCTCATTCGATTCGAGTCGACTCGTCGAGTTGGCTACATTATGACCTCAACTTGCGGAAGGTCTTAACTCTTCCTCGGGCTTCCGTTTGGGGTGTTGGACTCTATGGAAGCCCATTGAGTCAAGAATACATTGATATGCCTGAGGTATAGAAGATGTTTGACTGAGGTGATAGAACAGTTGAGTTAGCTCGAAACTCCATGGTTCAGTCAGGCTCGTACGATTTGATTATGCATGACCTCCAACTTGGAGAGGTCATATCTCATACGTCGAACTCCGATTGATTCTTGAACTCATGGAAAGCCCCATTAGTCAGAATATGATCTACATAATATGATAAAGTGGAACTCATATTAGGTCAGAAATGGAAAAATAAATGCGCGAATATGATGAGAACTATGCTGTATTAGATTTGATATGTAAAGGAATATAAATAATAAAATCAGTAGTTGAAAACGTATAATTGTGTGGCCCACCACAAGGCCAGGATGTGAATGACTGGGTGCCTGATCAATGTACGCATTCTGCTAGTCTTCTGGCAACCATCACGTGGCGAACGTACGTAGAGTAGTACTTTGTGCATTATACATGATGATTATACGCACTCTGCTGGTGTTCTACTTCTGTGCGATGGGCGAATACGTCTCTGTTCTGTCAGTCTTTGTTACCTTAATTTATATATTATCTTAGAGGTCATTTATTTCTGCGCCTCTTTCCGGTCCAACAAGCGAATATTTATCGTGTGTGCTCGGATAAGAAGGATAAAAGGTAATGGTTTGGACATGAAGGGTACCTAAGAATTCTTTAAGAAGAAGTCTAGTTCACTCCTATAGAATGAAACGATTTGATAAAATACAATCAACATTACAAGTATATAATGGATGAGTATATTATCTTAAGATATGATAGTATAATAAAATTACATGAGATATAGAGTTAATAAGATATAAGATGTTATCGAATGAGCTATAGGTACAGAATGATAGCATATATGGATAACAAAATAGTAAGTAAATGCATGATAAAACTATAGGAATATATATTATAGAAATATAGTATGTATATGTAGGCTACATATGAGAGCGAAAATGGATTTAAAGAAATGATGCATAAATTGCATAATGTGATTTAATGAAACTAAGGAATAGGTTTGTTCTACCAGCTCCTATAGTTTTGAGACCCCATGTTGTTCTAAACATATTGAGTTAAACAGTTTAGTGATTTGAAAAAAGTGATTATGAAATATTTGCATATAATTTCATGATTATATGGAAAATATTGTTTATACAACATACATATTATTTTCTGTTTGCTACCAAAGGATTTGACGCCCCTTATAGAATGTTTAACCGTTTATTTAGCATTAGGATGCGTTGTTGTACAATGCGGGTCAAATATGATGTGCGAACTATTGATGTGTCACTCCGATCCGGCGACTTGTGGTGTATTAGTAGTGTTCACTATTTGAATGTTTATAGCAACTAGTCGCTGACTTGGTGGGACAAGTGCGTGTTATCGCTCCGTTTAATCTGGGCCTGCGACCCGGAGGGACCCGTCAGGTGACTCATTATCACATATATCGAGACCTGGTTTAAGTCGATTAAGGCATAAGCAGTTGGTTGCATAGCTGAATTGATGCACCTGTATTTAAAATTGAATTACTGATGACTGATTTGTGAACATAGTGGATGATTTGAGGTCATGAAATGTGAAAATGAAATGTATTTTGGGATTAGTCAATGAACCATGATGTTGTATATAAAACAAGAATGTATGCGTGTTATGGTAATCATCCATAATGGTTGTGAAGGTTTTGAAAATGAAACCTGACAAATGGTATAGTATGTAACCATAGAAGAAATGTATAAGAATATGACATGCATATAATAGGATATGTAATATGAACCACATGATAAAGTACATGTGCTAAAGCAGTGAGATAAGTAAGATAATAATGACTGAAATCTGAGTAAAAGTATAGATGAGTATGTGAGCCAGGCATGTGACGTAACAGATGGTGATAACAAAATGATAAAGTAACATATGATTATATACATATGTATAAACTTGTATTATCTACCATAGGTGGTTATCAATATACCATGTCCCATTAAACGTAGAAGCTTATGCAGTGTTCAATACGTAATAGTCCTGAAGCTGGAAGATGGACCGAAGGCGGACATCCGTGGTCAAGCGGGCGGATTAGAGATGGTGCTCACGCCTGCACTCCGCGATCTCTGATGTTTGGCAGAAAAAGAAAAAAATGTCACCTTATAAGTAAAGTGGGACTTTCATTATATAACATGCGGATGTTGAGGACTACTCAGGTGGTAGTTCTTCTCTGTTAAATGGTTTTTTGTTGTCTGTTGTTTGTATAACCAGTGCAGTTCATCTACGAGAAAAACGGTCAATGAGTCCCAACGATATATCCAGTGTTCCTTTTGGGACTCGATTCGGATCGCCAAATCAGGTCGGATCGGAAGGGCGTCTGGACACCCTTTCTTCTGAGATTTGCTGTCTTTGAACCCGCCTCTAACAATGGAAGGCTTCAACTACTGGCAGGTGGATGATGATCTATTGGAAGACAATATTGAGGCCTCCTGGCAGAGTAATGTTCTGCTCAATTTGAGGCGTTGAAAGAGGGCAGCAAGAGAACTAATTGGATATGACGCAAAGAACGGCGAAGAAGACCTCTGGTTGCTCGGTTGTACACGCGCTGGACCTCCCCGCGCTCAGGAGTACCTATTCTTTGTACGGCTACGATTGATTACGGATCCCGACGGCGCGATGATCTCAGGTGCGGCCACCGAAGGCCGAGCGAGACCTGCGGATGTTTGGACTTCTGTTCCTGGTGAAAACCATCAGGTTGATGCTCGGAGGGATGGATTATACCGTGGGCTCAGCCGCACTATCACTAAAGAATATGGCTTTCGACCGAATAAGTCAGAGCTACGGCGCGCTGTATTGTAACAGGAGGCCAGCGCGTGACGGTTGATCGGTGATCGAAGCACCGTGGCTGATTCGGCTACGGCGGTGAAACTCTGTCGGTGGGTGCGGCGGCGCGCTGGCTGGCTGGTTAAATTGCCTCTTCTCCTTAACATGTCTGCAGTTTGTCACACACGATCACGTGTCGTACTTTGTGCATGCTGGTTTAGTCTTTGAGTTACCGTTATTAATGTGGCTTGATCACATTGACTTGTTTGTTGCTATTAGTTGATTCCGTCGCATGATGAAACTGTTGAAAATTTTGGCGAATTTGTCAGTTGTGGTAGTGTTTGTGATGGGTTGTTCTTACTCCAGGTAGGCGGGCGTCTCTCAAACAGTCTTATTCAGTGGTTGAAGGCTTGGGTCATGTATGTTGTTGAAACTAGTTTGTCTGAAGACAATGCCTCAGCCTACCCTCAAGATCAGTTACCCCCTATGGTCTGGGATTTGATTGACCTCTGAAGCAGTTCTATATGACTTATAGTGTAATTTAATATGATATAGGAATGAAAGATCTGACTAGCTAACACTGTATGAGTCGGTCACCAGGCCGAAAACTGCTGGATTCAGCTACCGGATGAGGGAGGGCGAGGAACAATTAACTCTCGTTGGATCATTACTCGCGGTGTGGAAACAGAATCAAACCTGCGTGTCTTCGATACGGGAAGAGGAAAGAACGTTCAATGGTTTGCCATAATATTAACGTGTTACTTGTTTCGGACTTGGCATATTCAACTGTACTTCCGCGGCAATGTCGCATGCCCGGTTGATCGACAAAATTGGGCGTTCCAGTAGCCGCCAGATCATCAGCGGTGATATTGCCAGGCATGGATTCGCCGGTCGCTCCGGTGCTGGTTTGGCTAATGCAGTGGTGTGAAAAGATGTCGGTCTGAGGGTATCGTAGACCTGTGCGATGATCGCACCCCGACGGCTTCGCCCCGCGACCAGTTATTGATGAGTATGGGCTGGGATCTGTCATTCTCTGAACCGCTCTTGTTTTTATGCCTCCTATTCCCTTAGCGCGGAAAACTTCTATATTACATCAGAACTCTTTACATTGTCTGCCTGCTCTTTCGTTGGGTTCTACGTCATTTGGAACTCCGATAGCAGAAATGTGGCGAAGTAACTGGCAGTTTGTTGTTAGATACGGAGAATTTACGCCTGTGATATGTGTTGATGCAGGAAAATCAAAGTAGCATCCCGTTACACCACTGCAGAAACTTTGATCTTCTGAGGCTGGCATGATAACCCTTATTTTAGGTCGGTCAAAGTGTGGTTCTTAAACTAATGATAACTCTCTAAAGGAGGTGTTGAAACCGACCCCAAAGCGCGAACATCCTGAACTCATGACTCAGTTAAAGAATGAGATTTACTTATTCACTGATTTGCACTCACCTGAGCGGTTCATTTTCTGTGTTCTGACGTCTAAACCATTCTTTCTTGCCAGGGTGTGGTGGGATCGATGAAGAGGTGACCAAACTGTGTTAGCAATCAAATCTTCTAGAAGGCCCACATGCTACTTCTTCGAAGCCGTAGCATTCTTCTCTATCTTCTGGCTGGATGCTCGCATTAATTTCGCCAATTAAATTATGGATAGAAGCTAGACTCTTTGTTCATCTGCGTCCAGATCATCATGACATGAAACCACCTGCCATCCACTATGTTGGTACTTTAAATCTGGGTTATGGCTAGAAAACTGTGCCTGCCTCGCACACATTTATGGTGCGTGCCTTACCCTTAAACTGCTCATTTGCAACTATGGAAACTGGCCGTGAGTATCAGACTAGCGGTCAGTATCTCCTCATTGGTTAAGCTAGAAAGAGAGGGTCTAGTCGACTTCTGAAATCCCCAACATACTAAATAATACGATTTCTGATTAGTGGATCCTGGTGCCAACGATCTCAATAAGCGCGGTGTTTATTCAACTCGAAGTATCAGTTGGACCAGTCGATCAGCTACCATGAAACGAAGCCTGCCTCAGCAATGAATCAGATATACCAGGCCATCACATTTGATGTGAATCTTCAGCCCTGCGATGTCGACCCGACAAGCTTATAATTGGAGTGGTTCTTCCCGGATCAGTGTGGTGAGGCGAATTAACGCAGAGTGAATCGGATCCAGTTATATTTGAAATGTGTAACCGTTAAATAACATAACTGATGGTTTCTAGTGAAGCTGAACATGTTCCGGAATCATATAGAAAAACCTGTGACCACCTTAACTTGGCCTGTTTCATCTCACCTCATATTTATAACTAATCTTATTTATATCTTTGGTGGTTCTGTGTATTGTCGTTGTTAATTGATGAAATATACCTTCTTGGATGGACTCATATCCCGTTCTGCCAACGAGAGGAACTCCCTAACGGAAAGAACAAAAACTATGAGTCTAGTTTTACTGATGATGGCGTTGCCAGATCCTGACGGCGTGCAAATGTGCCTCTTGGGGAACGCCCAGCGATGCTCTTGTTGCCCGATTGCATAAGAGGATGTGTGGCAATCCATCCAAGCATGACCGGCACGGGACACTCCGAGGTATTATTGTGACTGCAGTGGCATTGTGATTACCGCCAAATGTGATATTGTCGGCGGGCTCCGTCTTAGATGTTGAAATAAGATCGAAGATTATCTCAAGCGTGGCCGCGCTATGTGGGCGTTGACACCGTGAGCCCTCTCATCGGCTCGAAAAATTTGTTTCTAGTAGCCTTAATTGCCAGCCAAACGTTGAGGCAGAGCTTTTCGCATGATCAAGACAAGAGGTCGCTTAGTTCATGGAAAATATGGTTTGTGGTTCGGTGTTCTGAACAATCATATGGACAATGGGCCCCGATTTGTAATTTGGGTCTATAGAAACTGTCGAATTGAAAATAAGAACTTATCTCACCCTGCGGTGTCTAACGAAAACCAGCGACCAGCTAGAACCTAACGGAACCTTGTTGTGACCTTAAAGAAACGTTGGGCATTGAAAATAAATGGGTGGCGAACTTCCGAGATTAACTGGAGCTTACGGAATGACAATGGATTGATAATTATTTCCCCCTTAACTTCTTTGGATGGAATCTATATAATCCCTCAAAATCGGGTATGCCTATGCTGGATATATGCTAAATATTGATATAAATTGTGATCAGAAATTAGGCAGCCAGAGATGAAGCTGTGATAGCGATTATCTGGGTGTATCCTACCATGTCATTGGAGAAAATTTCTTCTATGAGTGCGTAAAACCCCAAGTATTCTAGCCAGGGAATATGGTCTTAAGGAAGAGTCTTTCAAATAAAGTAGATCAGTGGTAGGAAAGTTTTGACGGCAGGAAGGGACCTTATGTTATGTTTGGTAGTCAATTCATATGCTTTGAATAAGTGATGAACACATGTACAGAGATGTAGATTCTATGCCTCAAAAGATTACTATCATTAAAAGATGATTTATTTTCTAGTGGATCTTCATCTCAAAATCAATTTAAAAATTAAGTTGAGCTATTGCTTTCTCTGACCCAGCCTTAATGTCTTAATTGGCAAGAATAAGGTCAATTTGCTATTGCCTGTATCAGATGGTGAAGCTAATGCCTAGGCGCGATAAAATCAGTTAGGCGCTATTTAACACTATCGGAAGCCCGACATAAGCTAATACATTCATTTAGAATAAAGTCTGGGTGGCATCCTCCATTTCGGCATAGATGATGCCAATCTGGCTCGGACTAATGTTCGAGTAGGACAGGTGCCCTACCATGACCAATTTGTTGATGAATGGTTGATTAGTGCGGTAGGTGTCTGGAATTAACTCAAAGTATGTAACTATTTCCTCCTCTTGTTTGGTAGCATGATTCTTTGCTGGTATAGTAGCTCTGAGTCGAACCATGGGGATGAAGTTTTCTTGTGTAAATGATTTGTAGTTAGCTCAAAAAGATGAATTTCTATTTGGATTAGAGTTTTATTAAACGTTGAGGTTATTGATTTACAAGCGAAAATAAGCTAAAGTAAAAATGAAAAGAACTCCTTGAAGCATCGGGCTCTTGGGGTTGAGTCCTAAGGTAAATGAGAGGGTTCTCTGGTCCTTTTCCCTCGCGTTGGGAGATGACACATAGTCATTTCTGACGGATCTTCATTGGCTATAAAGTGAACCTAATAATTTTCCTTAAATATAGCATTTATTGAGCACATAAATGCTCAGATAATCTGCAGCTCACATCCTTAAATCCCCCTCTAGTAACTAACAGAGCGACTAATGAATCTTAATGGATCTGCAATAAGCATCACTGAACCTTAAAAGCTTCTTGATACCAGGTTAATCAATTTGTTAAAGATTTAAACCTAGAGTGAGAGATGGAAACATAAATAATGATAAATGCTTGCATTAAAACATAGAACCAACATTTTCCTCCAAAACCTATTGCCCGATGGCCCTCTCTTCCAGGATGGAAGGTTAACCAATCATCCTTGAGTTGTCATCCTCTAGAGGGTTGTAACCGAAGCGAACAAAAATGAAAGAAAGCGTGGCGAAACTCTACCAAGTCTACACATGTCTCAGTGAGTAAAAAAATCAGAATAGATATAGATTTGTTTGAACTGCCCATATAATTTCGAATAAACAACCAAAAATACCACCTCAATACCCGCAATACATGAAGGGCAAATGTGCAGAAAAATGAAAAAGTGGGTTGTCTCCGGAAGTCAAGAGACCCCAAAATCCACAAATCGGAAAGCAATTTTGTGGTGCAAAATTCTTTTATGCGCAGAAATTTGCAAGCTTGATTTCCTTGCCTCTTGCTCTTCTTTCTTTTTGATTTATGATGCAATCTTGATTCAGCTGGAATTCTTCATGCTTGAATCGACTCAAGCAATTTGGCGCAAATGACTTGCAAAACTAAAGTGTATTACAAATCACGTCGATTAGAATGGCTTGGGACATAACACATTCTAAATAATTGTTGGTTGATTGGTACTACAAAAATGTCAAGAAACCTATTAAATGAGGCTCAAATAGCCTTTTGGGCACTAAATCACTCCTCCCAACCAACACATTGCTAGTCCTTAGCAATGAAGCGAAAAGAAGTAAATGATATAACAAATTTTGTTCTAAAAATGGTATTTCAAAAGTGTGGATGAGTAATGCCTAACTATGTGAGAATCCTTGAAGCCACCCAATAACCATCTCAGAGATGAATGTCATACAAATTCAGCATCCATAGTTTCCTTCCTAGAGAATCAGCCTATAACTCACCAAAATCTAAACGTGTTTATGTGATTAGTTTCAACAATAAGCCTTGAGTGCACTCTCCTACCTGGCGCTTTGCCATGACTAGTGCACTAACCAACCTAAATGGTCGGACCCCTCTTATTCCACAATTCTTTTTGTAGCAGGGGTGCTGTCTTGAAATTCCCCGCACCAAAGTCCGGCATAACAGGGATCACACGATGACTCTGACCAATTAAGGCTTAGGGCATCAGTCATAAGGATTTTCAACCTAAACTCTTTAGGTTTCACCGGGACTTTGAATGACGAGACTCCAACACTAACTTCTCCAGCCTCACATTCACCATGTAGCAAGCACACCTAAGTCGACTCCCAAACCAGACACAGCAGGGCTGACTTTAAGACTTTACTTGCGTATACCCCTCAGATGGGTATCGGGTTTCAAGGTAAAAGTATTGCAATTTTCTTCTTTTTCTTTTTCTTTCTTTTCTTTTGTTTTTCTTCTTCTCTTCTTTTTATTTTGGAAGACTCATTGGCCTTCTTTTCATGGGGTCCTTAACCTATTAAAGGTAGTCAACAAAACTAGCATAGGTTTTTGCAAAGTTTAGGAGGTTAGGCAGTTTTTCAACTTAGTGTTGAAACCTTATGTGCACATGTGTGGTTAGCTAGAGGTGGAAGAAAAAGGGTTGAAATGCCGGAAATTTAGCGATCATCATAGCCATTAAGCATGAATCAATCTATGCATCAGCAGCATTGGACAATGTTTCAATTTTCCAAACTACAAGTTAGGCAAAACACAAAAAGAGTGTAATTTTACAGCTAAGTGTGAAACTATATGGTATGTATAAAAATATATATGGCTATATTTTCAGCTTTAAAAAAAAGCGACAACTATGACAAAACAAACAACTACCTGAAACAAAACTAATAGCTTAAGTCATTAATCTTCTACAAAAACTTGCTCAAGTAGCAGCAAAACATAAATGTCTCAAAAGCCACTTCCTTACTTCTTCTCCCCCAACCAAATGTCACATTGTCCTCCAATGGGCTGGTGAAAGTTGAAAAGGAAAGTGCCACCTCCTCAAATGGTGGCTTTGGTGGTATGTCATCCTACATGACAAGTGAGGCTTTATCAAACTGAGGAGAATGCGAGCTACTCTTGGGTAGGGTGGGAGGAAGGCCTTTTAGACCTAAGGTGTGCCCTCCCGAGTCATGCAGTTGGATTGGGAAGAGATGTGGAGAAAGTAGAGGATTTTACGCCACAGTAAAACAAATTCAAGAAAAATGTGAATGTGCATAAAGTGAAAATACCAATCTTAACTAAGCTCGATAAACTTGGAATAAACCAAATAAAATTCATTAAACACAAAAAAATGGGTGCATTTCAGTCACCAGGTGGAGCTGACCAACTCGAGTATCTGATGAATTTATGGAGAATTCGAGGAGGATTTCTCTGTGATCTGCCAGCTTTCTTTATACGACTTTGCTTCTTGTGACCTTGAATATTTTCTTGTGTCGCAGGAATTAGTGGGTCCATTGATCATTAGGATGAACTGGTGGATGATGAATGGGCCGGTCCATCTTGACTTGAGCTTGCTAGGAAGGGAACTGGATTTTGGAGTCTATAGCGCATTAATTATTGTTTGAAGTTTGCGGACTATGGTGATCATGCCCTTCTTTAATATGTCTTTGCAATCTTGAGTTAGTGGGCATAGAATTTTGGCTCTTCTAGATCAGTGATATCAAGGAGCCTTTTAAGGCCAACTCTTCCCATATCCAGGTTCAGCTTTTTGACTGCTCACCATGCCTTATACTAAATTTCCACGAGGCCGGGTGACATAGCCTTCTACCATAAACTATATAGGCGACCAGAGACATACCGAGGATGGTCTTATGTCTTGTCTGTGCCCGAGATGCTGACTTGAGGGCCAGTCATTTACATTGGGCTCGCCCTTTCATCCATATTGTTTTGATTTCTCACTGATGTGACTCAGCTTGTGGTTTGAGTGAGGTGGCCACTTTTGTGCTTTACCATACTTAGCTAGGAGTGGCGCTTTCCCAACGAGAGCCTTTACTTCAACCCATTTCAACACATAGTCGACTCCACAAAGTATTGAGCGTATCAAATGATGAGGAATGGTCATGGGTCGATTTCCCAGACATCGGAACAAATCAACTACTAAGATCGGGTTGGTGGAGGCATCATGTGACGGCGAGATTTTCCCCAATCTTTGGCATTTCGCCTCTGCATATGGTATGGGCATCCTTGAAAGAAGGCCATCAAGCCGGTGTGCTACCTTCATGGCGGTTTTGGAAGCAAACCCCAGCTCATGCATTCTAATAGTAACTGGCTAAGTATCCCTTGATTGTTCTCCCCTGAGGATTTGTCTTGATTATGCGGTTAACCTGATATTTGTCTGAAGACTCTTCTCAATAGTAGTGGTACAGAAGAATAACTTCTGTCTTGTGCCTTCTGAGAATCCACCATTTTCGTATCTCACATTTGCGAGAATTGTCAATGTGAGCATACCATGAGGCACATTTCCACTAACAGCAGGGGACTCCTCGAAATTCATCATTAATTGAAGATTGTGAACATTGTGCTATGGTTAGTATAAGACGATCATAACAGCATTCCTCACCCTTTTTCCTTGATGCCGGAGGTTGAATTCTTGGAGAGGCCCACACAATAAGTCTGGCATTTTTCTTGAAGGTGCTTGGCCAGATGATGTAAGATTACGATGCCGAGCCCACAGAAAGTATGTGACTTGTCGAGGCATAGGCCACTACCATGACTCTTTCTATGTGGTGGTGTAATTCCTTTGTGCCTCATTCAACGTTTTTCTTTCATAGTAGACCACATAATGTTTTCCTTCTTCTCTCTACTCGAGAATTGCTCCAATGGCGAGGTTGCTTGCATCACACATAACCTCGAAAAGTAACTGGTGGGGGCTCTCCTTGTGGTGCGATGGTTAAGTGGGCAGCCAGGCTCCTCAGCTGTTGACAGTAATCTTATTCAAACGAATTTGGCATTTTCTCGGTGTAACATAGAAGACGACAGTTTTTGAAAATCCTTGATGAACCTGCCTCACGTAAAGCACACATACCTAAGAATTGCCCCTCGCAGTCTTCACATTAGGTATGGAGCGATTTGGAAATCGAGTTTAATTTTGCCTTGTCAACCTCAATTCCTTTGTTGAAATAGTATGTCAACCTGATTCCATTGTTGACAACAAAATATCATGTTTTTTCCAAATTTATTTTCAAGTTCTTTATATTACATCTATGGGACTTTTCCAAGTTGATCAACCTTCTTGGCTCCCCTATAATGTAATATCCTTTCCTTAGACTTCTCAATGCGCTTAACAAATCTTGAATCTTTGAGCATGCATCATTGAGTCTGCGAGGGCATTATGGCAAAGGGTATCCTCTGTGGGCTGTATTACCCAAATGGTAGTGAAGGTGGTCTTCTCACGGTCTTCTCTAACAATCTCATCTGGAAGTAACTGAATAGCCATCCGAGCGATGAAGTTGGCGAAAAATTTTTAAGAAGGCATTGGTCCATGAAGGTGGGGGAAGTGATCCTTTCTTGTCACCTCATTTAACCTTCTAATCAATACCTTACCCTCCAGCTTTGTGGTAAGGAGATTGGGCATTCCTCTCCCTTCTCATTATACCACAGTGGATTACCCCTGATTTCTTGACTGTAACAGGGTTGGACTCACCAATCTTATCGAATATGGGGTAAGCGTGCGGCTTGTAACAATTTAGGACTTATGCACGTACCACCTCCTGTGAGATTCAATCTCCTCTAATTTGCCCTTCTTGATTTTGCTTCCTCCTCCAAATAGATATGATGTGCATGGCTAGCTGGGCTAATTCCCTTAGTCGATAATTTTCCTGATAACAGCATTCACGAGGATGTTAAATTAATTTGTTTTCTGTAAGTCTTTGGCTTGAGAGGATAAACAAGTGGGCACTCTCATGTTCTTCGAATGCTGCATATTTTTTAGTTCTGAGTGAGGCTTGAATCCCAGCTTTGAGGCTCATTATTCTTCCCGGTCGATAAGTATAATTTCTTCCTTTTTCTCTCCATGGCCCATCTGATTGCATAGGTCTTAGGTTCCTGCGGCTCTTGAAACGATCCCGAATGACTCTCATAGCATCTGCATTGTTGTGATAAACTTGTCCCTCGAATAGTATGAATATCTGAGCTTCCTTTGAGCCTCTTCCTGGATTTATGTCTTTTACACCAGTGGAAGGTGTTGAGTTAGTCTGTCCCCAAATGTGGTTATAACTCCATTGTGATTGAAATATGTTGTATTAAAGTGGCCAGAATGGTCCTTCAGGGATGATGAAGCACATAATTAGTCCCAACTACAACCGATTACGTATCAAACACAACAAAGTCTGGAATGGTAAATTTGTCACTGTGATAAAAACATCCTCCACAATGCCCTTTGGTATTTTTGTGAATCTATCTGTGAGAACGATGTGATATAGTAGAGTTTAGTGCTCTTAAGTGCTTGTATCGAATAAAATAGTGAGTTGGCCCCAAGTCTAGCGGTGCCTTCTCTACTGGTACCTCAAATATTCACCAGAGATGGTAGGGTAACTCGGATCTTTGTACTTCTTTGGAGTCTTACTAGATTACTACTTGACTTGTTGATCGGGGAGGCCTTCTTGTCGACATTTGCTCCCTCTTTCTTGTGCCTGGGTCCTTAACGTTGGCATCATTTGGGACTTGTTTAATCATGTTAGCGAGGATGTTCGGCCAACTGCACACTTATAGCACCTCATGTTGACTGGTTGATGGCCTTTCTTGGCTTTAGTGCTTGCAGTGTGGGGTGTGCTCTTTTTCTTGCATTTCTTTGATAACCTCCTCCTCTAGTTCGACTTCTTTGCCTCCTGGCCTTCTGTTTAGTTTGAGGCGCTGTTTGTGCTCTATCTCAAAGTGATGGCACTTTAACTTCATCTATCTGGGTTTGGCTCCCACTGGAAAAACTTTATCATCGCCACAGGATTGGTGTAATGCAGAGAGAAATTTCCTTTTCACCTTTTTCTTGTTGGTTGGTTAACCTTGAAATTAGTCACTGTGGGTTGTCAAATTTTTAAGAAATTTAGTCTGAGTCTATCTTAACTGTTGGTCATCTTTCTAACATGTCTGTCCTGTACGTTGCTTTGACGTCTTATATACCATTCCCATAAAGTTTCCACACTTTGCTCAAGTTCTTGATAGCTTGCTCAGTGGGGATGAGGATGATTGGTGGTAGTAGTGGGATGAGATCATCTGCTGTTGTGTGTGGTGTATATGGTGGAGGGTTTGGCTTAGGAAATTTGAGATGGTTTCTCAGTTAGGATTGTATGTATTCTTTGTGTAGAGCGTAGTTTGGTGGCATGTATTGGCCCACTACATTGGCTTGTTCGACCATCATGTATCCCTTGCGGAGGAGCAGTTAAGGTGCCTCTCAGCAGTGTTGATTAATCTTGACATATGAAGCGAGGTTGGTTAGAGTGCGGGTGCCTCGACCAGTGCCCACTTTCTCATGTTGATTTACATTTCGGCTGCTTCCAGCCTCCTAACCAGGTGGATAACTTTGCCTTCATCTCCATGTCCTACGGTGGTACATGCCTCCCCTTTGATTAGGTATGGGCTCGCCTTCACTTCCTAGGGTTGGGTTCATCCCATGCCTTTTGATGTCCTCGACCATAATTCAAAGTCATTCCTCCCGAATGTTTGCTCATGATCCCCTCACACATAGTTTCAAAAGCGCTGTAGTAAGGGATATTCCATTGCCAGTGATTAACCGACATCCAAGTAGTAAAGCCATGGTGAGGACATGCATTGATGGTCTACAGTACCTTCGACCTTGGTGAATTTCTCATTTTCTTGAGTTTGCAAAGGTGTGAAATGCCTTTTCAAATTGATTTTATGGGTCTTTGAAGGTTTCTTCAAATTATTTGCATATCTCCCCAATTCCTAATAGTTCTCGACCTCGAAGTTGGGCGATTTTAGCCTTGTCCTTGAAGTTAGAGGAAGAACCGGTCTCAGTAGATCCGCGTGGAGATGTCCTCTTTGAAAGTATTGCATACTTCTCAATTCCCGGATGTGTGGTATGGATTTCACTCTCCATTCCATGAAAGTAGGAGCTTGGGGGCACAATGTAGGGCTTGATAATCATGTCCTATGGAGGAGGCACAATGCAAGAGGGTGCACTTACTCTCGAGGGTTGTATATGATCCCTCATAGTTCTGTATGCGTTGGGATTCCTTTGTACCCCCTGTTGGCTCTGCTGTTCCTCAAGTGGAAGCTCCATCTGATCACTGTTCAAGCTCACTTCACAACTTTGTTCTTGTAGACCTTACTCCTTTCAATCTTATGGCGTGAACCTATCCCAGTGGTGCATAAATAATAACAAACTGAAAACACCAGCCAAGAAAAAAAACAAACAAGGCTGCCAAAGGTTAATGTTGTAAAAAATAAATTGAAATTATATATTATTACTAAAAATTGAATCAACCTGGCGATTGTTGCTAAGGGACCTGTGATAAATAAAAGGTTGAAAATTCACCCGACACTTGTAATGGACCTGAGTTCAACAATTCGTCATATGACTGTCCACATGGCCATTTAATTTGAGCACGGTGGGGTTTGCAGAGTCCAACAGGTATAACCTTTTTCCTCTGTTGGCCATTAGCATAGCTATTACAGTATAGGGGCTCTAGGGTCGAACACAGAGGTGAGTTTTCTTCGTGTAAATGATTTGCGATTGGCTTTCAGATAGATTTCAATTGGATTGAGGTTTTGTAAACGATGAGGTTGAGTGATTTACAGGTGAAAATAAACTAAAGTAAAATATGAAAGAACTCCTTGAAGCATCCAGACTCTGATTTGAGGTCTGAGTAAATGGAGGTTCTCGAGTCCTTTTCCTATTTTTATTAGGAGATGACCTATAGTCATTTCCCTAGAATGGATCTGTTGGCTGCAAGCGTTCTATCAGTGTACTTTTGAAATATAGTGTTTATTGAGCATGTGCTCCGGAATGATAAAACACATCCCTAAATCTACTATCTGAGTAACTAATAAAGCGACTAATGAATCTCAATGGATCTAGCAATAGCATTCATGAACCTAAAGCTTACCCAATCTGAGGTTCATCAGTCTTTAAATTTAAACCTAGGTGAGAGATGGAAACATAAGCATGACAATAAGTAGCATTAAAAAAGAACCAACATTTTACCTCAAATCCCAACCGATGGCCCTCCTCTTGGGATGGAGGGGTTTAACAACCATCCCTTGAGTTGTCATCCTCGGGGTGTTTGTATGAGAAAATGAAGAAAAGCAAAGAAAATGAAGGAAAAGAAAACAATGGAAAACTCTGTAGAGTCTCTGTATCTCAGCAAAATAAAAAAATCATAATGAATAAAGATTTGGTTTGAGCTTATATAAGCGCTCAAATAAGCAAAAATACAAAATACCCTCAATACCCATAATACATGAAGGGTAAAAATACAAAAATTAGGTCAATGGAAGTAAAGGCAAATCACAAATGCAAGCAAATTTTAAATGGGGTCAAAAATTCGCGAACTAAAGTCGCGAGGCTTCATTTTCTTGCCTCTTTTGCTCTTCTTTCCTTCGATTTTGATACGCAATACTAAAGTTGCTTCAAATTCTTAGTGCTTGGATCGACTCAAAAATTGGCATAAATAACACCAAGCTTCACAAAAATAGCCATAATCACGTCAGTGAGAATAGTTGGGACTTGCGTGCAAATGGGTTAGTCCGGTTGATTAGTACACACAAAATGCTCAAGTATTATAATAAATAGGGCTGTATAGCATTTTTGTTTAATCAATGAATCATTACAAGGCATGGAAGGAAAGGAGTTTACTTTCAGAGCTGGACCCACACACTACTCATTGCGCATGACGCATCGGCGCCATCAGGCTAAACAAAAGTAGCTACTTTCACAGTTCAAAGTGTTCGACATGGCTAATGTGACCCGGCGAATAAAGTGGGCGCGCTATGAAGCTCGACGCGATGATGCCAATCCGGCTCGGACTAATGTCCAAGTAAGAAAGGTGCCCTACCAGGACCAATTTTGTGACGCCCCGATCCCGGGGGTCCCGTTGACCACCGTTAACCTACGGAAAACCTGTGTGTCTCATATCATGAGACCCATACATGAGTAAAATGGCCACGTCGCGCCCATACATTCATACTCACCAAAAGATAATCAACTATATTATAATAGTTTTTAGAGTTGTTACATCACTCTTAATCAAAACATATATCAAAATTAAGAATTCTAATACATGTTTTTCAAAATATATATCAAAGTCACATGTCGGCTTTCTTCTGACGGCCTCTAGTGGCTTGCGTCTCCTGAAACATTTCAACATCGCGAAATAATTTTCGCCGGCGGGGTGAAGCGATGCCGTGGTGGTAACCTCACCATGGGTTACTGTAAAGCGTAAGTCTTTAGAATGGAAAAACACACACATTTAAGTAGATTCATGATTTACTTTCAGATATGCACGTACCCCGATCAAGTATATGAGTTACCACTTTGAGCTCCCTCACCGTGCTTATACGTGAAAATGGAATCTTCAAACAAAAATATTTGTTTTAATTGTGAAGCGACCCTCCGATATAAATAAATTGGACAATCCTCTAGTGAATTTGTTGGAGTAACTCTGAGGAGCAATTTCTTGGGCCTCTCCGTGTGGTGTTGGACGATTTCCCAACGATTCTTACGGACAACTTCGACAAAATTATATTTAATAATTTTACAAAGAATTCATTGTTTGGACAACCCTCAGATTTTATTTGTCATGCACTCACTACTTATTCTAGGGTGCCCGGTGCATATGAAATGCATTATGCCATTTTCATACAACATATGTTAATATATCAAACATGCATATATTAACAAAAATTAACACACAACAACATGTTATACATCGTAAGTAATAACACAAAATCGGCTCGCATAGGCCAATAAAAATTCGATAGTTCATTGAGTAACACATCAGCTTGTCTAACAAACAAATAAGACCGCAAGCGATCAATGGCCGTGGGTTTCTTTGGCACCAAATTCCATCCTTGATCCTCCGGGAGGTAAAACTCCGATCCTTCTAGGCCCCCGAACACTCGACCATTGGGTTCTTAATGGGATTAAATCAAGTATGGCCTTACCTCTGGAGGTTGTCGAAACTCCTGGCAGGTACCACGCGTAAGCTCTTGCAATAGAGCAACTTTGCCTTTTGACTCTCACGGGATTCGACGGTCAGGTCATAGGGAATTTAGAGAAGTTAGGCGCCTTCTGCAAAACTGCTCTCTTCCTTCTTCTCTTTCTTTTTCCCTCCCTCTTTTCTCCTCCTTTAGCTGGATCTTTAGGCGGAGAAGATACTTTCTTTTCATTTTATTCTGTTTTGTCCTCTTGGTTTATTTAAGGGCCACTGCATATGGCTTAATATAAGCCGTTTATGCCTCCTCACCATTTATTCATGTGACGTAACCATGGATCATCTCGTGATGGCCTTAATCGCATCAGCGTATCTCTTTCATGTCATTGTGTCGCCTCTGGTGTCATAAGGCAGCCTTTTTGGTCGCCGAAGGCGTGAGTGCGTTGTCTCGAATTCGTGAAGTCGACGTGGTAGGCTAGATTTCGCGGGAATGATTCCATCGGTGAAGTCGTTTTGTCATCAGAGATCTAGAAAAATTCCGGTTTGACCCCGAAATTTCTATTTTTACCATTTTTCGAGAAAATTAAATTTCTCAGGTCTTCTGAAATTTATTTGATGGATCCATGGTATCTTTTAAGGCACGGAAGGAAGCAATTGCTCAAACTTAGTTCTACCGCTACTCATTACGCATCAGCATCATCAGTACAAACAAAGTAGACTGCTCGGTTCAAGGGAGTGTTCTGGCATAGCTAATGCCCAGCCCGCTAGAATAAAGTAAATTGCGTACTCCGAAACTCATTTATAGATGATGCCAATCTGGCTCGAATTAATGTCCGAGTAAGAAAGGTGCCCTACCAGGACCAATTTATTTGATGCCCGGATGGTACTGCTGAGACGAAGCGATTGCTCAGGCTGGACTACACACTACTCATTACGCATGTATGCATCGGCTTCTAAAAAAAGTAAGCTACTCGGTTGAAAGGTACCCCAGAGCATGGCTACAATGCCCAGCGGCTAAATTAAAGTGCGGGTGGCGCTATCGTTCGGCATAGATGATGCAATCGCTCGAATTAATGTCAGGAGTAAGAAAGGTGCCTACCCGGGACGATTTATTTGATGCCCCGGATGGTAACAAAAACCTGGAAGGAAACAGATTTAACCGAACTGGGCTACACACTACCCATTACGCATAGGGCCATTCGACTAAACAAAAGTAAGCTACTCGGTTCAAAGGTGTTCAGCAAAATGCAAAGTGAACAGAATCAGATTACTATATAAAAATGTTAGGATCTATGAAAATGGAAGCGAAACCACATAATACCTTCTCACAACTCGCCCGGATGCACATGGATCCTCCCTCTCGGCGCTACAGGCCCGGAGGAATGATTATCACCTCACTTTAGCCTCGCCCGGTTGGAAGTGCTCGACCCCTCCTTGACACCCTCGCCCAGGAGCAAGCAGCTAACCCCCAGCGGGAGCAAACGGCCGGGGCATCGGGGTTAGCAAAAACTGCAGGTGAATTGCTCCTACTTGAGCCGGCATCCCGTTTGAATATTGGAAACTGCTTCCATAAATATTATCAAGGCGTAGCAGCTGTATCCGTAATTAAAGATGGCTTCAAAGCCAGCATCATATTCCGCCTCTAAGGCCTTCTTCTCTTTAGCGACCTCTACGCGGAAAGCAGATAACTTATCTTTGCTGGCCTGAAACTACACGAAATGCGAAACCCGTTCGCTCTGTCAAGCGGCTGGCTTCCTCCTCCGCCCGTCCGATAAGCCTCTCGAGGAAATGACCAAAGCCTTTTTGAGCCACATCCTGCTTTCCCGGACTCCATCTTAAAGTCGGGTCTACGACGGTAAAGGCCTGTGTGGACTTGGTAGATTGATTCCATACGTGCCGGGTGCGCGCGGCCTTCGATCTCTAGTCGAGACGCCGGCCACTTCATAGCGAGTGGCATCTTTTTCCTTCGGCCACGAGTTGCCCTCTTGTGAATCTCTAACTTCCAACTCCGGCCGCCTCGATTTATTCGTACTCAATTAGCGAAGCCTCGGGGCCTTTTATCGAAAATGCGGTGGGCATAGGCGTAGCCTTTACACACCCTTAAGCGAGTCAGAAATTCTCGATCTTCGGAAGGCCATGTTTCCGGATAATCATGCGAAAAACATATGTAGTATGACAATGATTAGGAAATATCTTAGAATGAGAAAAAAGTGCTTCCTAAGCTTCTGGGATTCAGTCGATTGATCAAAATTACGATTGCAAGCTTTGCATTCAATTTTTCGATCATTTGTTGAAAGATCTTCTTTATGCTAGCGAGGCATCAGTACCCATGCCTTCTTACGCCCTGCCCCGGCCCGAAACGATTCACGGGCATCCAGCGGCGCTCGTCGGGTCTGAGATCATGCAAATGGTCGGCGAAGATTCGCCGATTGAAGGGCCTTCACGGTCAGCCGATCTCACGGTACCCTGGCGGGGCTACCTTCTCCATGGGTGAGCCGGGCGGCGTGGAAGAGATGCGAATATACCAACATCACGATCGAGGCGGTGACACCTGCGACCCGATACGAGTGTATAGCCTTATCTAACTAACCAGTGGCCTGCTCGAGAGGATGGATCACTTGGAGGGCAGCAGAAACCGAAGATGCCTCTCTGGACTCAGCCAAGGTAACCTTTCCCATGGTTGGTCATTCAAACTCATCTCAGGTGAGCCCGAGATGACAATGGCTTGCACCTTTGAACCCCCATCCGGACAAGGCTGGCTCGATCCTCCGGCCAATTCGGGGACGACATCAGCCGCTTGCTCAAGGATAGCATCTCTTAAAACGAAGCGGCGAATTATGAACAATGGACTTGCATATCGTCTCTTCCTCCTTAATGATACTATAAGAGTCACAGATTGACAACGAATCAGCTTTGCGAAACCTATAAATATTAGGTGTCCCGATATCACACTCATTGTCTCATATATTGGGAGCTCATTCCTGCATATTTAATTCTACAAATATACAAAAATATTATATGATAGACTATTTAACCCGACACTCCGTTGCCGATCCTTTTTGCTCGACAAAAAGGTATACATGTTTTAGTTCCTAATTGAATATGTCTGAGCCAAAGCAATAACGTAACAAAGCGCATCGGCTCCTCAAATCCCTCATCTGATCCCATATACGGGTGAGGCACAGCTTGCCGGACTGCCTGAAGGGGGTCCCGTCTGGGGTGGTGATCTTACGATAGAAAAATATTCTGAGTTCTTGCCTAAGTCTTGGCGTACAATGCATAAACACACACATTCAGGTGAATTCATGATTCATACTTGAATGTCTACATGCCCAATCCCATGTCTCGAGTCCTCACCGACTCCTTCACACATGCTTATGCCATGAATGAAAATCGTTTCCAAACAAAAATATTTGTTTTATTTGTGGGGCAACCTCGGAATATAAATCGTTGGACAATCTCGAGGTGGGTGTTTGGATAACTCTTGAGAACAATTCATGGGTCTCTCCGATGTAATTTGTTAGACGATTTCCCGACAAATTCTTGAGACGATTTTCGATAAAATTTTCTTTTGACAACCCTCCAGTTTTCATTCGTTTGTGGACATACTACGATGATAATCAATTATGGTAGCCCTCGAAAACATGTCATGCACTCACATCTACGGTTCTAGGGTGCCCCAGTGCATATGAAATGCAATATGCAATTTCAGAACAATTCATGTTAATATATTTAAGCAAGCATATATTAACAAAATTCACACACAAACAACATGTTATTCATTTTTCTAACAATAACACACAAAATGGCCAAAATCTCGGACCCATAGAAAACAAGGCACCTCTTGGTCCTTTCACGGTTCATCACCGAATTATTGGGATACCAAAACACACCATAAAACCCAAAGACATCAGTCTTGGGATCAAAACCAAACCTCAATACGGTTCAGGACTGCCCGAAAATAGTCCCAAAAATCCTGTTCAGACTATCCACAACAATCCATTTAGCACGAGCGATGCGGCGCGATCCCGGAAATTTAACACGGGTATGCAGCTTGATCCGAATTGCAAAAACACACTCGATAAGGCACAGGTGAAATTTGACATCTCTCGACCTCTAAGAACACTCGAGCCATTAAATGACCTTTGGAGTTAGAAATAATACAAATGGGAAATTTCCCTACCTCGTGAGTTCAGCGAAACTCGAGATTTTGGCAAGGTGTCCACAGTGTGCTCTCTCAGTAGATCAACTTTGCCTTCTCGGAACCAAAACCTGTTATTTGATTTAGTAAATCTGAAAAATAGCGAAGAGAATAAATAAAATATCTCTCTCTCTTATAAAACCTCTCCCTCTCACCGTTTTTACTTTTTTTTTTTTTTTTTCGTTTTTATCTTTTTTATTTTTTATTTATTTTTATTTTTTATTCTTATTATTATTTTATTTTTCTTTTTGCAATTCATTTTATCACCTTTTATTACACCATCAATCAATACATTCTTGCATTCAAATTCTCTCATGGCTCTTGCCATGTCACTCTCTTGGGGTGCCATGTGGCATCAGATACCATATGTCTCGAGAAAAGCGTGCAATTCAGGTTGTCTCGGGGTCGGCAGTGGTAACTAGATTTCGTGAAAGACCGATTCCCAGCAAATTGAAGTCGGATTTATTAAATGCAAGGATCTAGAAAATTTAGGTTTCAATATTGAATTCTGAGGGTTCACACTCTTCCCCCCTTAAAAGAATTTCGTCCCGAAATTCCACACACATACACATCACTCACACGCATATGCAACCTTACACAACTTCAAGATCGTGTCGAGTATGATAACCCGCCTAAGGTCACAATCATTGACAACCCGAGGGCTGTCAACTCATCCATGTCAAGAATGACATCAAAACTCGATATGTCTACCACCCGAAGGTCCACCATGAGCAGAATTCCTGAGATCTCAGTCTAACTAGTAATTCACATGTCAATTACTAATAGACTTAACAACCATGAACTGACCCGTTCATCACCTTTTTTCCTTAGTGATGCTAATTGCCAACTACTCATTTTATTTATTTCAATAAAATTCAAAACATTCATGTTTATTTCATTTTCCGACCCCTAAGGTTATGGTTCCTAACCTTAGCCTGCGTAATAACCACGCAATCACCTTTCCCATATACATCATACCGTGTATATGTTTTCCACGCAATGTGTAACACACAAGCACTCAATCACAACCATGGAACACATATCCGGACACAACATGAAACTCATCATGCATGTAGTGGTCTAAACCCCATGCCCATCTAGTCCTAGACTCCTAGGTAATCACATACCTATACCTTGATACTACGTTGTGACGTCGGCATCAAATACACCAAGCACTAGGTAATCATGAACCTAAGCTCTAACACTAAGCTATGACGCTGGTATCAATATCACCACAATAGCCATGGCCTAAGCCCATGTCCCCGCCCCCAGTACTCAGACCTACGCCGATACCACGTCGTTCTGCATCTACACTCAAGCCGCCAGTAATCATAACCAGCACCAGACCGCAACCCATATCCCAAAGCTCATGCCCAACACGCCTACGCGCGCAATCATACACCTTGGGCCGATACCCATAAGCTAGAATCTCAGACGTACATCATATTCCACACCCGAGCTCCCTAGGTAATCGTTTACCTAAGCTCTGATACCATGCTGTAACACCCCTATCCCGAGGGTCCCGTTGACAGAACCCACAACTGGTAACCTATAAATACTCCGTGTCCCGATATCACACTCTCATTTGTCTCATATATATCGAGACTCATTTCTCGCATATTTAATTCAAATATACAAAAATATATGATAGACTATTTAACCACAAATTTTATACTGTATGTGGTATACATGTTTCTGGGTTCCCGCTCGAATATAATACAAGACAAACAAAACATAACAAAGCCGCATCCGGGCTCATCCCCATGCATCCCATGCCTAAGTAAACCGCCGCACCACCAGATCCCAGTGCTGGGTCCCACGACTGGCGAAAGCAATGCCCAAGAGAAAAATATCTCTACGCAAGCATTCCCCACCTAAGTGCACATGCAATGACAAACACACACATTCAAGTGAATTCATGATTCCTACTCGAATGTCTACATGCCCAATCCCATGTCTCGAGTTCTCACCGACTCCTTCACACATGCTTATGCTATGTATGAAAATCGTTTCCAAACAAAAATATTTGTTTTATTTGTGAGCAACCCTCCGATATTAATACGTTAGACAATCCTCCGAGATGAATTTGTTGGATAACTCTCCGAATAAATTCATGGGCCTCTCCGACGTGAATTGCTGGACGATTTCCCAATACAATTATTCGGACAATTTTCCAATAAAATTTTCTTTTGACAACCCTCAGATTTTCATTCGTTTGTGGACATACTCCGGTAATCAATTATGAGTCAACCCTCTGAAAACATGTCATGCACTCACACCTACGGTTCTAGGGTGTCCCAGTGCTTATGAAATGCAATATGCCATTTCACAACAATTCATGTTAATATATTTAAGCATGCATATATTAACAAAATTCACACATAAACAACAACACAAGTTATTCATTTTCCAACAATAACACACAAAATGGCCCAAATCTCTGACCCATAAAATAGCATGACCTCAGCCTCTCACTCTGCTCATCACCGAACTATCGATACCAAAACACACCACAAGACTCCAAAGACATCAGTCTCTGGATCAAACCAAACCTTAATACTACCCTGTGACTTCACCCGAAAATAGTCCCAAAATCACGTCCGGACCGGGTCCGCAAACAATCCCGAAATTTAAGACTTAATCGTGCGAAAACAAATTCAAATTCAACCCGAACTGTCTAAAAACAATCCCGAAAATTCCTAAAAAAACCTACACTCAGTCCAAAAATTTTGGGACTGAAATTTACGACATCTCTCGGCCTCTAAGAACACCTCAAGCCATTAAATAACTTTTAGGTTAGAAATAACACAAGTAGAAAAATTTCCTATCTCGTGGAGTTTGACGAAACTCCAAGATTTTGGTGTCCACGCGTAGCTCTCGTCGCATAGATCAACTTTGCCTTTTGTTCCGACAAAAACCTACTGTCCGATTTCCGTAAATCTGAAAAAAAAACAAAAAAATAAAAAATAAAAATATATATCCCTCTCTTATACGCTCTCTCCCTCTCACCGTTTTTTTACTTTACTTTTTTTTTTTTTCGTTTTTATCTCTTTTTATTTTTATTTTTTTATTATTTATTATTATTCTTATTATTATATTTTTTTTCTTTTTCTTAATTCCTTTATTGCCTTTTATTACATCATCAATCATATAACTAATTGTGAGCCACACATTCAAGTGCATCACATGGCTCTTGCTATGTGTCACTCTCTTGGGGTGCCATATGGCATCCCACACCATATGCCTCGAAAAACGTGCAACTTCGACTGTCTCTGAATTAGACGAAATTCGACGTGGTAACTAGATTTCGTGAGACGATTCCAACGGTGAAGTCCGTTTTGTCATCCAAGATCTAGAAAAAATCCAATTTTTTGACCGAAATCAGATTTTCTAGGGTTTCACACTCCTTTTCTTATTCCCTATCCGAGGAACGGCGGGATATTGAAGGGATCCACTGAATGAAATCTCTCCGCCCCGCCCAAGAGTCGGGCGCCCTTCTTTCTTCACGGGGCAAGACGGATCTTTATTGCCAATGGTGGACGCTCCGAACGGCCACTCCCTTCAACCTGCTTGGGCGCATGGGGGCCAGGACCGGAATCCTTGCTAGTAGATGAAGGTTGCACGGATTGAGTGTTGATCACCAATTCCCTACCCGGCGCGTCACTATCCGCCTCCCTGGCTCGGGAAGAACCACTCGGGATTAAGCTCAGAAGGTTCGCAACCACAAAGGGCTCACCTTCCATAACCTCTGAGGGTAGAGGACGTGGGATGATTGGGATTCTGTAAGGAGATGGGTGGCGGCTTAAATCATGCAAATTCTTCACAAGCAGGAGGATTCTCATGACGCCGCTCCTCGTCGAAAAACGTAACGCCCGCCCCGAGAGCCGCATGTGATATGTAACCGCAGGCGATAAGAGCACTCGCTAAGTGTCACATTGAAATATTTTTGAGATGAAAAATATGAAATGATAAAAATTATGGAAACCAGATTTGTGTATGAGAATAAGGGTACAATTGTCATTAAGCAAATGGGATATAAAATCATTAAATGAGTAGAGATGTGCCATAATAGAAATTTCAAAAGTTGAATTGCAATATTAAAGAGATGAGGACTTAGTTGCAATTAAGGTAAGTATGGGACTATAAATAGGCCATGAGACAAACATTTTATTTTGGTCTCATTATTTTGCTAGGGCTTCACGGTTCTAAGAAGAAGAAGAGCAAGGAAGAGGGAAGAGAAGGAAGCAAAGCAAAGGAGGGAGGAGTACAAAGGAGGATCAAGGTATGTCTTGTCTTTAGAATCAAGTGTATTTGATTCCTGTATTGCATGGAGATTAGTTGCTCATTTGTCTAGGGTTTTGGAAGAGATCACCCAAACCCTAGATTTTTGGTTGAGGTTATGAGGGTAAAACCCCAATTGTAAAATAAACATGGAATCATCAAAGCATTTTTACTGTTTAGTGTAATCAGACCTTTCGGGTGAATTCATAGGATTTTTACCTAGGGTTTTGTGGTATGAGTTCCAAACCACCAATTCAAGTGTTGTGAAGTTGTTTTTAGATGATTTCCATGATGATCCTTGAGGTGTTATGGATTATAGAAGTTGTAGGAAGTTAATTGGTATCAAAAGTGGCAAAAATAACAAATCTAGGCAAAATTTCGGAGGGTGTACTCTAAGAGCATGCCACCAGAGGTTAACCTCGTACCGGCACAAGTCCAAGGTGTACTTACATGTGTGAGCCTAAAATGCCCAGAATGCTGTGTTTTTGTATAATTAAGCCCGAATTCGTACACCGATAGTTTAGGAACCTTACTATATGATTAAGAGATGTTCAAATAAGATTGGAACTCGATAAAAAACATAGCGTACCTCGCCGCCGAGGCGAAGCTTGAGTGTGAATAAGTGCTAGGAAGTACGTTAAGTTTATACGTTATGCGTAGGCGATTAATATGTCGTCGTATTCGTTTGAGTGTGTAGGCTACAAAGCAGCATAAAAAAGTCATTAATCGTGCTCTCAAGTTTAGCAAGCAAAAGTGAGTGTTCTAAACTCATTTTCCAAATACTAGTGTATTATTATTATAAACTGTTTTACACTGGTATTTACTGGTTTTGGATTGCAAACCATTTCCAAGAAGCAAACAATGAATTTAGCAAGCAAATGGTTTTGATTTAAACCATGATGGAAATGAAAGTAAATGGTTTTGAATTATTAAACCATTTTTCAAGCAAGCAAGTAAGCAAATGGTTTTGAATAATTAAACCATTTTTCAAGCAAACAAGCAATGGTTTTAAATTGTAAAACCATTTTTCAAAGAGCAAGCAAGCAAGAAAGCAAGCTAAGAAAAATATCATGGAAAAATGCACCTAACTAAAAATCTCTAGTTCTGGGCAAGCAAACCGGGTCGTAGGTATTCCTGTGACGAAAGCACTGGGTGTTAGGTTCTCATACATGTATCAGCTTACTGGCTCAGAAACTTAGGTCATACATCATGCATTTAAAGGAGACCTGACACACAGGAGTATATATATGTTACGAGCTCTAACTAAATTATGGTGATGGCGACTCCAGTCAATCCCACCATATTTAACGTAAAGGCCGACGCGACACGCGCCCTTCTCCATTGCGCATCTAGCCGACGCACGTGCCCCGCTCACTAGTGGTACAACAAGGCATAGGGCCTCCAAATGGTTGATGTTTTATGCTACGATATACGCTTTTGAAAATCAACCATTGGGTGCACCTGGCCGCCTGTGCTTCCGTAGTTTTAAAGCAAATACAGTTCTGCCTCCCGCTTAGATTTCAAAACGCATCACCGAGTTCGTGCTCGACAAAGAAACTGGCCGTTCCTGCACTCGCTTTATTTTCAAAGCATGCTACGAGCCTGTGCTCGGCGGTTTATAAAAAGTTTTGAGAAACTTTTTAAAGCAAAAGATTTGCGAAATGTTTTATACATTTTTGAAGCAAGAAGTTTATAAAAAGTTTTATAAACTCTTAAAGCAAGCAAGGTAAAACAAACATGCAAAAGAATAGAGAAAGTTTTATAAACTTTTAAAGAAAAGCAAAGCAAATCAAGCAAGTATTAAAAGTTTTATAAACTTTTAAAAGCAAGCAAGTACAGAAAGTTTTAGAAACAAGCAAGCAAGGCTTCTGGAAAATAATTGTAAAAGAAAGTTTTACAGTTTTTGAGATGTTTTCCTGAAAAGCAAAACGTTTATAAAAGATACACTCATCACCGAGCTCGCTTAGCTCATTATTTTCTATTTTAAAAACTATTTTCCAGGTACATGTACGCAAGACGCTGGAGCACAATAGGGTTTGTCCTGACATCAGTATAAGTGCAGTGTATTATTAATATTTTGTAAGAACATACTTGAATTTGTATAATGGAACATATGTATGTACATAGTGTAGTCTTCAGGAGAATGTGTGTTGGTACAGTCGTTACCATATTCGATAAAGTGTAAGTTGTGTATACAGGATTCGAATTGTCCTATGTGCTAGCCATGTCGCTAAGGTTTTTCTCACGCTAAGATTTTGCCGAATCCTAAGTTGGAAAAAGAAAGAAAAATTTTTATACGAGGTTTAAGCAAGCAATGCAGCTTCGCTTCACAAGAATTTCTAGTCGTTAGAGGTAACTACTGAGGATTTCTCAGGACCGGCCACACCCGCCGGTAGGCGGTGTGTCAGAAAATCTCCAATAGCCTACAAATTTTCGCAAAACTGGCCCTTTCCACCCAATTGATTAGTGCCCAAAAAGTACTATTTTGAGCCCTATTTATTGTAGGTTTTGAGCACTTTTTGTGTACTGATTAACCGAATTAACCCGATTTGTACATTAAGGTCCCGGCTATTCTACTGATCGCATTTTATGGTTAATTTTGTAGTTTTTGCAAGCTAATTATGCCAAGATTGTCGAGTTGATCCAAGCACGTAGAATTCGAGTCAAACTCAGCATTGTAGATCAGAAACTAGAAGGAAAGAAGAGCATAAAAAGCTAGAAAATCGAGCAGCTTCACAGAAGGGTGCCAAATTTTCGCATTATGCGAAATTTTCGTACTGTGCAAAAATGCTTATGCATTTTCTTGTTATTTTTTGCTCCGTTGACCTCCCATTTGACTTCTTTTTTGTGATTTTTCCCATTTTTCCCTTCATGTATTATGGGTATTGAGGGTATTTTTGTATTTTTGCTTATTTGGGCACTATAGCAGCTCAAATGAAATCTTGTAGAGCATCTTGATTTTTTTTCCTGCATTTGATATACAGAGCACTAGGCGGGAGTTTTCCCACTCATTTTCCTTTCTCTCATTTTCTCTCATTTTCTTCCACTTTCTTGGCTGCCAAACACCCTTTGAGGACGACAACTCAAGGGATGGTTGGCTAAACTCCCTCCATCCTTGAAGAGGAGGGCTACGGGGCTACAGTTTTTGAGGTAAAATGATGGTTCTCTGTTTTTAACGCAAGCATTTATTTCCATGAATGTTTCTATCTCTCATTATAGGGTTAAATCCCTTGGATCTACCTTGATTGACTAGTATTTGGTAAAATTTTAGGGTTCAGTGGATGATTATTGCTAGATCCACTAGATTCAGTTAGTTGCCATCTATTTGTCACTGTAGGGTAGATCAAAGAAAAATGTTTTCACTGTCGGGGAGCATTAATGTCCAAGAATGTCAGATTTCAAAAGGAAAATCATTAGTGGTCTGGCCAAGAGAGCTAAATGGAAGGACCGTTCAGAATGACTACAGGTCATCCTCCCCAACGCGAGGAAAAGGACCCGAGAACCTCTCATTTACCTTAGGACCTCAGCCCCAATAGCCCAATGCTTCAAGGATTTCTTTTTCATATTTTTAGTTCAATTTATTTTCAGCCTGCAAACCATTCACCTCCACTGTTTTTACAACACCCCTAATCCAAAGTGAAATTCACCTTTTTGAACCAATTGAAAATCATTTACACGAAGAAAACCCATCCATGTGTTCGACCCTGCAGAGCCTAATTATATTGCAAGAGCTATGCTACGAATCGTAGTGAGAATTTCAGTTTATAACATTAAGTTGATTCGCACAACCTACCGCTATATTGAATCACCAATGCACCAGTTTGCCCTTTCGTCTTTCCCTGCGCAAATAACCCACTATAATGACACCCTTGTCCATGAATAGACATACGAAATATGAATTGACAGGCAGGCCCTGCTACTTATACACACCTAGAAAAGACATCGCATGGTTAACATCAAACGGAAGGTTGGGGGAGCCCGGGGTCTTATCCTAAGGTCCCCTTACTAGGATCACCCCCTTTGCCTCACTCTTGGGCAAGTCAGGAAGTCTTGTAATGAATTGCAACCAGGGGCTCTAGGCCGACATAGACATTCGACCACCTTGCGCCACCTTTAAGGTATAAGCAAAACAAACTTCTACCTAAGAAAGATCAAGTTCGTAAAGAAGGTTCAGTATACAACATCCAATCAAGATCCGAATGATCGCTGGGTGAACAAGAGTCTGGTGGCGCCCGTAAAGGAAGAATCGCTTACCGCAGTCATGCGGAAGCTGGTGGCCTAGCCGCCAATTGCTCCTGGTGAAAAGACTCATGATTGTCATCTCCGCCTACATTCAGTCGGGCCATCCGATAGCATGACGTCAATGTCATCGGGAATTTCATAGTAGGCCCTCAACTCCTCCATAGATAAGGAAGAGATGATACCATTCAGAGAAGGCGT
Organism: Tetrastigma voinierianum; assembly: GCA_016808115.1. Taxonomy (NCBI): domain Eukaryota; kingdom Viridiplantae; phylum Streptophyta; class Magnoliopsida; order Vitales; family Vitaceae; genus Tetrastigma; species Tetrastigma voinierianum. The sequence continues at coordinate 529,376 of JAEQBH010002502.1, forward strand.
CCCGGTAGTTCTCTCTGCTAGCCGCCCGGGCCGGTGGAAGTCTTTTCCTGACCTCTCGCCATTCTACAAGCAGAAAAAAAAAAAAAAAAAAAAGGGAGACAACAATTAGCTCGAAGCCATGATACCACACTGGTAAAAGGCAAAACCATTTGCAAACCCACTATGCCTAGGTGGAAGTCGCCCAGCCTTAGCAAACTCTAAAGAATAACCTTGCTTTCACCGATTTCCGGGCGCGAAACGTGCCGATAATCGAAAATCAACACCCGTAGTCGGCCATTGGTTTACCAGAAAATATAAGCTAAGCAAGAGCTTGGAGGAACGGTTCACAACAACGCGCAATGATACACCAGAGTGTTTGAAGAAAAACTCAAGCAAGAGGAAGACAGGATAAACAAGAAAAAGCAAGTACATAAACAGGTAACATCAAATGATGGCTCCCTAGATATCAAGCGTCTAGGGCCTGTAGATGCATTAAATGTGTCGCTGACTCATTACCTCCGCAACCAATTTGAATCCTGGCGATGCTTTGTCTATTAGGGCACAACGAACGAACGTGGGCCGGCCTGCACCTGGGGACACCCTAACACCGGCTGCTCTCGTGACCGGGCGGTAACCGTGTCACTTCTAGATCGGGCCCGCTTCACCTTACATCAAATATTGTCATTAGTCAAGAATTGGGGAGCATGAGAACAATAAGAATAGGAACACAGGACATTTCATAAAGTGTAATTTCATTAAATACACCGAAAGGCGTTCATAGCTACATAGCAGCATCTACACAAAAGTGATTATAGTATCCGAAACAAATCCAGAGGCCAAAAAAAAAAAAAAAAAGAGCAAGGGGAAAGGAAGGTGGCAAGGAATAGAAAGATCCCCTGTCTATCCATAAGGTGGAAAGGAACATAAAAGAAAACCCATTGATTTGGGGAGGCGTTCTTGGTTGCAGATTCTATCTAAGTTGCGTTAAAGAATAAAGGTGCCACGTAACTCAGAATATCCCTCCTAACGCGAACATTTCCGACCCGCCCAAACCTTGCAAACTCCTGGCCCGTCCATGCTTCACGGGGCCATGATTGACCTCTTCGCCGCCTCGGGTCCATGCAAAGAGAGTTTGACTCCAGCAACGCCTCAATTAAACCATCCCAACAGAAACCAAAGACTATCCATCGCACAAAAGAGTTCCTCCTCCTGCAAACCTTTTATATAGAGATCTCTTCCAACCTCGAAGGATTCCCCAAACACCTGTATCAAATGCAACATAAAAAAACTAGCAAATTCCCCGGTAATGTACACATCGGAACACCCCTGCATTAACGCTTCACCAATCCCCACACCAAGCAAGTCCCAAATATTCTCTTTTCCCCGCCAATCCCCACATCAAACACGCCCCGTGTTCTCTTTCTGACCGGGAAAACGACTTCCCAAATGAGAAAAGGGGGCGCAGGGGTACTACGGGCTTCTGGGCCCGCATCTTCCATCCTATGTGTCAATGGTCTAACTCGCCTACTGTGCCCAAAACTAAAACCTATAAGGGCCTAATCTCCGGACCCAATCATCTTCATTTACAAGCTGGGCCTAAACATACTTCCTCAGCCGGGTGGGAGGCATAATGCCTCGAACGCTAATCCTTCGGGTCAAGTAACCATCTTTAAGAAGGCACTCTACCGACCTCCCTTTTTAAGTCAAATAACCATCCATGAAGCCACACACGAACCTTCCCGATTACGGTCAAAAAATGTAAGATAAGGGCGCTTTGGCTATATAAAGGAAGAACAAGTCATAACACGCAAACAAAGGCCCCATTTCCTTCCGCTGAAGGGAATCGCCTACTCCCACGTGAAATAACAACGACCCTCCTCCATAAAGAGAGAGGCGATTAATCAGGCGTAAGATACTTCGACTTAACACAGACGATTTCTCTCTCTAGATTTCAAGACCTGACTTTGGCATCGGAGAGGCGACGGGTGCATCACCACCGTTCTTTTGTTTATTTTGTAGCATACGCCGCTAATGACGCCTGACCATCCAACACTAAAAATCTGCGAGACCACAAACGTAGGACACAAGTGTTTAACTTATGTTTTGGAAAGATAATGAACATAACATGTGGTCCAACGGTTCAATACTTGCCAATTTAAGTGAGAGCAAAATGAATCACTTGAGTTTAAATTCATGTTTCCGCCCATGGGTATTGAGGTAAGGTTAAAATCAAACTTTTTCATTCTAATTACAGCAAGATTACACTTTACTACACTCTCTATTTTGATAAAATGAAATATAGTAAAATGGCTTTCCTAGACTTTAATTTCTAATTAGGTAATAAAAATTTGGTATTTGATTAAGCCTAATATCGAATCTAGTTGTTAAATTTGACTATTGATTGAATGGCTTGTAAATCCTTCATTCCTTTTATTAAGTACAATTATAAAAAAGTACAATTAATAAAGTTATTTTTGAAGTCAGGTTCAAACGGTAGGATGGTGAGAAAGATTTACCGAAGATCCGAGTTCGAATGAGTTCCAATATTAAGAACGAAGTACTATAAAGTAACATGAAAAATTAATAACAGTAAAAAAAAAATTATAAAGCTAATTAGAGCAACACCTTGTCTCCTGGATCTTAAACTCTACTTCTAAGTTTTGCTAATTTTTTGGAAAATAATTTTTATTTTTATTTCTTAATAATTGTGAGTGTAAGGTGGTGTTGGTTTTTTTTATTTAATGTTGAATATAACTTTTTTTGAGTTTAATGCTGAATAATACTTAAAAACATTAAGTATTACGTTATTTATTTTTTAACACTGAATAAGGAAAAGCGATGACACATGACTTGATTATTTCAAGCCATTCGCTCGCTTCGCTTTAATGAGACAAGTTTCCTGATGACCAGAATTTGTTTAGGGAGATTACATTCCCGTCCTTACTCTAATTATATTTTAAAAATAATTTTTATTATTTTATTTTATACTTTAATATAAATAATAATAATAATTAGAATGTTTTTTAATAACTAATTTATAAAAATTCATACTATTTTTATTTTTTATGAAATATATTAATTTTAATATAAGAAATGGAAAAAGCAAATATAAAAAATAAAACAAAATCTGCGAACGGACGGCTTCGAGAATTTTCATCCCCGTCTGTACCGCTTATTTTTTTTTAAATAAACAAGCTTCAAAATCGAGCAAATATAAACGATCGTGCGGACAGCCGTCTCCTGGTCCCAAACCTTTCATTATTATCCCTGCAGCTGCCAGATTGCTATCCATTTTCCTTGCTAGACAACGATGTAAATTTTCGTTTAAATAAAATGACTTTTCAATAAAAGTCAAATATTTTCATTTTTTTATTCAGTAATTTTTAAAAAATTCTTAAGAATAAGTCGTGGAAATTTTCAACAAACAACTTAACGTCAGAATTTTCTTAAAGTGATGCTCAAAAAACAAACATCACCTAAGTATATCCGAGTCTTAATTTAGGAAAAAAACACTTAAATTAGTATAATCTTCCAATGGTATAAAGAAGGGAGCAAACCAAGTCTGGACCAACTGAGTTATAAGAGTTTTAATTTAAGAAAAAAAATACTTAAATTAGTAAATCTTGTAAAAAAATAATATATTTTTAGAATTTTGTTTAAATAAAAGAGGTTAATAATGTTCAAAAGTATTTATTAGCAGAGAGAGACGAGCCATCAAATTTATTTTGGAAATTTATTAAAAAAATAAAGACAATAAAATATTAAGATATGAAAGAAAAAAATGGCAGGTCCTCCTGCCATGAGTTTTTCATTGATAGTTCTTCACTTCCTCATGTGTTTTACAAAGGGCACATCGTTTACTCACTCTTACCTTTTGGGGTTTCTCCATTTTTCACTTTCACAGAATCTAACTTTTGATTTCATATCTTTTGCTTCATTTTCCAAATCTATGTAAGTTTGATATCAATCCCTTTTCTTCTTTTTCTTTATTTCTTTTGTTTTCTTTTTGCTATTTTTATTTTGTTTTGTTGGAATTTCTTCTCCTGCTTCATTTATTCTTGGTTTCTTTAAATTTCCGTCGACCTTTTGGGGCTGCAGATCTGAGCTGATTCCCAATTTGGCAGCCAGATTTCCTTGTCTATTTTTTGTTTTTTGCTTCTGTTTTCTGAAGGTTGGTCTTTTCAAATTTAGTTTTTCCGTAAAGTTTTGTAGTTTCCATCCGTTGTATCTTATGCTTGACGTGTTATTTGAATACCCATTTCTTAAATTTGTCTGGTTTGGAAATTTTAGATAGGTTGTGATCTGACTCAGTTTCAGATTCAATTAATGTTGGTTTGATTTTGTGGGTGTCATTTGTATGCGCTGCCATTTACTGGATTTGATTAGCAGCTAGGGCTTTTGCCCTCAATTCTGTTTCTTCCTTTTGAGGAAAAAAAGAAAAGAAAAGAAACTGTATAAACTTGACTGTTGAGTTGTAGTGTTGATGGATAATGGCCGGGAAGCTGGGTTTTCAGGGAGTGTTGGTGGTGGTGTTGATAATTGGATTCCGGGATCTTGTGATCAATTAGTATGGGCAACCGAGGATGATTATGCTGTTTGGAACGGCGATGGCTCGGGTGATACTCTGTTCAACTCAAATTATGATGGAAGGCAATCGCAAAGTCGGTCTGGGAGTGAACCTCCCAGCAAGAAATCTAGAAACTCACAGGCAGTGGATTCCCAAGGCAATGTGTTTGGTAGGGACAGGGATTTGCCTTCTAACCGATCAAAAGCGATTGGAAAAATGTTCTTTAAGACCAAACTCTGTTGTAAATTCCGTGCTGGGACTTGCCCGTATGTGACGAATTGCAATTTTGCTCATAGTGTTCAAGAGCTTAGAAGGCCACCTCCAAATTGGCAAGAAATTGTGGCAGCTCATGATGAAGAACGAGGCGTGTCCTCGGAGCCAAGGGAGGAGTTTCAAATTCCATCCCTTGGATCCTCTAGTTTTGGTGTGGAGACTCAAAGGTCCTACAAGGGCCGTCATTGTAAGAAGTTCTACACTGATGAGGGGTGCCCGTATGGAGATAGTTGCACTTTTCTTCATGATGAGCAGTCAAAGGCTCGGGAGAGTGTGGCTATAAGTTTGGGCCCTGGTGCTGGTGGTGGGTATAGTAGTGGTGGTGCTGGCAATGGCGGTGCGGGCGGCAGCAGCAGCGGTGGTGGTGGTGGTGGGAGTGGATCAAGTATCAAACCTTCCAATTGGAAAACACGGATTTGTAACAAGTGGGAGCTTACAGGGTATTGCCCGTTTGGGAGCAAGTGCCATTTTGCTCATGGAATGGGAGGTATGATTGATTCAACCTTTTAGTTTTCCATTTTACTTTATATATTATGCACCATATAATACTCATCAATTGTTAATCTTTGTTTCACTAATAGTTGTTGTTATGAATTCATTGATCCGGAAAGAATTATTTTCGGTCTAGTGCTAATTGGAGCTTCACGGAAAATAATTATGGGCGATCTCCTTGTATGATAGAACAGCCATGGTATTATCTATCTATCCATCTAGCTATGCATGTTTATATATATTGTGAACTTAATAAGTAAAAAACATCGGCGCGATATATATAACATTAGAAGGATGAAGTGTAAAATAATATATAGGCAGTCATAAATATCAAATACTTGTAGATATTTAGCAACGGTGTATTGATAAATCAGCTTTATTACAAATTACATTTTAATGTATAGATTCATCATGAAATCTACAAATGAATTTTTAGAATTTTTAATGTAGGTTTAGTTCTATCTGATGATTATATCATGCCAAAAGTTGTAAATTCCTGCCAGTTCCCCAACAAGCTTACCAAACAGAAATTATGATCATGTGGAAGTGCAGTTGTATACTTGTGTTGCCTAATGGTATGTATGTCTTTATGATGCCAGTTTCAAATGATAAATTTTCCAAGTTATTAAGTGAATGTGCTTATATTTCATCATCCTCAAGGCCAACATTTTGGTAATTGGAATAACAGAATTTTTATTAGAAAAACATCCCTCTCTCCCTTAAGTGTTTCTGGTAGCAGACTTACAATGGTTCTATGCGGGATCATTCTCCCTTGTTCTTTTCTATTCCTTTTTCCCCCTTTCGTGCAGGTTTCACCTTATTAGCTATAAATTATTTTGAAAAGAATCGCATATCTTTATTTATTTATTTCTCTAAGTATCAAACATTGGCAAATATGTCAATATGTGCATACTCTGGTGTATATATAACTTAAAAAATGTGGCGTAGCAGTATAGCACTTCTATCTCACTGTAAACTGTGAGTTTTTAACAACTACTATCTTGTGAAATTTCCATTAAACCCCTGTTGCAAAATACCGATGAAGATATGGCTTTTCTCTTGACTAGAGAAATCGCCAACATAGGACACTTTACTTGTAACTAGTTTGCCAAAGACTATTCAACAAGGCACGCATATTCCACATCCCATACCTGTAAAAAACAGCTATATCTACTTTCTGTTGCTTCTGAAACATTTTGGAGTATGTGTTCGGTGGATCTTTTATTGTAGAGGTGCTGCTATTGCTTCATTAATTTAATCCTAATGTGTAAATGCCTAACAAGTAACAACATTTGTAAAATTGTTTATGTAAGTGGTGAGCAACTTTCGGCATTTGTCATATGTTTATTTTTTTTTTGATCGATAAAAAGCAATTATATTAATAAAGAAACCCAATAAAGAAGGAAGCATTTGTCATATGTTTATTAAGATGTATGCGTAGAAGATATAATGTTCGTAAGCTAATGCACAAGCGCGCATGTAATTGAGCTTCTTTGTCTGCATTTTGAGGTCTTGCCATGAATGCCCTACAAGTAACAAACAACCTTTGTAAAATTGTTTATGCTAGTGGCCAACAGATTTCAGTGTTTCTATTATGCATACATAGAAAACATAGTTTCATGAGCACATGTACAAACACACATGTAATTGTGTTGCTGTGCTTGCATTTAGAGGATTTTCCATGAAGTTATCTGTGCTGAAGTTATCTACCAACTGAAAATATGAGTTTTGTAGTCAAGGATTCATGTATTTGTCATTTCTTTGGCAAATATAATGTACAATCGAACATTTTTGCCAGATTTTGGGATATTGAAATCTAATTTTAGGGTATCTCTTAGTCCAACAGAAACATGTGGTTAAACTTGCCAGATAAGTAAGTTAATTTGGACTATATGGTTCTTGGTAGGTTATAATCCAAAATCTGTGGTGATTGTGTAATGGTAGGAGCTTGCTTCCTCTCAAAATCATCTATGATTTTGTGATTATGTCTTAAGACCTGTAAAAGGAAAATGCCTTGCATGAGTGCAAATGAGAACTAAACCTCAAGTCTGCGCATAGCATAATGTCACGGACTTAGTCTTCCCACTGCCTCCCGCTGCACTTATACAATCTCTCGCCCTGGATGCCGTGTTAGCTTCCTTCTCGCTCTCGCTTGCTAGTGCTCCTAGCCGCACCCATGCCTTTGAAGTGAATAGAACTCAAGAGAACACTTGGAAGAAATAAACTTTCTATTGAAGAAAGAACTCTTTTACAATGCTTAGAGAAGCTCTCAACTTGGTGGTTGGTTGAGTTGGGTGGGTGGTTTGCAAATGCGGCCACCACCTCCTTATATACACATCAATGGAAGTGTGTAGAACTCCATGAAGTGCCTACTAACCCAGAATTCTGTGAGATTGCTCTACCATGCATTAATGTATTTACAAGCACTACCAATGAAGATTCTGACTACTCTCCCACATTCCATGGTCTTCCACATTCTTCCACACTCTTCCATACACGCTGACACTTCCAAAGATCTTCTACAATTATGTGTGACTTCTCCAGCAATTTCTAACCTTCCACATAACTCGGGGTCAAAGAGTTTCCCATCACTCTCTAGAACATTCTTCCTTATACGTGTGGCTCGGCGGGCCTCTCGCGTTTATCGAGGATCCTTCCCTTATGATGATGGGGTCTAGAGAGTGAGTTCGTGACAATAAGCCTCCTCTTGTTGACCAACTTGCCAATTTCTTGTGGATTCACAAAATATGAAGAACTCTTTCCTTCTTTGGGTAGCCATTATTATTTCCCTTGGTGACACAAAGTAGTGATCTCTTAATCTTTCCAGTTGCTAATTTTGTTTAGTAGTTGTCGGCTATTTACTCCTGAAGCACATGATATAGGTTGTTTTTATCACATAACCTTCAAACTTGGTTTTCAGGACACTAGTTGCATTCCTGATTAAAGGTCCAAGACGATTAGTTTTTTGGAGCTTCCTTTGTTTTAGCTTGGTGTCATGTTTGACAGGGTATTTACCATTTAGCAAGTTAGTACAACTGCAATTCTTTATATTTTTGCCTTTGACATAAAAATATTTCTGGCTACAGAACTACACCGCTACGGTGGAGGTCTCGTGGACGAATCTAGAGATTCTTCTTCTGCACCTCCTGACTCAAAGCAGGGAGGAGGGGTGCCTTCAAAACCTCCATCAGATGCTGTAGCTCCATCAGCAGCTTCAGTTCCCTTGGTCGCTTCTGTCCCGCATTCAGACGTTTACCATGCTGGAGTTCCATCCCAAAGGCCGGCTAGCGTAATCCAGAGACCTGTCCAGAGAACCCAGAAGAAATGGAAGGGTCCTGACAAAATCAGTAGGATATATGGTGATTGGATTGATGACATCGAGTAAAAACCTGGAAATTCCTCAACTGGAAGTATTATAGAAAAGACGATGTCCTCTTAAAGATATATCCTACTCCAAAGAGAAGCTTGTGAGGGAACTCTGAACAAATGCAGACGTCCGTCCTGGGACAATTCTTGGCCACATTTCACTTCGCGAAGCTTTGCCCGTTGCTGTTTGTCCCCAAAATTTTGATGTATGAGTTCATGCTTTCAGATTCGGGTTTTTGTAGCTTGATTGCATTTACATCTTTTATCTTTTCTGTCATACTTAGTTTTTAGATGATCCATTTCATTGCCATGACAGACTGTTATTGCTTATGTATCACCTCTCAGATTTACAGTTGAAGTTCATTTCTTCTCTACAATTTTGTATTTGGAGAACAATCAGCAATTCAATCTAATAGCGTTTTCCATGCGTTTACACAGGTAGATCATTTCATTTTAGTCATCTTAATACTCTTTAATTGTTTTAATTTTTTCTTCTCAGTTTACCCTTATTGGAACCTGGAAAGTAATAAGAAAAGAAAAAAAAAAAAAACTAAGGAAAGTGATTTTCTCACGTTTGGTTTGATTGTGGAAAATATGAACGAAAATTAAATATAATTAAAATTATTCATAATTTTATATATTTTTAAATTTCTTAGTCCTTATTTAATAAAGAAAAATAAATAAAATGAGTTTGAATACACACACACATATATATATATATATATATATATATTTAATTTATTAAGTTTAAACATATTTTTTACTTTCCTCCAAATTTTCTTTCTTTCTAATTTTTCTGTTTATTTTTTTTTTCTTTAGTATTTTACAGGGTTCCAAACAAAGCGCTTGTGTTATATATATGCTTATGCCTCCAGACTGAAATGTAATGCATCGAAATCATAGGCCGTGTTTTATTACAAATTAAAAACTATTTTGCTCTCAAAAAAACAAGTACTGGTAATACGTTTGGCCAGATTTTTGTTTTGTTTTGAGAGACACAAAAAACAAGGAAAATATTAAATTTAGAAAATACCAAAATGATGTTTTATGTGTTTTAAAACATTATTCTCAAAAACAGTTTTAAAAAACTTTGGAAAAAGAAATGGAATGGTATTAATTATTCTCAACTTTGGAGCTCTTTTGATGAAAATGATGAATTGTCTTCCATTTCCGTTGCTGCTGCAACAACGTGTACTTAATGTGATAAATTAATGAATTAAACAATGAAATGAGAAGATTTTAAGTTTAGTTCTTACAAAAAAAAGTTTAGTTCTTAAATTTAGTAGCAAATTTATATATTTATTTGGAACTTCTGGTTTTAAAATGAGTTAAATGTAAATGGGAATAAAGACGAAAGGAAAGAATATAAAGATTTAAATGAAAACCTTAAATGGAAAAAAAAACAAAAAGACTATGGGTGGAGGAGAAATCTACTATTTCAAGGTTGAGTAGAAGATTAGAGTATTGTGACGTCCTTTATTAAAATACATAAAAAAAATCTCACATCGGATAGAGGAGAAACTTTTCTATATTATATAAGTATGAACTCCTTTCAACCTAGTAGGCGTATTTTAAAGTCGTGAGAGATCTTGGGTTCAAAGTGAATAATATCTACATAACTAGACCGGATCGTTACAAATGCTATCAAAATCGATCCCCGACCCCTCGATCTCGATGTGGGGGTCAGTTCATTAGAGTATTGCGATGTCCCTCACTAAAATACCTAAAAAAACATCCCACATCGAATCCTAATAGAAGAATTTTAAATTCGCGAGAACCCTCGGGCTGTAATCCAATAATATTTATACTGGGCCGAGCCTGGACGCTATAAACGATATTGTGAGTCAATCCCCGACCCCTCAACCTCGATGTGAGGGTTTGTTCATTAGAGTATTACGACGTCCTTCACTAAAATACCTAAAGATCCCATATCTAATGTATATAAACTTCTGACACTATATAAATATTTAACACTCCTTTTCAACCTATTGTAAGATTTTGTGTTCTCGGCTCAAAGTAAACAATATCTATATGGTTGAACCAGTATTACAAACTAGATCGTAATCCCGATCCCCTATCTCCTCGACCTTAATCAAAATAAAATTGTTTACTCCTGGCCAGAATAATTCAGAATCAAAACGACACACACAAATGGCCTACATCCCATATCTGGATAAGCGGAGAAATTTCCGACAAACTGGGTCAGTACATTTAATTTTTTTAACCTAGTAGACGAGTAATAAAGCTGTGAGGGTCCTTGATTAAAAATATTTTTTGTGTAGTAAGTTAGAGAGTATAGAGAAGAGAGTAATATTGTAATTACATTTGAATAGACATATATTTATTGGTGGTGGCAACAATAGTAAAAAGAAAGCAATTTTATTGGAAGCAACTTGCTAATCTTGAGACCATAGCTAATTCCTCACCCCTCTCACAAGGACTCGCTCAATAGTCAATAGCTAATTCCATACCATGGACAATGAACCCAACATCTCCACCTCAAATTAAGACCCCCCCTTTCCCCCTCATTTCTCACCTCCCAAACACACATTTTCTCCCATTTTCTCTCCCCCAAACGTCTCAATCAAAGCATCACCAACTAGAAGAAACCGGAAGTGCCCAAAAAACTATCCATCCAAGGCCGGAACATCCATCTCCGGCCAGCCTTCTTCTCCGGCGATGTCGACAACCCCCGTCCACCAAGCACAGCCGGACGACTACACCTCACCGCCCATAACTATAATCCTAACTGTCATCCTTCTCGTTTTCTTCTTCTTTGGTTTTTTCTCTATATATTTTTGTAGGTGTTTCATGGAAAACCTCCCCCTCTCATGGCTAGGCCGAACTCCCTCCGCCATCACCGCAGCCGCCGGTTCTTCCGTCAGCCGCGGTCTTGATCCTTCCATCATAGATTCCTTTCCTACTTTTGTATATTCAGATGTCAAAGAATTCCGGGAACAAAAGTACGGCCTGGAATGCGCCATTTGCCTGTGTGAATTCCAGGACGATGATATGCTTCGATTGTTGACAGTCTGTTACCATGTTTTCCATCATGATTGTATCGATCTTTGGCTTAGATCTCAGAGCACATGCCCGGTTTGTCGCCGGAGCCTTGATGTTCCTTTGAAGTCCCCAGCCAACAATGGTACCATGCATGACATTGACGAGAATGAGGCACTGAATGATGCTGTTAGCGTCGAGATTAAGGACGAAGACGAGGACAGGAAAGGAGGAGGAAGCAGCACAGGAGGAGGAGCTACCAGTACTGGCCATGATTTGGGAATGGAAGATGATAAGGTGGGGAAGTTTTCAAGGTCACATTCCACAGGGCATTCCATAGCTTGGACAAAAGTAGAAGAGGATAAACATACATTGATATTGCCTGAACATGTGAAAGCCAAGATTATAAGGGGACATAATTGGAGTTGCACCACATTTGGTGACTACTCTAGCTCTAAGAACAAAGGTAAAAGTGGCTTTGGTGAGGTTTCAAGCAGCAATGATGAAAATGTGTAAATTTTTTCTGTTGTTTTTGTTTTTTTTAGCTAAAGGGGTATTAAGGGAAGTAGTAGATGAATCCATCATGTCTTGTTTTGTTTTTAAGCTTAGGAACTGTTAGCATAGGCTCTTGAAAACTATATATGTTTAAGAGGATTAATTCAGTTATAGATTGTCTTCCCCCATTTTTGAATGCAGAAAAGCAAAACCAAATTGAGGTATGGTATTTTTGTTGCAGGTGAAGATGGTAAATTAATGAATTAGAAGTAGTTCTGCCTGAGTTAAATTTTGAAGGCCCATGGAAAATACTAGAAAAAAAAAGTGAGAAATGGCCAACTTATCAAAGTTTTTCACTTTATCAAATCAAGTTGCACTGCATTTATTATAGATTTTTTATTATAACAGTGGATGTATAGGGTAGTTTTTGCCCACCTCAATTAATTCTAAAAGGCCTTGAAGCTAAAGATAAGATAAATCTTTAATGGCCCTGAGACACCTTGAACTAATAATCATTAGGTTAAATCCCAAGGTCATAGACCAAATGAGCTACCACTGCATTTATTATATATGGATGATTGTAGTTAACATCTATGAATTTGCTTCAACTAGTTTCATTGCTTCTTGTTGTTGGGTGGGATGCCTAATATATAGGAAATATAACGGAAGTAGTTTTTGGGTGTTTTTTTTAAATGGTCCAAAAACTATCATTTGGAAGTGTTAGAGAAAATGATTCTTTGTTTCTTCTTCCTCTTGAGAAAAAGAACATAGAAGACTACATATTCTTCTATCACAAAAGTTCTATTCTCTTTCTATTTGGTTTTTGTTTTCTTTGTGAAAACATGAAAGTCAAAGTTCTTATGTTGGGACCAAGGAACAAAATATTGGTTTTTTCGGCCGAAATATCGGATATCGGCCGGCACCGACACGATATTGCCAACCGAAAGTCGATTGGCCAAAAAATCGGAAAAGAATCGATAAAATCGCCTATATTTCGATGAAATTTCGAGAGTGAGTGGCACGCGCGCGTGGGCTAGGAAAATCGCCAGAATATCGACGATATATTGCCGATATTTTGCCAATTTTTTGAAAAAATTGGCCGTGTGATCTTACCGTCCAGATTTCATCATGATTTGATCCAACGGTCCAGATTTCGTCCGCCTTTTTAAATGCATCCAACGACTATAGTTTTTATCCAACGGTTGATTTTAAATATGAAGTTTGATCTAACGGTTCAGAATGATTTCTAATGGATATATAATGATTAAACGGTCAGATTTGAAGCAAAATCAAATCCAACGGTTAGAAATAAATCACAACGGTTTTTTGACAATCCAATGGCTATTTTGACTCCAAAAAATTCTATAAATACCCCTAAAATTATACAATTTCATTACAAACTCATTAATCCACATCCAAGCTCCATTTGACTATCAAATTATTTTTTCTTTGTTCTTTATCCTAATATTTTGAAGATATTGGTTTTTAAGGTTTCAATTATAACAAATACAAAGTTAATTAAGGTATGTTTCTTTGTGAATTTATTTTGTGTTTATGCATATTTTATTTTTAATGTATAAGGTTTTATTTTGGTATTGAAGTAGTTTATAACAAATATTTTTATACTATAGTTTTATTTTAGTTTAATTTGATAATAATAAATTAAGTTATACATAATGTTTGAAACTTAGATATTACACATCCTACTATTAAACAATTAAAATTATTTCATGTTAGAAATTTAGATCTTCTTATTAATAATATTATTAACTAATATAATTTTTAGTTAATTAATCACATTAGTTATTTAGTTAATAGTACATTAAATTTGAAACATTATTATACTATAATCTTATTTTAGTAATTTGAAACATATTACTTACATTAAATTTTAGTTATATAATATTTGAAACTTAGATATTACACATCATACTACTAAACAATTACAATAGATATTCTTAGATATATCTTAATAATATTATTTTAGTTCATATTATTGGCCAATTCAATATAATTTTTAGTTCATTAATTATATTAGTTATTTAGTTAATAGTACATTAAATTTGAAACATTTTTATACTATAATCTTATTTTAGTAATTTGAAACATATTACTTACATTAAATTTTAGTTATACAATGTTTGAAACTTAAATATTACACATCATACTACTAAACAATTATAACTATTTAATGTTAGAAATTTAGATCTTCTTACATATCTTAATAATATTATTTTAGTTCATAATGTTACTAACTAATATAATTTTTAGTTCATTAATTATATTAGTTATTTAGTGAATAGTACATTAAATTTGAAACTTTTTTATACTATAATCTTATTTTAGTAATTTGAAACATATTACTTACATTAAATTTTAGTTATATAAGTTTTGAAACTTAGATATTACATATCATACTACTAAACAATTATAACTATTTAATGTTAGAAATTTAGATATTCTTAGATATCTTAATAATATTCTTTTAGTTCATAATATTACTAACTAATATAATTTTTATTTCATTAATTATATTAGTTATTTAGTTAATATTACATTAAATTTGAAACTTTTTTATACTATAATCTTATTTTAGTTATATAATGTTCGAAACATTTTTATACAATAATCTTATTTTAGTAATTTGAAACATATTACTTACATTAAATTTTAGTTATATAATGTTTGAAACTTAGATCTTAGACATATTACTAAACAATTATAATTATTTGCATTATTAGAAACTGGATATATTTAAATATAATAATAATGATAAATAACATAGATATCATAATATTAAATTATTATATTGACATCATGTTAGTCTAAAGTTTAAAGTAAGTTAGATATCATGTTAGAAACTTAGATCTTACTTTTATGTTAACTTACATTTTATATAATGTTATTATAATGATATCATATTATATTATCACATTGATTCGAATTTCATTTTCAATAACATCACATGTGTTTATAGAATGACTAGTGGAAGTAGAGGCTGAGATCCTGCATGGAGGTATTGCACATCTTTAGAAGGAAATAAAAATGGAACAATTTGCAATTATTGTGGTTTAATGATAAAGTGGTGGAAATTTCTAAGCAAGAATTTCACTGTCCTCACGGATCCCATTCAAATACAACTAAGTGTCCAAATGTGCCGTAGAAAGTAAAACAAGAAATGAAGCAACTATTAGGACAAAAAAGTAAAGCAAAAGCGAAAAAAGTTGCAGATATGGAAGATGCTTAAGCGGCCCACTGAGCCCGACAGAGGCCCGATTGTGAGTCAGAACGAAACCGGGGCGCTCGTTTAATTATTTTTATTTACATTTTTATTACGTTTTCTTTTTCAAAAGTGTCGTGACTCGAATCCCCAGCTCGACCCGAAGGGCGGATCCGAACCGGAGCCCGGTTTACTCCGACGTTTTCAATTATCTTATCAAAACATTTTCTTTATGTTAATTCTCTTTAGGTTTTCGATTTGCGAGGAAGCATTTTCAAATGGTAGGCCCACAAATATTTACATTTCATAAAATGCAATTTCAATGAAGGCATTCTATGCCCTTCCAAAATGATATACAAAAACAAAACATTTATTTGGAGCTCGACTATTTGTTTACAAAATATCCCATGTTTTAAAAAAAAGGAGATGATATATGCATGGTGGGGTATGTACTTATACGCCGCAGCTTGCTTTATGACTTTGCGCTTCACGATCTTGTCTTCCTTCCTGTCTACTCGAAACCTGTGAATAGATAAAACTACACACTAAGCATTTTCATGCTTAGTGGTTCTATCTGATTCTATTCCAATATTCGATTTAACTTGACATGCATTTAACATTGAAAGCCATGCCTGTCTAACCGGCCCATATACTCATACTATTCATTTTAGCATGCTTTCATTTTACAATCATTTATTATATCACAACATGCATTTTCAATGCAACAATTTAATTGCAATTCAATTTATAAGATTTAAGCGTATACATAAAATTGCATTTTACACTTTCGTCAATGTTGGTTATTTCGCTATGGCTATTCAATTCACATTTAAATGATTCCGTTTGATGAATCGTCCTTATTATCGATCGATAATGTGCTTACACATTTAACAATTGTTCAAAATGTGCGGATCTGAGTTAGTGCATCAAAGTCGGGCGATTCATTTGTATATCATTCGATTCAAGATGTCAAGAATTGTGAGTTAGATTTACAATTCGATTTATCATTCACATTCATTCGGTTTTCAAATACCACATTTCAATTCCATATTCACTTTCGTATCGTCTTTTCAAAGGTATTCTCAATCTATGTACTCATTTCATATACTCATTCACATGCTCATTCATATATAATTTCATACTCATTTAAGTATCTTTGCAATTCATCTTTCATTCATTATCTTATTTTACGTATTTACTTGGTAAGCTAAAATACTTGAAATAAAAATAGAGTTAAGAACAAACTCAAAAAGAAAGCTTTGCACTGATTCCAATCCTCGAATCTCAATTTAGTTCAGAAAGCATATCTCGTAAATACATTCCGAAACCATTAAAGAACAATATTATTCGTGCGTGCTAGTGGTTTTGGTTAGGACAATTTTTTGGAGTTTAATTTGAGTTCAGATTTCAACAAGCTATATATGGATGTTCTTGACTCAATGGGCTTTCCATATGGTCAAGAACACCCAGCGGAGTTCGAGACGGAAGGAGTTATGACCTTCGAGTTGGAGGTCATCGTAGTCACACCGTGGCGGCTGGTGACTTAGTTGACCTGACCTCGGTAAACTCGGTCTGACACCTCGATCTAACATCTGCTATCCTCTTCAGGTATATGAATGGATGCTTGACTCAATGGGCTTTCCATAGAGTTTAAGAACACCCAAAACGGAACTCGGACGAAGGAGTTATGACCTTCCGAAGTTGGAGGTCATAATGAATCCACCAGTAGAGCGGCTGACCTCGGTAAACTCGGTCTAACACCTCGATGCTTCCGGTCTAACACCGGTCGACTGCTATCCTCATGAGCATATTAATGGATTCTTGACTCAATGGGCTTTCCATAGAGTCGAAAACACGAAACGGAGTTCGGACGGAAGAAGTTATGACCTTCGAAGTTGGAGGTCATACGTAGTCCTTACCGACCAGTGACCTGCAGGCTGCTGACCTCGCCGGTGACCTCTGGTACGACCTTTCTGACCCTAGCCTCTGGTGACACTCGCGCGTTCGGCGGTGATTAAAAGACCATAACTTGAGTGCGAGTCTGAATTGAGAAATTGAAAGCACAACATAAAGTTCACTGATGTGGCTACAATTTACCGGAAGGAATCACTTGCAAATTCCATTTATTTCTTACCCAAAAATCAGCTCTAAGGTGCGGCTGGTGACTTAGGCGCGGCCACGACTGACTTATTTGGGGCTAATTTGACCTCGGTAAAGGACCATAACTTGGTCTATAGAGGTCTGAATTGAGAGAAGTTAAAGCCCCCAACATCAAGTTGATTGAAGTGTGGGCTCTGATTCTGGAAAATTTCATTTCTAAAATTATTTATTTCTTACCCAAAAATCAGCTCTAAGGTTTGGCTAATGTGCCTTCTGCACAATGCTGGCAGCTTCCGTGGTTTAAAAATACAACCAAACATTCCCTAGGGCAGTGCCTACCACTGACAACAGTCTAAACAGCAAGCTGGAGAAGGGCCACACCTGCGGGTTTGTGAAACTCCGATTCCAGTCTCTACTTGCAGCTCTTGTCACGAGGAAGGACTTTCCCTCTTGCTTTGCTTAAAACCTATGGCCCGATCGTCAGAAAATCTAGAGAGAAGGTAGAGCCTCTCTCTCTAACTCTCCTTTTCCCTTTTTCTTCTCTATGGATCACCCTTAATCGTATTTTAAAAGGAGGCTTCTCCTTTTCTCATACCACATGTCTCTCCTTGATTTTTCTTTGTTCTTTTGTATTTAGGTCCCTCGATTTCTCTATTATTCTTCATTTAAGATCTCTTATTCATTTTCTCCTTGCTCATTTTATTTCTCCTAATTTCCTTGGAAACATATAAACTTATTTACAATTGACCCTTAGGTCTTATTTTAAAATTTCCATATTTTCTGTATTTTTTTCACTTGGGTTTATTTAGGATTGATAATCATTTTATCAATATTCATCTAACAATTCCCAGAAAAATACCCCAGTTGGCTCAATTATACCCGGAATATATAATAATTTTTATTATAAAAATTTTAGGGTATTTTTGGGGAGTTACAGAAGAAATTCGAGCTGAATTACGAAGCATAATGAAAGGAAAACATCACACTATCATTAATGATGATGATGAGGAGGAGGGTGATGAGGATGTGTATATGTATCCGGCTGACATACACCCCAATGAGCGAGATGAATATCGAGAAGCAGTACGTGCATCAAAAGTTAATGAATGGAAGCGAAAACGGTACACGAAGGATTTATGGAGACAAAGAAAAATGAGTCAAATCTTTATGCCTAAATCATTTTTCCACCATTACGGATAAAATAATGTACTTTGATTTTATTTTTTTGCATAATTTTGTGGCGAACTTCACAACCAAGTGATCCATCAAGACATATGCAAAGATTACAAAGTGTTTGGCATACAGATCCATCACCGCCAATTGCACCATCATTGTACAAGTCTTCGGCTATAAGACAAAAAAGCTTGAAAAATATGTTCAAAGGTGGTTCAATTAAGGAAACAATGAGGCGGATTGATTAAAGCGAAGTTCTTAATATATGAGAAAGTGTTCCATTTCAGCGGACTCGCACCATTTTAAGAACACGATTTTTGGTGCACAACAAGTAGGTTTGTCTAATTGTATAATATGTTTTAATAATAACATTATTATCTTAAATTATGATTGCAAATTTGCAACCACTAATCAACCTTCCTTTAATTATATATGTAGGAATGGACATCGAACCACCATCTCCATATGAATCATAAGCAAGTACTTGGAAATGGAGTATAAAGACATGTAAACTTATGTCAACATACAAAGGGAGGAATGAGAGACATATGGATGCACAATTATGTGCGATGGATGGAATCGTAAATCAGAATTGGCGTAATTAATTTGTAGTATATTAAAAGGAGCCTTGATTTTTAACCAAATCTGTTGATGCGCCAGAAAATATTAAAGACAACAAATACATATATGGTTTGTTGAAGGATGTTATCAAGGAAGTTGGAGAAGCAAATGTGGTGCAAATTGTAACAGATAATGGATCAGCATTTGTGAAAGCGGGAAAGTCGTTGATGAAGAAATACAATCTGTATTGGACTCCATGTGCATCACACTGCATTGATTTAATGTTTGAAGACATTGGTAAAAGGGATAGTGTTCCTCAGTTGATCAGGAATGTCTGAAAGATAACCAACTTTATTTACAATTATGGTTGGTTAGTTGCAAAAATGCGAAAGGTCTGTGGTGGAGATATTGTGCGTCTTGGAGCAACAAGATTTGCAACAAACTATATTGCCCTTGACAGTCTTCTAAAAAAGAAGGTTGATTTGAAGAAAGTCTTTATTAGTAATGAATGAGCATCTCACAAGCTTAGCTGGAGAGAAATTGGACATGAGTTTGAAAGACTTATGTTTGATCATGAATATTAGGAGAAGTGGAGAAGTTAGTGTCTATCTATGAGGTATTATACACAGTGCTTCGCATTGTTGATTCAGAAGTCGTCATAACCATGCCATTTGTCTATGAGTTGATTCGGTTGATGAAGGCAAATTTAGACCCTATCAAAGCTAAAGAGTGGGTGAAATATATCATCACAGATCGTTGGGATAGAACCCTTAAACATCCTCTTCATGGAGCAGGTAACTAATTAATATCCTCTTCACCGATATTCACAATTAATAATATTATGTTTATATTATTATCATATACTAATTCTCAATAACTATTGCAACATACTATCTAAATCTAAAATTTTAATATAGACCTAGAGTTGGTTGTGACCCTGAGCTACTTTAAGTTGTTCATGACGTTTTTTCTAAATTAGATCCTAATGCTGAAGGCCTTTGTAATTTTGGAAATGAGGTAAATTAATAAGTTCCTAATTCTAATTAATTGATTCAATTTATTCGATTGATTTTTTATTTTAGATTTTTTGACATTTTGAATTCACAACTTATACTATTATGAGATGCAAAAAAGGGATTTAGTGATCAGACAACAATAACATCAAGATATAAAATGGTTCCTGGTGAGTGTTAATTGTCATTAAAAGTGAATATAAGTAATTTTTATTGTAGCTGAATGGTGGTTTTTGTATGAAAATCACGCTCCAACATTAAGGAATTTGGCCTTGAAGGTTATTTCCCAAACCGCATTATCTTCAACGTGTGAGAGAAATTAGAGTACATTTGCTCTAATTCAATTGACTTGCTTACCCTAGGATCCAACAATTGGTTTTTTGTTATTACAATATGAAACTAAAGATACGTGATATGGAGGTAGAGATCGATAAAGTTGCAGAAAATAATTTTCTCAATTTACTTGAAATTTTAGCTGAGTTTGGTAAAGAAGACGAGAATAAACTATTTCAATGGGTTAGACCTCTACATTTAGATGATGAAGATGAAAATCCTGATCCACAAATTGCTGCATATGTTCGAGATGCACGTGTTAATGTTGAGCGGGTTTTATCTAAAGAAGTTCATAATGAAAGTTTTAGTCAAGACGCAAGGGACTCATTTCAACCCGCTGTTACTTCTCGACCATCTTTTGATTTAAGTGTTGAACATAGTAGTAGACCAAGTTTTGATGGTACTTCTACTACAGGTTATGATGGCTCAAGAGCAGAGGGGACCAATGATGGTTGTGATACTGGAAATGATGGTGGAGATATTGTAGATCCATAACAAAGTCAATATCCATTGAGCCCATTCACCGGTGAAGATGATTTCGCGCATCTTTATCACAAGATGAGACCACGAGGTCTAGGAGGCAGTCTAGGTATTGGCGCCATTGGAAAGCCATATAGAGGAAGACAACGAAGGATGACACCATACAATGATGATTCATTTTCGTCCATTTTTGAGTCCATGAGTATTGGAACTCAATTCAGTGATTCATCGAATGAGGACAACATATTTTCTTCTTATACAATGAGTTATGGTCAGCCTTCTTCACATCCTTGAGGTTCTATTGGTGAAGAATATGGAATGATTAACTATCCTCATGATCCATAAATGCCATTCCAAATTCCATATCAAATGCAACAAGGATTTCAAATGAGAATGTGGGTGAACCCTGAGTTTCCTATCCATGGAGAGGTTGTGGGTAGGAGTCAACAGATTTATGCATGGCATGTTCGAAGTTACAATCAATATTATCGGAACACCATGTCTTGGTATGAATATTGTCTTCATTAAGATGAGATCCTTTCATCAAATAATGTAATGGAGCCACATCGGTCTTCATTTTGGTTTTAAATGACTATTATAATGTAATTTCTCGATAAATTATAATGAATATTGTCTTTAACAAGTGTATATTTGCTTCTTTATGTCTTTTTTATAGTTCAACAAAGTATTTCCATGAATTTTAAAGTATTTTTGTTAATTTTCGTTTTACCGATATTTTTGTCAAAATATCCACCGATATTTATGATATATCCGTAAAATCCAAGTACCGATATATCCGTAATTATTGATATTCTGTTCCTTGGTTGGGACAACATAATGGTTCTTGTTAAACAACCAACTCTTTTACAAGATCAAACTTGTAGGATTTTGGTTTAATATGAATATTATGTCTTTAACACCCTCCCCTCACGTGTGATCCCATGCCTGCACATGGAGAGTCAAACAAAACAAATAGTCTTACATGGATTTTCCAATCAATAAACGAGGATTCAAATTGCAGAGAGAGGTCTCGAGCCATGACCTCCAGCCAGACCACAATATGATACCATATTAAACAACCAACTCTTCTAAAAACTTAAGTTTGTAGGATTTGGGTTTAATATGATATAAATATCACTTCTCAATTTGACATTTGTAGTCCATTCATGGTCGCTGATAAAGTTTTGCCAATGAAACTCTGTGAAACATCTAAACATCTGCGAATTTATTTTGAGGTTCATTTGTTCATCACTTGTATTGCTTGTTCCGATACATCTAAAAAAATGATATGTTTTTTCCTTTCATGACTTCAATCTTCCTTTCCTTTCTCATTCTACCTTATACATATACTACATACGAATTCCCATTCAAATAAAAATAAGTGTCCAAATGTGCTGTCGAAAGTAAAACCAGAAATGAAGCAACTTTTAGAACAAAAAAGTAAAGCAAAAGCGAAAAAAACCACAAATATGGAAGAAATTCGAGTTGAATTACGAGACACAATGGGAGGAAGACATCACACTATCATTGATGATGATGATGAGGAGGAGGGTGACGAGGATGTGTATATCCGTGGCAATAAGCCCCCGTGGCGAGATGAATATCGAGAAGCGATGCACGTGTCAAAAAGTTAATGAATGGAACCTAGAACAGGCTGAAGGATTTATGAGAGGCAAAAGAAAAATAGGTAAGTCTTTATACCTAATTCATTTTTTCACATAATTATGTATAAAATAATGTGCTTTGATTTTTTTTTTTTTGCATAATTGCAATAGGCGAGTCTTCACAACTAGGTGATCCATCAAGACATATGCAAAGATCACAAAGTGTTTGGCATACAGATCCATTACCGCTAATTGCACCATCATTGTACAAGTCTTCGACTGCAAGACAAAAAATCCTGACAAATATGTTCAAAGGTGGATTGTCGAGAAAATAATGAGGCGATTGATTATGAGTTCTTACGTATATAAGTATTCGCGCCGAAAAAATTAATTTACATCCCAATTTAAGAACTGTGATTTTTAGTGCACAACAAGTAAATTTGTCTAATTGTATAATATGTTTTAATAATGACATTATTATCTTAAATTATGATTGCAAATTTGCAACCAATAATAAACTTTCCTTTAATTATATATGTAGGGATGAGCATCGAACCACCATCTTCATATGAAATCAAAAGCAAGTACTTGGAAATGGAGTATAAAGACATGTAAGCTTATGTCAACATACAAAGGGAGGAATGAGAGACATATGGATGCACAATTATGTGCGATGGATGGATTGGAACAACCAAATTGTGCTTAATTAATTTCATGGTATATTCAAAAGGAAGTACAATTTTTCTCAAATCTGTTAATGCGTCAGAAATGATTAAAGACAACAAATACATATATGGTTTGTTGAAGGATGTTATCAAGGAAGTTGGAGAAGCAGATGTGGTGCAAATTGCTAACGAATCTTTGGATCGACATTTTGTAGAAAGCGGGAAAGTTATTTGATGAAGAAATCTGTCTGTATTGGACTCCATTGTGCATCTGCTTTGCATTGATTTGTGTTGAAGACATTGGTAAAATGGCTAGTAGTGCTCGATTGATCGAGGAATGCTGGGAAGATAACCAACTGTTATAATCATGGGTTGGTTGGTTGAAATGCAAAGATACGTGGTGGAATATAAATGCGTCTTGGAACCATGGTTACCTTGAACTATGTACCCTTGACAATCTTCTAAAAGAGGTTGATTTGAAGAAAGTCTTTATTAGTAATGAATGAGTATCTCACGGGCCCAGTTGAATGAAAAGTTGGGCGTAAGGAGTTGAAAAACTCATGTTTGATCATCGAATATTGGGAGAAGGTGGAGAAGCTAGTGTCGAAATACATGAGGCCACTTATGCCACGAGTGTTTCGCATTGTTGATTCGAAGTCGTCCAGGCCATGCCATTTGTCTACGAGTTGATTCGGTTGATGAAGGCAAATTTAGATCGACTCAAAGCTAAAGAGTGGGTGAAATATATCATCACAGATTGTTGGGATAGAACTCTTAAGCATCCTCTTCATGGAGCAGGTAACTAATTAATATTCTCTTCACCAATATTCACATTTAATAATATTGTGTTTCTATTACTATCATATACTAATTCTCAATAACTATTGCAACATACTATCTAAATCTAGAATTTCAATATAGACTTGGAGTTGGTTGTGACACTGAGCTACTTCATGTTGTTTATGAAGTTTTTTCTAAATTAGATCCTAATACCGAAGGCCTTTGTAATTTTGGAAATAAGGTAAATTAATGAGTTTCTAATTCTAATTAATTGATTCAATTTATCCGATTGATTTTTTATTTTAGATTTTTTGACATTTTGAAGTCACAGCTTATACTATTCTAAGATGCAAAAAAGGGATTTGGTGATCGAGCAGCAATAACATCAAGATAAAAAATGGTTCCTGGTGAGTATTAATTCTCATTAAAAGTAAATTTCATAACTATTTTATTATTATATATTGAATATAAGTAAATTTTATTGCAGCTGAATGATGGTTTTTGTATGAAAATCACGTTCTAACATTAAAGAATTTGGCGCCCGAAGGTTAACTGCAGCCGCATCATCTTGACGTGAGAGAAATTGGGCACTTTACTCTAATTCATACTGAACTCAAAGAAATCGGCTTGCTTACCCTAGGCTCTAACAATTGGTTTTGGTTATTTACAACATGAAACTAAAGATCACGTGATATGGAGCGAATCACAGATAAAGTTGTAGAAAATAATTTTCTCTATTTACTTGAAATTTCAGCTGAGTTTGGTGAAGAAGACGAGAATCAACTATTTCAATGGGTTAGACCTCTCCATTTAGATGATGAAGATGGAAATCCTGATCCACAAATTGCTACACATGTTCGAGAAGCATGTGTTAATGTTAAGCGGGTTTTATCTGAAGAAGTTAAAGTTTTAGTCAAGACACAAGAGACTCATTTCAACCCGGTTGTTATACCAGCCTTTTGATTCAAGTGTTGAACATAGTAGTAGATCGAGTTTCGCCCCGAATGCTTACCTACAGGTTATGATGGCTTAAGAGGAGGGACCAATGATTGTAGAGATGGAAATGATGGTGGAGATATTGCGGTCCCTTGTAAAGTGATATCCAAGTGAGCCCGTTCACTTGGGGTGAATAATTTCACTCATGCTACACAAGATGAAGACCACGAGTCTAGGAGAGTTGGTTTAGGTATTGGAGCCATTGGGGAAAGCCATATAGGAGACAACGAGAAGGATGACCATATAATGTGAAGATTAGTTTCGGCGGTTTTGAGTCCATGAGTATTGGAACTCAATTTAGTGATTCATCGAATGAGGACAACATATTTTCTTCTTATACAATGAGTTATGGTCAGCCTTCTTCACATCATTCAGGTTCTATTGGTGAAGAACATGGAATGATTAACTATCCTCATGATCCACAAATGCCATTCCAAATTCCATATCCGTCTTTGACAAGTTTTAGCGAGCATGTGGGTGAACCCTAGAGTTTCCTATCTATGGAAGGTTGTGGGTAGGAGTCAGCGGATTTATACATGGCATGTTCGAGATTCTGATCAATATTATTCGAGGAACACCATGTCTTGGTATGAATATTGTTTTCATCAAGATGAGATCCCTTCATCAAATAATGTAATGGAGCTACATCGATCTTCATTTTGGTTTTAAATGACAATTGTAATGTAATTTCTCGATAAATTATAATGAATATTGTCTTCAACAAGTGTATATTTGCTTCTTTATGTCTTTTTTATAGTTCAACAAAGTATTTCCATGAATTTTAAAGTATTTTTGTTAATTTTCGCTTTACCGATATTTTTGTCAAAATATCCACCGATATTTATGATATATCCGTAAAATCCAAGTATCGATATATCCGTAATTACCGATATTTTGTTCCTTGGTTGGGACAACATAATGGTTCCAACTCTTTTAAAAAGATTAAACTCGTAAGATTTTGGTTTAATATGAATATTATGTCTTTAACACTCTCCCCTCACGTGCAATCCCATACCCGCACGTGGAGAATCAAACAAATTAAATAGTTTTACATGGATTCTCAAATCAATAAACGAGGATTCAAATTGCAGAGAGAGGTCTTGAACCCTGACCTCCTGCTAGACCACAATATGATACCATATTAAACAATCAACTCTTTTAAAAACTTAAGTTTGTAGGATTTGGGTTTAATATGATATCATATCCCTTTAACAGTTCTGACATTTTGTAGTCCCATTCATGACTTAAAGCGATAAAGTTTTGCCAATGAAACAACGAAGAAGCATATCCCTAAGCATCTAGAATTTAACCCCCCAAAAGTTCATTTTGTTCATCACTTGTATTGCTTGTTCCGATACATCTAAAAGAATGATTTGTTTTTTCCTTTCATGACTTCAATCTTCCTTTCCTTTCTCATTCTACCTTATACATATACTACATTCAAATATATGTTCCAGAAGAAGTCATCAGCTGTTCTTTTTGGGACATAATCTTGTAGATGCTCATGAACTTTGCAATACATTCTGCAAAAGAAAAGCTCATGTTGTAGTTAAATTAAACTGTTAATTAATGGACAACTGAGAAAGAAAGGAACCCTCTAATAACACCCTTCTAAAACTCTATTATCCATGCATGTAAATGTACTTTGTACTAAGATTCTTAACATATATAATTAAATAAGCTTAGTACTCCTGAATATCCAATTACCTTCTATCTTCGAAAAGAAAACAGCATTCCTTTTCACGGGTTCTATCTTCAAAAACAAGACAGCATTCCTTTTCACGGGTTCTTGAATACTTCCACCTTCGAACTTATTTCGAGAAATCGTCAGGTCCTGATCAATAAGACCTCCATCCTGATTTTCAGTACAACGGCCATGTCCAAATTTAGCTAGCATAGTGAAAACAGGATTATAAAGGATCCGTTTGGAATCCCGAAAGTACTAAGGAAAGAAAATAGAGAGGAAAAATGGAAGGAAAGAAAATTTTAAGGAAAATGAAAAATAAGTTTAAACTTAATAAATTAATTCTATATGTTTATTTAAACTCATTTTATTTGTCTCTCTATTAGATAAGATTAAGAAATTTAAAACTATGTAAAATTTTGGATTATATTTGATTTCTTTTTATATTTTCCAAGGTGAAACCAAACATGAGAAAATCATTTTTCTTATTATTTTATTCTTTTTTTAGTACTTTCCGGTTCCATGTGGAGCCAAAGTATTTATGCATTTTGGTTGATGCCATGTACTTACCTGGCCTAATTTTGTGATTATCACCTGGAATGGGTGATTCAAAAGCTTATTCAATTCTTCCATCAAACTCTGCAGATCAAGAAACACTTAGCAATATTGCAATAATTGAAGAGTTGTCACCAACAAGCTGCTGAAAAAAATACCTTATAAATAATCTCAGGAGATACATTGTGGACCATAAAGGTTTTAAGCTTTTCCCTGATTATGTACAATCTGTTAATCAACGCATTTGTTGTGAAAAAAAGACGAGAAAACAACATTAGAAGAAGAGAATAAGAAGATGGAGACAAAGAATGCATAAAGCATATTGAGTAATTAATTTAAGAAATATTTGGTTAAAAGACTTCAAATAACCTAAAATTTGTAAATCTAACCCTTTTCATGTTTTTTTCTTTAAAAATGACTTTTTTTAGACAAAAATACACTTAGCTATTTTACATATTTACATGTATCTTATAAAGGAAAATGTTACTTTTACAAGAAAAAAATGAAGGTATTTTTGTCAAAAAGAGGTTAAAAATTGATGGATGGTTAGATATCCTAAATCGATGTTTGAAAGGGTAAAGACTTCAAATAACCCAAAATTTGTAAATCTAACAATTCTCAAGATTTTATTGAAAAACGACCTATTTTGGGATACTGTCCAATTTAATCCCTTCTCTCCACGTTTTTTTTAACGATACCAATTGAGAGTTAGTAGTTACACTAGATGTAGGTTTAAAAAAAAATAAAACATTTTCTTTTAAGACAAGTTAAGTATGAGTACAAAGAATGATAGAGTTTCAAGCTCAATCGGAGAACCTAACCCAAAAGACCGGTTTGATAGGTGAGAGAATCTCTCAAGCTTAAGTACCACTTCATACTCTTATGTGGAACTGATGTGGGATTGTATCATTTCATGCCCTTTGTGTTGGGAAAATAACGCGAATTACTATCTTCAGTTTATAGAGAGAATTATGAATAAAATCGTCAGCGGCCTTGCGATATTTCGTGGTTGACACAAACTTGCCTACTCCACGGGTTCTTGCCAGATCTTTCACTAAAAGAAAAATATATGTTTACAACAACTCCAGAGAAAATTGCTTTCTCAATTTTCTCTCCATTTCAGCTCTCTTTCTTGCCTCTCCCTCTCTCTCTTTTCCATTTGAAAGATGTGTAGGATGTGTGGGGATGGAATGATTTACAAATAGAGGAAGAGATGGAGTTTATAGGAAGATTATAACCCAGCTATTTCAATAGTATATCACCATTCGATAGTATGGCCGAATTCGATGAGTGAGGCGCGCTGATAGTAGCGCCCATTCGATGAGTATGTGCCCGTTCCGATGTAGTGAGCCATAATTCGACCAATCTCACTTGAGGCCCGATTTCAATGTCTTCATGCCTTGATCAATGCAGCGGGTCGCCGATCTTGATACTGTTCAGGCGGTGAGCGACAACCGGAGTTTATTAATGGTCGGTCTTTCTTGGCCACATGGCAAGCGACATATTACGCTTCGGAGTTATGGAGAGCAACTATCTTGTAGTGAGAACTGACTCACGGCGGTACCTCCTAGAGTATAGACGCCTTACCCTTAGTGCTCAACCACGATGTCAACATTTCCTGCTAAATCAGCATCCTGTTAGTATCGTATCTCCACCTTTGAAACAAAATGCTTTGCCCGTACCCGCGAGATGTCGAGGATCCATTTTGGCTAGCTTCCTAGTGTAACCTCGTTATTCATGTACACGCTAACGGCTCCTTTGCTTGGGCAATACTCGGTCTTCTTCTTTGAGCAGCTGGAAGGGTAGTTGGCATGAATGGTGTCATCGCGCTCCCATGTAACCTCCTCCACTACTTGGTGCTGTCACAACACAGCCATGACCTCACAGTCTTACAGCATTAAGAGCACATTCTTAGGTATCCATGATACGTACTGGTCCCTCCTCGAAGGTCTCATCCTCATCAACCACAAGCTCTCCCCAATCCACCACGAGTCGGATCCGGGGTGTACTTCTGGAGTATGGAGACATGGAATACCGCGTGCACACTCGACAAACTCGGTGAAATTGGCATGTAGATGTCTGGCCAGTGCTCACCCTCTCGAGTATCTCGAAAGGCCTAATATACCTCAGCGACAACTTATCCCGCTTGCTGAACCTAATCACTCTTCTCTTAGGCATCACCTTTAAGAAGACATGATCACCCACCTTAAACTCTAAAGGTCGTCGTCGTATGTCAGGGTAACTCTTCTGCCGGCTCTAAGCAGTGAGAAGTTGCTTCCGTATCCAGTCCACCTTCTCTGAGGTGTCCCTGATCAAATCCGGACCCGTGGAGGGTCTCTCTCCCACCTCCATCTAACAAACCGGGGATCTACATGGCCTCCCATACAAAGCCTCATAGGGCGTCATCTGTATACTCGCTGATAAGCGTTGTTGTAAGAGTAGACCTAAATCAGGGAAAGTGCTCATCCTAGCCACCGCCGAAGTTGGGGCCCATGCTCTGACATGTCCTCCAAGGAAACCACTGGATAGTCCTCTTTGATTTGTCGGAGTCAGTTCTTGATGAAACACTATGCTCGTCCTCATACGTGTCCCCATGGCCCTTTGGAACTCCTCCAAGGCGGAGCCGTGAACCGGGGATCCCGATCAGAATATGATAGAGGCCCGACACTCCTATAAGCTGGACAGTTTCACATTATATCTGACCTGTCGAACTCCTCAGATGTGAAGGTCATCTGTCACTGCCAAGGAAATGTCTTTGACTTGGTGAGTCGGTCCTGATAGCCCACACGCGTCATGCCCCTACGTGTAAAATTGGCAAGTGGGTCACAAAGTCCATCGTGACGTGCCCACTTCACTCAGCTACCTCAGGCTTTGGAGTAGCCGCTATCCTAGTGTTCAACCTTGACTTGCTGACACATGAGACATCTCCGTACAAAGTCCCCAGAGTGCCTCTTCATTTCTCTCCAGCAGTAATGGCGACGTAGATCGTTATACATCTTCATGCCACCTGGATGCACTGCAAAATCGAGAGCAATGGAACTCCCTTAGGATCTCATCTCTCAACTCTACCAACTGTGGAACCACCATCGGTCCCTTGTGCCGAAGACTACCATTTGTGTGAATGGCTGACCACAGTCACTGTATGCCCTAAGCGTGCCGGTCCATGATGGACGATATCTCTGTGTCCTCACCCTAGGACTCGATAACCCTGCTCAGTAGGGAAAGCGTAGCCACCAAACTCCTTAAAACCACAGTGCCTTTCGGCTGTAGTATAGCGGGCGACCCGGCAGGCCTCGAGCATGACTTGGAGGCGCCCCATCATTTGTAACAGAACCCGAGTGCATCCTCCATCGTCTTCACTTTTCTGATAAAGGGTGTTAGTGCTTTCCTCTTAGGACATTCCCTTGTCAAATGCGGACCATCACATAGGAACCACTTTAGCTTTGGCGTAGACTCCCGTTGCTTGTGCTTGCCTTTATCTTTCCTAGTGTAGGACACCTTGCCCTTCCCATGCCTGACAGTACTACGGGGCACCTCTTCTCCCCCCATCAGTCTTTGTGATCATCTTACGAACCACAGGGGGACCTCTTCTCCCCCACCCTAGTTGTGGCTTACCCTTGAGCCCTCGTCATTAGAAGACATGCTTTCCTTGTAATCCATCAAGGATTTGGCGACTGCTATGGCATCCTGTTTCCCATTGAACTTGTGTGGCTTTGGCACCTCCACCCTTGGTGCCTCGTGAGTGGCCATAACCCGAGCCGACAATGCTGTCTTATAAATGGCCACCTCTTACCTCAGCTTCTCTTCATGCTTGGTCAGGACCTCCACCCTTGACTCCAAGCTAGCGAGCATACTCAAGACCCTGTCTTGAAAAATCACGAACTCCTCATGTGACACCGCATGAATCGACGAGCTTTGCATCCCCTCTTGAAGGTCTTGGATCTGCACCTTGAGATCCTCCACGGCCTTCTCCATGCTTTGCTCCAAAAAAGTCCATCCCTTCCTTGGTGTACGCCACCCGACTCTAGCGGCGGAGAATCGTCCCTCGAGGGAATTTAGAGTAAATCACAAGACTTGTCCTTCCTACCCCGTGTAGAAGGACCAGAGTCCTTACCCCAGGACTTGCTCGCCACCTTCCTCCACATGAGAGCCCGCCATTGCTCCCTCTCGAATCTGGAACCTCCGAATCGTTTCTGACTATTCAAGCGAACCACCGTGTATTAGATCACCTCTGTCGACAAACCGGAACCGCCGATAAAATTTCACTACTCACAAAATTCACTATTTATGTAGATACTAACCTGGAATCTGAAAATTGTGAGAAGAATAAGGCTCGAAATATTCTTTTCGATGTGGAAGGTCGGTCAATCTCGCGACCACAGGCATACTAAGAATATCCTAGTCCATATAACCAAAGCTTCGATAGCAGTTGTTGGGGAAAATAACACAATTCCACATCTTAGGATTTATGAGAGGAGTATGAATAAATCGTCGAGCGGCCATATGATGTTACGTGGTTCGGCGCAGAAGCACTGCTTCCAGCGGGGCTGCTGCCGAGATCTTTCACTAAAAGGAGAAAAATATAGTGTTCCTGACACTCGAGAAAATTGCTCTCAATTTTCTCTCTCCTTTCGCCTCTCTTTCTTCACTACTCCTCTCTCTCTTGCATTTTAAAGATGTGGGATGGGATGATCTGAAATGAGGAAGAGATGAGTTTATATGGAAGATTATAAGCACTATTTTGATAGTATAGCGAATTCGATAGTAGGCGCACTGATAGTAAATGCGAATTCCGTGGAGTATAGCGTGAATTCCGATAGTGAGTCGCGTTTTATTAGTATATGGCGATTCGATGGTAGTATGATTCCAACACTTTGAGAAGCCGAATGTCCGCGGGCAGCATTCACTCGGACCCACCTTTGAGGCACCGGGTAGCCCTCTTCCCGCTACGTACCGATTTTCAATGAAAGCATTAATGATAGGGCTCAAGCCTAATCGGAGAGCCCAACCCAAAAGACCGACCTGATAGATGGGAAAAAAAACCTAAACTTAAATACCACTCCACAACCTTATGTGGAACCGATTTTTGAAATCGTTTCAAAGAATGTCGTCAAAGGTGCTCCCAGATAGGTTGTAACTAATAGATTGGATGATGGAATAATATTTAATCAAATGATGAGCAGCAACCACTTACTGTTTTGGGCTTTGCTCATCGATGACGCAGTTTGCAATAATTGCAAGTTCTTCTTCCCAACCAGTCATGATCATCTGATCTTCCTTGAAGGGGTAGCTGCAAGCATACAGATAGCAAGAGGCCATTGCTTAGTCACACAAACAGATAGTACAATAATTAATGAGAAATAATATGATTATAGCAACAAACAGATGGGTCATTGTTTGAAATTCGATTTTATTTTTCACATTAAGGTGTCAAATTAATGAGAAATAATATGATTATAGCAACTTCTCTTACACCATTAGCTTAGAAGAATCCATGAGAATATTAGAAGAAAACGATAATGGCAAACAATTAAAAACTAGGAAGAATATATAGCTAGCCCTCCTTCTGTAATGCAAATCTTATTTCAAAGTACTTTCAATAATTAATGTTAACGTTTTCTTCTAAAATATTTTATGCATTGAAGAAACTGGGATTTAAAGTAGTAATTGAAGTTATTTAATTTACTTACTTCAATTGCCAAGTGGCCTCAAAGGAACGAATAGCTTGTTGAATGCTATGCTTAGACTCCTCTGCTATATTCTCAGCCAATCTGGGAGGCAGTTCTATGCCTTCACAATTAGCAATGAACTCCAGCACTTTAATGATCTGAAGAATAAAAGAACAGACATAACTTAGAAAAATAGTGCAGCTCCAAAATGGAGATAAGTTCAGGCAATGATCGGTCACCTGCTCCTTTGATGGTGGTTGTATTTGAATGACTCTGCAAAGCGACTCGATGTTTTGAAGCTTGGAAACCCCAGAAGAGCAAAAGTAGACTTTGTAATCGCCTTTGTGATTCTCCAAACAGCTCCGAATTTGGAGTTGATCGTTCATGGATAGTATTCCAGCCCCAAATAGAATTATTGCTGCAGAAACAGGTATCTAGTGTTAGGAAGCATGATATTCATATTAAATTCAAATTCGATAAGCTTGAGCTTTTAGCACAGTTGGTTATTTAACATGGTATCAAAGCTTGGTTTAGCAGAAGGTTATGAGCTTAAGCCACCTCTCTACAATTTGAATATTTATTCCCATTTGTTTATTTGAAAGTCCATGAAGAACTCCGTTGGTTTGTTTGGCTCTCTACATGCGGGTATGAGGCCGTATGTGAGGGAGGATGTTAAGAAGTAAAATATGTTGGTGAATAAATATTCGTATTAAACCAAAATCTAACAAACTTGAGCTTTTAGGACAATTAATCGTTTAACATCTAAAAGTTAAGACCATAAACATTTTACCATATGATGATTGGTTACACAATAAGGTATGTATGTAATATGTATACCCTGTTTGTTGTTTTTATCGTCATGGTTCAACAACCTGTGTGCTTCCTTGATCAGTTCCACAACCACATGAGCTGCAAAACCATTTAGTTCCGATAAATCGACCTCTATGTGTTTGGATGATACTTGGACATTGATCTGGATGCTTGAAACTGGTCCTTCCTGTCATATAGTATAGCTAAGAACATGAAAGACCGATCTCAAGAGTGCAATGATCTAATAGTGTTCAGAAAAAAATCAAAAGCAAAAATAATATACTTATTTCATTATGGAAGTAAAAAATGGGGACATAATGAAGGTTGAGATATGTTCTGTTGTTTAATTAGGTAAGAAGATGGTATTTGAATAAGCATCAGATGTTTCTAGGGGATACAAAGAAAGCCTTTTCAGCTCCAAATTGGAAACAACATAGAGATAAGTTAGTAGGAACAATTTATCACCTCCATTTTGAATTCCTTGACTTCCTCCTTTATCTGAGAAAAAAAAGAGTAACAATCAGATAACCATTAATAAATCCAGAGAACATGCAAAGAAAAAAGAAAGAAGAAAGAAAATAATTGAAAAAGGGAAAAAAAAATACTACTATAGCATGGAACTGGAATTTGGAGCTTACTTCTATTTCAGCAGTGCCAAGATCCTCTCTAAGCAATGCTAGGGCCAGGGTTCTCTTTCCTAACCCTGGAGGTCCTTCCAATATGCAATGGCTAGATTCTCCACTGCTTACCTGGGGAATCACCGAAAAAAAGGAAATTAAATTCATATTTTTCTTTATGTTATAGTGTAAATTTGTATTGTCCTAGAATGTTTACCTGCTCATCATGCTGTTGAGAACACATACATATTGGCATAGCAATTATCTCTCTCAATATTTGTTAAAGTTGGGTGACCCAAATTTCGTTTGATTTGGCTTCAAAAAAATTTGTGGTACAACATCATATATTAGGGATTTTAGTAAAGAGATCTCACTAATGGGGCTGATCTCGTGGCCAACTATTAGAGTATGAGCCTGTTTAGTTTTGGGATTCCTATAAATATATGATGTATTTTTTAGGATTTGAGAGATATTGTGTGAAATTTTTTTAAGGTTTCGTGAATTTCCTTAATAGTCGTAATACTCCAAGACTTCAATCATGTATCTATATTTGAGATGGTATATTTTTCCTCCTTTTCCCATGATTTATTTTTCCTTATTTAGGATTCCCACATAAATATGTGTTCCTTGTTTTTGTCTTTCATTTCTTGTTGCTTATTTTTTCTTTTAAATAAACTGACATAAGAGCAAACCGGGTTTGATTTTGACAATGACAATAATGAAATACCATATTCCATTGTTGGATCAAAATACCAAATTTTTGTTATGACGGGTAAAGATGTGGGTTATGCTTGTCTAAATGGATTTGGATGATGCACAATTAGGGTTTGACAAGATGCCCTTATCGTGGACCCAATAGGAAAAATATCATAAGGATAAAAAAGCCTTATTGCAAATTTATTTTCATCCATCAAATTAGATTCTTTTAAAGGAGAAAACTGTCATTGTGTATTCTTCGAGTATTCTTGATTCAAAAGAGTACAAGGACACTAGTGAAGGTGGACTTTTGAAGATCAACAAAGGTAACCATATTGCCATGAAAGGGAAAAGAAGGTTTACCTAGTTATATATGTACAAGTGATGCAATCGTTGTTGCCCCTTATATGTCATACAATGATGTTACTAGGGGCAAGGTTAGTACTCATGGTAATCTTACAAATATGATGACCAAGTCACTTCCTACAACCAAATTTGTGCATATGCTTGAATTTAATTGGTATGTTATTGATCTTTGCTCTTATGGGCTTATGTGAAAAAGGCTGAGATTTTCTTTGGAGTTTGTTCATTCCTTGCATTGTTGTTCCTTCTAAGGTGGAGTTTGTTTGTGAGAGTTGGGTGATCGAATTCTATTTGACTTAACTTGAAATGTTTCATTGTGTGACATCATAGATTTTTTTAAGGATTTTAGTGAACAGATCAGACTAATATGCCTAATCTCATGGCCCATTATTAGAGTATGAGCCTCTTCGGTTTTGAGATGTCTATAAATATAAAATGTACTTTTTAAGGGTTTGAGGGATTAAGAGGTATTGTGGAACATCCCAATACTCCAATACTTCAATCATGTATCTATATCAGTGGCAGATTTTTTCCCGCTTTTGTAGGTTTTTTTCCCTATTTAACGTTTCCCTATTTGGCTTTAACAACATTTCTTCCCATATTTAGGTTTAAGATCATCTAGATTTCATGGAAAATTGGGGAAGGTAAATTTGACAAGGTGCAAAAGAATACTGCTAATTAATTAGCATACCAAAGTAAGGAGCAATTGAGCAGGTTCTCGATGGCAGATGAAGTCCCTCAAATATTTGGGTTGATGTTTATCTGCCCACGTGAATTTCTCATCCTCCTTGGGCTTTTTCGTCTTCAAAACCAACACATTAGGCGCCTGTTCAGCTGCTGCTGCTGCTCTCTCTAGATCGAACAAGGGCTTCTCATCATTCATCAATCTTGCCTCAACTTTCTTCTTTTTCTTTCTCGTCTCATTTGTTGCAGACATATCTGCTGATTCTCTAGTGCTTCTAAAGCAGTCCCCAGTTGATGCTTCGAAGCATTTATGGAATATGAGGAAAGGAGACCCCACCATAGAAGAAGAAGCTGAAGAAGAATCTGCAGTAGTACTGCAATGAGTCTCAAACTCACTCAGAGTATTGGTCTTTGGAGATTTGAATGACGTCCTCCTTGCAGCTGTCTTACCACACCAAGACGATGAAAGGGCTCTCGATATGCTTGTTGATTCCATGGAAAGACTCCTCGATAATGGGAAACGATCAAGCCTCGGCATTCTAATCTTAATGGTAGGTACTGATAGAGGAAAATGTAAATGTGAGAGAGAGAATTCAATGATTCATTACTTGATTACGTTTCTAGAATTTGCTTTTCAAGAATTAAATACATGCCCGACATATCTAATCCATGCATTGTTAATTGGACAACATTGACGAATAGGGTTTAAGGATTAATGGACGTTCATCTCGAGACAACTCGATGAAATCTAGGAGGGTTTAGGTGGCCATAAATTATTCTTTTTAGATACGACGTACGACGTACGACGTATGACGTACGGCGTTTTATGCTACGGAATGAGTTTCTAAGATGTAATCAAGGAATATGCCTTTGGTTTGGAATCTGTTTCTTTCATGTTTGTTCTTTGGCTCGAGGGTCTATCCCAAAAAAAAAAAAAACAAAACAAAAGCGCCGTTTGATAAAAGTTTCCTTCGGTGTCTACACGACCTTAGTCTTTAGTTATTAAAATAAGAAATGTTAGCTTTAGTGATTAGTTTATTTGTGTTACTCGTCGGAAAACTTTGATCTGCTGAGAATAAGAATTCGAAATCTGAGATTAAGAAATCGTAGAAAGTCTTGCAGAGTTTGCGTAAGTTCGGTCAGTCGTGTTTCATAATTATGAATGAGAGAGGTACCAGTGTGCGAAACATAGTCTGAAGATTAAGTCTGAGAAAGATAGAGTTGATTGCTTTCTCATCAAGATTTGCTAAAAGATGATTGACTCAATGCAATTTAATTCAAGATGGAGATTTGTTAGAATATGTCTCAAATTCATAATTTATTTAATTCCTTCTTTTAATCTATATTTTATAGAATAATTCATAGTTGTTATATTATTGTAATATTATGTTTCCTTGAATATGGAAAGTTGTTAGAAATAAATATTCTTATAAATATTTTGAGTCATGGAGAAAGTTATGAGAATAAAACAAAAATAGTTATGATGAAGAGACAAGTTAGAGTTCATACTCCTACGAGGACAAAGAGGATGATACAATTCATGGAAAAAAAAAGAAAAAAAAGAAGACAAATCTGATATTTAATATTTTAATTACCAAACATTTGATTATTATACTTTGAATATGGAAGTACTACTAATGATACGAAGGTGAAGTTGATTAAATAAAAAAGAGAGATCAAGAGAATATTATGTTAGAGACGGAACATGCTTTCAAATTTGAAGCAATTGATTGAACTGAAGAAATTTGGGTGTACAGTGATCACCAGAACAGTAGTAGAATATGGAGCTGCATTGTGAATGCACTACAGTAGTAGAATCTGAAAAGAAGAAGGAAAAACCATGTAACAAACTGAGTCGTGTAAGAGTACACTGCCCTTAGGAATTTTATTCCCCACGGTACAATAGTTCTTCAGATGTAATATCTGGATCAGGAACAGTAGAACAGAGAAGAGGAAGGAAGAACAAATTTTTTTTTTTCCAACGTCACCAAAGGTTTGAATTTATAGAAAACCAATTATGTAACTATTGGGTTTGAGGTTTGAAATTCAAAATGGCCATAAAGATAGAAATTAAATCAAATAACTGTTAGGAATTAAATTTATAAAATTTGTTGTTGAGAATTGAATTTAGAAAATAGTCGTTTGTAGAATTCGTTTTTGAATTTACTCTTATTTCAAACCTTAAACCATTTTGATTTTTTAAGTACTCAAAACAAGGTCTTTCATATAGCCAAACAAAATAAAAATTGGTTTGGAGCAAAACCAAATGTGTCCTGTGTTATTCACATACAGGGGGCAAATTCATCGATTTGCACTGAAATCGGGCTTTTGGCCCATTTTTTGTGCACGTGAGGCCTCCCATTTTCTCAAGTCATGTACAAACCCATAATTGGGTTTTAATATATAAACCCAATAAAACCTCTGGCATTCTTTCCATGTGGGACTACATCTTTTTGAAAACTATACTTTACTAATAATCCCCCGCATTTTTCAAAAAAATATTTGAATTTAAAACATTTTGCTTAGAATATGGAAGAAGGTGTAAGTGTCTTAAATTTGGTGTTCAATGAACTATGAAGACAAACATAGATGAATAAAATTTAATTTACAGAGTATTTGTGTAACTTATAGCTTCTATGAACCAGAGTATTCTTGATTATAAATTAGGGACCTTATCATCAGCACCACACATCACGATTCTTACTGTTCAACGTCGTTGTGCGCGTTTAGGCCATGAGCGTGTCTGATTATTTCATAAGTGCTTTAAAAATTTTGCATACCACTTTATGGGAGCGGCCCCACTCCACACTTCTATAGGCGATTTCATCAAGTACACATTGCATTTATATGTACCACTGGGGATATGAAATCGTTAAAGTGTGCTCATCCTCTCCAAAATTATGCATGCTAGTACCATAGCCACACAGCTAGGAAGGCTATGATTTTATTAGTCTTTAGCCGAGTTCTTAGTGAGCTTTGTTATTCTGCAAATTATGAACCTCTTCTTCATGGGATCTTCAATCACAAAAGTTGGGTTCCCATCACTGCTAATCTCTAATTGGCTTAAGTCCCATTCCACTCGATGTTTCCAAAATTAATTTTCTTCCCAAAGATTTAGTCAGGCCAAATTCACTTATGGCTTTATATAGTCAATGGAAATAATTTCATCTTTCAACAATTGTTTCACGACCTCATGTCTTAGACGAATGTGTCTGTTTTTCCCATTAAATGCTTTATTCTTTGCGATCAATATTGCTGCTTGGCAATCACAATGCATAGACACCGAAGGTGTTGACTGCATTCCTAAAGGAATTCCTGACAGGAAGTTCCTTAACCACTCAACTTCTTTACCTGTAGATTCAAGAGCTATTAACTCCGACTCCATTGTAGAAGTAGTGATGAGGGTTTGTTTAGATGATTTCCAAGCAACAACACCACCTCCTAAAGTAAAGACATAACCGTTTGTGGACTTTATCTCATCTAAATCAGAGATCTAATTAGCATCACTGTATCCTTCCAATACATTGAGAAATCCACTATATAGGATACCATAGTTCATGGTATCCCTTAAGTGTTTCATTAATCTAGCTAATGCACTCAATTGATCCTTATTGGGATTATGTGTATATCTACTTAATCTACACACTGCATATGCTATGTCTGGTCTAGAAAAGGTCATCAAATGCATCAGATTCCTAATAATATGTGCATACTCAGCTTTACCCATAGGATCACCTCGATTTTTCATTAAATGGGTGTTAGCATCATAAGGGGTACTCACAGGTTTGACATCGAAATGTTCGAACCACTTGAGTATTTTCTCAATATAATGTTCTTGTGATAACATTATACTATCACCCATCCTTGTGATCTTTACATCCAAAATTACCTTAACTTCACCCATATATTTCATGTCAAATTGTGAAGTTAGAAATCTCTTGGTACTATGTACCACACTCAGGCTAGTGCCAAAAATCAATATATAATCTACATACAATGCAATGATTACATATTCTTTTATACGCTTTGTATATACATTTATCCACTTCAGCAGATAAAAACCACGTTTTCAACAAA
This sequence comes from Tetrastigma voinierianum, assembly GCA_016808115.1. Taxonomy (NCBI): domain Eukaryota; kingdom Viridiplantae; phylum Streptophyta; class Magnoliopsida; order Vitales; family Vitaceae; genus Tetrastigma; species Tetrastigma voinierianum. The sequence goes on from JAEQBH010002502.1 coordinate 569,628, forward strand.
GCGTTATAAAATTTACCGTACGGCTGTTTAGGTGCTTGTTTTAAACCATTTAGAGACTTGTTCAATTTGCAAACTTTATTTTCTTGTCCAGGTGTAATACAACTTTTAGGTTGAAACATGTAAATTTCTTCCTCTAAGTCTCCATTTAAAAAAACTGTTTTAACATCCATTTGATGGATAATAAGTTTATTGATAGAAGCCAAAACAATTAAAATACGAATGGAAGAAATCCTAGTAACATGAGCAAACATTTGAAAATAATTAGCATTTTGTTTTTGCGAAAAACCTTTGGCTACTAACCTAGCTTTATATTTTTCAATAGAACCATATGACAAATATTTTCTTTGAAAATCCACTTGTAACCAATAAATTTTGCTTTGAAGGTAAATCGACTGACTCTCATGTTTGATTCTTTAAAATAGATTCAAGCTCAGTTTTAATAGATTCTTTCCAAAGTAATGCGTCAGATGAAGAAATCGCTTCAAAATAAGAAGATGGTTCATTGTCAATCAAATAAGTATAAAAATCGTCTCCAAAGAAAACCTCTTTTCTTTGTCTCTTACTCATTCTCAACTCATCATGAGAGCTTTCCATATCATCCACAATAGTGGACACATGCTCATCATATGAGTAATCTATATCATCCATAATTGTGGGTGTATGAGAAATTTTTTTAGAAAGTGGAAAATTATGTTCAAAAAATTCGGCATGTTTTGTCTTAATAATAGTGTTGCATTCTAGGACATCACTTTTCAAAACAAGAAATCTATAAGCCACACTATTACTAGCATACCTAATAAACATACAATCAAAAGTCTTTGATCCTATTTTCCTCTTTTTAGGATTAGGTAACATAACTTTGGCAAGACACCCCCACATTTTCAAATATTTAAAGTTAGATGCATGACCTTTTCATAACTCATAGGGTGTCTTACCAATTTTCTTGTATGGAATTCTATTTTGTAGATGACATGGGACAATGTAACCTTATAGATTATTGTTGAAGCACTAGCAGTAGAGAATTCATCACATCTCTTTAAAGGTCATATTCTTTCTTTTCGGCCTTCATTTACTCGGGTGAATAAGAGAGTCACTTCATGAATTATTCCTTCATTTCACAATAATAATCCACTTAAAAGGTATGTATTCGCCCCTCTATCGAATCTAATCCTTTTGATTTTCCTAATAAAATTAGTGAATTTTCTACTTGACTATAAGCTTAAGAACATATTAAATGCTTCATCTTTATTTCTAAGAAAGTAAACTCTAGTAAACCTAGAATAATCATCAATGACGGTCACATAAAATTTCTTACCTCCTCTAGTCATAGTTTGTCATAGTTTGCTTCAAATCTTCTAGATCCGAATGAATAAGTTTTAACAGTTTTATTTCTCTAGTCACTGAGCCACACGTCTTTCTAGTTAGCTTAGAAGTGACACATATTTGACATTTACTCAAGCCTGAGTAATCAATATTATTGATAAGGCCTAGAGTTTGCATTTTTTTAATGTATCCACTACTAATATGTCCTAATCTAACATGTCATACATCATAGGAATCAACTAAGTAAGCAGAAGAAGAAGTTTAATTCATAACTTCAGAAATACTGAGTACAAATAGTCCCTGATTACAAAACCCTTTTCCCACAAAGACATTATTTTTTGTCACTACAATCCTATTAGATTCAAATGACACTTTAACCCCCACCTTTCCCAATAGAGCAACTGAAACTAAATTTGCTCTAGTTTTGGGCACAAAGGCAGATCTAAGCAATGCCCAGTAAGAGCACTTACCCCCACTCAAATTTTTTTGAAAACAATTTGCCCATTGTATTTTAGGAAATTCAAGCTTAAATGCTATACTTTGCCCCCACTCAAATTTCTAAATATTAAATTATTGAGTTGAAGCCCAAGTTTAAAAAATTTGTAAAACTTATATTACTTAATCTTGCCCCCACTGAACTCGAATCCCGACTCTGCCACTGATTGGGAACATGCAACCCATCATTCAAAGCCAGAGTCTTTCCCGAAGTAAGTTTCAACATGACTTTGCCTTTTTCCCAAGACTTGAACAGTGTGAGAGTCACTAAGGTAGACAACCTTTTCGTCATCCCCTACCGGAGTGTAGGAGGTAAAAGTATCTATGTTTGCACAAATATGTCTTGTTGCACCAGGACTTGAACAGTGTGAGAGTCACTAAGGTAGACAACCTTTTCGTCATCCCCTACCGGAGTGTAGGAGGTAAAAGCATCTCTGTTTGCACAAATATGTCTTGTTGCACCAGAGTCTACCACCCAATTCTTGGAATTGGTAACCATATTAGTTTGTGAGACAACAACAACTATTATGTCATCTCCTTCGACCAAGTTGGCTTTAGGAGGATTTCCACTGTTTCCAGTTTTTACTCTCTTTCTACACTAGGGTGCATGATGGCCTAGTTTGCCACAAACATAACAAGTGCCTTTCTTTTTGAAAGTATGGGGGTTAGAAATTTTGGGTTTGTTATTAGAGTTTTGAGCTTTATGTTTATACCTTTTTGTGTCGGTTTGGACTAAGTTTGACTTGGTGGTCATCTGTTTTGCTTTGGTTGCCTTTTGTTCTTTGCGGTTTGTATCTTCTATGATGAAGTGAGTCATCAGGTCAGCCAGGTACAATAGCTTTTGTTTGTGTTTTAATTGTTGTTTGTAATCACTCCACGAGTCAAGTAGTTTCTCTATGAATAGTCCTACTACAAACTGTTCTAGTAGTTTTATTTTTTTAGCTCTTAGTTCCTCCAGCAATTTATGGTACTCATTGATTTGGAGTTTTATGTCCTTGTTCTCTACCATCTCCCATTTGTAGTAGTTTCCTACAACAAATTTTTGCTTGCCCACATCCTCATAAGTGTATTTTCTGAGCATTGATTCCAATATAACATTTGTTTCCTTGTAGGCACAGTAGACATCAAATAATTCGTTAGACAATGTAGTTAGGATGGCATGTTGACAAACCTTGTTCGCGTGTGTCCACGCCTCAGTATTGGGATGCGTGTTTTCATTTGACAGCAACCATGCCACTCCATGCATATTAAGAGTGGAATATATGCGTTCCTATTAGCGCTTGAAATTCTAGCTAGAGAAAACTTCAATTTTGGAGATGTCTGGAAGGGCTTGGCATAGGTAGGAAGCACATGAACTGATGGTACAGAGGCAGTAGTAGTGGCTGGGACTACGAACGATGGAGGGAGAATTGCATTGTAAGGAGTTGGTACAGGGACCAAGGCAATGGCCGAGTCAGCAGAAAGGAGTGTACCAATGGCAAAAGAATTTGTTGCCATAGATAAAATTCCTAAGATTGTTAGAGCCAACATAGGCATTTAAATCTGAAGCAACTGATTGAACTGAAGAAATCTTGGTGTGATCAACAGAACAGTAGCATAATCTGGAGCTGAATTGTGAATGCACTGTAGTAGCAGAATCTAAAGCAAAACCAAATGTGTCCCGTGTTCTTCATGCGTAGGTGGGGGGGGAAGCAAATCCATCAATTTGTATTGAAATCGGGCTTTCAGCCCATTTCTTATGCGCGCGAGGCCTCCCATTTTCTCAAGTCATCTACAAACCCATAATTGGGTTTTAGTATATAAACCCAATAAAACCTCTTGTATTTTTTCCATGTGGGATTATATATATTTGAAAACTATACTTTACTAACATATTAAATCCAAGCCAAATATAAGAAAATATTAAATCCAAGCCAGCTATAAGAAAATAAAGAGATGGGCTCTAAAGTCCTCGAAAACCTCACTTGCAAGAGATCAAGAGTCACAAGGCATGTCCTTGAGGTCTGACTCAAGTGGTAAAGAGGGATAGGTGTATAGGAGGTCTCAAGCTTTGTTCCTTAACTATATTAAATCAAGAGCCGTGAGCAAAGATGTTACGTCTCTGTTCCCTAGGTTATATGGAACCAAAAGCCGTAAGAACAAAGGAAATAACCTCGTCCCTTTAATTATAAAAAGAACCAAGAGCCGTAAGTTTGAACACTATAAGGAATTAACCTTAATAGGTTCGAGAGTTCTTATAAGAACCATAAAATGAAGAAAACCTCACAAAAGATTTGTTATTCATCAATGTCTGCTGAACAAATTCATTAAAGGGCTCTAAGAAAGAAAGGAAAATTTATTGAAATTCATCCTTGACATACAAATTACCAAAACTGAAATTGGAAAACTACTAAAGTAACATGAAGATAATTGTTTATTTTCCTTATTGAACGCCTATCCTTCATATTTTGATCATAATCGACCAAATTGATAACTAATGATTTGAACTAGAGTTGGCAAGTTTGATCATCCAACTTGCAAGGCTAAAAACTCTCTAAAATAAGTCTTTGATTGTGCATGAATTATGGAGCCAATTTGGGGTACAAATTTCCTTTGATTTTCTGGTCCTTTAGATGCAAAAATCATGTGAACTTCCTTGTTGGTTCCAATTCCTTGAGAGGTTTGATTTGACTTGGACTCTTCTTTAAAGGCTGAGCTGACTCAAATAAACTTTTTCACAAGCCTATTGAAAGTCTCTTGAAGTTGTTTGACCCTTGCTCTTATGATAAGCCCAATTAACATTTGAAGCGGATCGTTTGTGTTTTGATTCTCACCACTTATTAGAACAAAATACTACAACAATGTAATATAATTTGAATAAATGTCAAAAAAAAAAAAAAAAAAGTCACGAGGCACAAGTGGAGAATCCTTGATTTTGAATAGTCCCTCAACCACCCGCAAATAAGGGCAAAAGGGTTTGTAGTTTGTACACATATTATGTTATTAAGACAAAACAAAGAAGTCATTGCTTTATTATTCGGCTAGAAGAGAGAGCCAAGAGAGAGGAGGAGAAACAGAGATACATTTGGATTAACAAATCACTCACCTTTAATTCTCGATGTCTTCATGTAGAGAGAGAATAAAATTAGACCACGGATTTATAACCAGAAAATCTTTGGATTTGAACCTGTCATTTTCCCTTCCACTTCGTTTAATCACTTAGAGAGCCGAGGAAAATGAGAGAAAATTTGGAACCTCATGATGTTATCTTTTGATAGTTCTTTACCTTTCCTGAGATTCCCAAGCTTTCATTTCATCTAGCTTTTTGTCTTCAGGTAAAATTTAGCAGTGAGATTTTTCATAGGTTTTGCTAAATTTGATAACTCATAGGTTCTTTTCTTCCTTAATGATTATCCTAAGATATATATATTTCACATTTAGGTGGATTTCATCATCAAATTTTCATGATAAGTAATTTTTCTTAGGGATATCAAGTGCAACAAACTTAAGTTTGGTGAATTAGTAATTTAATAAATATATATAAATAAACTTGAAGTATGAATGACAAATAAATAATTTTTTTGAATTTATAATAATAAATTAAGAAATTAAAGGAAAAAATTGATATCATCATGCATAAGAATATAGCATGAGTGATTTCTTCACAAAAACAAAACTTGCCCACATAATGGGGGTATCTCTTTCCATAAACAAGAATTAGGTCCAAGTCTTGATTCAGCATTTCTTTGTGGTAGATTCCCTCTAATTTTCTTATTCTTGAGAGTTTGGCTTTCGACCAAAATTTTGCCATTTTTCCCAAATGTATTAAAAAATGGTATAAATAATAATATTATTATTTAGTCTTATATATTCAAATATAACAATGATAACAGAGTAAAAAATATTTACTGAAGAAATGATTTCTATGGTCAAACCCGTAATTCAAATTTGTAATCTATACTTGAAAATAACTAACAAAACTTTTATTTTCCTTAAGTAAGAAGGGGTAATTTTTTGTCATTCTTGTCCTAAAATTACCCCTCTGAATATTTTTCTTTCATCTTCTTGCTTAATAAAGTGGCTCTTCCATGAAGATTTATGTTTTATTTTGCTTTTTGTGTTGTCGTTGTTTTATCGACATTTGGTTTGTTGTCGGATTGTTACGATGTTTGTTTTGTCGTTGGCTTGTTATGTGACATTAAGGTTTGTTTCGTCAGTTTTGTTGTATGCTTTATCGCATGGTAGTGATTTAGACAAGTAAGACAAATTGACAATAAGATATTAAATTACTTGGCCATCAATATGTTTCAAAACCTGGAAGCATAAGATATTCTAGTAACTAATTTATCAAATTTATAGGCTTTATACCGATTTATTATGCTATTAACCTGAATATTGTTTCATTTTATATGGTTTTTAGTTATTTGTATCTTGAATCTATCGATCAATTACAAGTTTGAATCAATAATATATTCTCTCCCTCTGAAAAATTAAAAACTAAAGAAACTTCAGAAATAAACATCCTACTCATGAACAAACCCTCATCTTTTTCTAACTTGTTGAAAAAACATAACATAAATAATAACAATATTACTTAATCTTATCTAATAAAATATAGAAATAATAAGAATGCAAAAATATTTATAAAATAAATTATTCTTCTAAGCAAACCCATAATTCAATTTATAAGTTAGAATTAAGAAAATCAATCTTCTATATCTTTCTATAAGACTAGAATATATTCCATGGATAAGCTTTCTATATATACCCTATCATAATCATCATAACTTTAGGTTATATCAGTATAACATTTGCTTATCTACTAGCTTGTTTTCCTTTACATAGATTTTGACTATGAAAGTTTGGATTATACTATAAAAATAATGAAAATGTTATATCATGTAGAAGATTTTTGAAAAAATGTGAGGTTTTTAACTTTGATATGGTTTGGTTCTCCTTTGCTAAAGCATATTCTTGTATTCTCTACTATAGGCTAGCTCTCTTTTACTATGATTGTACTAACAATGTGTTTTTGAATATAAACGCTACATTCGGAATTCATAAAATACTAAGAAAAGAAAATATAGAAGAAAATAAATAAAAGAAAATTTGAGAGTAATAAAAAATATTTAATCTAATAAATTGATTTTATATATATATATATATATATATATATATATATATATATATATATATATATATATATATATATATATATATATATATATATATATATATATATATATATATGCATAAGCTTATTAAAACTCATTTTACGAGCTTTTCTTATTATATAGGATTAAGAAATTAGGGATGTAAATTTTGATTATATTTGATTTCTTTTACAGCTCTTCCACTAGTGAAACCAAACATGAGAAAGTCATTTTCCCTGTGCCCACCAGAAACTGAAGTACTAAAGAAAGAAAAAAATACTAAGGAAAATGATTTTTTCATATTTGGTTTCACTATATAAAATATAAAAGAAAATAAAATATAATCAAAATTTTACATAATTTTAAATTTCTTAGTCCTTATATAATATAGAAAACATATGAAATGAGTTTAAATAAACATATAAAATTAATTTATTAAGTTTATACCTATTTTTTATTTTCCTCTAAATTTTCTTTTATTCCCCTTGGGATTGGGAGTCAAAAAGAGATTTATGTACATTATCATGGATGATCATCTGTCACTCTTGCAAGGCTTCCCACATTCCGGATGCTCTATGCTTATGTGATCCGGAGCCTCAATGCCCCACCAGTTTAGGCGACACAGTTCTTTGCAGGCCTCTACGCTATAGTTCTTAGTACACAAATATGACTGCAGGTCCTACTCTAACTCTAAGTCTGATCCCGTAAGCCACATCCTTCCCGACATATTCCGGACTGACAGGAACTCCTAGGCCACGAATCTTGGTTTGAGACCAGGAGTCTCGTGACAGACCCCAATGACCCAGGAATCCCTGCGTTTGACGCCAAACAGGAACAGCCAGCCTCAGTGCTCCGTGCCTATGAAGACACCCTCCCACATCGATTCCACTGCTTATGCCACGTTTCAAAGCCCCTTTCTGTGCCATGAGCCTTCGATAGCTGCCGGTGGCGCCCTGGTTCAAGATGTTTGCTTCTTCCCTCATGTGCGTGCAGCCAGATCACGCATCGTGGTCGCCGAGCTTTTCACTGCCATTGCTTCCTCGATTTGCCTTGCTCTCTTTTCTTAGGCTAGATGGGCCGGGCGCAAAGGCTCCTCGATGCTCCTCATGGGACCTCGTATATCTAGCCGAGGGCCACAAACCCTCCCGCACTAGAGGTAGTCAATGTCCCTGTTGACTTCGACCGAACATACTAAGGATTGATCTAACCGCCATAGTAAAGACTTTCTTCTCACCCTGCTTCATGCCCTTCCACGAATTCAGTACTGTTCACTCTGTTCCTTCCAGCTGCATATCTTTCTATCTCTCGCAGACGTTGCAATTTCTTTGTCGGACCGTAATTCTGTCCCATAGGCTGAAATTATTTTTAGAGCTTGCACTCGTCGAACAGATCATGATTTATTATAAGTTTTAAGAAACATGGAAACGCCCGCAGTTTTCACCTTTCTCAGTAGCTTCAAAGCATAGTCACGCTTTCAATACGCTTCACACCAAAGTGTTTATCATACTTATCAAGCCTTCTTTCTGGAACCGCTTATTTCATGATCTCTGCAGATATGAGGAGTTATTTGTTATTTTCAGCCCCCAAGATCTTCTCGGCTTCTTTGTCCACATATTTCGCCATGTGGTCATTTGCCTCTCAAGGCCGCCTTTGGTTTTACTAAGTAAGCCTGTAGAGACTTTAGAACTTCAGATGTGGGCTTCAGGCTCACTAGCTCCAGGTTGCCAGAACCGGGAAGACTTATTCAAGGGCTTATGAGGCTGAACCCGACAATTAAAGTAATATCTCCAGCTACAGCAGATTGTAAGCATTGAACCGCGCAGGGCTCTGTAGCTGTGTCCATCTGAGAGGCCGTCACATGTTGCAGGCACTTTCAAGATTTGATTCACTCTCCCCATCTCGACCACAACAGAGACTCAAGCAGCAGAGCAACTTCAGTACTCCCGCCATTTTGAATATTCAACTCAAAACCCCTGATCGCCCTGTTCTTAGGCCTGGGGGTTGCTTCTCACAACATTGCCGAACAAAGATGTCGCTTCTTCGCCCGGGACACCATACGGTCGGCATAGAAGATTAACGCACTGAGAATCTCTGTCTACCACCACTAAAACTAATTTGAAGCCCTCAACTTTAGGAAACCCACTGATGAAGTCCATCAATACACACTGCCATGGTCTTTTTGGAATGGGCAGAGGCTGTAACAAACCTGCTTCCTTCTTTCGCTCGGTCTTGTCAACTTGACAAACATGGCATGTATTGACATATGCTTGCACGTCTTCCTTCATCTTATGCCAATGAAAAGACCGGGCCAACAATGCCAAAGTTCTCTCTTCTCCTAGGTGACCAGCCCACATTGTATCATGTGTTTCCTTTAGCAACTCACGCCTTAGCTTGCTTGAAGGCACATACAACTTTCCTCCCGTGAAGTAAAGCAACTCATTCTCGAGCCAGTATAGCCTCGTGGTTCCATCTTTCACCTGCTCTACTAGCTTTTGATACGTTGAGTCTTGTGGAGCTTCATGTCTTACTCACTCTTTGAAGTCTGCCACAACTATACTCAACGATCCCACATAGCCCGCAACTTCCTTCCTACTCATCCGCCACTCGTCAGGCCGACCGGCCAGGCACCCACACGAAGTCAAAGTCACAAGAACTCTTTAAGCATCGAGCTTGCTTCGGGCGGTAAAGCTCTTCCAGCCTGAAGAAGGTGGTTATTACATTGTCACTACTACGAACCGCATTCCCATCAAGTAGTGCTTCCAAGTCTCTAGGCAATGGATGACCGCAGTCATCTCTTTCTCGTGGGCGTTGTACCTCTGCTTCGCTGCATTTAACTTCCGACTCTTAAATGCTACTGGATGCCCCTCTCGCACCAACACACCACCTAGGGCCCTGTCCGACGCGTCCGTATGCACTTCAAACGATAACTCCAAGCCTGGGCAACTAAAACTGGCTCGAGGTGATCGCACTCTCGAAGCTGAAAGCAAATTTGGCACTCATGTCCCATTCTAATTTCCTCTCTATCTTCAAAAGGTCCGTGAGAGAACTGGCTATCTTGGAATAGCCCATTATAAATCTCCTGTAGTAGTTTGCTGGCCGAGAACTGCATCGGCTCACTACCTTGGTCTGGCCGGCTAATCTCAAATTGTTGCCACCTTCTCACCATCCATCCGAATTTGGGACTTTGAAATTAGGCGACCAAAAAACTTGATCTCGGTCCTCGACCTACACTTCTCTTCTTGATGATAGAAACTAGCTCGCTCAACAAACACCTTCAAGGTGCACCACGTGATCTTTTAGACTTTGGGCGTATCACACACAGAGTTCTACTCATCCCCTTCAAATACGCAGATTTTTCAATATCCCGTTCCGCAAGTCTAACTTGGCAATGACCTCAACTTTGTCGAATCACTAACAATTTCACAAAACTAAAGGTATTGATACTTGCTCGATCGTGACTTTATTCAAGGCCCCGTAGTCCACACATCCGTCATCTCGCTTTCTAAAACAGCAACGGCGGCTCCATACGGCTCGGGAGGCTGAATCAAGCCCGCATCCGCGAACTCACACTGCTTTCAAGAACTCTATCAACTTCCGCGGAGTCATCCGATGCGAGCTTGGGCAGGGATTCTCGATCCTGGCACGAGCTTAATCTGATGATCTGTCCGCCTTCTCGGTAGCAACTCTAGAGGCATCACATTGGCAAATTTGCTCAATATGAGGGCAATGGCATCTGGTACCTCAACTTGCTTGTCCGGCTTAATCTCGATCAATGCCGCAACATATCTGTGCTCACCCTTCCTAAGGCTTTTCTCAAGGTGCAAGGCAGACAAGGTCTTCTCCCCCCCCCAAAGGTCTCTTAGGTGGTTTGCTGATGTCGGCCACAAAGCATGGTTGTTTCTTATCCATAATCAGCATTCCATTCAAGTGTGGCAACAAGGCTACCTTGGCTCTTTAGAAGAAATCGTTGCCTAAAATAAAATCAAAGTCATCCAAAGGAACTCTAAGGAAGTCTATCTTACCTTTCCAATCCCCCATCTGAATTTTCATGTTCTTTACCATGCCATGCGTCTCTTATGCTTGGCTATTCACGACCTTAAGCTTGCTGTCATCTCTAGCGAGCTTCAATCCGAGTCTGGATGCCTCCTTTGTTGATACAAAATTGTGGGTTGCCCCACTATCTACCAATGCCATAATTTTCTGCCCACCAGTCAGCAACTCAACGTACATCAGTCCCTTATAAGTCACCTCGGCTTGAATGGAATTCAATAACTGAAGAGGATTAGCCTTTAGACCCCATCACGTCTTCCTTCGCCATGATTGTGCACTGAAGCTTTTCTTTAGGCAGTCTCTTACTCGATGTGGCCCATAGCAGATGTAGCATCCCAATGGCCTAGTAGTTTGTGAGGAAGTCCCTCTCTCCCCCACTTTAGCCTACGTATCCTGCGGCTTCTTCCAACCTTTGCCTCCACTCTTGGAGGTCTTTGATTATGACTTTTGGTTCGACTCTTGCTTCTAGCCTTCCCTTTCAAAGTGGGAGAGGGGGAAGAGGTCACCAGATCTACAGTCTGCCGCCATTTATGAGGGCAAATCTTGGACACCTTGCCTCCTCAGTTCTGTTTGAGCCCATCCTTGCAACCCGGACATGAAGTTGAATAACTTGTCAACTTTAGACATGTCCTTGATGTCCAAGGATCAATGAGCTAAACTCCTTCACATAGCTCTACTGAACCTATCCACAGCTTTTTCAGAGACTCTCCCGCCATCCACGCTTGCGGTTCATGGAAGGAACTCAACTTCATCCCTTTTTCAAGATCTCCCATCTCTCATCTTGGTCGCACCGCCAGCAGCATCGTTGTTTGATCCGTCCGCCACCAAAGCTTAAGAATCACCACAAATACATGGTGGTTATCAAGCATTGTCACCAATAGTATTCGAGCAAAGAATGAAGTATTGCTCCATGTCCCAGAGGAAGTTCTCCAAGTCTTTGGCATTACGTGCGCCACCAAAAGGCTTGGGCTCAGGTTCTTGCACCTTTGCAGGAGACGGATCCGAGGTAGATGGTGTGCCCTGCACCACTGCTCACTTCAGCAACACGATCTCACCCTCAAGAGATCTTGTCCGCTCCTTGAACTCCTCGGTCATGGCCTGCATTCTATCATGGAGTGTCTCTATCCGTTCTTCAATGGCCTTCTCACGAGTCTCCATCGATTCTGGCTCTGAGCCAAGCAGCAGGAAGGCTTCAGAAAGCTGAGTCGAAAGGGTTGTGCCCGCCCCGCCTGCCAGCTCCTATCTCGCATCAAGCCCGACATCGCGCGCCTGATATCGCTTTCATCCTTGCTATTTGCTCCGCCATAAATGGCGATTTATCATCACTCGTGAGCGTTTCATCCGCTGGCTCATACTCAACTGGCCACATGCCCAACTTTAGCCTTCAGGCGACGCCTAGAACCCGCTTAGCGCCCTTCCTATGCCTCACCACTAAACAAAAGGCGAGCTTGGGAATTTCTTCCCAACTCGTATTTTATTAGCTACTAAAATACAAGACTCTTTTCCGTACGAGATGTCCTTATGCCAATGAGCATTAGTGTGGGCAGAGGAAAAGGCTCAGGAGGAGCTAGTAGTCTTCAGGGGTGACACCTGGTGAAATGTGCCTTGCACGAGGGCGTGCAAGATTTTAAGTGGGGGGGAGAGTTCGTTACGGGCTTTGACTCGGGGTCCGGGGACAAGCAGCGCTATGTTGGCTGGTGCGCACGCGACTTATGAATTGAAGGAGAATATCATGTCTGTGGGCGTGCGTGTTAGAAGTTGGAGACGCGCTTCAGAGGTGCGCGTAGGAGTGTCGGCAGGACACTTAGAAGTCAAGGCATGCCTACCTGGAGGAGCACAAGGTGAGTGAGGGGATTGTCAGCTTCTCGACTAGATAACATGAGTCCCGTGCGGCATGAGGGCACTGCCTTGGCCCTATGCCCCGCCTAAGAGAAAGAGAGCAAGGAAAAACAGGGAAGCAAGTGCTGGCAAGGCAAGAAAAGCTCGACAGCACTATGCGTGAGCCAAGCACGCACATGAGGAAAGGCAAGCAAGCATCTTAGTTGGGACACGCACAACTGCTGTCGCGACACTCACGGCTTAGAGGGGGCCTGGGGCATGGCACTTGAAGCAAAGCAAAATCAGTGTGGGAGAAGTCTGTCTTATATAGGCATGAGAGCCTTGGGTAGCAAGTTCCTATTTGGTGTGCAACAAGGATTCCTACGACATTAGGAGTCCTAAGCAGGAAGGACTCCTAATCCTAGTAGGATTGATTCATGTATCGAGCATAGAGTGCTCTAACTCACCCGTAATTCTAGCTCGAGAAGGATTGCGTTGACTTGCAGATTGAAGACTTAGAGTTAGAGTAGGACTCTTAGTCATATTTGTACTAGGACTGCCCTTGTGTAGCCTATATAAAGGGCCTGTGTGCCCATACTTGGTAGAGACATTGAGAATCGGATCCACAGAGAGCATAGAGCATCCTGATATGTGGGAGCCTTTGCAAAAGAGTCTTGTATTTTAATAGCTAATAAAATACGAGTTGGGGAGAGTGCCCCGTACGCCTTGTGTTTAAGTGAATCGCGAGGCATAGAGAAGGCTGGCCTAGTGGGTTCCTAGGCGCCGCACACGAGCCAAAAGTTAGGCGTGTGACAGTTGGTATTAGAGCCACGGATGGCTGCTGTGAGAGTGACGATAGATGCGTTGCATGAGTAAGTAGCAAGGATAGAAGCTAATATAGGCATGCAAGTGTCTAGGCTTGATGTGGAGATAGGCACAACAACTGAAGTGAACACAACCCTTTCGACTCACTGGTTGGTTTTCCGCGCTTCTAGCCAAGTAGCTGCGGAATCGATGGAGACTAGTGAGAAGGCTGTTGAAGAACGGATGGAGACACTCCATGACAAAATGCGGGCCATGACCGAGGGGTCTGTCACAAGATCTCTGAAGGTGAGCCTGGTTACCGGCTGAGCAATGGTGCAGGGCACACCATCTGCCTCAAATCCGCCTCCTGCAAAGGTGTGAGTACCTGAGCCCAAGCCTTTTGGTGGCGCACATAATGCCAAAGACTTGGAGAACTTCCTCTGGGACATGGAGCAATACTTCATTGCTGCTCGAATACTTATTGGTGAACAAGTATTGATAACCACCATGTATTTGACAAGCGATGCAAAGCTTTCAGCATGACCAGATCATTTTAATGATGTTTCGCTGGGTCGACCAAAGATCGAGAGATGGGAGATCTTGAAAAAGGAGTTGAAGGACCAGTTCCTTCCCACGAACACAACGTGGATGGCGAGAGAGTCTCTGAAAAGCTCAAGCAAATCCGTTCGCCGTGAGATCAATGCCAAGAGTTTAGCCTAAGGAGTTTAGCTCATTGTGCGCATAAGGACATCATTAAAAGTTGTGGTTATTCCCGACCTCTCATGTTTGGTTGGATGACTCGGCGAGCGAGAAGGTGTCGAGACTTGCCCTCAGCAAGCTCAACCCAGCGGCCAATTTGCACATCCCACTACGGGTGACCTCTTCCCCTCCCACCCAAGGGAAAGGCGGGCGCGGGAGGGTTGGCGGAGTGAGTCAAAGGCTCGAGGTGGGGCAAGGGTTGGAAGAAGCCGCGGAATCACAGCGAGGCTAAAGAGTGGGGGAGAAGGACTTCTTCTACAAATTCTAGGCCACAGGGATGCTACATAATACTGTTGGGCTTTTATGAGTAAAGAGAGGCCCATGAAAAGGCTGTTGTGATGCAGAGAGGCGGAAGGATAGTGGGGAGTTATATAAGAGTATAATCTCTTTGTATTGAATGCTATTCGAGACGAAGGTGTGATCATAAAAGGGGCTGATGTCGTTGGAGTTCTTGCATTGAGTGGGAGAAAAATTGGCATTAGTGATAGTGGGACAACATAGGCTGTATGTATCAATAAGGAAATGTGGACCTCAGATGAAGCTACGCTAGAGATAATGACAAGCTGCTGGCGAAGTGAATAATGAAACCTGAGGAGATCATGGCATGGTAAAGGACATGGCAATTCATATAGGGGATTGGAAAGGTACAATTGATTTCCTTAGTGTTCCTTTGGATGACTTTGATTTCATTTTAGGCAACGATTTCTTCCAGGCGAGTGCCTTATTCTGCGCCAGAGATGTTTGTTGATCATGGATAAGAAGCGACTTTCGCTTTATGTGGCATCGACAAACCTGCCTAAAACCCTCACGAGGAAGACCTTGTCGCCTGCAACGAAAGGCCTTGGAAGGGTGAGCACATATGTTTGAGCATTGATGAGATCAATGAGTTGAACAAAGATTAAAGTGCCGAATCGTAATTTACAATCGACGATTTAAGGTGTGATGCCTTGATTCCTAGAAACTACAGGAAAGCGGATCGGATATGGTTGAGCTCGTGCCGGGATTAAGAACCCCTACCCAAGCTCCTTATTGGATGACTCCACTAGAGTTGATTGAGTTGTGAGCTATAGTGGGTTGTTGGATGCGGGGCTTGGTCCGACCTCAAGCTTTCCTTATGGAGCCGCGGTGTTGTTTGGAAGAAGCAGATGGAGCGCTTGTGTGTGGACTCGACCTTGAATAAAGTCCACGATCAGAACAAGTATCCGATACCTTTAGCTCTGAGTGTTCGATCGATTGAACCAAGTTGAGTCACTTCCTGCAGCTGAACTTACGATGGGATATTAATGAGTGATATTTGAAGAGTGACCAGAACTACATGGCGTATGTGTCCATCCGACTCTGAAGATCCCTTGGTACGAAGGTGTTTACGACAAGCGAAATGAGCGGGTTGTATCGAAGAAGTGAGTTTAACAGGGCGAGATCAAGTTTTGGGCTACACGGTTTTAATTCCCAAATTGGATGGATCAGTGCGAGAAGGTGGTGAACAATTGGATTACTTTAGCCCGACCGGGCGGTGAACTTCTATGGTTCTATGACCAGCAAACTACCTGAGTTGTGGGCTATTCTAAGATAGCTAATTCTCACGGACCTTTTGAAGGTGAGAGGAAGTGGAATGGGGCCAGCGAGTGTTTGCTTTAGCTGAGGATGCGATCACCTGAACGGTTTGAGGCGCGGGCAGGTTGCCGTTTGATGCATACGAGCGCGTCAATGGGGCCTAAGTGGTGTGTTAGTGCGAGGGCATCAGGAGTGAGGTCGAGTGGAGTTAATCACGATGACGGAAATTTCGCCTTGAAAGAGATGACTCGGTCAACCGGTGCTGAACGAAACCTTTACTTGATGGGAAGCGCGGTTAAACAGTAGTAGTGACAAATCTTAGCCTTGCAACTTCTTTAAAGGCTTCGGAAGAAGCTAACGCGGCTTATGCGCGATGGCAAGGTTTAACGGCGACGATTGACGTGGAGTGCGCAAAGCCGGATCGACACAACGAGTGGTAGATCATAGTTTGGTAGGAAGGGATTCGCGGGGCTATCGCCGGATGTTGGTATGTTGTGGCGAGACTTCAGGCGAGTAAGACCTTGAAACCACGAGGATCAGCGTATCAAAAGCCTGTTGAGCAGTGAAAGATGCGCTGCCGGCGATCTTGAAAACGAGAATGAGTTCTTGCTGAGGAGGAAGGCGCTTATGTACTGTAATGGCTAAGAGCTGAGTTATAAGAAACATATGATATTAAGGTGATCACCCAGAGAAGAGAACTTTGGCATTCTTTGGCTAAGTCTCACTGATAGCTAACATGAAGATGAGGTCTGAAGCATATACGGGCACTATATTGTAAGTTTGGCGGAAGCCGGAAGGGCAGTTTGTTTGTCTGCATTTCAGAAGACCATGTGTGGTGTCACCATCGGGACTTTATCGGTGGTTTCAAAGAAGTTGAGGAGCTGCTCGGATAGTTTGGTGGTAGTGAGCGGTTCTCCAAGTCGTTGTCTTGTGACCTTGAGTGAAGTGTCGGTTGGAAGAAAGCGGCGTGCATCTTCTTATTAATGTTGTGAAAAGCGGGTTTTGCAGGATACGAGGACATTGTAAGCGATTGACACTCAGTTCTGACCCGGAGTTTTAGATTTGAGTTGTTTCAAGATGTGAGTCTTTGAGTGCAAGTTCTCACTGCTGGCGAATCACCTGAAACGGATGGTCGACGGAGAGAGTGAATCGGTACTGAAGGAGTACTTGCACCACTGTCGACGACCTCTCAAAACAATTGGTTAGAACTTAAGGCTACAGCGGTTGACTCTTACAATGCTAGCGAAGTTCAACCGAGAATGGCATTCTTGCAAAGGTAGCAGTGGGTTCCTAACCTCGCACGCCTTTGGACGTCTTTGGTTATTAACAACTGAACATAACGTGAGTGTTGCATCTGAAGTTTGCAAAGTCTCGATAAGATTTACTTGGTGAGTAAGCGACGACCTCGAGAAACAAGTATGAGCATGAAAATATCACGGACAAAAGCGTGACCTTTTGGAGATTTGAGCAAGGGAGAAGGTTCACTATTGAAGCTAACTCCTCGGAATCTGGAAGAAGATATAAATCTTGAGTTTCATAGAGCTTGTCTAGAAGTATGATGGCCCCTTTGAAGTTGTGAGCGTATTGGGAGCGTGGCTAATTTGAAGCTGCAGGATATTGAAGCTTCCTTTCAGGCATTCCATATAAGCTTCTTGAGGCCTTATCATCATGATCCTGGTAGGACGAGTCTGGCGAAACCAAAACCATATGGTTAGAATTCGAGTTAATGTAGATTGCAGCATCACTGCGGGATAGGAAGATGGGCAACTGAAAGAACAAGTGGACTGAGTACTTAATTCATTGGAAGGGGACACCTGTCAGTGAAGCAAGTTGGGAGAAGGGTGCTACTTTGTGGCAATTTGAAGACCAGATCCTTGAGTATGCGCGGTCAAAGTCAACGGGCGTCATTCCCCAGTGGGGAGGTTTATCGGCCCCTGACTAGATAACAGTCAGGTCACGGCATAAAGACTTTGCAGCCTCATGCCCGCCCTAAAGGAGAGAAAAAACACAAAACAAACGGGGAAGCAAGTCTTTGCAAGAAAAAGTTGCGGCACGTGTGTGAGCGAGCACGCATATGAGGAAAACGAAGCAAGCATCTTAGTTGGGGCCAGCGCCTGAGATCTTGTCGCACTCATGAGCTTAGAGGGGGCACAGGGCATGTGCTTGAGGCAAAGCGGAATTAGTGTGGGAGAAGTCTGTCTTATATAGGCAAGAGAGCCTTGGGCAGTAAGTTCCTATTTGGTGTGCAATAAGGATTCCTATGGCATTAGGAATCTTAAGTAGGAAGGACTCCTAGTCCTAGTAGGATTCGCGTGGCTAAGTATAAGAGTTCTAATCAGTCCAGACCCCTAGTCCGAGAAGGATTGCATTGGCTTGCAAATTGAAGACTTAGAGTTAGAGTAGGACTCTTACTCATCAGTGCCAGGCTGCCTTGTGCGGCCCTAAAGGGTTTGTTGTCTCACACATGGGCAGAGACATTGAGAATCGGATCCACATAGAGCATAGAGCATCCAGAGATGTAGAGACTAACTACCAAAAGGTCCTCGTATTTTTAGTAGCTAATAAAATACTAGTTGGGGAGAGTGCCATGTCGCTTGTGCGTGCTTTGAGTGAATCGTGAGGCATAGAGAGAGGTGGCCTAAGCGGGTTCTAGGTGTCTACTTTATGAAGCATTTAAAGTTGAAATGCTCTGAAATGGAAAAAAACTTTCATATTTTACAATACTTTTGCCTTTTATTTGGCATAAGGACAATGAAATTACACATGTGTATAGTTACCTACTATTGTAACACTGGATAATTTTTTTCTATAGAAGCTTATTCATTCATAAGTGATAATCTTCATTAAATATATTACTCTTGTAAAGGATTACAAAATATATTCAAATCATAATGCAGGAAGTCATTAAACATATCACGAAATTTTACGTGTTTACAAAAACAAATACATATATAAAATAGACCATAGCGGTCTTTAGTGGGCACCTAGTATTGTGTTGACCTTGGTTGCTGATGTGGATTATGCGGGCTTCCTAGTTACTTCTTGCATTTTACTTTGGATGCGATACCACAGTACTTTAAGCATAGCTTAATTGGGAATAATACTAGAGCTGGAAGACCTCAATAAGGATCAATTACACGTTAGACACATACATATACATATTTCATACATATCATTTACACATGCTTATACATATCTCATACTTACTTATCATAACATGTTTCATTTGCATAAATTTGTTCGCCTATACATTCAGTATCATTTTCCACTTTTGCTTCTTGTTCTTGTCGTATTATGCCTCATGCATACGCGGTGTTATGCTTCTCATATCGTATCATTTATAAATGTATTGCCTTAGTTGTTTTGTCTTCTAATGTCTACCATATACCTAAAGTGATCACGGAAGCATAAGGGGCTCAAGAACTGTTGTTGTCATTGTCTGAGACAATGACCTCATAAGGGCCCGAAGTATTTGTTATCATTATACTGAGGCGGTGATGATTTATTAGTATATTTGAGACTTTTATTCTGACAAACTATCCAGTACATCCCCTCTACCAGGTTCTAAACAAACGATGTTTTTTATTTAGTTTCGATCATATCTGTATCTAGACCTTATTGTTATCCAGATAAATCTCTTATCTGCGATATTTATGATAATTTACTCTTATATTTGCATTTTCATATATTTCCATTATACTATCAACTATTTCACACAAGCAGGGCTCCTTTTGGAATGAGTATTAGGTGTGGGTTAATTTGAAGACATACCTATTATTTCAGAGGAGATTTGGGCTCCTACAAAAGTCCTAGTTACCACAAATTTTGAATCCTCAAGTGGATAGAGTTCTGGCAACTCCAACAGGCTAAAAGCAACTGGCTCCACTTTGTGTGATTCAAGGACATTGAGATTACATTTATATTTCAAGGATATTTGTTCTCCTAGAAGTTTAGTTTACTCAGAATTTTGAATCACTCAATTTGGATGATTGATGGCCATGTTATGGTCAAAACAACTAGGACTACTCTAATGTCAAAACAGAACCAGCTGTGTCATGAAACCTAGCTCCCCTTTGACGAATTTCTAGGTGCACTGGGGTCCAAATTTGCATACACCTATTTCAAGGAGATTTGTTCTCCTAGATATATAGTTTACCCGGAATTTTTAATCACTCAAATTGGATAAGTGAAACTCAACATGGGCCTAAACAACTGGGACCACTCCAATGTCATGAGACAACGTGTGTCGAGCAACTAACTCCCCTTTGACGAATTTTTGGGTGCACCGGGTTCCAAATTTGCATACACCTATTTCAAGGAAATTTGTTCTTATAGAAGTATAGTTTACCCAGAATTTTGAATCACTCAATTTAGATGAGTGATGGCCAAGTTATGGCAAAAAAAACTAGGACTACTCTAATGTCAAAATAAAACCAGCTGTGTCATGCAACCTAGCTCTCCTTCGACGAATTTCTAGGTGCACAGAGGTCCAAATTTGCATACACATATTTCAAGGAGATTTGTTTTCCTATAAGTCTAGTTTATCAAGAATTTTGAATCACTCAATTTAGATGAGTGATGACCAAGTTATGACAAAAACAAAAACATGGGTTTAAAAAAATGGACAACATCTCCCCTAAAATCCAACATTTTCTCTATACAAAATTTTCCTTCATTGAGGACCACAACCAAACCAAACACATTTGTAAGTTAGGGTTTTCCTAACCTACATATAGACAAAGAAAGAGGTTGGAAAATTCTTAACCCCACATGAATTCCATACAAATCCATATATTCATACAATTCATAACTAGTATCCCTACCTTAAAGCTTCTTCTTCTCTCCTTCCTTTCTTCCTTCTTCTTCTTCTCTTCTCTCTTTCTCTTCTTCTCCTCTTCTTTTCTCTCTACGTAAATGCCCTAATTCTAAGCCAAAATGAGATATGTTTATGTGACACCCCAAATCCAGGGGTCTTTTTGTCTGGTGATGACAGCCAGCTAATTTATATAATGGCCTCATTCAGGCATATTCACACGTGCCTCATTATTAAACAATGACACATAGGTCCTTCTCGGCTACAAAGATTCATATTAATTAGTGCGCCAGTGCAATGATCAAATTTTGAGAAACTCGTGAGCACCAAATACCAATCGAGGCATATGGTTAGATTTTAGGCTCGAGAGGCTTTCCATAAGTCAGCTGGCAAAACGGACTTGGACCCGAGGAAGTTATGGTCATCAGAAGTTGGTACTTCACATGGCGACAGCCGACATCTGAGGCTCTCGACAGGTACCTACTGTCTTTCCATCTCTTTTCGAACACAATACATGAGCTCAGATTATAATGAGTGCATGTATGTATGGATTCAGATAAGGTTTTCACTTAAAAAAAAAAAAGAGTCGGCGCCAAAACGGACTTGGACCCGAGAAAGTTATAGTCATCAGAAGTTGGCCGCAGTGACTCATTCCTGGCGAGGCTCGGCCGAAGGCTTCTGGCAACAAGAGTCAGCTTAGGCCTCCACTGGCTGTCCTGTTTGAGCTCGGCGGCTTCGACTCTCTTTGCAAGAAGAGGCGCTCATGCGGGAGAGCCGGCCTTTGCTTTCCGAAGAGATTGCTCATGCGGAGGCTCATCACTACTGAAGAGGTGACTCATAGGAGGCTGCGGCCCGAGATCTCAGCTCTGCCACAAGAGAGGTCAGCTCAGACCAAAGGAGGTGGCTGGCTCTGCGCAGAGGAGTCGGCTCGTCTGAGGAGGCTCGGCTCGACCCGAGAGGTCGGGTTCGAGGAGCGGATGAGCTCGGCGGCCCACAGCTCTCCTCATACCCTTAAGGTAAAGGCGCGCTTGGGCTGTGAGGTCGATTTGGTGATTCAAGAAGCCCTACATCAAACTTACTGATGGGTTACAATGTTCAAAATAAAGATTAATTCCCTTTTATTCCCAACAAAATTAATCTCAAGTTAGGCTATTTTATAGGATCGAAATAGTCAGACTTCCCTGTGGTTGGGCTTGACAACATCCCTTCAGGCAAGACACAGCCACTACCAGAATTGTATTAAACATATAATCTGATTCCAGCGATACAATTTGTTATATCTGAAAGTACAAGTACGACAATGGTTGAGTTTAAACAGCTTGGTTTCTGTGAAATTTTATAAAGGAACACGATGAGCCGTCTTAGATCTTCCTCTCTCCTTTAAGACC
Source organism: Tetrastigma voinierianum (assembly GCA_016808115.1). Classification (NCBI taxonomy): domain Eukaryota; kingdom Viridiplantae; phylum Streptophyta; class Magnoliopsida; order Vitales; family Vitaceae; genus Tetrastigma; species Tetrastigma voinierianum. The sequence goes on from JAEQBH010002502.1 coordinate 591,764, forward strand.
CTGTGAAGTGCCTCTCTTGGTGTCCCTCAGTTTGAAAATATTTTTCCTATGGGGTGAGCTAATGCCCGAGTAGAGAAAATCTCCTACAGAGACTTTATAACCCACTAAGTGCACATGCAATGGCATAATCACCAATTCATTCACTCATTCATCTTAAAATAGCCATATCTCTATATGAATGTATGTGTCATGCCAGTCCTCTTGACTCTCTCATACATGATTGCTATGTAAAGAGAAACTAGTTTCAAAACAAATGCTTTTGTTTTGAAACCCATTGAACAACCTCGATATGTGCGGACCCTCTAAATATTTTTTTTTCATTTGGACAACCCTCAGAAAACCAAACCAGCTGGACAACCTCGGTATGAACCATTGGACCATCTCAAAAATTTTTGTGGGACAACCCTCGGAGTAGAGTTCATTGGACAAACCTCGATATAATTTATTGGATAACCCTCAGGAAATATTAATTTATTGGACAATACTCAAAATATCATTTTATTCATGCACTCACACCCAGATTCTATATGATGACCTGTGCACATACAGTATTAATGTCACTTGTAATATTTCATGTTATACATGATCAGAACAACATGCAACACTCATATACATCTTCCTGAAACTCCGTTAATATACCAACAACATGCATATATATTAACATCATTTTCTCACTGGTCGCATCATTTATTAAACAAGCAATAACACACACTTGGATTTCAATCAGACCAGAACAACTTTCATATCACGCTCAGCAAAATCATCTACTCGGATCCCGACTAAAATTTTCTGATGAGTTCAGGCATGATTCGAAAACTACTCAGACCAGTGAAACTTGGGTCCTAACCAACAATAATTTCTTTTGATTATTCTTTAAGCAAACACTACTTGGGCTAGCGTATAGCATTTCATGGCTCTTAAACAAAGACCAACGAGGAATGGGAGGAGAGAGAACCCTACCTCTCGGAAATGCTGAATCCAGTTCAACTGCTTTGCAACTCCTCATTTGTCCCAATAAGAGAAATGCTGGTTCTCTTTCCTTTCAGTTATCTTTCTTCTTTCTTTTCTATCTTTTTCTTTTCTCTTTTTCTTCTCCCTCTTTTCTTTTTTTTCCCTTTTCTCTCCTCTTACCAGACAAATTGCTTTAGGTGGAGAATACTTATCTAGGTGCAGAACACCTCTTCTTTCTCCTCTGTTTTATGAAGCATGTGTGGGTTTCATGCATTCCTTCACTACTCTCTTCTACGACAGGAGAGACAGCCTTTGTTCTGGACAGCTGAAACGCGCCTCTGATTTTTGTGGCGTGACGAAGTAACATGAGAATGCGAGTGCGAAGAACAAGATAATAATTAGTCTTTAAATACGTTGATTCGACGCCCGCAAGGTCGGCGGTAATTATGTACTGGTTCGTGAGGCGGACTCAGCGACCGCATATTTCAGCGTGCGTCATCCGAGATCTAGAAATTCTGGTTTTGACGTGTCGCTCGTTTTCTTTTATCCGGGGTCTCACAGTTTAAACCATGTTTGGTCTTATTCATTTTTTAGTCCAAATTTCCATTTTTTGCTATAAGGAATTAACATGTATGGATTCAGTTCTTATAAGAACAAAGAGTGAGAAAACATCACAAAGAATTGTTATTCATCAATATGCAACTGAACAAATACATTAAAGAACTCTAGAAAGAAATGAAAAGTTGACAAAATTCATATAACATACAAATTACAAAGCGAGTGGAAAGCTACTAAACATGAAGATAATTGTTTCTTTTCCTTATTGAACGCCTATCCTTCATATTTTGATCATAATCGACCAAATTGTTTAATGATTTGCACACGAGTTGGCAAGTTTGATCATCCATTGCAGAAATTAAAACTCTCTAAAATAGGTCTGAATTGATGCATGGTGCTGGGGGCCAATTTGGGACACGGAGGCTGCTGATTTTCTAATCACTTTGGGTACCAAAATCATGTGAATTATTTACCTTCAACAACCATGATTATATTTATGGATTTTTGAACTTCCTTATTGGTTCCAATTCCTTCAAATGTTTGATTTGACTTGGACTCTTCTTTAAAGGTTGAGTTGACTCAAATAAACTTTTTCACAAGCCCATTGAAAATCTCTTGAAGTTGTTTGACCCTTGCTCTTATGATAAACCCAATTAACATCTGAAGCGGATTGTTTGTGCTTTGATTCTCATCACTTATAAGAACAAAATACTATAACTATGTAATATAAATTGAATAAATGTCAAAAAAAGAAGTCACGAGGCACAAGTGGAGAATCCTTGATTTTGAATAGTCCCTCAACCACCCGCAAATAAGGGCAAAAGGGTTTGTAGTTTGTACACATATGACATATTATGTTATTAAGACAAAACAAAGAAGTCATTGCTTTATTATTCGGCTAGAAGAGAGAGCCAAGAGAGAGGAGGAGAAACAGAGATACATTTGGATTAACGTCACTCACCTTTAATTCTCTGATGTCTTCTGAGAAGAGAATAAATTGAACTTTGGATTTATAACCAGAAAATCTTTGGATTTAGACACCATCCATTTTCACCTTCCACTTCGTTGAATCACTTAGAGGAGCAGGAAGTGGAGGAAAATTTGGAACCTCTGTGATGTTATCTTTCTTTTTACACACCTTTCTGAATTCCCAAGTTTTCTGTTCATCTAGCTTTTTGTCTTCAATTAAATTTAGCAGTGAAGGATTTTTCATGGTTTCTTCGAATTTGATAACTCATAGGTTCTTTTCTTCCTTAATGATTATCCTAAGATATATATATTTCACATTTAGGTGGATTTCATCATTAAATTTTCATGATAAATAATTTTTCTTAGGGATATCAAGTGTAACAAAAAAAAAAAACACAAATTTATTGAATTTAGTAATTAAATGAATATTATAGTGTTTTGAAATATGAATGATAAATAAATATTTTTTTTGAATTTATAATAATAAATTAGAAATTAAGGAAAAAGTGATATCATCATTACATAAGAATATAGCATAAGTGATTTCTTCACACAAACAAAACTTGCCCACATAATGGGGGTATCTCTTTCGATAAACAAGAATTAGGTCCAAGTCTTGATTCAGCATTTCTTTGTGGTAGATTCCCTCTAATTTTCTTATTCTTGAGAGTTTGGCTTTCGACCAAAATTTTGCCTTTTTTCCCAAATGTATTAAAAAATAGTATAAATAGTAATATTATTATTTAGTCTTATATATTCAAATATAACAATGATAATAGAGTAAAAAATATTTACTGAAGAAATGATTTCTATGGTCAAACCCTTAATTCAAATTTGTAATCTATACTTGAATATAATTAACAAAACTTTTATTTTCCTTAAGTAAGGAGAGGAATTAATTTTTGTCGTGCCTTTGAAATGTACCAGATATTTCTTTCATCTTCTTTGCTTAATAAAATTGTTTATACATGAAGATTGCTGTTTATTTTGTTTTTTGTGTTGTAGTTTGTTTTATTGTGTTCGATCTTATCGGTGTGGGTTTGTTAACCCGGGTGCATTCTGATGTTTGTTTTGTCGTCGACTTGTTATGATGTGGTGTTGTTCGTCATTTTGTTGTGGCGTTTTATCAGTATGGTAGTAATTTGAAACCAGTAAAATAGTGATTAGTTGAAGATATAATTCTGATCCGTCAATATATTTGAAAATCAGATTCTGAGATATTCTAGTACTAATTTATCAAATTTATAGGCTTATCTTGATTTATTATCTTGTCTTTGAATATTGTTTTAAATGCTTATATAGTTTAGTTATTTGTATCTTGAATCTATCGATCCATTACAAGTTTGAATCAATAATATTATTTTCCTTTCAATTTAAAAAATTAAAAAACTAAGGAAACTTTCTAGAAGAACATCTTATCATGAATAAACTTTTGGTCATTTTTTTTCTAACTTGTTGAAAAAACATAATATAAATAATAACAATATTACTTAATCTTATCCAATCAAATATAGAAATAATAAGAATGCAAAAATATTTATAAAATAAATTATTCTTCTAAGCAAACCCATAATTCCAATTTATAAGTTAAATTAAGAAAAGATAAATCTTCCTATCTTTCTACTAAGACTGAAGATATATTCCATGGATAAGCTTTCTATATATACCCTATCATAATCATCATAACTTTAGGTTATATCAGTATAACATTTGCTTATCTACTAGCTTGTTTTCCTTTACATAGATTTTGACTATGAAAGTTTGGATTATACTATAAAAATAATGAAAATGTTGTATCATGTAGAAGATTTTTGAAAAAATGTGAGGTTTTTAACTTTGATATGGTTTGGTTCTCCTTTGCTAAAGCATATTCTTGTATTCTCTACTATAGGCTAGATCTCTTTTACTATGATTGTACTAACAATGTGTTTTTGAATATAAACGCTACATTCGGAATTCATAAAATACTAAGGAAAGAAAATATAGAAAAAAATAAATAAAAGAAAATTTGGAGGAAAATAAAAAAAATAAGTTTAATTTTAATAAATTGATTTTATATATATATATGCTTATTCAAACTCATTTTATTTTGTTTTTCTCTATTATATAATGATTAAGAAATTAAAAAAGATGCAAAACTTTGATTATATTTGATTTTTTTTTTATATTAATTTTCCATGATACAACCAAACATGAGAAAATCATTTTCCTTAGGCTCCATTTATCTTTAACTCATGTGTAACTTTGGCGCACATCTAACAATCAAATTTCAAAAGTTTTACTAATTTCACAGGAGTTAGGACATGATGATATGTTCAACTTGATCAATTATATGCTTCATTTAGAAATTATAAGGTAGGGAAATGCATAATGATGTAGTAATTCATTCAATCGATGGCCTCTTTTCATGTTGATGCATGGCTCTCCTTGAATATGATAAGATCATCAGATAACATATTTTGACACTATAACTGCATATTGTAACTTGGTATGATGTTGTACATTGATGGATGTCATGTGATATATTGCAACTTGGTATGATGTTGTACATTGATGGATGTCATGTGATATATTGTAACTTGGTATGATGTTGTACATTGATGGATGTCATGTGAACATGTGTTTACTAAGAATTAGGATGTTTATGTTGTATACATCTTCATGCATGCACAACCATACTAACAGTTCATGGCTGCCACACTAAACAACTTGAAATTTCTTCAACTTCATCAATACCCTCGAAAGTTTATAGCTTCCTCTCCACCAAATCTACATTATTGTTCTGAGCTTAATAACATTGCACTATGAAACAATACTTCTCTTTTAATTCTTCCTTGCTTTCTCCCTGTAGTAAGGTTCTGATTGGAACCTGAAAAATATTAAGGAAAGAAAATAACGAGGAAAAGAAAAGAAAATTTGGAGGAAAGGACAAGATAGTTGGATAGTTGGATGAATGACATTGGCTTCATTAATTTGTTCTTTGCTATAATACTCTGGACTAAGAAATTTAAATATATGTAAAATTTTGATTATATTTAAATGATTTTCTTTTATATTTTCCATGTTGAAACCAAATATGAGAAAAATTGCCCTCATAGTTTTTTCTAGTACTGCTGAGTTCCAAAGATAGCCTAAGATGTTAAGTGGCCTTCTTATTTCCATTGCTGGTGTGATTTATTGCAAATAATGATAAAGTAGAGAGAAAAGAGGAGGAACACAGGTCCATGGTTCATTAATATACATTTCAAGCTTATTTGTATTTCTCCATACATATATTTTCCTGAATATGGAGTCACATACTACCTTCTTACCATGAGGACTACTCGTTTCTGTTGTAGTATCTCATTTTCATTATAGTTTTCACTTTGGAAACGATTGGCTCAAACATAAGGAGGGAATTTGTGGCTTTCTGTAACAGCTAGCCAACCCCATATGGTGTAGTCGTATTTGTTATAAACCATTCAAATTAAAGAAACCAAAGAATTTTGGTGTCTCAGTCTACCTTGATGAATACCTGCCTCAATAAATTTTCAGCACTAGTCAATCTGTTGCTGGTGTTGGGAAACATCCTGGTAGGCACTCATGAACTTCGCTACAAATTCTGCCAATCAAGTACTTTCAGAAATAATAAGAGACTACTAAAAAAAGAACATGCAGAGATACTCTTATCGATCACATGCATTTGATTGAAAAGGAGATAGTATACACTGGAAATGTATGAGTGGGTGATTAAGTGAATGATAAAGCATGGGTGTCAATGTATGTATATGAACATGAGTGTGCTTCATGCTGGCCTTTTAGTATGCATGGTGTTAGAATATGTCTCATTCATATTTAGTATTAATTCCTTTTTGTAAAGAATATTTTATAGAATAATTTCTAGTTGTTATATTATTGAAATATTAGGTTTCCTCATAGAATAAGGAAAACTTTTAAAAATATCCCTATAAATATTCTGGGTTACAAGGGGAAAATGTTATGAGAGAGAGATGAACTTATAAAGACTATTCGGTGTGTGTAGAGATGTAAGAGTTTTAAGGATTAAGAGTATTGTGAGGTATTTTCTTTGTATTGTGGGCATTCTAAGATTTTATGATTTTGTGATTTTTCCTGGTCCTCATAATACTTTGATACTCAAATCTTGTACTCTCTGTTTTTAAGAATAGTGGAAAGATTCTCAGTCATCTATGTTTGTAGGCATAATTGGTTGTACCACATAAAAACCCTTGTGCACTTTTATGTTGATTTATTTATCTTTGTGTTCTTAAATTCATATTCTTGTCCATCAAAGCTTTCATGATTCATAACACATGGTCCAAGAGAAGTATTGTATTAGAATTGGATGATTCGAATTCTGTTCAATCCGGTCTAAAGCGATACGACATTATGAATTTTTTTGGGATTTGTGGTAGTAGCAAAGGGATTAGGCCAATAGGCCCAATGTTGTACCCTATCATTGATCCCGTTTGGCGGTATGGACTTGCTTAGATTTGGTATACCTATAAACACTTTTTTAGGGTTTTGGAGTTCTATAAATTAATAACCACATCCCTATATATTTTGCCTAATCTTGTGTTTTTCTTTTTAACATATTGATTTATGAGTAGGAGATCTAAATACCTTCAATCATTTCATCAGATATGGCGTTTTGGTAGCTCAAGTTCTGGCAATCAAAGTAACATTCATCCTGCTGTTGACGCAACAGCCTCATCCAAGTTAGATCACCGAACCTTAATTATGCAGAATTAAAATTGAAAAGAGAGGTAATTAACACAATTAGCTCCATATACTGATGAGTACTCCCTGTACCTGACACAAATCACTGATTATCAACAGCAGTTCATTATCCAAAAGCTTCTTCAATTCTCCCACCAAAGTCTGCAGAACAACAAGCATGCTGGCTGAGGATTGCACAATAATTTAACTAAAAGGACAGCTGGTTTGGGGTAGAAAGCTTTTAATTACCTCGAAAATGATTTCAGGCGGTGCGTTGTGAACCATCAAGTTTTTGATCTTTTCTTTGATAACGAACATTCTGTTTAAGAAATCATAATTGGAGTATGAACTTGATAAGTAATTGTAGGGATTTAGCAGCTCCCAAGAATGCAGAATATAAATTCGGTCTAAGCCACCTACTCAACGAAGTAATCTCAACTTACGGACAACTTTATGGTACACTGTCTTGATCAAGTGAGCATATAAATTTTAAAGTCGTTTCAGAAAATATACCAATATGATGAGCATCATTAAAGTCATGTTCACAAGGTTCCACAATTCGGTTTCAAAATCTGGATCTTAGTTGGACATTGCTGCTTTTCATGAAGGTTATAAAGCAAATTGAAACAAGACTATGAGAAATTGAACTGGTTGTTGCTCCAGGATTTTCAGAAGTATTGAAGCGCTAGCTTCGATGATTAAGCAATATCAAATGATCAGAAACTGCTTACTGTTTTGGGCTTTGCTCCTCAATGACATTTTTAGCAATCTCTGCAAGTTCTTCTTCCCAGCCAGTTACAAGCTCCTGATCTTCCCTGAAGGGGTAACTGCAAGCATAACAATGGACAATTGAAATAAATAATCTTACATATTTCCTTGTCTTGATATTAAACTTCAATAGAAAGAACTTTTAAGAATGAAGAAATTAAACCAAGATTTGAATTGGTTAAGCAACTTATTTTGCTTACTTTGATTGCCAAGTGGCCTCGAAGGAACGTATAGCTTGTCGAACATTATGTTTGGCCTTCTCTGCTATATTCTCAGCCAATTTGGGAGGCAGCTCTATTGCTTCATGTTTAGCAATAAACTCCAACACTTCAATAATCTGCAGAATAGAAAAAGGCATCACATCAGAACCAGCTAGTGCATTGAATCAATCTCTCAACAATTAGCACCGGCGATTAATTATCTAATCACCTCCTCTTTGGATGGTGTTGGAATTTGAACAACAGTGCAAAGGGATTTTAGATTTTGAAGCATGGAAGTCCCAGAATAGCAAAAGTAGACTTTGAATTGGCCTCTGCAATCCTCTAGGTGGTTTCTGATATGGAGTTGAGCATTCTCAGACAGTTTTTCAGCCCCACAGAGAATTATTGCTGGAAAGTGTAACAAGAAAAGTTACACATTTCACATGAATTTTCATAAGTGATGAGGGATTAAAGCACAAGGCACGCATACCTCGAGTTTTACTTGTGTAATCACTCTGCAACTGGTTTTCGTTCAATGTGACTGCAGATGACTCCTTAATCAGTTCCATAGCGACACGATCTACTTGGCGTTTTTTTATATCTGATAGATTGACCTCTATGTGGCATGAAGACATTTTCACATTTATTTGGATGCTGGAAATAGGACCTCCCTGTGATACATTCTAGCTATGAAAATAACCTTCATATATGTACTTAGAAAATTATGAGTCTCAAATACATTGTTACAAATTGGGGAAGAAGCTTTGAGGAAAAATGACATTATAAAACAACCAGTAACACTCTTGGAAAGAAGTTTAAAATGGGCTATTGTTGTACATGGAAGTTGAGATTGTATTCTTCTGTTAAGTGCAGAGATGATAATTTAAATTGGGAATTCAGAAATTTCAAGAGGATATAAGGAGTCATTTCTAAACAAATCTGCTTCCAGATTACTAACCTTCAACTTGAAATCCTTGAGTGCCTCCCTAGTCTGAAAAAGGTAATAGACTGACCTTTAATAAATCCTGAAAACAAAGAAAAACAATACCACAAGCATTCTAACTGGAATTTGCAGCTTACTTCTAGCATGTTAGGTTCAAAAACTTCTCTAAGCAATGCCCTGGTCATGGTTCTCTTCCCTACTCCTGGAGCTCCTTCAAATATGAAATGATTGGATTGTCCGCTTTGCACCTGAGGATTCACCAAAAGCCTAATTATACAATTAAAAAAGTCGGTTTCCTACCTCTTTGTTTTTGGGCTTCTCCCAAAATGCCTCATACCAATTAGATGTTGTTCATGCTTATCAACTCATGATCCTCCCTATTTCTAACCGATGTGGGACTTTGGACGCACTCCCAACAATATTTACTTTCCCGAGGTATAGTTTAGTGGTTGAGCCAGGTTGATTTAAAGCAATTTTTGGTTCCCTTTTCCCGTTTTACAGTTTGGTTGGTTTTAGTGCTTGATGAGAGTGCAAATTAAGGACCTTGGATACCACACCAACTTCTCTGTATGTACTTATACCAATCTGAAGTTACCTAGAAAAATAACTTATATTTTCTAGTATGGAAATTAAGTAATGTTCATCTTACCAAACTCTGAAGCATGTAGGCTTTGTCCTGATGGCAGATGAAATCCCTCAGAGTCTTTGGTTGATATTTATCAGCCCAATTGAATTTTCGCACCTCCTTAGGCTTCTCTTCCTTGAAATTCATTGTAGTAGTCTGTATCTGTTCAGCTTCAGCTGGTGCTTTCTCTTTCATTTTCTTATTTGAGGATGTCTCATCTTTCATAGAAGCAACATCCAGCTTCTTCTTCTTCTTCTCATTTGTTAGTGATGTTTCTGCTGGTTCTCTCCTCCCTAAGGTCTTCTGAACACTTGAGGAAGCAAATTCACTTTTAGTGTGGAAGCAAGAATACTCCCACATTCTAAGAAAGAAACTACTTCCCACAGAAGTTGAAGTTGTAGCAATGGAATGGCTCTCCCTTCCGGGACTATGATATTCAAAGATAGATCCGTCCATTAGTTCTCTGTAATATGGACTGAACTTATCATAGCTTACAGCCTCAGTTTTTTCTGTCAACTGATTTATACTTTCTTGAGTACTTCTCATACTACCACTCTTACAGTTTCTGAATGATCCTTTAGCCTTCCCCCAGCATGTGGACGACGTCGCATGAGCCGGGGACTGGCAGTTATTGTGCCCTCCATATGGAAGTTCAGAACTCCATGGTGACGTTGGATAAGGATCAAGTTTCGGCATTGTGATCAGACTACTGATAGTACTTCAATGGAGAAAATTAGAGCAGATTTATTGTATATTTGTATGAGTTCATTGTCTTTAAATAGTACCAGTTCTAACAAGAATACCCGACTATACCTAGGTGAGATAAATGACGAATTTAAGCCATTTGCAGGATTTTGTTTGCATGTTGTCAATAACATTGGAATTATCAACAATAAGTTGGGCAGCATTGTTGCCAAGAGAATGACGTTTTTGCATTATTCTATTATACAATGTTTGTATTTCATGTTTGGTTTCAACCATGCGGACAGCTTTTCATGAAATTCTCACAAATTTTCCTGATTTTTTATGTTACTTGTTGGCTTTAGATCACATCATGTCACTGATTTATCGGCATTTTATGTCATCTTGGAGCATCTCCGGCCGTTCTCCATCTTTATAGGAAGATTTCAATCAAAAACTATGCTTCAATCATTCTTCATTTGCATATTTAAATATGGAAATATGAATAGTAATATACTGTTCACTTATATATATATATATATATATATATATATATATATATATATATATATATAATAAAAAAGTGAATAGTAAAATACCATTCTCCAAATTTTTATAACATTTGGGGATGTAAATAGTGATTTGAACATAAATATAGAGATTGTTGGTTGGAGTTAATTAAAAGTAAAAAATATAGGTCCCATCATCTCCAAATATAAAGAAAATACCGATTAAAGATAAAAATGTAGACTTACTATTAGAGATGCTTATGCCTTACGTAAGTTAAAGATAATTGGCTTTGAAAAGGTTCCTTGTGCAATAGATTATAGGATCGGTTCAAACCCGAGTATGTTGCATAAAGTGGTGGCCAATTAGGACTACCTAGAGCATTGTTGTCATTAGTTATTTATTTGTAGATAATATAGTATATGCTATGACGTCTCTTAAGTCTTTCTAATTAATGTGCATCCAAAAAATGGAATGCTAAAATAATAATATTAAATAAAGAAGTCCAGTATAGAATACAAATACTATGATACAAAAATTATATTAGAACAGAATTTTGGACAACTTAAAAACCTGGTCCATGATTCTATGCCAAAGGTTTGATCCTAAGGATTACTTCGAATCCAAGTTTAACAATCAACCTCTTTACGAAGCCATTGAAAAGGATGTTTTAACTTGGCAACAAAAGACCAAACTCATGGAATTATTGATCTTATAGGGGTTCAATGAAAAAAAAAAAAAAAGGATTTCATGCAAATCCGTGATGTGAGATCTTCTTATACCTATCCTATTTTTTTATTGTTTATTTTTTGAAAATAAATTCAAATTTTAATTTAAATAAAAATATCTAATTCAAATAAAACTTTTTACTAACCCATAAACACCATTAAGGTATAATATTTTAAGATTTTCATTAGTAGTTTCTATCTCAAGTTTATTACAAAAGTTCCTATAATTCATTCACAAACACCAAAGCAGTCAAGTTACATGAACCAAATCTATTAAAAGTCCAATAATATAACAAAAGTTAGTACTGAAATTTCTAAGTAGGCCACTAGGCCTCAGACCTCTGGAGATATTCTAAAACTCTCTACTCCTTTTGTGCATCTTTAAGAATAATATACATCTAAAAAGATTTAAGAAGAAAGGACTAAATATTTTGTTGAGTAAGAAGGCTTCTTACATCTAAAGGGGTTAACAATTCCAAATAAATAAATACCATGATATATGTACCAAAACATAATAATATTTCATTTAAACTATTTACATTAACTGAAATCTCTTAACCATACTAAATTAAGTCAATCTAAATTATCAATATTTTTCTTATATATATATATATATATATATATATATATATATATATATATATATATATATATATATACTGCCCTCTTCTATATGTGTGTGTGTGTGTGTGTGTGTGTGTGTGTGTGTGTGTGTGTGTGTATCATATGAAATGTTTTTATTTTTCTTATACAAATAATTTTTGATAATAAATTCAAAATCATATTTGACGTTATTCAAGTTAATATAAATTGGGAAAAAGGCACATAAATGCTCCCTATATCTTACTTTGCTCTTGAATTTTTTTCGATCCTAAAAATACCCCTGTCATATATTTTTGTAGCTCGGGTATGCCCTTGTCGTTAGAAAAGATCATAGTTGAACAAATGCAAGTTAAACGGCTCACATGTATCAATGTTTCTAGCCCGGTTGTAACTTTTTTTTAATGAGATGTGCATGAGTTATTATGGAAGTAAACGTCATAAGTATATTGAGACAAAAATAGTTTATGATCAGCAAAGTGGGATATATGCACAAAACTTTGGAGCATTTGTGCACCTTTTCTCATATAAATTCTTCATCTATATATGCAAATATAAAGGATTGTAAACAATTAAGCAAAACATTGTTATTATCAAACTTTCATACTAAGTATCTCACTCTCTTCTTGATTTGACTTCTTCCTGCCCTTTTGTTTCTCATCTTTTTTTTTCCTCTTTGAGGTATTTGACTATTTTCATTCCCGTTCTCATTTCTAATAAACGTGTTCTTAATTTATTTTATTTTACTCACAACCATGAAATGTAAGTGAATGCAATAAAGCAATTCACAATTATTGTTCAATCCCAACTCAAATAATAATGCAACAATGCAATGAACGATTTGAGAAGGTCTCATCTTTCATCAAATCAACACCCAGCTTCTTCTTCTTCTCATTTTCCTTCTCATTTGTTAATGATGTTTCTGCTGGTTCTCTCCTTCCTAAGGGCTTCTGAAAACTTGAGGAAGAAAATTCATTTTTACTGTGGAAGCAAGAAGAAGACCCCATTATTCTATGAAAGAGACTACTACTTCCCACAGAAGTTGAAGTTGAAGTTGTAGCAGTTCTGCCATGGCTCTTCCTTCTGGGACTATGATCAAAGACAGATCCATATATGGACTGATCAGAACTCCATTGTGAGGACGGATAAGGATCGAGTTTCGGCATGTAAATTGGATTGCTGATACTTCATTAATGGAGAAAATGAGAGGAGAAATTCACTGTATGAGTTTATTGTCTATATATAGTAGACGTCCTAATTATTTATGCTGACCAAACTATGAATGATCTTTGTTATCTAGGGAGATTCTCTTGGTTTTCTCCTCGCTTCAGCATAGTGAAATAGTCGAGGCTACCGTTAGAGGATAGATAGCCAATGGCTGAGGAAAGATGATTCCAAGAAATACCTCACTATAATAACTAAGTGAGACAAATGCTAACTTTCAATTAACTAGGAGCATGGTTTAGTTGAGCATTGTTGTGAAGATATTAAGACTCGGTTCCAAACCGGGAATGTGTTAAAGGAAAGAAAATAGTGAGCAAAATAAAGATAAAAAGTGGAAGAGAAATTTTGGACGAAAATAAAAAATATGTTTAAACTTAATGAACTAATTCTATATCTTTATCCAAACTTATTTTATTTGTCTCTCTATTATATAAGGATTAAGAAATTTAAAAATATGTAAAATTTTGATTATATTTTATTTTCTTTCATATGAAAAAATTATTTACCTTGATATATTTTTTTCTTTCTCTATTACTTTTCGGCTTCCGAATAAAACCTAACACTTTTGCAGTATTCTATTATACAAGGTTTATTTTCATATTGGGCTTCAATCAACCAACCCCATATTGTTTGTTAAGAAATACCATTAGAACCACAGAAGGTCAAATATCATATTAATCACTTCCAACATGACAAGTTATTTGAACTATTTGAGTTGTCAAATGGTTGAAGATTATATATATATATATATATATATATATATATATATATATATGTGTGTGTGTGTGTGTGTGTGTGTGTGTGTGTGACGCCCCAATTCCCATGAGTCATTTTTGTACTTTTTTTTCTTTAATAGTGCCCATGTACAGTGTTCGTGAACAGTGTCCATAAGCGATGACCCAAGCGGTGCACAACCGCAGTGCCTTTATCGCCAAGAATTATCACGTGCCTGCACTTTCATTGTCGCGAGCACACATCGGGCTATCGTGCACACATTGCACGCTATCGCGCGCACATTGATCGCTGTCGCGCACACCCTCGGCAAATCGACCCAGCGCCATCGCGATAGGAAAACTTCTGTCGCTGACGGGGTTCTTTGAAATTTTGTCACAAATGAGAGATTCCTCACGGCCAGACAAATAACATTATAAAGCTTGTCGCGTGAGCTTTTACATCCTTGTATGGAGTGCTCGCTTGTCGTGACACCGAAGGCCCCTGTTGCTCAACACCGTGTCGCGACACTAAATTCTATGTCGCGACATTGGGCAAGCCATCTCTGTTGCGACAGGAAATTCTATGTCGCGATAGAGCATCCAAGGAGGCTTGTCGCGACAGGCCTGGCCACCGCGCGTGGGGCCTCTATGCGATGCGCCGCCAGTGGCCCCGGCGCTTCCGGTGCAATCGCGACCATAAATTTGGAAGTAGGGCAATAGTCCACCCCATTTGATCCCCTGCACTTTTTTTTTTTTTTTTTGTTCGACACATTCTAAAATCAACATAAATTAGTCTTGTTACTACAAAGGTCATTAGAACTTGGAAAACTCGCCAAAATGTATATATATTATACAAAACGAGTTTAATTACAATTTATCTTAAATTAAAGTGTTCACGGCGGGTTTCCACCAGGGATTTAAAAGAAGCGAAACAAGACGGTGGCCTTTCCTTCACAATTGAGGTCTGGATGAGGCAGATCGCCATTGTACCGACACTTGAAATTGTTATTCTCATGACGGGATGAATAATCTTGTAGTTGAATTTTTAACTACGTGGGTTAACTCACTTTATATAAGTGTTCATCTGATGGAAACTACCTGAACATTCGAATTAAATCATGCGTATACTATTGAATGTCTACGTCTTTCCGTCACGTCTTACAGTCGCCATGGGTACCACAGCGTACAGCTTGCCGTATGTGATAAATCGTTTTTCAAAACAAAGATATTTGCATTTTGTTTATTGAATGACCACTCAGATACATATTTACATTGGACATACTCAGATAAATAATTATGTGGACAACCCTCGAATGTATATTATAGTGGACATACTCTAGATAAATAATTGTTGGTTAACCCTCGAGAAATCGTATGCGTGCGCTCGTCACTGCTTATTAATGGTGTCAAAATGCGTATGAATGCGATATCGCGATTCCAGTATCGATTCGTATTATCGACGTGCGTATCTTGAACATAATTTACGAGCCAACATGTTAATTCACCTTTAGCAATAACAGAAACGCAGTACCACATGGAGCTGTCATGGTCAGACAATTCATCTTGGAATTGCCTGAAAACGGTCGGTCGGATGTCAAACGATCCTTAAGCCGCGACGCAGTCCCGAATCCTTGGGAGCGAAATGCGACCATTCACCTTACAGTACACAAACCATTTGGATGGCTCTTAGCTAAATACTAAACCAAGTAGGAGAAAAATCTCTACCTCTTAGAGTTTGTCAAAACTCCTCGATTCTAGTCTTGGTGCGAAGCTCTTGCCGCAGGGATGAACTTTCCCTTTTGCTCCTCCTGAAACTGTCGGTCCGATTGCCGGGAAATCTAGAGAGAAAGTGTTGCTTCTCTCTCTAAGCTCTCCTTTTTTCCTGGCTTTTCTTTTATAAAGCGGTTTGGTGAAACGGTCGAGTGAGATGTCCTCTCACTTCTGCGTATCCCATTTCTCTTAGTGGGCTGCCGGCCGGATTCTGTATCGCGTATCCGTGGCTGGTTACTGTCGATCATGTCATTCGCCACGTGTGTCTTGCCAGTACGAAGCAGGCTCGTGGTTTGACTTGTTCTGCACTACGCGCATGGCTGCAGCGGAGCGCCGCTCTTATCAGCGTGTTAAATTATTAAAGTGCGCTGCCCTTGATCTCGTGAAAAGCGTGAAGTGGTATCGAATTCTGACGTGGTATTCACGATTCGAGCGATTTCGACGGTGAAATAAGTTTAAATCATCGAAATCTAAATTTTTTTGATTTTTATGAAATTACCGTTTTACCACTTCTTTAATAAATATGAATTTTACCGGGTTTACAAATATATATATATATATATATATATATATATATATATATATATATATATATAAAAGAATGAAAAAAAAATAGAGAGCAAGTTCCATTTTCAAATATATTTATATGTTTGGTTCTTGTAACAATAAGAAGAAAATAGAAGAAAAATAACATATAAAATTAAGAAAAATAAAAATAGATTAAAATTAATAAAATCTTTTTATATACTTTTTCAAACTTTTTTTGAAATATAAATTTTATTGATTATTATAAATACTTTTTTCAAACTTATTTTATATATTTTCTTAATATTAAAATGGTTATACAATTTAAAAATTCATAGATTTATATTTAATGCTTTTTTGTATTTTTTTGTTGTGAAACCAAACGTAAAAGAATTATTTTTTATTATTTATCTCATTTTCCTTAATATTTCTTTTGGATTTAAGTATAACCTTTATGCCAATAATAAAATGGGTAAAGTTGCAAAAAAAATTAATTGTGTTTTACCAAATACCTCATTTAACCCACTTAAACTCCTACGAAAATTTATATCATGTGACAGTTAAATGGGACAGTGACAGTTTAACCCTTCTCTCCCAGTATCCGAATAGAAATAAATGTGTGGGTGGGGTGCAACTAAAGGTAAGAGTTATAATTGGAAAACGTGTCAACCCAGTCTAAATGAGTCGAGTCCATTCGAGTCACAAGTTAAATCGAGTCAAACCATTTTGGCCAATTGTTATTCCAATCCACTTTTAACTAGCCCAGCCCCATTTTATGCTAGTCAAAATGGGTCACACATTAAAAAATAATGAATAATAATAAATAACAATTTCACATATTTTGTATTTTATAAAATAAAGTTTTCTTTTGAATACTTATAATTTATTCTTATATTCTTGAAATATTATATAAAATAAATTATTTTAATTATATTTATACATATATATTATTTTATTTTAAATTTTTTAAATACTAGTATTATTTTTATTTTTTATTAGAAATAATTATTTAATTATAATTATTTTTTCAATGAACAACTATTTTATATTTTTCATAATAAAAAATTAATATTTTTAACGATTAGAAAATATTATGTGATCATTAAAAATTTAAAATAAAAAATGGATCAAACGGTAGAGTCATTAAAGCCTTAATGGGTTCTTTGCTATTCATGCGGCCCCAATAGGCCCCAATTACATTCGGGTAGTCGTTTTCTCGCGCCGAGTGCCGAAAATCTACGACGAGGATTATTGATCGTCGGATTGAGCCAATATTCCGAACCCTAGGCAGAGTGAGTGGGATGGGGGTGTGGTGTAGCTGATGGGTTGGGCAGGTGGGCTTTGAGAGGGGGGTTTAACTATTACCTATTTCGTTTAATTGTCGTACCCATTTAACAATTACTTTAACCGTTATGTGATGGAAGAGGTTTAAGTGGGCTACGACGGTAAATGTGAGAGACCTCTTTGCACAAAAAATATTTCAAGTGCAAACAAGATATTTAGTAAAACATAGGGGTTTTTTTTTTTTTTTGCACATTTACTCATAATAAAACATATAGAATAACTTAATAAAAAAAATATATATATATAAAGTAACCAATAAGATCTAGTTCCAAGTGTTTAAGAGTTCAACTTGGGATAGGGATGGGAAAGGTCTAGTGTTCAAGTCCCATTGAGAATAAATTTGTGAAGGAACGGATTATTAAAATATATTGCAAAGAAAAAAGAAAAAATAGAGTACGAGGTTAAGAAAGTGAATTAATTCAACGTTTTTGTTTGCCGATAAATAAATTTGATAAAATTACCTTTGGTTTTACCGTTTTGGGAAGGAAAAAATCAATTTCCTTTCCATGAATTTATTTATTTATTTAATTTTAAAATTGCCCTTTAAAATTTTTATTTCATTTTATTTTTTTGAAAAAGTATTCACTCTAGTCTTTTGTCTGGTTTCTCATAAATTAATATTATTTGTCTCAAAGCTGAAGTAAAACCAAGCCCCCAAAACGAGTTTGGGGAGTAGCCTTTCCTTCTTTTCTTTGAATCCGATTTCTTCTCTTTCCATTGGAATAGCAGTCGACTTGAAAATATTCCTTTAAAATTAGAATATTTTCGAGTTCATAGCCGGTTACATCTCTGTCAACTCTCTCAATTTGCTTCTCTTCATCCATGGATCCTCTCGCAAATTCCTTCAATCTAAACAAACTTTTAAAAGAACAGTTACCGTTCCCGCTTTCTCTTGTTCTCTCTATTATTTTTTATATTTATGTTATGCTTTCTCTCACATTTGGTTTGTTTTGGTGTCAGATTCGTGAGCAACTTGACAGGATCGTCCATGCTTGAAATCTTTGCTCTTTCAACTATAGTTCCTGTAAGTTTATGTGATTGTTTATAGTTTTTCTCGTTAATTTTAATTTTAATTTATTATTTATTGTTTTTTAATACCACGTTCTTTGATGTTTTATGTTAACAGGGTCTGATTGTTCTTCGACATTTGATTGGCATCCATCGCCTATTTGGTAAAGCCTTTTCATTTCTGCATTGCTATTTGCGGTCATTTCGTATTTAAATATTTTCTTTTTCTTTTGGTGGAACTTGAATAGTTAACCGTTGTTGTTGGGAAGGAAGAACCTTTCCATCTGGTACAAGTTATGGATTTTTTTTAATGAATGGAGGAATCAAAGGAACGAGGCAATCAATTATAATACTAGAGTTCTGCTTAACCTCTTTTAATAACGTGAAAAACTACTGTAAACCTTGGGGGGAGGGGGGAAGGTGGCAAAAATTAACAAACAAGGGCTAATAGCCTAGTGGTACATCATCTTGAAATTTCAGGGGGGGGCATGATACGGGAGTTGGGTTCAATTCCTCACGCCTACAAGAGAAATTTTTTTGCAAAAATGAAATTCAGGGGGGCATATGCCCCCCTAAGCCTAAGCTAGCTCCGCCAGTGCCTACATGCCACTAAGACCTTTGAATGGTTTCTACTCAGGTGCTCCTTTAAGTATGCTCCCTATTTGGATAACATGAAGCATCTGAGTGCTACATTGGGCACTTCTAAAGGAAGTGTCAGATATGCTTTGGCACAATTTGAATAATGCTTACTATCCCTTTTTGGAGGGGAATGAGACAACCCTATGAGGAACCCTTTTGATGGGAGGTGCGAAGGATCTAGTAAAGCTTACAAGTGAAAGTGAGGAAGTGACTTGCCATGATCACCTTAGCATTCACCTTACAGGGGGAATGCTTTCGTTTTCAGATGGTAAGAGAACTTTCCCTAGCATATACGATAATTAGTGTATACTCAAAGGATAGATATCAACCTAGGAGATAGACATTGCAACCATAGCATAGAAAAGAAAGCAGGCAAATACTGTATTCACATGAAGATGAGGTGATATTAGTAACTTATTTATAACTCTTGAATAATTGATAATTAACCTTCTTAAATAGAAGGAAAAAGAGGGATTGAGAAGAATAAGAGAATTGGTGACCATCCTAGTAGTTGATCTTATTATTGATCAATAAAAACATACAGTTAAAATTAGTGGACAAAAATGCAAAAGGATGAATGGATATTCACACCAAGGGGGAGGTTAACATATTAATGGGTATATTTCGGAAAGATAGATGATGTGGTAATGGGTTTGATGATCAAAGAGCAGTTTTTTTATCCATTGAGAATGATTTGACAACACAGGATTGGTTTATGGGCAATGTTTAAATTTTTAGTATATGTAAGGGAAATTGCTCCCGTCCTTTTTGTTATGATGACATTTAAAACCAGTACTCAGTAGTGAACTGTTCAACAAATGAAAGGTAGTCCAAGCACACATATTTAGTCCTAGTTGCTGGAACCTCCTAGAGCAACTGGTGAGTTCACTTCAGATGCAGGAAGTATTGTGTGCAGAAGCTTATGAGGAGGTGTATTTTGGAATTGTTCTTCCCCGCTTTAATCTTCCTTTTCTTTTTCAATTATATTTTCTTTTCTTTTTTCTTTTTAAGCTTACCATGATTCTTTTTCATGATTTGTGGTTTACATGTACATTAATACTTCTAGTATTTTGGTATCACATTATTGGGATTGTTTTGTCTATTTTGGTTCCTTTTTCTTGTTCCTTTCTTTTCTTGCCAGCCTTGATTTGATAGTGTTTTTTTCATATGCTTTCTGTCTACTAATGACTGCATGGTTCTTTTATTTATACACATTCATTATGCATAAAGTGTGCACACAAACACAAAAAGAAAGGAAAATGGAAAAGAAAAGAAAAAAATCATTGTAAAGAGAAAGGTACGTGGATTTTTCTCATAAGATTGTAAATCCTTCATATTTTTCTTATTCTTTTGTCATATTCAAAACTGTTTCCTGTGTGCTCTTGTTAACATCGTAATGCTCCAACATGCTTTTCTAACATGCACAATTTGCTTCTCTGATTCTTTGTTTTCCTATTCCTATGCTCTTCCTTCATCTTTGTGTCCTTATTTGCATCTTTTTGATGGTGCTGGAGTAACTTTCCAAGATCTTCATTTGCTAACTCATGCCTATGTTGCTACTAATAAAACAAGAGCATCAATAGAGAAGAGGATAACTAAACCTTAGTTCTCAAGAAAAAAGAAAGAGATAACCTGTTAATTCATTGGATGTTCATTTGCTGAATTGCTTTGGAATCTGTCTTCTTATGAACTAACATCATAATATGTTAGATATTTCTTTCACTTGCTTTTTCTCAGTTTTATCGACCAACAGAACCTTCGTTTTGGATAGTGGTTGGTAGTTTCATTCTTGCTGCAGAGTGTCAAGATGTTATATTCTAACTGAACTAAATGCTCCTGCAGAATATGATGAAGGAAATATAGACGTCTTTGAGTATATGAAACTTGAGCACAACTACACTATTGTAAGAAAAAGATCTGTTTTCAACAGTAAATTTTCTTAAAGATAAGCCAGATGACACTGTTCTTTTGATCTGCAAGTAATGCAATTTATAAAAAATTGCTAAGAAAACCAGTGGACCAAGGTATACAGGTCATATATAATGGGGACCATAGATTTAACCAAAAAAGAGAGTACACAAAAAACCACTTTCCCTTCCTTTTAATATTAACCTGTCAACAAAATAAATCAAATGCATTGAGTCTTCCTTTATTTACAAATTTATCCACGTGAAGAGATTACTAAGAAAACAGATTTTCAAATCATGGTTACATTGCTTCTTGTTGTCAAGTGGCTTTCAATTCTTTTCTTTCCTAATTTTCGAAAAATGTGTGAAGGAGCAGTTCTATAAACCTTCTTTTGTCTTTTTTCCACAAAGAATTCATGCCACCATAATATAGTTTCTCTAACTATATTAGATAGCACCCAAGAAATATCCAAACAAAGAGAGCTTGATATCCATTGTTAGCTTACTACCTATTAGCTTTAGGAAAGTTAGTAATTTCGTAGGTTGAATTCTTGAAATGTTAGAAACTAATTTTCCTAGTATCTTTGTCATTCCAACTCAACGTTAGCTCAGTATGCCTCAAGCTCGGTATATTCTTTTTCAATTTTACCATTTGGTTCTCTAAATTCAGAGATCTTTCAGCAATTTGCAAATCCATTTTCTTGATATCAAGTCACTATAGGCTACTTCACTCTGTTATTTGAGCGGGGATTTTTTATGCTACATGATTCAGAGTACCCATCTGTTAATTGAATGCTGTTTTGTTTCTTCAGATTCCTGGGCTATTGAAACCTCATTGAAGAAAATTGACAATGCAACTGTTGTTTCAAAGAATTCTTGGGTATACATGGCTACAATGACAGTGGATTTTCTTTGCATTATTCTTCCCATCCTTTTATTTTTCACTGTAAGTTTTCTCCAGTAGCACCAAAAATATTGCTCTCAGTGCAGCAATGACCTCATGAATAGCACATTGTTTATTTTTCTTTGAACTCTCTTGTTGGATTTATATATCTTGTTTCCACATTAGCTATGATGTTTTGAGCATGTTAGCTTGTTATAGTAAATCTTTTAGTTGTGCCTGGGCCCTAGGGAGAGTTTTTCATATGATTCTAATATTCTGCAATCTGGGTTAATTGCTTAAGCAGCTCTCATTTCATTGTTCTCATGGTTTTTTTTGGGGTTTGTTCTCACTTTATATTCCACTTTATAAGTGACCTAGTTATTCTCATTGGAAATAACTGCTCATGACAGGTCCTAGCAGAATGGACACTGATATGTGCAATTTTGATGGTGTTGGTGCTGCTCTTCTCTATTTTAGCTAAAAGGTAGGATTTTCTGTTGTGCAATCTGTCTGTGTGTGCATTTTGTTGTGTTTAATTTTATCTTTTCTTGAAGAAATTCTTTAGATGAGTTCAATAATGCTCCAGGATATCACATGAGTAGCTGAGCATAAATATTCCTTCTATTCTACATTCTAACTCAGATTTACTTTCCACTACAGATTTACTTCTTCTCATTATTCTTTGGGGGAAGGGACCAATTTTCTTAGGACAAATATTTCGTCATACAGGGTTTCCATGGTAGGCAGTATGTTGTTTATCATATTTTGTATTCAGTGAGTTTTCCTTGTACTTTTTCCCTTTTGTCTTATGAGAATTATTGCTGCAGATGATTGTAACTTGCTTATGCATCTTAGCTGTTGACTTCCGAATATTTCCTAGAAGATATGCTAAGACGGAGACTTATGGTACTAGTTTGGTAAGATCTGAAGATTTATCAAAATATTTTTGTCTATTATTATTTTACTGTTAATGTTGTTGGTGGCGAAATCATTGGTTATTATAATTATCTGATAAGTAAAGGAATAGCATATAGATGACACCTGACAAAGATGGAGATCATCATCCCTTGTGCACAAAGCTATACAAAGAGTGCAACAAGAAGAAAGATGATTGCCTGTAGGCTCCTCTCTGTATACATCCTGTATACCCCTAGGGGTCCTTGTTCCTTCTTTTGGTTTTTAATATATTTGTTTATCAATCAAAAAAAAAAAAAAAAACAAGAAGAAAGATGAAAAAATGAGAGGCAAACGAAGACCCCCACATAACCAAGCCTCACCTTTACAATCGGTAAAGTTCAACAAGGAAATTTTATAAGATCCCACACAATCTTAAGACTAACAGGAAAAAAAAATGCTTTCAGGGAACCTTTCAGAGACTGATCTAAGCTTTTAAGGTCTTAAAAAGTTCTATTGTCATGCCCCTTCTCAATGCATGGCAAAAAGAACAATGGTGTCATCCTCCAAATTTCTAGAAGTCAGAATGCCTTTTAATTTTCAAATCCATGATAACACAAAAAAGTTTAACCAACCTTGCATGACCCAAACTCTCAAAAAAAGAACAGCAAGAATTTGAGCCTTCCAACATGTAATGAGAAGGTCTTTTGTAGTTCCTCATTGTGCTTAAACAACAATTATTTTGATCGACTATTTGTGCCTTTTGATGCTCTTTGGAACTAAGTGTTATTAATTAAGGAGTCAAACAAGCATTTAGAAATTTATCTTGAACATGTAAAAACAAACAGAAATGCTAAGAAGCATGATTAGATGGTTGAAAGCGGAGTTTATTAATGGGACAGAAACCTCACATTGTGGTTAGTTGTTTTTTTTTTATGTAGTTTACTGGGCACGATTTAAAATTTTGGAGAACATTTGGAAACTTTTGCATTATACACAAGTGTGTGGTACCTTTATGGCAAATAGCTCAATAAAGTTGTTTTTCATATTTAAGTCCTCAAGTAAAAATTTGTTCCCAAAAATGAGAACAAAACACTGCCAAAGAGGTTCAAGATCCCATTTTCTTTCATGCATTCAGTCCATGTTGCATCAATTAAACCTTTTTTCCTTATATATAGATAGATATCTACAAAAGGAGCTTAGTTGGATGTGAAGTTGCTAACAATATTTCTACAACTTTAATAAACTGCCACATTCAAGAGGAAAAAAATGTTTAAGTGCTGCATTCACACTGATCCATTCAACCAGACGAGTCTTGACATCTCTGTAACCATGCTGTTGATACTTTTTGGTGAAGAAAGGAAATATAGTTTTTCTCTTTTAGTGATCTCTGATATTTTTAGAGATACCAAATGTTGATTGTTTTTGTCTTAGTAATTACATGGTCCTGAAACTGCATTATATGAATCTTTATCAGATCTTGAAATTTTAGGTGTTATGATGCATCATGATTTACAGTAGCAGTTGAAACTGGATAACATAGCACTTTTGTGTGTGGGTTTTGTGCTTTTTTAGAGATATCAATTTTCTTGATGCAATTTTCTTTAATGTATAATGGTTATTTTTATTTTTCCACAATGAATTAGTAAATCTGCTGCATTCTAAGTTCTTGAAAAAGGTAACCCATTCATGAGCATATGTTCTTCTGAACTTCAACTTCCATTGTGATGTTGCCATAATTGATTTGGATTAGCCTACTCAGTTTTTCCTTAGCTCTCTTTTGTAGCAAATTTATTATTTATTTGATGAATATTGAGAAGCTTGTTTTGATTGTAATAATTATTGCCAAAGTATCTATAGTTTCTAACTGTTCCTATGAATTTCTTTTTACCATGGTAGATGGATCTTGGAGTTGGCTCTTTTGTATTGGCCAATGCATTAGTTTCACACCAAGCACGGAATATCCCTTCAATGTGAGTCACTTTGTGTTTATTGCCCTCAACATGTTGGTAGGTCAAACAATATAAATAAATGAAATATAATGCTTGCTAATTTGTGAGAAAATAATTATTAATTTTGATGTATCCTTCTTAAAACATATGTTTTATGAAGTGAAGTAATACTTCTTTTTGCATGCAATATTTTTCTGCTCTTGGTTTGTAAAGTATGGAATTTGTTGGCACCTGGTTGTATCTATGCATGCATGTATGTTATTTTACATGGTTCATGCATTGTTAATATGCACATTTGTTGTGGCCTCTTTACCGCTCTGTTTACAAATTTTCCCTGTTTCATTTCAGTTGTGGTTGCAGCGCCTTTCTGTATTAGGTTCTTGTTCTATACCTTAAGGACACTTAAGCTTTTTTTTTTGTTTTTTCCTTCAAAGAGATTTGGGAAGATGGAGGAAAGTTAAGTGTTATGGCAATCTGCCTTTCTTGCTTTAATATGAATTATATGGATGACAAAGAAGCTTAGGATCTTTAAGGAAAGGAATGGGTGTGTGGATGATATGTGGGGTAGGCTTTTCTTTCTATTTTATGGTTTTGATTTTTCTACAACCAAAGAATCTCTTGATATTCTCTTGAGCATCATTTGTTTATATTGGAAGGCACCTTACATGGATAAAAATGAAACAGTGATGTCAGTTGTTTGTAGGTTAATTCCTTTAATGACTTTAAGCTAACCTTTGCATGTATAAATAACCATATAATGCTATTATGTGGAGCTATTCCATCCTGTCTTTTATAGCATTTTTGGAAGCAGCTTCGTAAATGGGGAAACTATAGAGATTGTTAGGTTGATCATGTGTACTATCATTGGCTATGGTTTTTCCCGAGGCAGTTTCAGAGTTGTCAGGACAGTATGGCTGACTTCCTTTAAAATTTCCTGGGTGCTACCTTTGTTGGTTAATGACACGTAGGCTAGTTGACATTGAAAGCTTATTTGAAAGGATGATAGGTAAGAGTAGATTGTGTCCTTTCTCTGCTTATTTTGTTATTTATGGAAGAAAATAAATTGAAGAATCTTTGATGGTTTGGAGCATTTAGAGTCGTAGCTGAAAAGCATTCTGCACTTCCTGTTTGTGTGGTCAGGAAGATATTTAGGGAATGTCAAATAGGAAGTTATTTATTTTAGATTTCATTGATTTCTAATGTCTTGTTCAGGACTTGTGTGGTTCCCTCTTTCCCTTCTTCTCTTTTAAAGTTTGCTTATTAGGTGCTCTTATAGAGACTTTAGTTGCATCCCTTTTTTGAGGCACCTATTCCTATATAATTATTTTCCTGTCAATTGAATTAATATGGTTCGTTTGGTTGTTTCTGAGGTATTTATTGTTCTTTGCTATTCAACTCTAAATTTTATATATCTATTGTCACCCAGCAGTTGGAATTAATTTTTTGTTTAATTGTGGGTGTTTTGCTTAATTAATTAATTATTTTTTGTACAGTATTCCAGAACCATAATTTATGCATTTGAATACA
Source organism: Tetrastigma voinierianum (assembly GCA_016808115.1). Lineage (NCBI taxonomy): Eukaryota > Viridiplantae > Streptophyta > Magnoliopsida > Vitales > Vitaceae > Tetrastigma > Tetrastigma voinierianum. The sequence goes on from JAEQBH010002502.1 coordinate 618,396, forward strand.
CTTGATTTTTTTTTTTTTTTTTGATAGGCAAACAAAACAGTATACACTTGATTTTATTTTGAATACACTTGATTTTATGTTGAAGCCATTGAAATATATAAGCAGATTGAGATTTAACTCCTTTAGTCATCCACTAATATTGTTGTTTGTTGGTTTCTTGTTTGCTTGTCCATGCTCCCTCAGGAAATGGAAGACTGCCCTTAAATCTACTAGTCCGCTAATCTTTCTGGGGTTTTGTCGTCTGGTTTTTACAGCAGGGGTGGACTATCAGGTAGAGTTTATTTCTGCAGTTTTCCTTCATCTAATTATATATTTTTCTGATGGCTCTTTGACCTTGAACTTACAAACTTTGGTCACACCAACCACTACTGATAGAATCAACGATTTCAATTGTGTGTTCTGCTGAACTTGTTGGCTTTGGGTATCACAATGATATAGGCACCTAATATACAATTGAAAACAATGCTTTTTGAGGACAATTAAGAGTCTACAATCTCATATGCTCTTTTGCACCTTTTTAGGTGCTCTTAATACAATTCTTACCTGAAAGTAGAACAAGAACACGGTGGATGAAGTGGGAAAATGCATCTAAGAATGCTGTCTATTATAAAATGCCTCTCAAAATAAAGAAAAAGTTGTTTACATATGTGTAAGATCTTAATAATTGATGAGAAAATAAGTGTAGCAGCAATGGAATCTTAATACAGACATGTCAATTAGATTTTTCACTTGTCACTGAAAAAAGATTGCTACTGAGGTTCTTCCAGAATAATTGGTGGGGCTTTTCAACAGATAAATAATTGATGAGTATATTTCAAGATAAATAGTGGAGGGCTTTCAAGCTGGATGGGATAATTCTGATCCCCCTTCTCCAATTTGCAGAGGATACCATCCCCTTCTTTTTGGGTTTCTTTTTCCCTATAGTTTGACCATAAATTATAATCTTAAGTTTATCATTAGACTTTGGGGGTATTTCAGGTCTTTAAGATCAATTTTCTTAATAGCTGTCTTTCTAGTGTTAGTGTTTTTCAAGTGACGTTCCTACAATATGGGGGATTGGGTGTGAAATTAGAAATTGGTTGGTAGTGGCTTTTAGAAAATTGAGAAACTTGAAGGGATTTTCTTTGGTTTGGGCCCAAAAGTGACAACTTGATTAGGTAGTAGATGATTTGTACTGTTCATGCAAGGGGTGAGCTTGAATGGGGTGTCTTTGAGAAATAGAGCCTCATTGGTAAATGATTGTGGAGATTCATTGCAAGAACTTTGTGGTTTTTGTTTCCCCAAGCAAGTATGGTTTGCCAGGCTATGAATGGGGTTCTGATTGTGTTGGTAGCTACTCTCATTTTACCTATGTAAAATTATTGACTTAGGATACCTGAACTTCCTCATGCATTTGAGATTCATTCTTGGTGCTTTGATCTAAAGTTAGATTTTGGAAAACTACTGCTTTTGGAAGCAACATTTTAAACTACTATTTCCTTTCTTGGAATATTAACTTGCTTGGAAACTTGAACTGTAACTTGAATTGTGAAAGTAAAAGCTTACGTCTCTTCTTTTAGTTTTAACAAGTCTATTTGTTTTTGCACTTTCTGGATGATTGGTGATGGTCCTTGGCTAGCAAAATGAGTTCTCTTTCAAAGCCCTGTTTTTCAATTTCGATTTTGATTTTGATTTCTTTCCAAGAATTAACATCACTCTGTCACCCCAGCTGGGTTAATTTGGAAAGCTGAAGTCTCCCCTCAAATCAAAGATGTTGCTTTGTTGTTTGCTTATAAAAAATGTATATAGTGATGGCTTACATCAGGTTAGTGGATCAAGAAAGTCTTCATTCCAGACAGACATGCTGTCCTGGGTCAGTAGGGAGACAGGTGATCGTTTGTGATGTATTGTTTTTTGGCATGGATCCACAATGGAGATTATTCTTGTTGACTGAGTTTCAGGGGTTGTTCTGGACGATATTCAATAAATCTAATTAATCTCTTTTTGAGTAATTGGACGACAGATTAAAGTGGGGTCAAACCTTGCATTTTTCTTACCATTGTTAGGGTGTTATGGATAGAGATAAATCAGTCAAATTTAGTGTAGATTGGCTTTTGTTGTTTGTTTGTTTTTTTTCGGTAGGATATGGGCCAATAGCACTAAGATAAAAAACCTGCTGAGTGTAAGGAATTCCTTTAGAAGAGGACAAACTGCTATATACTGTAGAAATTTGACCATTTCATTCGAATGTGATATAAAAACACACTTAAATTTCAATACTTAATTCTAATCATTTTCATCAAAGCAAAGCAGAAAAAGTAGCATTTCCAGAAAAATGTTTTTATATGTTGGACACAAGATTTGGGGACTTTGGCCTCTCCTCAAAAAATGGAGTCAGGACTTCGGCTGCAACAACGTTGGTAATGTGGAAAAAGAAGCGTGGGTCAGGCTGGTAGGGCTTCCGGTTCATCTTTGGAGTCAGTACATCCTAAAGAGGATTGGAGACGGTTACGGAGGTTTCTTGGCAATGGATGAAGACACTGCGTTCTTTAGAACCCCGATTGGGCGAGTGGGTAAATGTGATGGTCAGTCTTCCCCGGAGTTCACGGTGGTGACGGTGGGAGATCCACCGGCTCGGGAATCAGGCTTTGAGTGGGAGATACAACCTCGGTTTGTCGGCCTTCAGTGGGATAGATCACGGCGGAGAAGCGAGGGTCATGGAAGAAGGCGAAGTTTGCCGCAGCGTTGAAGAGAGTCACGAGAACCTTGAGAGGCTGTTGTCCACGGGGATGGTCGGCCGACGGGGTAAAGCGGGGGTATGGCTAAAAGACTCGCCTTGATGTAAGATGCGAATCCAAGTGCTAGAAGCGGTCTGAGGCTAGGAATGGGCGGGTTATGGACTGGCTATGGGCTGAAGGTGGCTTGACTTTTTACGGGAGAGGTCGTAGCTCTCAGGGTGCCAGTTTTGAGAACCACACGTGGGTTTGTTTCGAGGGCCTTTATTTGGACCTAAGAAGAGAAGATGGAAATCCTTTTAGGTTGGGGCATTCTAGATAGGGTATATGGTGAGGCCTTGGGCTGATTCTAGCGAGGCAGGAGGAAATTGATCAGGTGTCAGGCTTCCTCTGTAATAGAAGCCGAAGCTAGGGACCCAGGAATGATAGTCGGTGCCTGTGAGACATCAGGTTTGAGTTAGTCCTTTAGAGCAGAGTCTTGCATTACCTTTTCTCTATTTTGGCCTTCTTTAGGGGCTCTTGAGTGCAATGGGGATGTCGACGAGCATGGGGGATATGGTGCCGTGGGGTGATTTCGAAGGATGGTGAGAGTGGGAGGCCAACGCCGGAGGGAACATGGTAGTGGATCAAGACAGTGGTCGCGGTACCAAAATGACAACTCTTGATATAGATGGCATAGAGTCGAAGCTGGGAGGATAGCTGTTTGGGAAAATTCAGTGAGTTCTTAGGCATTTCTACGGCTGGGTAAGAAATTGAGATATTGGGTTTGGTGCAAAAAATGGTGTCTCAATAAAGGGTGAGAGAAGAGAGTGTGAAACGAATGTGCGAGGAACTAAGAGCTGGAATGCACCATCAATTATAATAGTCAAAGTCAGGATAGAGGTGGTGGCAGAAATAAGGGGAGTTTATTACTAAAGTTAAAATGAAGTTAAAACTCCTCTCTTGGAATGTTAGAGGGGCAAATAACCTAGACAAAAGGAAAATCATTTGTAATTTTGTTGGTCTCGAGAGGAGTGAATTTGGTTTTGTGTTCGAACTAAGATTGATCTAATGCTTGTGCTTGTAGTTTAGGGGTAAGTAGATTCCATGATTGGAAAGCCTTAGAGGCCGAGGGCGCTGCGGGAGGTATCCTGCTATTCTGGGACTAAAGAAAGATGGACCTGGTTCAAGCGGAGATTGGCAGTTTCTCGATCACGGGTCTTTTTAAAAATGTGGAAGATGGGTTTACGTGGGCGTTCACAGGAGTTTATGGCCCGGTTGAAAGGAGAAATCAAGAGATCTTCTGGGAAGAGTTGGGGTCTTTGAAAGGTTTGTGGGGAGGACCCTGGTGCTTAGGAGGGGATTTCAATGTAACCCTTTCTCCTAATGAAAGGAAAAGAGGGGGTAGACTTTCCCACAACAGGCAACTTCTGATAGTGGTGCGTAGGTTGGAAGCAGAGACTTGCCCCTTCAGGGGGGGCCTTTCACTTGGAGGGGTGGTTTAAACGGCCGATCAATGTCACGCGTTGACAGATTTTTGGTAACGGCAGATTGGGAGAACAAGTTTAGTAATGCAATGCAAAGCACCCTTCCAAAGACCGATGTCGGATCAACGTCCATTGTCTTCAGACGGCGAAGGGTCGCGGGGTCGTCCTTTCCGGTTTGAAATCATGTGGTTAAAGTATGAAGGATTCAAAGACCTTTTAAGGGATTGGTGGCAAAATTTGCAGTTTTGTAGAACCTTCAGTTTTGTTTTGGCTTCAAAGCTAAAGGCCCTGAAGGGGATATTAAAAGGATGGAACAAAGAGGTTTTTGGGAGAGTCAAGACCAAAAAGAAAGAGGCTCTTAGGAGGGTAGTATTTTGGGATGAACTAGAAAAGGAAAAGGAGTTATCTTGCGAGGAAGTTGAGGAGAGGGAAAATGCAAGAAAGGGACTATAAGAATTGGGTTGATTTGGAAGAGGTTTCCTAGAGACAGAAATCCAGAGAACTTTGGTTGAAAGAAGGGGACAAAAACACTTGGTTTTTCACAGATGACGGTACACATAGGAGGAGAATACCATTACGAGATATCGGTATTAATCGCGGAAGATTGGATTCGGGAAGCAGATCAAAGAGGCAGTAGATGTTTCCAAAATCTCCTCTTTGCTCCGAACAGTTGGTGCCCGCCTCTCCCAGATCTTCCTTTCAATGTGATTGGTGATGTTCAAGCTGCGAAACTTGAAGAAATGTTCACGGAGGAGGAAATCTTGGCAGTGATCTCTACAATTAAATGAAGGATAAAGCTCCACAGCGCAGTGGTTCTGGCCTTTTGGGTCTTTGATTGGGACTTTGTGAAGGATGAAGTCCTAGGATTTTTTAAGGAATTTAAGACAATAGATTAAGTAAAAGTCTCGATGCAACTTTCTTAGTTACGATTGAAAAATAACGTTGAGACTTCAAGGACTTAAGACTGTCGGTTTAGTGGGAGGTCTTTAGGATCTCTTAACCGAAGTTTTGACTGACATAATCAAAGGTCATGGGTTTGGTGTCTCTCCAAGCTGAATGCCTTTGTCGAAGGTAGACAGGATCTGGGATACGGTTTTAATAGCCAACGAGGCAGTGGACTCAATTTTGAGGAAGAAAGAGAGCGGGTTGCTTTGTAAGTTGGACAAAGAAAATGCTTATGACCACATCAGTAGGGACTTTCTATTCCAGATTATGGAGAAAATGGATTAGTTGGATCAAGTGGTGCATATCCACAACCACTTTCTTAGTTCTTTTCAATGGCTCTCCCACGGGTTTCTTCCGGAGCTCTAGAGGCTTGAGACAGGGGGATCCTCTCTCCCCCTATCTTTTTTGTGATTGGTATGGAAGCTTTTAGCGGAGTTTGCTAAAGCGCGTGCGGTGGAAGAACTTGGTTTATACTAGAATTTGTAGGTTTGAGGCGGGGATGGAGGGCTCATCATTTCCATCTTTTGTTTGGATATTTTTCTAATACATTTTGCTTGATCTGAAAGCCGACGAGTTGATGTATCTAGGTTGGATTTGAATGTGGTTTGAAGCATTCTCTGGGTTAAGAATTAATTTGAGCTAGAGCGAAATCATCCTAGTGGGCATGGTTAGTAATGTAGAGACTTTGGCTATTGAGCTTAGGTGCAGCATTGGTTCTCTACCCACTACATACTTGGGTCTTCCACTTGGGGCCCCTCACAAGTCGATAGGGGTTTGGGACTCTATTGAAGAGAGATTTAGAAAGAGGTTGGCCTCTTGGAAGAGACAATACATCCCTAAGGGCGGGAGACTCACGTTGATTTAGAGCACCTTATCTAGTCTTCTTATTTATTTCCTCTCCTTGTTTCGGATCTGGTTTGTGCTAGATTGGAAAAAATTAAGAGAGATTTTCTTTGGGGAGGCGGAAATCTAGAGTGAAAGCCACATCTTATTAAATGGAATACAGTATGTTTGGAAAAGAAATTAGGAGGTTTAGGGGTGAGAAGCCTTTCCAAGTTGAATCAAGCCCTACTTTGCAAATGGACTTGGAGGTTTGCTAATGAGAGGGAACCGCTCTGGAGAAGGGTGATCAACAGGAAATACGGTGAATTGTTTGGGGGTTGGAACACAGGCGACTTAAGGGGTGGTTATGGCACTGGTCTTTGGAAAGACATTAGAAAAGGTTGGCATACCTTATCCCAAAATGCTCTCTTTTCCTTAGGATACGGTAGGAGATTACGGTTTTGGAAAGATATTTAGTGTGGGGATGTAGCTTTGAGCAACGCTTTTCCCAACCTGTTTAACATGGCAGCTCATAAAGAGGTGTTGGTAGCAGAAGGAAAATCACGTCTTTCCAAAAGGATCAGTTGCTGTTGAAGGGAGCTAAGGAAGTTGTTTATTCAGCTAGACTTATGTATAAAAAGCTAGTTTATTGGCCCAATCGCTTTTCCTTCCGCTCCATTTGGAATCTATCTTTCCCCAGAGATAGGTTTTTTGTGAGCGTCTTGGGAGTAAGGTGCTCACTCTTGACAAGCAAGCGAGAAATTAATTCTTGCAAATAGATGTTTTCTTTAGAAGAGAGCTGATAATGTTGGCGAGGAAACGCAGAGAATGCGGATGTGACTCCTCTTTGCTTATTTTGGACAATTTGGCAAGCTAGAAATAGGGTGGTGTTCGAGGATGTAGCCTCCTCTGCCCATAGAATGAAAATCACTTTTTTATGTACCTTGTGGTCTTGGGCAAACTTGTATAGTGTTGATAACACTGATTGTTTGATGGATTTTTTGGTGTGGTTGGGGTATAGGTGAGTTTGAGTGTTTTTTGTTGGGTCTCTTTTTGTATACCTCTGGTGTCCTCTTTGGGAGCCTTTTTGCTCTTTATCGATCAATATAGTGCTTTTTACTGATAAAATAAAAATAAAAAAAATGTTGTACAGATGTAGTCAATTCTCATCAGTGTTGGTGTCCAAAGGCAGCATATTATTATGCTTTTGTAAGTTCTATCACTTTCTGAAAGGTAACCTGATGGTATGGCATGAATAATGGGATTACTTCATAACTTTTCTCCAAGGATTTTCTATTATAGGGTCGAAGTTCTACTCCTCATCCTTATGTTGTAAATTTGAAGTTTCATGTTGTATTCATGCCTTTATATATGATGCTAGTATTTTCTATTTTACTGATAGGTTCATGTGGGAGAATATGGAGTGCATTGGAATTTCTTTTTCACACTTGCTGCTGTGTCAATTCTAACACCCATAGTTAACCTTCCCCCACAATATTGTGGAATTCTAGGATCCATAATTCTAATAGGTATGCTTTCAATTGATTCTTTAATTTTTACCTGCATATTATGCCTTTGGAAAGAGTGTATGATTTCCTTTAAAAAATTTTGTTTCATTCAGGATACCAGAGTTGCTTGGTGAATGGATTAAACATGTATCTACTTTCAGACAAAAGGGGATTGGACTTGATTAGCCAAAATAAGGAGGGAATTTTTAGCATATTTGGTAATATATTTGATGGCTTGTTGATTTGAACCTTTATTTTTTAATTATGCTGATAGGAACCATCAATTACTTTGTTTTCTTTAGTTGAATTCTCTTTGGTGGAATTGCTGTACATGATGAGAAAAAAAATTCCCTTTTTTTCTTCTTTTATGAAAACTCAAAAAGAAAAGAATATGATGATTAGGGAAGGGAAAAGAAGAGAAAAATAGGAAAAAAATGGAATATATATATGAGTAAAATAGAAGAATGACAAAATTGAAAAATAGGTTTGGAAGAGAACAAGATAGGCATTGTAACTTCCATGAGAAAGGAAAAGTTTCTGTTAGAGAAAAGGGCAACGTGGAACGAGTGAGACTACAAGCTAAAAGTGGTTGCTAACAAGGGTATAAGAAGTTAAGAACAATGATAATTGGAAACCAAATGTGTGATCCAGGAGGATGGACAAAAACACTAATGTTTGTAAGTGTGGAAAAATAGTAGGTTACAGTTTATAGAACCTATTCAAGTTATTTCAAGACTTGATTTGACAGTCTTCTTGTTATTCTAATATTATTTAAAGGTATAAAGGCTTCAATCATCATTTATATCAGCAATATAAAATCTTGTAGGTGATGGATGGGTCCTACCTAAAATTAAAAATGCTGATAAGCGAGCATTGGGAATTAAGATTCTTAGAGTTTTAAGTTAGTCCAATGCATCCAACCTTTTCTTCCTTGCTTCTCCTTAGTAACCCCATGGTACAAGCCTGATTATTGTCAAGGATAAAAATATCAAAGTTCACAGGTATATCCATTTTACAAAAATTTAGACAAAGAATATTGGTGGAATAAATATTGATCAAAACTCATATAAAAGTATTAGTGAGTGCTAAAAAGAAAAAAGGATAAAAGAAGCAATAATACACATTAAAGTTGTTCTATTGAAAAAAATTAATATATGATATAATGTGTGACATTCAGGAATAACATCTGGAATCTTAAAGTCCATTAGTACTAGAATAATGTATTTAGTCTGAATGTATTTAAGGAATCAAAGAGTGATGGTATATGTGCAAATATTATTTTTATTTAAAATTGTTGATAATTTTTTTATAAGATTATGTTTGTCTTATATATATATATATATATAGATGGATGGATGGATGGAAACTAGTTGCTAACATGTTCCCTGAGTCTAAGGTGGCAGTTTGTGTTATGGATTGTATTTGGTGTGTTGTCAAAGCCTAAGTATTCTATTGCATAGTTAAACTCAAACTCAAAATGAATAATAATCATGTCGAAAACATAAACTCAAATATTACCTAATTATTAAGTAGGTAACACATATCATGTAACCCATTTAATATTAAGGTTCTCCTATTTAATAATCAGGTTGCCTTAGATTTATGTGTCTATATGATTAATGTGTTAAACATGAATAACTTATTTAAAAATAAATTTAAAATAAGTCAAATATGTGTTAAACAGTTTAAAGATATAATTAAGTTCATAACAAGATTATTAAATGGGTCAATTTGGGTCAATTTTGTGTTATGCAATTTGACCTAAAAATTACCTATTTATTGAACAGGTTACGCAGGTTGACCCAAACCCACTTATACTCAACCTAAACCCATGAAAAGCATGTGGGTCTGCATCATGTTGGAAAATCATATAAAACTTTGCCACCCCTACATGAGTCCCATTTGTTGGGAGGTCAAGTGTTTGATCCTTTTCACTTTGGAAAATTGGTAGTTTAAGAATATAATTATATTTGAATTTTGAAATGGAAAATGGAGGAAGAAGGCTGAAGTATTTAATGAATGAATGCTCCTATTACAAGCAAAAGGTGAAGTATTTGAATTTTGAAGTGGAAAATGAGGGAGCAGTGGCTACTGTATCTGCTGCTACAGTGAAAATATTGGTAAAAAATTGCCTTTATGTTGTAAAATAATGGCAGAACCCAATGGGTTTTTTCAAAAATTTTCCCAGATGTCAACATGATGCTGATTTATCGATTAAAAATCACATATATTTGGAAAGATCAGTCTTCCAAGACATCTCCATGTTTTGTTGTTTTGGCAGCCTGAAATATGCGGTTTTTCTGTGCAGAATCACCAACTTATTGTGACATTTTCAACAGTGATTATTGTTGACTTTGTAGCCAAGATGGGCTGTATAAGGCTGGCTACAAAAAGGTGGGAAAGCATGCCTTTGTGGCCCATTTTGTGTTTGTTGCTTGTTTCTTTTCCGTTCTCTTGGTTCTTTATGCGTGGTTTAAGTCGATAAATTTTTTAATTTGGCATTATTTATTTTATTTCATGTGCCAGCCATGTGCTAAACTTGAATTAGCTGGATCACATCTCTCACAAGAGGGTTAATTTCCAATATGATACGATTCTATTGTTCAGCGCACTTCATCCAATTTAATCATGACTCAACAAAATATCTTACTGAATCTTGAGGAACATTTTGCTCTTATATTTTTGTACTTCTAAATTATATAATAGTTCCGTTTTTTCCCTTGTATTCATGGCATCCTTCAATAGATCTGGGGGACTTTAAAGGTCCTTGGGTTTCAAATGCAGAAGTTTTTAGAATAGATTTTGGTTTTTTGAATTAAATATGTATCTACTAAAGCATTGCCGATAAAAAAAAAATGTATCTACTAAAGCATCAGCATCAGTTGCAGTACTAATGGGCCCTGATAAACTGTTGAGAATATGTAATTAGGTACATTGAAATCATGAAGTGGCTAAATGTTTAGTTAATTTAAGATAATACAAAAGTTGGCTGTATAGGCGGTTGCCTTGAATAATATCAACTACTTTGTCTGATTTTGGCTTTCCATTAGGAAAAATAAATATATAATATATATTAGTCTCACCATTCAATTAGATAAGCTTGTGTCATCAGTTTTTACTTTTTACTGCTCTGAGTACAAAATTATTGCTAACTGATTGTTTTCTTCCCAGGATATTGGGGTCTATATCTAACTGGAGTCCAATTGGGAAACTATCTTTTCTTTGGAAATCATTCCACTACTATGTGGAGAAGCAACAAATGGGCTAGGGTTAGAGTCTGGCTCCTTTCTCTTCTATTCTGGTATCTTCTCCTACTGCAATGCAATTTGTCATCTCAATAATTTCCCCAACTCTTTTAATCTATGGAAGTGATTTCATAACTCTCTTTTAATGCCTGTTGCAGGTTATTGACTCTCTTTCTTGACAGGCATGTTGAAAGAGTTTCCCGTAGAATGGTAGGACAAATTGACCTGCACATTATCTAATTCTTGGAAGTGTTTCAGTAACTCTAATCTGCAAAAAGCTAATTGAATACTTTTCCTGCAGTGCAACTTGGGTTATGTTACTTTGGTGTTGGCGCAAAACCTACAGGTTAGTGTCATTTTTCAGAAACATCTCATGCGTGATCATTCATATATTTTTTCAGCCAATGATGATGGACATGAGTAATTGCTATTTTGAGTTTGAGCAGCAATGTTGGGGTTCATTTATTTGGTTATCTTCTTGGTGTGGAGTGGGTTGGAGGGGTGGAGTGAGTCTGGCTGTAGGATGGTCGATTTATTATGCCATCTGAGCACAGAATGGAATGCAGATGGTGTAAACGGGATATCATAAATAAAGAAAACTCTGGAGTACCGTACATGCTACATAGAATCATTAGAGTTAAGACCTTAAACTCTAGACCGTAAATACCTAACGACTAAAGGTTCAAAAGGTAAACTTTAATTAAGAGAAATCTAGAATAGAACTTTGATGGAGACATAAATAAATTGCAGTTTGTGGGATCAATTTATGTCCAATAGTATCATGAAGGATTAGTTTATTGATATGTTCATTCACCACTGGGCAGAAGTTGGATGGTTGTCAGGATATATTTGATGGGGGTTTGACTTGTACAAGAGTTGATGATGTCATTCAAGTTTTCTATTCTACTCATGCAACCAACGAGTGAAAGAAAACTACATAAAAGACATGGACACAAGAAAGAGATATGATGTGATACAGGGATGCCAACTTGGAAAATCCTAAAGAAGTAGGGCATGGGACATGGCTGCTGTAGGGATATAACAATGGGAAGTATATTCGGTGTATGCATATAATACCAATGATTCATACATGATCTATCAATATATATTTTTTATTGATTTATCTAAAACATTATGGTTTACTTGTAATCATCAGTGGCCTTAAAAATAAATTTTGATGAGGCTACTTTGGTTTCTAGACTTGAGGTAGGATGTAATATCTCAAACTAGTTCATGTCAGTGGAAGGCTTTATAGTGAGCCTTGGTCCAGACCAGTTGGCAAGGAAGAAAACATACTACATTAGATGTGCAGTTTAAACCCGTTCACGAGTCTCAAAAGCATATTCAAAACCTTTGGACGCTTTTTAATGGACAGAAAAAAAGGTGATTTAGTTGAGGGATTTAAGAGTTCAGAAAAACAAAAGGGATGCTGATTCTTGTGCTGTTCCAAAAGTGAACTTCATTATCATCGAGATTCCAGAATAAACCCTTCTGGTAAGACAATAGTTCCAAGCAAGAAGAGAAGTTCAGTGCTTCCTTCTGCAGTTTCTCAAGGGTAAAGTATTGCACAAGAAGTGTACTATCCTTTGTAGGATGGTCTGAGTTTGGTGTTTGGGCACAAGAAGTGTACTATCCTTTGTAATTCACTGGTAAATTGTTTTGAGGGAATTTTTTTTTTTTAGGTTTGTTTTGAGGTTTTTTTTTTTTTTTTAAGCTTTTGAACCTCTGTTTGTCAGTTCAATTTGTATATCTATGTATTAATCTAAAGTGACGAGGAGACATTCAGATAAACCATATATCCACATATATACAAGTGGGCTTGGATGCATGCATGACCAATAGATTCTGTCCATAATTATTTATCAGACATTTATTATACTTTTTTAGATTAACAGCAGTTTGCCAAAATAGTATTTATCAAAATATTGATACCAACCATCAAATCAAGATTCTGGAAGTCTGAAGACATCAATGAGTGTCATTTTTAATTTCAGGGTAAAGGTAAGAGATTAGAGACAATATATTGGAATTTTGAAAAAAAGGGTTTAAGAAGTATGTATCAATGTGTATTATAGAGATGGATTGAGATCCGAATTGCATCTATCCCATCAGCGTCATGACCAATCATTATATATGAATTACTTGTCACCCCGACCATGTAGAGATTGGGTATGCTAGGGGATATGAAAATGAGTCAAAGCCAATGGAGTAAGGACAGATTAAGAAAATTTGAAACAAATCAACCAAGAATTTTGGTGTGAGAGAATATTGAGGGGTTATTTTTCATATGCAAAACTGAATTCTCTTAATCTGGCTTAAGTTACTGGTGGGTTTTTGGCCCCATGTACCAGAGTACTATTGTACCATTGTTAAAGACATCCAAATTTAAGACTGTGACTAGTAGTGAAGTTAGAGCTTAGACATCCAAATTTAACATGTAATACTTTAACATGTTGACCCGATTATATGGTATTTACCACTCCTTGTCCATTTGTAAAATCCATTATCTTATAGCTTCAAAAGGAAAATTAAAATGCTTGAGAGCTGTTTTTTTATGTCTAATTCCCTTAATGTCTTCTTTTGTGATTGATTTGGTCTTGGGAGATGCAAGAACTCTTCTTCTTTCCAGTTGAGATGTTAATGTATGTTTCTTGGAAAATACATATTGCCATCTCATATATTTTATGACATTCATTACTGGAAAATATTCGCAAATTGTTGATCAATCGCTTTAGATGATGCTTGCTGTTCGTCATCATCTTTTTAAAAAAATTCTTGAAATTTGTCCCAGCGTGTATGTTCCGATGTGTTTTCTTTTCTAGTCCAGTAACCATTTTATTATAATCATGACACAGTCTAATTTGCAACTGTGAACTTCTAGTTGACTTCCCTGGTAAATTTCACATGTTTTGCAGGTCTTGGGAATATTGATGCTCTCTGATTACATACCTGCAAGTGAAACTTCAGTACTCGAACGAGCATTTGATCGCAATCTACTGGGTTCATTTCTTCTGGTGAATAACATATATATTTTGGTTTCATCCACATATTAAGTTCTTTTCCACCCTATTGATCTTCACTTAACAAACATTTTCATTCTGTTTTATCGATGTAGGCGAACATTCTCACCGGACTAGTAAACTTGTATGCGGATACCTTGTTTGCTTCATCAGCCAAATCCCTAGTCATCTTGGTGATCTATTCATTCACTTTATCTGCTGTCACTGGACTAATGGTTTTGTGTGGTATTAGGTTGAAGTTTTGGTAGAGACTGTATAAAACCATAATCTATTACTTTTTTTTTTTTTACTGACAAATGAAACAAAATTGCCGGGGTTTGTATTCATGGAATCAGCAGCAGTGTTTTTTGGAAATTGGCAGGCCAGAACTAAAATAGAATTGAAATATGACTGAGCGATTCTTTGGATTACCTAGAATTGCATAATATGGCAATAAGATATTCCAGGTGGATGATACAAGCAAGAAGATCACGGGTGGATACTGAATCGGAAATCATCAAACCACCTAGCCATTGATTAACTTTTTATATCAATGTTTTAAAAACCCGGTTTGCGGTTCAAGGGTTAAATCAGTGATCAAATTGTGGTTGAACTGGATTGGAACTGGACGGTCCATTAAAGATCATGGGTGGATTTTGAGGCTTCTTGGTCCGGGGAATCATCAAACCACACAGCCTATATCAATATTTTAAAAATTAGATCGGTGATTGAATTGCAATGGAATAGGATTGGATTGGAACTGTACCAGAAAGGTCATCACCCGATAATCCAACCAGTCAGGTTAGTCTGGTTTTTAAGACATTGGTTTTATATAGTAGTAAGTTAGATCCTGAAAAGCATTGCAAATTGTCATGTGTGATCGTTTTCATGCATAGAGATAGATAGGGTGGGTGGCTTGAGACAGTAGAAAAACAACAACAGTAGTTAATGAAAAAGAAAGGCTAAAGGGCATTATTACCCGAATGGAATGGAGGTGGTAAATGGAGGTGGGATTGGAGGGAATACAATTAGACTAGAGTGTGTAGATGATTGCCCAAATGCAGTTTCCGAGGGAGAGAGAAGTGAGCTGTGGAAGTGGTCACATGGAATCCCCAGAGAGGGGTCTGACAGCTGCATGGAATCCCCAACCTTCTTCATCCGTCTTCATCACCAGATAAGGCTACACTTTCCCAGTCTTGTAATTTGTTTGCAATCACTTATATTATATCATATTATTTCTTTTCTTTTCTTTTCTTTTCCACCATTTATTTTTTAATTGATTTGGATGATGGGCGTTGTAATTTGTTTGCCAGTCAGTATTTGATGAGTGATGAAATTGATGATGTATGTTTTGAAGCATTGGATAAATCTCTCTCTCTCTTTCTCTCTCTCCATAGTCCCTACCCATACCATATGAAGCACTGTTGGGTTGTCTCATGTCTGTCGCGTATGGCGTTGAAATTTTCACACCACCCATTTTCAGCCGGCTCTGTGATGTTCCCACTCCTACAGAGCTACTGTTCATCCGTACTTAAAAAAAAAAAAGGTTTGGAGAAGCTTTTCAAACATTAAATCGAGGTATTCTGATATATTTTGTAGGGGATCCTATTCCAAAAAATGATAAAAATCCAGATTTAAAGATAAAAAAAATTCTAGCTTATTGTAGCTCTTCTCAAAAAAATTTCATTTTTGTTTAGAGGAATCACCCAAAAAAATTGTCAGCTGCAATAAAATATGTTTTTTTTTTAATTATAAAATTTATTGATTTAAACTAGTAATATTGGGATCCTATTGACATACAAAATTAAATTAGTTAAAAAACACTAAATTATGGCGCAACATTTAGGAATAACAATAACATAATGACTTGGCGCGAAACCTATGCATTTAAAAATTCTATGATTATTAGAATTCATAAGATTCTAATTCTATAACATGTTGATGATTCTGATTTGAATTGATGTATATGCCTGATTAAATATATTTTGTTGTATGAATAATCTAAAACATTAGTGCTCATCGTAATAAGATAATGAAAGCTAATACAAAATAACACGTTATAATAAGACGATGACGAAAACATGAAAAAAAAATTAAAGATTTAGGTGGAATAATCATTTTATTATGCAAAAAAATGAAAAAAAAATATATATATATATATAGATGAGTAATATTAGGTAAAAAATTATCAAAAAAATCACCTCTCCTAGTTTGAAAAAAAACCCTAAAAGATAACAAGAAAAAAAATGAAGAGAGTAATGGCTAGCAACTGCAATAAAATATTAAAAACATAAACTTGAATAATAATTCTCTTACCTAAGGTTAATGTAATATACTTAAAACAGTAATGTCACGTGTTAATATACATAGACTTTTCTTAACGTAATTTCGTTTTCAAGATTTTATAAAACATGGACAAGCCTATCATGTTAGACAAAAATACGTTATATTAACATAATAAGATACTGTATTATTATTGTAGGTATGTTATATATATATTTTTTTTGGTGATTTAGGGGTCTGGTGCTTCAATGCTTCTTAACATAATTTACCCTTTTTGTTTTTCTTTAATGTGTACCATTTGTTTATAAAAAATAATTGCATTAAATTAAATTTACTACAAAAATCCAAAATTTTAATTTAATTTAAAAAGAAAACAGTACGAGTACGTAGACATGTACTGAAACTTGTTATGGAAAAATAAAGAGAGTTCAGATCTGCTTACGCGTAAGGTCTGTCAAGTCAATGTTCTATTTCAACATGTCAGCATTTAGTGCTCCATTTTTGTATTTAATATCTTCTTTCCTAGTATTCAAATATATTATATATATATATATATATATATATATATATATATATCTTCTTTCCTTATCCTTTGCTCCTCCACTCTTTTTTCAGTTCTGGTTCTCCAATTCAATAAATGGGGACCAACCATTTTAAGGATAAAATAGTGGCATTCATTTCATTTTGCCTTTTTGAGCCAGTATTTTTTAGAAATTGATTCTCTAATTTTCTTATTTTGGATAATCTTTTTAAATTGATTAGAAACTATATTCTAAAGAAAATATTAATTTAACCATAATTGGTAATACTATCATTTTATCTCCTTTCCAAGTTTTTCTTTCACACAATTGCTCCTCTTATGGTTCCCATAAAGAATATGCTATTCATAAGCCTTCTTTTTCTATTTTTTTTCCTTGAAAAGGGAACACCAATTTTTAAATATCAATCTCTATCTTTCCCCCCTTTTTTGGAATTAATTATCAATCCCCGGCTCTTTCCTTCTTTTGGGGGGAAAAGTATTTATCATATTATATTTGTCAATCTGAGTGACCTGATTGGGTCGGGTCCATATTAGGTTAAGGGTAAATCCAATTGTCATTTTGCTGGCCTAGTCTAATCCTAATTTTGAGTTTGTCAAGCTCGCTCAACAAGCCGATCTCAAATAATAACCTACTATAAGCATAAATTTAGAGCTATTAATTCGGGTAGCTCGATTGGACTAGATCCACACCATGCCAAGGGCAAAATTGAGTATGGTCAGACTGGACATAATTTACATCGAGCTGAGGTTAATTCGGGGTACCGAATTCTTGGCTCTACATGTCGTCTTCTGGTGGAGTAAAAACAAAGAAGTTATGAAGAATGAGAAATTCATGGTTCATAATATATTAAAAAACTTTTTTTTGTTAACTTTTTAACTGTTATTTTTGTTTTTTTTTTTTTTTTTTTTTTTTTTTTTTACAACATGCGATGAGTGGTGATTTTTTGTCGTTCTTGCTTTGAAATCCTGCCGATCGGCTTTCCATCTTTTTTCAATAAAACGATTCTTTCACACATATATAGGTTTTTATATGTTTTTTTTCGTGATTTAGTTGTCGCCTTGGTGCGATTGTGTGCGTGTGGTTGTCGTCGTTTTGGTGTGACATGTGGTTATGTCATCTTAGTACGACAGTTTAGTTTTTATCGACGTTTATTTGTATTTTGATAATTCGAATGAACAAAGTATATCTGATCGAAACCGAATCGAATCGATAGTGCGTCGGTATCTTTGTAGAGTAGGTCGAAGGTATTACAGTTCTGATAATAATATCAAATATGTAAAGCTCAGGTTATCGAATATATAAAAACTGGTATTTCGTTATGTTATTACTTTTTAAATGTTGTTTAAGTCATTTATGATTTTTAGCGGTTTTGATTCTATGTTTTAATCAATATATTGTTAATTGGAATCAATGAAATTATTTTTCTCAAAAAAAAAAAAAAAACAATATATCAAGAAAAGATAATTAGCTTTTAAGTTGAGGTGTTATCTTAACCAACGGTAAGTATTACTTTAACCAGTAGTACCTAACCATGTAATTTTCATTTTTGCCTTTATTTCCAAATTAGTAACCCCCTACATACGTTACCCTTTTTTAAGAATTATGTTATAATGAGTTATTTCACTTTGACCTTAATCATGATTATTATAAGTACAGTTAATGAACAGGAACTTTTTTTTTTTTTTGGTACTCAAAGAAGACAATATTATTGCTAATTCCACCATGTCTTTGATGAGATAGGGCAACTGTTTTATGTTGTCTCCTCATCTTAAATACTCTTCCATAGTATTTGGAAGGATGGTATATCCTGATCTTAACCCTACAGACAATTAATACTAGCGCCTTGCAATTGGTGAAGAAGCAGATAAAACTAATACTTATTGACCCAAATCAAATCACCCTAAGTGGTTTTGTTTGGCCGAGACACTTGCTTTAAAACAAGTGTTTTCATGTCTAGAAAGCTATACCTAGTGTTCGGAAGCTTTACTGCACGGTAATATCAATTCAATAACATAAATATAAAAAAATCATGTCTACATTTATGGATGAGAGGATTTTTCACTATTTTGAAAACAAAGTACAAGATTAGAGTATTATGGTATTACAACGATTAGGAAAAATCACAAAATCTTAAAACACTCATAATACCAAGAAAATAGCTCACAAAACCCTAATTTCTTAAAGCCTTATATATATCTCTATATACATCGAATATTCTTTTATAAACTAATCTTTCTCATAACTTTTTCTTTAATATTTATAGGGATATTCATAAAAGATTTCTTTATTCTATAAGAAAATATAATAATGCGTAATTAGAAATTATTCTATAAAATATTCTTTAATACAAATTAGAAATTTTAGACGTATTCTAACACTCAGAAAAAGAATAAGACTGTGTCTGAATACTGTATTATATATCTTTTGAATGGTAGGGAAATCTTATTGTTAATCTCAGTGAGTTTCTGTCTTCTCAATTTCATAAACAGAGCTGAGAGTGGACATCACATGGAGTCTCACTGTGTATTTTTGCTTCTGCAAATGAAATTCATAAACATAATCAAAGGGCCCTTTTAAAAGGTCCCGTGATTATAAAAAATATTTTTTGAAATACAGCACAAAAACTCATATTTTTAAAAATATTGTACAAAAAATAATATTTTCAAATTTATGTTACTTAGTGCCACATGAATGTCATCAAGATACTATTTCAATGTAAAATAGTGATATTGTGTCCTCATGACATAATTTACAGAATAAACTAATGAAATTGTTGTAGAAGCGATGGGTATCATTTCGGTACTCTTCGGTTTTGGATCGGAGTTAAGAGTCAACTGTAGTGGAGCCAATGTTGCTAATTGCATTGAGTGATGCATTATTCATAGCCAATCAAGGATGGCTCAAACTAGCCTCTGAGCTTAATCGGCTCCTCGGAGATGGGTGGTAGAACTTCTTGTATCTTTGAAATTGAGATAATGGTTAAGCCCTATCTGAAAGAGGCGAGGGCTAGGGATAGCCATGTCCTAAGGCCCGGGTGAAATTTGGGCCTGCCTAGGATGGCGACGATAGCCTTGTGAGGGATGGCGGCCCATATGCTGCTCGATCCATCCAAGCTGCCGAGGCACACTCAAGTGTTGCAACTTGTCCCTAGGTACGAGCTTTTACCTGTTTCGACATACCCTGCTAATCCTCGAGGTCGACGCATGTACTAAGAAATTGCCTATATAATAAGGATAGACCATTTCAGCCCAAGGACAAAAAGAGAACACACTTAAAAGGAGCCGTTATTGATCTGGTCGTTCAAGAAATTACTTTTGCTCTTGATTGTATGCTTGAAACCTGATTTTGACTATATATGATAATACAATGTAAACAATGAAGTTTGTGTTTTAATACAAATTTAAACATAAAATAATGAAATCATGTGTTTAAAATACAATTTCAATAAAAAAATAATGAAGTCATATCTTAAAGACATGATTTCATTGTAAAACAACAAAGTCCTATATTGAAAACACAACTTCAGGGTACATTTTTTTGCTATAGTCAAAACCATCATAGAACTGAAATTATTTCTCAAATTACGGTATTTTGAAAATTAATGTCTTTAGAAACAGCATATTGTCAAAACCCCCAAAAACACACACTAATTAAATTAAATGCAAATGCAAGCACAAATTAAGGAAGCAGGGAGAGATGGGGGGCGGGGGGATTTCATGGAATGGTGAAGACATGATGTGTGACTCGTCCTCATACAATGATTCATGGACATAGTTGGATTGATGAATGGTCCATAATGACGCAGCATGCATGAGAAGCAGGCAGGCAGGCAGGCAGGCAGGCATTGATGGATTTTGATGAGTATAATCACAATGGGGGGGTGTTGTCATGAAGACACATGTGACTACTCCATATATAATATATACTTTTGATGCAAAATGAGTGTATATATATATATATCATATAAGAATCTATAGGGAGGGGTACAGGAGGCAGCCCAGTCATTTCTTGCAAAACCCCGTAACTCTAAATTTGAATGTGAGGGGTAGCTTTTGCGCAGGTTGTTCTGTTGTTTTTATGCATATTTCTATATAGATTTGGGTCCCCCCCCCTCGCCCCACTCTCTTCATTTCAGAAATTGTTTCAGCGTTGACAGCATCTATGGAACTGGGAAAGAAAACGAAAGAAAGTGTGTGAGAAAGAGCTGGGAAGGAAAATTAAACATTTAGGGCTGTGAGCAAGACCCTCTCTCTCTTTCTCTCTTCATCTCTCTCATCATCTCTCTCTCTCTCTCTCGCTTTCTGTAGCAGAAAAGCACAACTCCTTTACTGCCCTCTCACGTGCACCATATCCTTCATCCTACTACCCTTTAAACTTCCTTCTCTTTCAACACATACACAAACTCCTCTACTTCTATCCCTCTCTCTCTCTCTCCAGTATTGGTTGATTGGAGTCTTCATTTTTGTAAGTGAATATACCTTACTCCAACAGTGGAGAAATGGCACTTGAAGCTCTTTCTTCCAATGATCTCTTGAACTTCATAATCTATGAGACTATCTCAGCAACCCCACATAATTACTTCTATGACCCATTAAACCCTTCTTTCTCATTGGAAAACCCTTTGAAGGTTCAAGATCTTGGTGCTACTCTACACACCCCCCCTCCTTCAACAGTAATGGAGCCGGCCATATGCTCCATTGGACCGGAAACTTCCAACAGGAAACAAAATTTGGCGGTGCAAGGGAGGAAAAAGAGGAGGAGATCTACAAGGGTTTGTAAGAACAAAGAGGAAGCTGAAACACAAAGAATGACACACATTGCCGTTGAGAGGAATCGCCGGAGACAGATGAATGACCATCTCGCCATCTTACGCTCCCTCATGCCTGAATCTTACGTCCAAAGGGTCTGTCTTCTATCTCTTCTTCCTTCATAGTTGTGTTGTTTCCTTATTGTGTTCTATTTTCTTTTTGCCTGTGATTTCCAAAACAGAAAAAGAAATTGAGCACACCTTAATTTTTGAGGAATTGGGTATGCTTTTTTTTTCCTACGGGGAAACTTGTTTTTGATGATTGAGTTGTGTGATCTGAATTCTATTTGATTTGACTCGAGACTCGGTTTTTCGGGCTCAACCATAATCATAATATGCCCAATATGCATATTAAGAATCATATTTTCTTGGAAAAAGTAAGTCATGTAGAAGGTAAACATTTGGGGAAATGGTATAAATTCGAAAAGCATATATTCTTTCCAATTTTTCTAGTCTTAACTAGAGTGATTCAGAAAAAGGTAAGTCGTAAACCTCTCTGGTTGAAGTTCCCCTAATTTTGGCTAAAACCAGTCTTTCCACTCTTACATCTTGTCATTCACTATTTATCATGTGGGAATGGCAACTATAGATACAGTGGTCTTGTTAGAACACTGAAAGGTTTGATGCTTCTGATAAACTTATTTAGATGTTAATTATAGCGTCTCACATCGTCCAAGAGTGAAAGGTGAAAGCCTATATATAAAAAACTTGAAGTCAGTCTTTTTTTTTTTAGCGATGTAGACCAAACAGATAAGTAAAAAGCTAAACCTGACAATATCGGCGAAGGGTTAAACATAGTTTTACAATAACATTTTAGGGAAATTTCCCATAATCATAATCAACCCTTGATAATGCTTATTAATAATGATAATAAAACAAAGTTTAATGCAAAGAAATTATTTGTGTAGGGTGACCAGGCCTCTATAGTTGGTGGAGCCATAGAATTT
This sequence comes from Tetrastigma voinierianum, assembly GCA_016808115.1. Classification (NCBI taxonomy): domain Eukaryota; kingdom Viridiplantae; phylum Streptophyta; class Magnoliopsida; order Vitales; family Vitaceae; genus Tetrastigma; species Tetrastigma voinierianum. The sequence goes on from JAEQBH010002502.1 coordinate 640,674, forward strand.
GTGAAAGAACTTGAACACATATTGCAGACCCTTGAAACTAGAAAGCACAAAATGCTACAAGTAGTAAGAGGAACAGTTGATGGCAGCAGCAGCAGCACAGGCGGCGCCACCGCCAACAAATTCTTTCCACCACCTTTCTCCCAATTTTTCGTCTACCCTCAGTATACCTGGTCTCAATTGCCTAACAAGTATACCTCCAAGAGTAAGGCAGCAGTAGCAGATATTGAGGTCACTTTAATTGAAACCCATGCAAATCTTCGAATCCTCTCTCATAAAAGCCCTAGACTTCTCTCCAAAATGGTCGCCGGCTTTCAGACTCTTTACCTCACCATTCTTCATCTCAATGTCACCACCATGGACCCACTTGTCCTCTGCTCTATTAGTGCCAAGGTATGTATACATTTTTTTCATTGCTCATTCATATTCATATACATATGAATCATAATTTACATGTATACTTGAAATCTTGATGGGTAACTCGGTTAGTCCGACCTTACGTTTATAGGTCACTAAAAGATTTACTTGACTGTTAACTTTATGGTCCCCATAATTAACTTCTTGGAATAGAATATATTTATTAGGGGGTGTGCTTTAGCCATTTTTCTAGTGATCATGATGATTTTCAATATCTTGCCACAAAAATGAGAAATGAGAAATGGGAAAGGGAGAGGGGGGTGTTGTTTTCCAACATATGGGGTGGTTGCTAAGTAAAGGGATGATTGGCTATGGTTACAATTATGGGTATGCAAAGAATTTTGAGTTAAAAATTGAATATTCTTATTGCAGGTTGAAGAAGGATGCCAGCTCACATCAGTAGATGACATAGCAGGGGCAGTCCACCACATGCTTAGAATAATAATTGAGGAGGAAGCTGCTGTCTTATGTTGAGAAATCTCTCCATGCCCAAACTACCCTTGGAGTTGAGGGTGCTGCTACTATCACTTCTTTTCCCTGGAAATTAGATTCTCATAGCTGTCTTTGGGTTTTCTCTCTATCTGCAACTTTTTTAGTGTAGTGAATTAGGAACTTTCCCAATTCCCCAAACAAGCCCTTATGCTGATCTTCTTAGGTTGTGCTTGAGATGATGCCCTTTGAGTAGGGGCTGTTTGGATGAGTGGAATTTAGACATGGGTTCACTTTCTTTATCCTCATTCTGAATGGCATGCAGCAGGTCTCTCAAGCTTGGAGAAAATGACCTTGTAATGTAAATATGGATAACAGAGAGGGCCAAAACTTGTTTTAATTTATCAAAATTGATCGATCTCCAAGATTCTTCTCATATCAATCCACACCCATCTGTGGATGGGAAAAGATGGATTTGGATTTATTTTGTGTGAGTGCGACAGGTTATTTCTGGGTCGGTCCATTTCAAATCATGTGGGGAAGCCTCTCACTTCTTAATATAAACAGAAAAATTATAATTAAATTTCATAGTTTGATTCGTTTGAGTAAAAACACAAACTCCGCCAAATAAAACAAAGTATGATTTGTATGCTTTCTAGCATTCATAATTAAACATCTTAACAGTTAGATTCTTCAATTTGCTTAACCTAAAGTAATGATAAAGTTGATTTATCATTCTCGTCACATTATTGCCTTAACCAACGTTCCCTGATTCATCAGGGAAAATAGTACAAACTTATACCTCAAACTGAAACCATCCACTTTTTTAATTACTTTTTCACCTTTTATGTAGTTTGGAATCATATTAACTTATGGAACAAAAAGAATACATAGATATGTAACCCAACCCAACCCCCCACACCTAAAAAATGCCATCAAATTTATTCAACTTTCTTTAGTTTAAGGGGTAGTTTAGTTTAGTTTAGTTTGTCTTTGGGTTTTCTTTTTTAATGGTCAACAGTTTGAGTATCTTAAAATCAATGTTTTAAAAATTGGACCGATGATTAAATTGAAAAAGTTTGTTACCTTTATATAATTTGGAATCATATCAATTCATGTAACAACAAGAATACATAGATATATAACCAAAACCCAACCCCCCACACCAAAAAAATGCCATAAAATTTATTCAACTTAAACTAAAGGGGTAGTTTAGTTTAGTTTTTCTTTGGGTTTATTTCTCAATGGTCAATAGTTCGAGTCATAAAGGACCAATGTTTTAAAAGATGATCAGTGACTGAACCGAAAAAGTTATCGATTCACGATTCAATAGTAAAACTATCTTTCAAACTGAAAATCAAACCAAAAAAGTCATAGACGAATGATCCAACTGATCAAACTATCAAATCAAAATTTTAAAACATTGCTTAGAATCACAAAAGGATTTACCCGATCATTATTACTCGAGATGCATACAAACTAACCCGAACGCCAAACAATTATCGTACATGACAGCAATGGAGCTGAAAAACCAGAAATACAAATAGGAAAATCACGAGAGGTGGGGAGACCAGGGATGACAGACAGAGTCGATGAGGTACATTTTGGCTTGATGGGGGTTTGTGATAAAATGGGAAAGAAGGGAAGAGATGGGGTGACATTTGTTGGAAGTCACCGACATGAAGGTGCCGTGAGTTCGAGGGAACACAATGTATATTTTGTAGTTTTTAAGAAAAGGCTGCTGCTGAAAGGCTTTTGTGGGATCGATGTATTTTTATCTGCCTTCACTTTTGTTTCTTTGCGTGGGTTTCTCTCTATCCTCATTTATGGCCTTCTGTCTTCTTCCACACACCAGACATGGACTCTCCCTGGTCCCCTTCCCTATTTCGCCTTTGAGTCATGCCAATCCCTGCTTTTATATTATGCCCATCTTCTCTTCTCCATAATCATATTCTCACTTTTTCCTTCAAATTTTTTTAATCATTGCTCTAGAAATATTATGCGTTTTGAGTTTAAGAAGTCATTAGGGTTTTAAAATACGTTTATTAGATTAACATAATGATTCCATATGGTTTTAGTATATAGTGTAAAGCTTTAAATTTAGTAGGTATGAGATAACGTAATAATGAGGATCATATCTGATTATATAGATATTATGTTTCGAGTTTAAAAAACTGCGTTTATTGGGTTAATTAAGAGGAGCTTTATCTTTATATAATGTCGAGGAAGCTTTTCTTGGCAAGTGTGAAATGTAAATGTAATTAATGATTTATATCCGATCATGTAGATATTGTTTATTTTGAGAACTTAAGGATTCTGTAGCTTTAAACCTTTGTCTGACAGATTAAGAGAAGCTGCATCTTATATAATGTCGTAAAACAACACAAGCGATGTAAGATGTAAATTTAACGATTAAGTGATGTGAAGTATAAATATTATTTGTTTTGAGTTCAAGAAATCTTCACAACTTTAAAATACATATATTAATTTGAGAAAAGCTCGTATTTATATAATATTAGAAACTTTATCCTCTACGATGTCACAAAATATACCAAAAAAATAATTTAGATGTGTGAGGGGTTGACCACCTAGCTCTTCATGATAAATCTGGACTTAGGCACTGCCACCATTCAGTTTTCTTATCATATAATGTGGACCTCCACTTGTGTTTTTCCTGTCCTCTTGTGTCTTCAACTCAATCATTGCTAGTCCCTTCTCCACTTCTTTATTTTTCTTTTCCTTCTTAACCACCATCTTCATATTCTCTATATGCTATGATGTGGAAAGGGGGTTCATAGTATAAATATATATATATATATATATATCAACTTGGTTAATAACTTAATACATAGTTAGTGTTGTATCCAATCTTGATTAGAAGGAGAATCAATTTTTCGGCCTGATTACGTGCTGCTAATCAGCGTCGATTTGTCGGTGTTCATGTCTAATGAATCCCCTCCCTAATATAACATAATCTAATAACTTAGTCAGCTGTTAATCAATTATGTGCATGTCATTATTTTGTAGTATGGTATGGTGGTGGGCATGGTTCAAAGTCGCGGTATCGGTCACCGACTCGGACGGTCCCGAGACGTATCGGTCGCGGTGTATCGGTCGCGTATCGGCCGATACGTAAAATAAGATAATTAAAATATTTTAAAATTATTAAAATTTTATATAAATTATTAGAAATATATATATATAATTAAGAAAGCTAAAAATTTAATAAAGCAAATTATTTTATGTTTCCATGCTAAAAATATATATGTAATTATAATTTTTCATGTATTTCAAAAGTATATTGAGATATTTAAAAATATATATTTATGATTTCATACTAAAGATTAAATAAAAAAGCAAATAAATTTATTTATTTTATATATATGCTTATTTAATATTTAAATTTTCTAAAAATAACCATAAATCTTATTTTAAAATATAAATACATTTTTACATTTAATAAATAATATGTAATTTAAAAATTAACTACATAACAAGTAAAACACATTCAATTTATATTTATTAAATGTGATAATCTAAAATTTTTAAAATCCTAAATCTATGTTAAAAAAAGTAAAAGTATAATTTTTATCAAATATATTTTATATTTATTTTCCATAAATACATAAAATTTAAAAAAATGATATATTTTTGGTTTTTTAAACTCTCGAGTCTAAATGTCTTACCACCTGCAATGCAAATATACATTTAAGCCTGTAAATATAAAGCACGAATCACATGGCATGATAGGCCGCTCTGCCATTTCATATAAAATCTCCTTCTCTTTTCCCCTACGGTCTACGATTGCGATCGTAGTTGTGGTATAAGCCATTATTTCGGAGGGTGCAAGGCAAATATCGATCATAGATTTATCAGAACTTTGAAAATCTACCTTAATTTAAATAAATAAAAATGTTACAAAATTATAAATTATTAGAAAATACATGTAATTAAATAAGTTAAAAATTAATACAATAAAATTTATTTTATACTTAATACTATTTAATAATTATAAAACATTCACTAAAAAAATTACAAAATTATAAGCTATTGTATTACAAAATTAGATGTTAATTTAAAAAGTAATTTAGTCTTTATCTTACAAATTCATCTTTAAATTAATTTTAGTCAATAATTTATTATTATAACTTTCGTCCAAAATTTGTTTTAATAAAATGACATAATTAAATAAAATTTTAATATCGTATCCTGAATATAAAAACATTAATATTATATTAAATATTAAGTTTATTACTTAAATAGACCTTCTTAACTTCCCATTTAATAAATATTTCCAATTTCAAGAAGTTAATAAATTTTATACAACCCTTCGTGTTTGGTGTTGCCCTCCCTTCATCTTCCCTATCCTCTCATCCTCCGGCTTATGGTGGTTCACCTTAGCAAACCCTAACCCTCGCTTCGAAACTGCGGCAACCGGGTCCGATGATGGCGACGACTCTATGAACATGGCCGAGGACATTTTCATCTGTTAGTGGTAGACCTTAACAGCCCCCAACAACTTCTCCGGTAATTCCTCCTCTGTCTGGGCCTCCTCTGTCTGGTTCATCTTGGTAAGGAAGTGAAATTTTTTTGATTTTTAGTTATTTTGAAGAGGAATCTCAGATTTCTCTTATAAAAATTGATTTTTTTTGTTGTAATAGGTAGAAACGGAGTGAGAATATATGAAATCAGGTTGTTTTTTCCCTCTAAGAAGACCAGTTTAACCAGAATCTCGACCGAAACTTCGGATCTTGGCCGATTCACGATCCGAGTTTACCAATATCTCGTATCTGGTCTCGGACTCGGCGCGGCCACCTTCGAGACGGATACGACTCGGCCGATTCGTATCGGAATCGGCCGAGTTTTTGAACCCTGGTGGTGGGTGACTGATCAAGAGAAGAAAAAGCTCAAGGCCCAGCTGGGTTTATGATTATATTGCAAATTGTTACTTGGCCTCAAAGGAGGAATTAATTAAAAGCCTGTAATCACCACATTAATGCCTGATTAGACTAATCAACTTGCTTGATTTTAACCAAACATGCTGTTATCAGTGAGCTTCAACAGCCTAAGCAAGGTTAAGTAACTTCCTCAAATCCTCATTTAGTTTGGTTCATAATTGGTGGATTCTTCGGTTGTTGTAATAGATCAAACTTAATCCTCAAGATGTATATATATATATATATATATATATATATATATATATATATATATATATATATATATATATATATATTATGTTGTAGTAACGTGTTTTTACAAAGGTTCGAACTCGGATCTCCCGTAACCTTTTCTTATTTGAGTTAGGCATCGAATTTGTCACTGTATTTAACCATATTTCTGTATTAAACAAACAAACAAAGTGACATTTGGCCGTGTTTTTAAATGGATTAGTAGTAAGCGAAAAGTTATCGATTGCGGTTTAAGGGTCGAATCGATGATCAAACAGGATTAAACTGAGACTGAAAAGGTCATCGACGTACTATCCAACCGATCGGACTGTTCAATTCAATCAGATTTTTAAAACATTACTTTTTAACCTTGCCTATAAATAAATAGGAGGTCGGACCGTCCAATTCGATCCGATCTTTAAAATAATGCATTTAACATTACCTATAGATGAATGGAAGCAACCATGGGTTTTAGCTTTGCCCAGCATCTCACAGGTCACACCCACAGCCTAGAGGCCCAATGGGTCTATTTCACAACTGGTAGTCTCCTTAGCCTACTATAAAAGACTATTGGCCCAAAATTTCAGCCCAGCCCAGGAAGAATGCACAACTGGGCCACTTCTGTAGGCACCCCTGAATAGAAATGCTGGCTCCCCATGTTATAAGATAGATTTGGGTTATTTGATTAAAAGGGTTTTAAAATCCCAATTTCGAAAATCTAACCCTTCATCGAATTTTGACTCATTTTTTTTAAAACATGCATGTAAATACTTGTAATAGCAAAGGGTATTACGCCGAAAATATGTTACTTTTCAAGAAAAACATATAAAAAAAGGTTAAATTTACAAATTTTAGATCAATTAAGGGTTTTTTAACCAAATATTTTAACAGAATTCAGAGGCTGTTTGCAAACAATTTTCAGAAATAAAATTTTGTACAAAACTCATAATCTCAATCTATTTATTTTTTCCAATATTTCTTAACCATAATGCTTTAGTTTCAATCACTTTCTATGAAACAACTTTCCCAAACAAGCGAAAGTGGTTTTCAATTATTAAAATATATTCTTCCAAAAATACTTTGTTTTCATACTAATTTTGAAAATTCTGTTTTACTGACGACTGATAAAGTGATGTGTATTCACTTTAATAGAAGTCTACAGCGATGGGCTTTGGGTCTTTAGTTGGAAAACCAATTGTTTCTTATTTTTTAAAACTGTTTTAGAGGCCAGTTTTTAAAAATCTGATAATTTTATCATTTGGTATTTTTTAAATTGTTCTTATTTCCTAAATTTAATGTCTTTTTTTATTATTTATGTTTTTCCAAAAAAAAAAAGAAAAAGGTGAAACCAAACATCTACTCTGTTTTTTTCTTATTCTTGTAGTTTTTCAAAACAAAATTTTTTTTTAAAAAGACTATAAAATTTTGTGCAAAATTCTGCAAACACACACCCATTGAAATGGGCCCATTTCAATACTGTCCATCCTTGGCAATGAATTCCCATTTTGAGAATATCAATGCTTCTTCTACACATTGATTGATCTGCTTTTGGAGGATTATTCATACTCATCTTATTCATCCCATGATGATGATATCTTATGGAGCCATTACCCAATTATTGGACTCTCCCTAAGGCCTAATGGCACTATTTCACAGAGGTGCATTCAAAATATCTATGGACACAATTATTCGTATTGTCCCAGTCTGAATGCCAACAACAAGATCTTTGTAGTATGTTTTTTTTTAATATTATTATTCATTCACTATGTCTTCTACCTAGCTAGCTTATAGAAGGCAGACAGATGTGTCCATCAATGGGCACAGAAAATTGTACCATTGCTGCCTGAGTGAGACACAATCATGACCATTGGATAGCTATTATTACCTACTATCATACCATGGTCACCATGCTAAAAGAAAAAGATTTAGGAAACTTGTGTTTTTCTACTTTCTAGTGCCAAAATATTAGTAAAAGTGAAAACAAGATTATCTTTTACATTGGCATTACACCGTCAAAAAAAGTAATTTTGAATAAAGTAAAAATGTAATGATTATAAAAAAAAAAAAACCCAAAATACCGAAGAAAAGATTTTCTATCCTTCTCTTTCCTATGTCTATTTCAAGTCACCCATTTGGTGGTGGCATTGTGATCTTGATCGTAGCAAAAAAGCTTTAAATTAATATGTTAGATGAGGTTAAGAGGAAATATTCAGAGGTGTATGTAGGTAGTTCGTGGGTGAATCTTTTTTTAAATTCAAGCATATTGACTCGATTAAATTTAAGAAGATTATTATTGGTCTTAGAGTTGAAGCTGATCTTTTGACGAGCCTTAAATAAGATGAAATCAATCAACATAAAACTTTTAAGTTGTGGTGTGGACTCTGGGTCTCTCTCTGGCATTCGATTGAGATTGTCATATGAGTTACATCGCTATATAAATGAGTAGGTCCATAACAAGAGCCATCAAAATAGTGGTTTTAGTATTACTGCGAGCATAGCCATTCAAATAAGAGGAAACCTAAAAAAAAAATGAGATTAAGAATTGGGAACTTCATATATGAGAAATTAGAGTCAAACCAAGTCTTTCTATGGCGGTTGATCAAGACCGCCATATGAATTGCATCGCTACGTGAATGAGAAGACCCATGACAATAGACACCAAAATAGTAGTACTATTATTATTAGAAGCGTGCTCATCCAAATGAAAGGAAACCTAGAACAACCATAAAAAAAAAAAAAAAGAGATTAAGAAATAGGAATTTCATATATGAGAAATTAGAGTCTCTCGATGGCGTTGCCATATGAGCATCGTTGCTGCGTGAACGAGTAGGCCATGACATCAAACACCAAAATAGGTATGCTAGTGTTATTGCTTGCAAGCATACCCAGGGAAAAAAAAAAAGGTAAAGAAAAAGGAGATTAAGAATTAGGAACTTCATATACGAGAAATTGGAGCCATAGCATTTGACCTTTACTGAACCACAAACAATGTAGGAGGAGAAACCAAGTGGAAAGGAAAACAGAGGTCAGAAAACAGGGAGGAATACTCTTCTTCATTGTGGAAGAGAATTCTCACACTAACATCTAAACAAAATTACTATTAAAACAATTTGTTTTTTTCTGGTTCATGACTAATTTAATCTTCTCTCAAATGTGGGAATGATCCCATCCCTTCCCCTGGGATGCCTTGTCAACAACAGTCTTCCACTTGAGAATGATCTCTTGATTGAAGCAGGACTCATCACACACTCCAACACCCTGTTTCTATGGCTGTGCTTGCTCATTTCTTCCACTGCTACTTTTGATGATCCAACATGGCTTGGAAACTGGTAATCACAATCATCCATATAGGGATCTTCATCTTCATTCAGGCGCAAAATATCGGCCACTGAAAGACGATTCTGACATGAATAATCCAAGGAAATTGATCTCCTTATCTGCTGTTCTGCTTCATCTCTAATCTCAATTATGGTAACTCTCTCCTCTGGGGTCTTTGGGATTGCTTCATTGCTCATTGTTTCCTCTTCTCCATCAGCCCTTTCCATATCTTGTCCCGCATCTATGTTTTCATGCTCAAGCTGGGTTTGCTGGGAGGAAGCTTCATTATTTGATGAAATCTCCATAACTGATGCAGTAGGAGGAACGATATTAGCTCGACAGAGAGGACAATTGGTGTGAGATTTAAGCCATGTATCAATGCACTGGACATGGAAGGCATGGCTGCACTTAGGCAAGAGCCTTAAGCTCTCATCTTCTTCAAATTCACTGAGACAAACAGAGCAATCTGTTCCTTCAACCAACCCATCTCCTTTCTTGTACTTACAGAGAGTGATGGATTTAATCAGAGCTTCATCCAATCCAGTGGTCTGAACAAGCCATGGCTCATGGAGTCCCGGATTATGATTATCCTCCGATTCCTCATTTGTCTCCTGATTTTCTCTTCTCTGACTTTCTGTGTTCCCACAATACTTAGAAATTATGGTATAGTAACTAACAAGAAGAAAAGCACTTGCCAGAATGCCAATGATTGCAATCACAAGAGGGGAGAAATTTGGACCGGAATCGTCGTCGGGAAATGAAAAAGACGGCGGAGGAGGGGCGGGGTGGTAGCACCACTGTTGGCAGTATAAGCTGCAGAATCCCTTAGAACAGTCCTTGGTGCTAATATATGGCACCCAAGTTTTTGGGCTGTCAAGAGACGCCATGGAAAATTTAAGACTGTAGGACTAATCTGACTTAAACTTCATAACATGGTATTTCTTTCTTTCTTTCTTCTCATCAAGCTAGAAGATTTCCAGTGAACAGAATCAAGATCATATGGTCCCAAGAAAAGAATAAAAATGCTATACAACTGTGACAACAAAAGGGTCTGAACAAAAACTTCACCTGAGAAATGTATTTAGATGATTAGAAGCATCTAAGCATCAGAACAATTCATAATTCAATGGATATTGGAAGAAATGAGAGCTTGGGAAAATCAAGAAGAGGGAGTTGTGATGAAGGAGAGAAAGGGTTTCTTGAAGGGACAATTTGGGGTGGAAAGGGATGGGAAAGCCAAGCAAAGACAAGAAGGATAGGGGTGTTGATGGGCATTCTCTCTTTTTCTTTTCCTTTTTCTCTTTTTCTTTTCTTTAGCTTTCTTTCTTGGGAGATAATGGTTTGTTGACTGAGATGGACACGTTGGTTGGGAATTCATCAAAGTAATCAATGCTTTTATTATTGTTGAGGACAGTTGCAGGTGAGGTGGTATATTGCATGGGATATTGTATCTTCTTTTAAATAGGGTGGTTAAGTTGACTCATCTAACCCTCCAAATACTACAACTTCATTATATCCAACCTTAGGCTGTACCAAATCTTCAAAGGCCATTTTTTCAATGGCTTTTCTTTTCTATGTTCACTCCTCTTTTCTATCCTTGATCCTACAACCTTACATAAAATTCAATTTAGTGCACGTTACAAGAAAAGAGGGAATATTTCTATGGTGCATATAAAAGAGGAAAGAGATAACAAAATAACAAATAAAAGGGAAGAATATATGTGGGGATAAGAGAATTAATTATTCATGGAGATGCATTCATGCTCAATTATTTTTACTCCCCAACTGCATCAAGTGTAGTACTGTCTGTGGGCCTATAGTATATGACATGTAGATGCCACTTGAGATGGCATCTATGCTCTCTAATGATTCAACATCATTTCCACACCCTTCGACATTAGAAACTAGGCATTTTCCTATCGTCAAGGATGCTCAAGGTTGATTACACTCAATGCTATGCACCATGGTATCAAAATTTACGGAATGTCGGATCGATTTGTGTGCATCTTGATTAATCTTATAGTGCTCTAAAATTAATGATTGGGCAAATCTTCTATGATTTTAAAAGGGTTTAACTTAATTAATCATTTGGAAGCAAATTTAAGGTCGAATTAACTGAGTTACCCCTTCGAGTTAGGAATAATAGGAAACATATAGACTTTTCTTTTTGACAAACTTAAACTACGGTAAAAAAAACAATCAAATGATAAGTGTAACAATTTGATCCAATCAATATATATATTGACCGCTTTGAATTCAAGAGGTTTTTATGGTTTTAAAACACGTCTAGCTTTGGATCCAAGGAATCTTCATTGTTTTAAAACATGTTTACTAAATTTAGAAAAGCTTATACATATCTTGTGTCAAAAACTCTCTCTTATCCTATCGGATATTGGAAATGACACAATAAGACATTGAATTGGGACGATTTGAGTAAACGATGTAGCTTTCTTTAATCATAAGTGTTACAAGCAAGCAATAAATCTTGCTTTCTCTTTCTCCAGACCCACCATGAAACTTATGGCTTTGCTTTCTTTTCTTTCCTTTTCATTTTCACTTTCTCAGTGGTCTCCCCATCCCCAAGGCCATGCCAATTAAATATAGTTTGGTATAATAATAAATTCTTAATCTCCCCAACAACTTTGCAGTTTCATGTTGAATTCCCATGATGCCCTTGTGTGATCTTCCCAATATACCCCTGTAGAGCCAGGAATTAGAAGGGATTTTCCCCTGCTAATAGTGAAAATCTTTTAGACAGTTTAGTAATTTAGAAATGCATGTAGGACAGTTTGGTCAATAGAGCAGTGGGATGTGACCCATTTTCTTTTGCCCCTTTTCATGTGCTTTGGCTAATAACATGAAGGAGATTAGTCTTCTTTCAGACCACTATGATTTCAAAAGAATTGTTCAAACACCCATAGTATCCTACTCTACTCAAGAAAAGATATCTACCAGACAGATTAGATCTGGACAGCAATATGGTTTTGGGTCAGATTTGTGGTAAGTCGGAGGTGCTGTAAGTTTTTTTTTTTTCAAATAACTTTACTTGTTTGGATTAATTCGTGCATACCTCTACTAATATCGTGGGATCTTAAAGTTAAGAATTGGGTAAAACCTTTAATAACCTTTAAGGGATTCAAACCGATGACTATCGGGTAACCGCACCTTAAATATTATTAATCCAATCAACCTTAAATAGACATGAGTGTCAAAAAAGAAGGAAAAAGAAGAGGAATGTGTTATGGGCCTATGGCAGATATATACATTGTTTTAAAGTTGCTTGGTAGCTATTTAGATTTTAGCTTTTATCTTTAGTAGATCAGAATCTAGGGTACAGGGTAGTCTCAGCATTCACCCTCACATGACAGTTGAGAAGCTAACAATGATGAAAAAAAAAGAAGAAAATATTGCAAAATTAAATAGCAAATAGAAAGAAAAAAACAAGAACACGAATATTTATATGATTCGGCCAATTTTACCTATGTCCATGGGAAAGAATAATATTTTTATTGATTTCGGCTTTCAAGTATAAGATACAAATATATATATATATATATATATAGCATATATATATATATATATATATATATATATATATATATATATATATAACATTTTAACTCTAGATGAAAATGGATCGTACAAATCGGGTCAAGTCCATACTGTGAGGACACAATCCTTGCTCTTTATCTCCATCACAGATTTCCATAAAAAAATCTATAAAATCTGAGAAAAATTTAATTTTTCTGAAAAATAGCAAAAAACAGTAAAAATTATCGAAATAGTTTAAGAAAGCCTGTAAATTTTTATGAGATGCAGATGTGTGACAGGAACGGCTCTGTGTTGGATTAAATAAGTCAGTTCATAAAATTTCGTCGAATTCGAGATAGTCGGATTTTCCACGATTTTGGAATGTGAAATTACAGTGACTCTGATAAGATTTTATAAAGTTGAGCGAGAGCCAAAATAAATTATTTTATGGCAGAAACATGAATAGATTAGGTAATAGACACGGGAGCTGTGATGGGCAATGTCGCCAAATGTAAATTGAGTTATAGACCAAAAAAGTATTAATTGTAAATAATAAAATCAATTTTAGGGCAGAAAAGGAGGATATTTTCTACTGGGGAAAATAAAATCCCCGTAGAGTGAGAAGGGGAGAGAAAAGAGAAATTAAAAAAAAAAAAAATCAAAACTTCTATTTTCAATCCATGGAGTTTCGTTGGTTGGAGATGTTAAGTGAAGCTAAGAAGAAAGTTAAATGCACAGCGAGGGTTATGTGGGTACATGGTGTTTGGTGGGTGGGAGGAAGGGAGAAACACGGGATTTCGCCAATGATTGAGTGAGGTTCGGGAAATCAAGGTTTCGGTTTAGGAAAGGAGTGTCCACAGGACTTCCTGAGTTTTCTGTTCCGAGAGGTAGAATTACTACTTTGGTTTATTTTCTATTATAGGGGTTGTTTGGTTAAGTTTTAATGCCCTAAGAGGATGTTTGACCCTTTTTTTGCCCCTAAGGAAGTTTGTTGGAAAATAAATTTGGTTATGAGAATAGTGTCTAAATTAAGAAGCACTGAATCACTCAAATTGGACCTTTATAACTCTCAAGTTATAGGTTCATTTTTACTAAAATTTATCATGAGAGCTGCACTGTTTGGTCAAACTCTTTATCCGATTTTGGGGTGATTTTAGGAATTTGGGAAAAATGAGGAATTTGGACTAGTATCCTTCAAGGAACTTGTAGCTCTATCTGAGAAACGTGTTAAGGAACTTTTGGATCAGCCAGAATCGAACCACATAAGCTGATTATGGTCGCTTTTTAGGGATTCTTCTGACTTAAGGCTGTTGGCCAGTTGTATCGATTTTGCCACAATTGGTATATAATTGTAGTATATAATGGCTTGAATTGAGTAATATACTTTGTTGAAATTGTATGGAAGTCAAATTGTATGTTCTAATGGTTTGGCTTATGGTGTGTTTGTGTATTAACAAAGTCATTGTATAGCAGAAAGCAGTTTGTAAATTATTTAATGGACATGGTGTCACAATTAAATTTGGAATCAATAAATCATTGTGATTGAGCATTGACTTGTGAATGTGTATATGTGTGTATAAATATGTTGACATGTATTAGTAATAGTTTATTTAGAAAATTGTATGTTAATTGATATGATTTTCCAAATGATGCATGGATATTATCGTAGTTTTAATATGTATATATGGCTCATCATATATGGCATGGTATATGCATGGAATGACATAAGTGTATTTCATATGTACGGGGACATCGCATTAAATGGGTGCGTGTACATGGTCATAATCATTCATCATTCTTGGTGAGTGGGTGATGAGCTAGGTACTTTGGACTACGTCCAACAGTCTCACGGGTGCATTTCAATGCTTTGAATAAAGCTGTTTATCGGAGACTATCCATTGCTTTTGAATAAAGCGGATTATCAAAGATTGTCTAATGCTTTTGAATAAAGCGGATTATCGAGAGAGGCATCGATACTTTTAGATAAGCCAGTTATCAGAGTACATCTAATGCTTTTTAATAAAGCTATTTATCAGAGACTGTCCAATGCTTTTGATTAAAGCGGTTTATCGGAGAATGTCTAATGCTTTTGAATAAAGCTGTTTATCGGAGATTGTCCAATACTTTTGATTTAAAGCGGTTTATCGGATATTGTCCCGTCTTTTGATTAAAAGCGGGTTTATCGGAGGAATGTCGATGCTTTTGAATGAAAAATTTGTTTTATCGGAGGCCCATCAAATGCTTTTGAATAAAGTTGTTTATCGAAGATTGTCTAATACTTTTAATTTAAAACGGTTTATCGAAGATTGTCCAATGCTTTTGAATAAAAATTTGTTTATTGAAAATGTCAATGCTTTTGAATAAATTTTGTTTATTGAAAGCTGTCAAATCTTTGAATAAAAATTGTTGTGAAGATTGTCCATTGACTTTGTACTTGACGGTTTATGATGATGTCAATAGGGTTTAAAAATAAAAAGCTTTTGTTTTGGACAAAGGGGCATTGGGTTAAACACCAATAACAAGTTTTTACACTTGACATAAGCATATGTGAGGGAGTCGGTGATGACTCGTGTTAAAGGCATGGTGAGTGATACTTCATTCATGGCATGTAGGCATTTCAGAGTAGAACTGCATTTTACTTAGAATGTTTAATTGTGTGAGCGGCGATACGTGGCAAGCCAGGTAGGAAGTAGCCTGTATTGGATTTACCTTCATGGCGTTCTGCCGATCATTAAGTTTTTACTTTAGTCTGAGGGTATGTAGGTGGGCGGGTGTGCTTATGGGGAAGAAAGCTAGGTTATGACTTGTAATTAATTTTTTTTGTAAAAAAGCTTGGAACAAACTAGTTCTACCTTGTATTTTGTGTAAAAAGAATTGTAAAAATACTTTGGAACAACCTTGTTCTAATTTGTAATATTTGTAAGAGTGTTGTAATTAAACTCTTGAGGACTATGGTAATTAGTCCTGTATATTCTGTAGTGTGGATGAGTGGGCTGGTTAGGCCACTTTCACTCAAAATTGGACCCATTGAGGTCATTGTATTATATTGAGTCATATTGCCAGGTTTTTTGGTTGTATTTTGAGTAGAGTTTAAATCTCGTACGAATGAGACTTTGTTCGATTTTCGTTAAATCATGAGTCCCAGAAAAGGAGACATGATGGTGTGGTGTCGGGTTACCCGACATCCACGAGTTTTTCGTGAGTTGATGAGTTGTCAACGAATCCTCGGGTTTTGGGGCGTCACAAAATCCCTTTCGGATCAGGTCATAATTTATATATATAGGAACAAGTCCATACCATGAGGGCACGGTCCTTGCTCTCTATCTCCATCACAGATTTCCATAAATAAAAAAATTCTTTCAAATCGGATCCTAATTTGGGTTGCCACAAAAATTTCTAGTCATTTAACAGGGAAAAAAATTGTTTAAAAAGGGGATTCAACCTGTAGACTAGAATGATGAAATTTACAACATATTTTTCTAAGTTATAAAGCATACAACTCACAGTAGGTTCTTGAGGAAATTCTTTACACATGTTTTGAACAAAATATAATTGCTTTATCAAACAATCTGTGGCAGTTTCCCTCACCCCATGTGGGAAGTTCTTTGATCCACTACATTTTTCACCAGCTTTTCACTAATAGAATGTTGAAAAGGATCTCCATCATATGGATTTGTCAAAGAGTTCAAATGGTTGGTAGTTATACACGACCACGACAAGATTGCCAAAAGATTCCAATTAGTGGAAATTTTTCATCATTATCATGATACATATGATCATGACCATGATTAAAATCATGAGTATCATCATTATGCATGATAAAGTGGGACACAATAATTATTTGTTTTCATAGTTTTTGTATTTTAATACTTAACATATCTTGCATCCAAACCAAGACAACTCGATTATGACTACAAAATGTATGCTAAATTAAGATGAGGAACCCCTAATATTTAATTTAGAAATTTGGCTTTAGGTTTGCTCCCCAATAGTTACCTCTTCAGTCCCTTTAAGGGTGTCGGAGGTTTTACTCGACCATTAACTCCAAAGTCTTATAGGATTTGTTGAAATACACACAAGCTGGTATAATCACTTAGGTGGAACTCACCCTTAAAAGCTAGTTGCCAAGGAGAGAGAGCCCAAGTAATTATAAACCCACAAGGTCAAGCCATAACTTAGTAATGTGGGTTTCAAAATGAGTCATAATAATCCATCCCTTTTTCAGAATCGACGTCCAAGACATCTGATGACTCTACGGACCCCTTGGGTAACAACCCTCTCACAACTCTATGATGACTTCACGGACTCCATGGGTAGCAACCCTCTCAAATTCTAGGACGAAAGTCATCCCCAAGGAATGAACCGCTTTAATACCACTATTATAACCACTTAGATAGAACTCACTCTTAAAAGCTAGCTCTCAAGGGAAGGGAGCCCAAGTAATTATAAACCTATAAGGTTAAGCCGTAACTTAGCGATGTGAGACTTAGAGAATCATAACACAAGCTAACCTAGACACCCATGATTATCAAAAAAGTATTTAACCTTAAAATAAAAGGAGAATTGGCTTAAAGTAAAAGCAAGTATAGTTAGGCATAACATGTGCTCACCCTTTTCTCTAAGACCCCTCAAACAGGGGGAGGTTCTACCTAAGGACTTTAGTTCATTTTCACAGATTCCTGTCACCATACCACACTTCAAAAGCATCAAACTCATAACCAGACAACAAGAGAGATACCAAAATCCCAACATGAAGAGATTTCAAAAGGAAATATGCCAACCTGCCAATTACACTATCATGTAATTTAGCTTTCTGAATACCATATTATTTTTCAAGGAGAAAACAGAAGTTTATTGGATAATAAGCAATTATGAGGGATTTTGAAGCTTCCACTTCTTGATTCTTCCACTGTTATGACACAAAAAGGAGATATATATAAAAAGAGAAAAGCCTCCACTCATTTTGCTGAGCAGACAAGCAGCAAATATCAATGAGGATACTGTTAACTAACAAAGTAGAAGGCTTTCTTCATTTTACAGCTCATGTAAAGATAGGATGGAAAACATTCCATCCTACTACAGCCAAATCAGAAAAGTATGATGAGGAATGTAATAAATATATATATATATATATATATATATATCTTGATTGTCCCATTCTGTTATTCAATTTTGTGTATACTGTTAAAGAAATGAGTACAGAAGATGTCTGGATGTCTTCATCAACAAGTGTCCTTTTTGTGTATTTGGGCTTACGGAATTTCTTGGTGCACAGTCCACCTCTTACAGATCAAATGGATGTGAAAGAAAGATACAGTGATTCCCAAAAACCATAATTATTTACCAACAGATTGATCTTAAAAGTAGGAGAAATGTTAGGGAAGCTAGTTCAGTGCAAAATCCAATTAAATGATTCTACCCAAGAAAAAAACAAAGAAAAAGAAACAGAAAATAATGAGGAAATTTTACTATATATGTGCATCCACATTCCATAATATGAGTGATTAATCTCCACCATCCATCCATCAAATACAGATATGAAAGGGTTGGTTCTCAATCACTGATCTAATTAAGGGGATTGACTACCAAAGAAGTTTCAGCAATCCAGTGATAGACAGGGTTAGTGGCAAAATAAAATATTGTTCTGATCTCAGAATCTGGAAAATAAATAAAACCCAATCTCATCCTAACTGCATCATTGATGTTGCAGTTGGAAGTAACCTTCAGCAACCACCAAAGTTTTTGTCAATGATAACACATAAGGAAAGATATTGAGCATAAAAAGCAACAACAATACAGTTGAATGGCAATTGTCATCATAGAGAATAGCCAGAGAGTATATTTAATATGCTTCCCATCATCAGTAGTGAAATAGCACCTAATTAATGAATTGAACCACATGATGTACAACATCTTCATCACATAGTTGAGAAAAGAAATGGTAAATGCAAAGCATGATATTCTTTTTTTTTTTTTTTTTTGATAAGTGTGAAGCATGATATTCATATTACACCCAAATCCTACAAGTTTGAGCTCCTAGGAGAATTGATTGTTTAACATGGTATCAGAACTTTGTCTGACAATGGATCATGGGTTTGAGACCTCTCTTTACAATTTGGGGGTGGGCTCTGTTTGGTTTGTTTGACTCTTCATGTACGGGTACGGGATCATATGTGAGGAAAGGGGTGTGAAGTATGATATTCATATTAAACCTAAATCCTACAAGCTGGAGCTTCTAGTAAACAAACAGTGGCACGAAAGACTAGTGTGTTGATACTCATTGTGGCCCAATCATGTTAAACAGTGCAATCATGAGCTTTTAGGACTTTTATCATCAAGCTCCTCCATTCTAGCATGTCCAAAGTTAGTCAATTAAGTTTGATAGCATCTTAACAATGAAGGCATTACAGTACCAACCAGATTTAAAAAGGGAGAGAGACGCGGGGGGGAGGAGGGGGAAAGGTAAAAGGGGAAAACAATTAACTGCAAATGTAGCATATCTTTTCATATCATTTAAGAAGCTGGTAATTGGACAGATGATCAAATACAAGTATGCAAGGCAGTATAACCTATGTCTGGAAAACAGTTTAAGTGGCTTTTCAAAAAGTCCGATACTGTAGACATTGTCCAAGTATTTCCTCAAGGATATAATCATCAATACCCATGATGGTTTTCAGAATTTATGCTACACAAAACAACATTCTTAAGACAAATTAAAGATGTATTTTTCTTAAAACCAATAACATAGGTCTCATTATAGGGTGTATCACCCAGCCTATACCAAACATGGGGGAAGAATGTGATCAATTAGTTCTTCCATCTTACATATATAACATCTATTCCTCCAGTTTCCAGCAAGTCCAAGGTCAATTAATTCAAATGCCAAATACCCCCAATCTTCAACTCTAGGACAGGTAATGAAAATGAAAACCAAGTTTCCAAGAAGGATAAGATCTGAATTCACCAATTACTATTAGAAAAGAAGTGAGAACTAGTACCACACATCACCTTATTTCTTAGTTTGGGCCACTTCAAATTTCTAGTCTCAGCTTTGAGCATATCTATCACTCAATTATCTTCACAAACATTTCCAGCCACTATCCAAGAAGCAGTCAAGAACAACCCTTTCAGAGAAGCCATCAATAAGGAGAAGGCACGAGAAAAAAATAAAACCTGGGAAATCATGGAACTGAAGGAAAGAAAAAGGTGGGATGCAAGTGGATAATCCATTATCAAGTACACACCTAATGGTTCTTTACAAAGATATAAGGTATGACATGTACCAAACTCAGACATGCACCATATACTACTACCAACAGACCTTCACTCTAATGGTAAAAATGAATACAATCTGTATTCTTCTCTCACTCGCATGAAATATTGACTAGCTGTTACACCAAATTGATTTTTTGTCAAAAAAAAAAAAAAGGAAGTGATTTCTTACATGGAGATCTTGAAGTAGTTGACATGGATATACCTTGTGGCTATGGAAATGGACTTCCTGCATTCAAGTTGTGAAGACTGAAGAAGTTATATAACATGCCAACATCATTCCCTATGAGTAACAAGTCATCCACAAATAAGACAAAAAATACCATGCTTCCTTGCACTTTCTCATACAAAAATTGTTCATCCTCATTTTAATCAGAACACATCCCTCTTCTAGTGAATGTTCTTGCTATAAAAGCTCTACTATAACAGTAGAATTTGTCGCCAAGGACAACAGGGAGCTTTGTTATTCCAGATGTAGACTCCTTTGTACTACCTTGTATTCTAAGACGTTCGCACATGTTTTTAGAACAGGAGTTATGATATGTCATTTTGTATGCAAACTAAAAATAGAACCCTTAATTCATTAAGAACATGGCAATATAAATTAAACAAATATCGTCAACAAAATCATAAAAAATAACAATGCAAAATACTTGGTGCCATACAAAGAATCAAAGGCCAAATAATATGTAATATGGAAAAAGAGCTTTCATCAAGTCATTATCAAACAGAAATTAATTGTACCGCTACATCTCTTACAAGAAAGATAATTGAGATAGTAACAACTTCTAGCATATGTAATTTTAGTCTGTGTATCACAGTAGAAACAAGGAAAAAATAATACAAAAATGTATAGGCCACAGAGAGTATCTTTCATCACTTGTGTGGCTGAGGTGAAATTTCCTGTTTTCCTTCCCTCGATCTATATGACAAATGAATGTGTACAAGTGTAAATTATGCTTCTTCAGGTTGCCCCTCAGAAATGTCACCCGCTTCCTTTTCGTCTCCGGATCCATCAATGGTTTTTACACTAAATTTTAAACGAACTGGTCGCTCCATTAATTCCTGCAGAAGTAAGGTGGAAAAGGATAAAACAGTTTCTCATTGATCCAGTTCATGCAGTGATAACAATATTCAGCATAGGATCAGAAACATGACTTTAGTAATAAAAGAATCAGAAGAACAATGAAAGACCCTTCAAGAAACCAAAAGAATCTAGAAGAACAAAAAGAACAAAACAGAGCCCAAAGAATCCATAGACTTTTTCCTAAACTTGTCCAATGACAGGGTTTCTTCCTATGCATTTAACCTGGCAACCAACCTCAATAATAAAACCAAAAAAAATAAATTTCTTTCAAATTTCCCTCATTAAAACATCATTCCTGCATACGCTTAAAAAATCATATCTAATTCAAGAATGGACAACAGAAAATCTCCCTCAACATGCGCTCATTGTGAGCATCAAGTAAAAATTTTGATCATAAATGAAATCATGCACAAATTTTTTTTTTTTTTTTTTTTTGAGAATCAAATGAAAAATTGAGAAATCGCTTTCAAACTGTTTATAATCTCATTCAAGGTCTAGTACACAATTCTAGCTTTTTTTTAGCTTAAAGACAATATTACTGATTAATTAAAATCTTTCAAAAAAATGGAGCATGGTAATAGTAAGATTGCTGGCAGTATCAAATAATTGAGGTTCAGGATGAGTCAACTAATGGTGTACAGTTGAGAATTTCATTTAATGACCACTTAAAGCTCGCATAAATGCAAGCACCTAGTTTAGGGACAGACCTAGAGATGAAAAACTGTCTGAAGGGTATTTATGCAAAACCTTCGTATTTAAAGCTTCAAAACACCATTTATGAATCATCTACCACCTTCATGTGATTACTTAAGCACAAAAACATTTCCTTGGTGCAGTTACTCGTCATTTGCATATCCCTCTTGATTGCAACCCTGAAACTAGACAATGTTTTAGTCTTAATCAACTGCAATGCTAGTTTGTAGTTCAATCAAATTCCACTATTGCTCTTATGTAAGAGAGTGTGATAAAGTTTTTTGAGAGCATTTGAAGCAATTCTAAAGATCCATTAGCACCTAAAAACCAAGTGTAAAGTTAAAGGAGCCCTTGGCTCAAGGAGAATCCTTGCTAGGAGAAAAATACCTGAAAGCTTAGCTTAAAGCGTGAGGATCATGGATGTATACAAGTTTGGTGCCAGACCACATACATTGAGTTTGCATCATCATCTTCCTCTCTTTAATTGAGTTTGCATCATCATCTTCCTCTCTTTAATGTTGTGACATTGATTTGTTATTAATTGCTGTTCAGTGAATTTAGTCACACGTTTGAAATTTGGTTTGAAATTTTGAACAAGAGATGATTTCCAATTATTCCCCTGATTACCCTAGGTTTTCTAGCAGTGTACTTCAAATAAGGATGGTGGGTAGTTAATGTGTAGTAAGTGCTAGGTGGAGGTTGCCATTGTAGTCCTCAATTTTTGAGTTGTTTTACTGAAAGGAACAGAAGAGTATGGAGTCTTTCTCAAGTGTATTTATGAAATAATGTTGCATAGATAATAGAAACTGAGGATTAAGTTGGTCCAATATTGGTAAAGTGTTGGAGTGTATTTATTGGAAGTTCCAGGTTCAAGTTCCAATGTGGACAAAAAAAGGAAAAAAAATACCTATAAAAAAAACAGAAAAAGGGATTAGTTTGGTCCAAGATTATCCTTAGGATAGAAATATTTTACAACTCTTTCCATTCCTTGGGTTTTTCTTTGTGAGGATCCTTTCCATCCAAGTGCTGGTTCCTATGCCCCCTTGATAGTGCAATTTTTGCATCCAAGGCCATTAAGGGCAGGATCCTGAGGTGGAACCAACTTATGAAAAAGGGGGTGGATGTTACCAAAACAAGGTTGTATGTGCAAGAACCATGAAGAAAGGAAAGTAATCACTTTCATGAACCTTTAAAATTCCTCCATTCTATTGGAATTTGTAGCCAGCCATCTAGTCTTATACTGGTAAAGCTCCAGTATTGTGGAATCAATTACACTTTCTAGTCTCTAGCAAATTCTTCCTTCGTTGATGGAGGTATTAGCAAAGATGGAATAAGGAGTCCCATAAGAAAGGAGCAAAGACAAGTCTACAAGTCTACCCTTGTGCTTGTTTTAAACCAAATTGCAAGAGCACAGAGTCGTAACGTTGGAAGACTTTCAATGTCTGGATGATAGATAAATAATAGGACTGGTAAGGTTGCAGAAAGAAGCAGAATGTCAAGAGCTTAAGAGAAACCACATCTTGCATGTGTCCAAGTTGGTCAACGATAATAAAGAACTCCATGAGTCCCAAAACTTGTTAGAGGTTAAAGTCAGTTTATCATTACCCTAGAAGACAGCAACTGAAGGAGTAGCTTTGTTTCAAATTCATCCTCACATCATTTTTTATCAATTAGTAAGCTCAACAAAAAGATTGCTTGCTAATGCAAACAATTTTTTAACAAAACGTCTTACTGGTCAAAGAGCGTGGAGAGAATGCTTGCAAACATTTTTTAACAAATTTCAATGTATACAGAAGACGAATCCTGCATCATGGTCTAGAGCTGCAATGTGCCTCAAGGAAAATAGTGAAACAAGTTGGGAAAAAGTGGCTACGAAGCATGAGAAGTTTAGCGATCACAGATACAGTTTCAATTGTCCCATCCTCTTAAATCTGTCGGATTTTTCTTTGCTGAATTACCAAACAGCATTCAATATCACAAAATTGAGCCCATAAGACACTCAGAAAATCTCAACACCTGAGGTGATGTTAGATGAAAGGCAATACTTCCAAAAGTGGATGCTACAGAAGATACAACATAGCACACAAACTAGAGAATATTTTTCTTATAACCACTTCGCATACACTGAAGAAGCAGAAAGTTTGACCTCAGGAGAAAAGGAAAGAAGGCAGCATGGGAGATGGATTCATTGGATTGGCATTGACCACAAGTAATATGACAATATATTTAGATTTTTCCCCTCATAAAGACGCACCAAACTAGAACAAATTTTCAAAGAAATGTATGTCTAAGAGACCAGAAACAGGATAATGAAAATTTCCTCAAAAATTCCCACACACAACATCCAAGGGCAAAGAATTACCAGCAAAATCGATTTAATAACCTATTAACCAAGACTCAATCAATCTTAAAACATTGGGGAATATTAATTAAATTCAGATAAAGAAGGCAAGGTGCAGCAGAAAACAAAGAAAATAATAAAAGGATACTTTGTTATACCTTCCCATCCATTGCAGAAATTGCAGCCTCTGCTTCCTCCTTTGTGGCAAATGAGGCAAACCCGTAACCACCAGATCTTCCAGAAGGACTATCAAAGACAACTCTAACTGAAACAGGATTAAAACTGGAGAAAAATTCTCTGAGATGGGTAGACCGTACTTTCCATGCAAGATTGGACACATAAAGCTTATGGCGTGTCTCCCCAGCAGGAGGACTTGCCGGAGGTGGAGGAGGGGGAGGAGAAGGTTTCTTGAATCTCCTTGCAAACTCTACTCTAATTATCCTCCCTGACAAATCCTGCCCCACATAAATATTAGATTAAGAAGCATGTTCCCATAAATAGGCAACAGAAGCTAGCAAATTTTCATCTTAAATTCAAAGCTTATTTGGAAATGATATTGAGAGAGCTAGATGCACGTCCTAATGCTTCAAAGCGCTTTCAAAAATTAGGTGGTTGACAAACTTTTGAAAATCATTTTTAAAAAATCTAGAGAGGTACTGAATGAAAAGTCTTTTGATAGGCGCCTCTTTCAAAAATCTTTCTTTTACAATATATTATACAAAAAACTATCAAAACACATTATAATATCCAAACAACAAATTATTTCTCTTCATAGTTTTTCAACGGAAGCACAACATATTAAGCTTTTTAACCAGAATCCCAAACAAAGGCTTGATAATCCCTGCACCTTTAACATGATCATCATGGACAGAAAAATATTAGATTTGTAAACACATCCTCATAAATATGCAAAGGCAGTGAGAAAAATTATACTTGATTCATTTCAAACTTTAAAAGTGCTCCTCTTCCAAGGTCACCAGCATGATCAAGTCGGAAAAAAGCGCAATACAATAATTTAGAAACCAGGTTTAAAAGAGGGGGGGAACTTGAATTCTAATTCAGGTCAAGTTCCTCTCAAAATGATCAGTCTATATACCCTTTTGATAGAGACATCCCTTTTTTGATTGGTAAAATATGCACTAGCCAGGAAACAAATAGACATCCTTTTCCAGTTCGCCAATTTCCTCCAGAAACAAGATCAAGAACCAACCAACTGCATGTCCCAAATTTGTGTCTAGCTTTAGCACCTCTCCCCAATGAACAAAAAATCGGATATATAGGCCGATACATCGCCGAAATATTGGATATCAGGCGGTACCGATACGATTTTGCCAACCAAAAGTCGGTTGGCCAAAAAATCGGCCAAAAATCAGTAAAATCTCAAATATTTCGGCGAAATATCGGAAATTTTCGATATTTCGACGAAATATCGAGAGTGTACCTCACACATGCGTGAGCTGGAATTTTTAGAAAAATATCGGTAAATATCGGAGATATATTGGTAAAATATTGGAGATATATTGGTAAAATATCGGAGATATGTCAGTAAAATATCGGAAATATCGGAGATATATCGGCGATATTTTCAAAATATTGACCATGCATTTGACTTCATGACCAAAAATCTGACGGCCTAGATTTATTCATGCTTTGATCCAAAGGTCCAGATTTCATCCGCTTTTTTAAAAGCATCCAAAGGCTATATGATACAATCCAATGGTTGATTTTAAATTTGAAGCTTGATCTAATGGTTTAGATTGATTTCCAACGGATATAAGATGATTCAACGGTTGATTTTAAATTTGCAGCTTGATCTAACAGTTTAGATTGATTTCCAATAGATATATGATGATTCAACGGTAAGATTTGAACCAAAATCAAATTCAACAGTTAGAATTAAATCACAATGGTTTTTTGACAATCCAATGACTATTTTGACTCCAAAAAATTCTATAAATACCCCTAAAATCATACAATTTCTTTACAAACTCATACACATTCAAGTTCCATTTGACTCTCAAATTATTTTTTCTTTGTAATTTATCTCAAAATTTTGAAGATCTTGGTATGAATATTGACTTCATCAAGATGAAATCCCTACATCAAATAATGTAATGGAGCCACATCGGTCTTTATTTTGGTTTTAAATGACTATTGTAATGTAATTTTTCAATAAATTATAATGAATATCATCTTCAACTAGTGTATATTTTCTTATTTATGTCTTTTTTATAGTTTAACAAAGTATTTTTGTTAATTTTCATTTTACCGATATTTTTGTCAAAATATCCACCGATAGTTACTGATATTTCCGATATATCCGTAAAATCCAAGTACCAATATATCCGTAATTATCGATATTTTGTTCCTTGCCTCTCCGACATGGTAGATGGCACTCAATTTATTTGTTGCTTGAACCAACATTCACCAAATCATCCCCAACACACTGAACCAGAAACTTTCCCCGCCATCCTGCCTGCAAATTATTCTATTAAGAACTTTCACCACCAAGATAAAAGCACCTGGTGATGAAGGGTTTCCTCATGCCTTATACACCTATTAAAAATCTAGAAGAAACAAATAAACAAAGAAAAGCAAAGAAAAGTAAAACATAATTACTACAAGTATGCTAATCCTTCAAAAAATTATATTTCATCCAGAATTACTTCGATCATTCTTCACCATTATGAACATCATAAAACTCCAATGTCCTTTGCACTTCACACACAAGAGAGAGAGAGAGAGAGAGAGAGAGAGAGAGAGAGAGAGGAAAAGATGGGAAAGGCATACATAAAGGTTCATCCCTGCATCACCTATCCTTCTAACACTTTACCTCCCATCCCATTTCTCACCTCAAAGGCTACACACCACTACCACATAAGTCCCATCACTTCCTAATGCTTTTCCAAACCTATATTCCATATCTTTCCCCTAATTTGCACAAACACCATTCCTCTTTCCATACTTTCCCTTAATACATTTTCCTAAAAGGCTTTTCCTCTTGAAGCATATCTATAACACAATTTCCCCAAGAGAGCTATTATGCATTGAAAGGCTTCCAAAACCTAAGCTCCCCATTCTTTCCTCCAAACAAACAATCAGTCATTTTACTAAATGTGTCTTTTTCTCCCAAGCTTCATTCCCGAAGGAAGTACCCTTAAAAATTTGTTTTTTGTGCCTTTCCTAGAAGAGACTCAATACTTCTCTTAAAGTAAGAAGTACATGTCTTTCTAGCAAAGGAATAAAGGATAAATTCTCCACAAATTTTGTTCCTATGATTTTAGTCTATAAGTTAAAAGAAAATCCAATCAAGTCATTTGTACTTATTAAGTTGTGTTTTTCCACAGGATTAATGACTAGGAATAAAACTCTTAAAGTTCTTGCAAAACCCAACACCACCTATACTCTAGTCAAGAAAATTAATCATCCTCCTTCCACAATTCTTCAACTCTAATATATTTTTTATTCATATAGGAATACCTAAAGATAAACTACCTTAGAAAATAGGTTAAGAACATTCGAAGTTCTCAAACAAACTTCTATTGTAAAAAAAGAATCACAAAAACTGTTTTTGAACGTGTTCCTAAACAGATCCCCTTCACTAAACTATATGTCATAAACTAGGGGTATAAAATTACAGCTCGTACTGCAGAGGTAGAACCGAGTAGTACAAACTCCAAAGTGTTAATCAGAAAAAAAAAAAAAAAGAAAAAAAAAAAGGTGTTTCAATTAATATATTGTTTTTAAAATTAGTCAGAATCAAAATCTTACAGACCTTATTTTCATTGATAGATAGATAAGAGAAGTATATTAGAGAGAAGGTCGTGACCCAACTAAACTGTAAGTCCACCACACCACAATCTTATGCTGTGCCTTTATAAATTAAAAGAAAAAGGAGAAGAAAATGAATTGAGAAATTAGGCCTAAACATTCTTTATATGTCTTCACTCTTCAGCTCAGTAAAATATCAAGAAAAGAAAAGGAAAAAAAATCCTATTGGAAGATAATATTTTCTCACCATGGAAAACAAGAAAAAAGATTAAATAGAATCAAAATAAGTTACAAATTATTTAATCTTTAAACTATTTAGAATGCATGTTGTAAGCTATTTAGAGTGTGTTTGGTAGTGATTGTAGGAAGTGTTTCTAGCATTTTTAATTTTCAAGTAAAGATTAAAAACACTCCCCTAAAATCGTATCTGCATATCACACACCATTAATCATTGAAAGAAATATATAAAAAATAACACAGCCTTTTCATCTTTATTGTCTTTTCCTTAAAATTTCCATCAAATTCCAAGGACCAGACAGAGGCTTAGAGAAGGAAAAAAAGGGTTCAATCTTCCTACTAATGCAATGTCCAACCTAGAACAACCTTAAATGCATTTGAATATGTTAAAAAAAACATAAAAATTTCAGAAAACAAAAATTCCTAGAAACTTACATAAGAGTCAAACTTCTCGACAACTGCCTCAGCTTCTCCTCCAGAAGCCATGGTAACAAAGGCAAAACCCCTGCTTCTCCCATCCTTGTGCTTTATAATCTAAAATTCAAGTGGATACAATCAAACCCAATTCCGAACTCAACAGCTTCACAATTTTGACGAATAAGAGGAACAAATTAAACAGAACAAACCTCCACATCAGTGACTTTTCCGCATTCCCCAAAAAGTTTCTTGATGTCCTCAACAGAGAGAGACCACGGCAAGTTCAAGACAAAGAGCTTTCTTTTCTGATTCGGCTCTTGGGTTTGCTCTGGTTTCGCTTCTACTTCTATTTCCTGAACTGTAGAGCACAGCTCAAAGCTGAACTTTGTAGTGGGGTTGGTGTAGAGAAAGGGGAGAGAATAGGAAGAGTATTTGAGACAAATGGAAGGGGTATAAGCGGAGGAGTGGAGACTCAATGAAGGTGGAGGTCTATGAGAAAAGAGTAATTTGGAGGAAGAAGAAGGGTGGAGCGAGAAGATAGAGAGTGAAGCTTCCAGTGCCGCCATTGTTGTGAGAACAAAACGGCGGAGGGATAGAAGCAACGAACCAGGCGGAGAAATTTAAGGGTTAAAATGGTCTTTGTTGGATTTTTCATATGAAGAATGGATAATGTGATTTTTTAAATTTAAAAAAAAAAAATAGAAACTATGAATATTTTAAATTGTATAAATTAAATAAATGGAAATTTGAAGGGGTTTACTCATATTTTAAGTTTATTTAATTATAATTATTTTCATGAGAAAGGAAACTATGGAATCGTAATCTTAAGAAAAACGATTGGATAGAAATCACGATAATTTTAAGCTAACATTTCTTAAAATTTGATCATCAAATTCTTGAATTTATAATATAAATATTTTTCTTAACCAAATAATTTCTAATTTGATAGCAATCATATGTACTAAAATTATGAGACAACATCTAAATATTCTCTATTAATAACCTAATAAAAACAAGAATATTAATCTTTTATTATAATAATTTATTACAAGCTTTGGAGTCATATATAATCTCCGTATTTCAAAAGTAATTGTTATTGTGATTAAAAATATCATCTACTTGCGTCGTATATTCGAAGTGATTTTTTTATAACCGTGAAGCGAGCAAGCCCAGGATAAATGCGCAGGTGCGCGAAAGAGGATTTAAGCGTGTAATCTACGGGTGGCACGGCGCCAGTTTTCACACCGTCGCTACCCCTTAGGGATTACATTCTGTAGTAATTATTGACTTTATTTAGATAATTATCTACATACAACCATCTTCCTAATACTATTAGAATATGTAATGTATTTAATTCGAAATTTTACCTACTATAGTTCTTAGTCTAATACACTTATTTTTATTTGAGTGTGATCAAAGCAATTTTTTATTGTATGTGGGCTTTTAATATTTAATTTGGACATGGGCCTTAACATAGGTACTTGGGCTTGTATTAGTGCTGGGTTTGGGCTTTTTCATTACTTACTCTTAGTAACCCCCATATGAAAAGTGGTTTTGAGTTCGAACCTTGAGAATATAATAATGTTTTGTAGTAGAGTTTTATCATCCTTATGGTCCCTCCCAACTTGAATAAGGGATTAGTTTGAATGTGATATGACTTAAAAACATTTTTCATGTGTATACGAGTCCGTTCAGAACAACTCATAGTCTCATAAAAAAAACACCCATATGATGGTTGTTTAGGCACTACGTGCGGATGACACACCAAAGTGCAAGAGATGCAGTAGATTGAGAGCACACACATAAGAAGTAGGTAAGGGAGTTAAAAAGGGAATTGACTTTAAAAAGAAAATGGAAGAGAGCATAATTTTTTTTTGGATAAGTAGATGTTGAGGCCAGAACTTTGCGTCTTGCTTTCGACTAATTTCACGAGAATACTAAAGTTAGCGATCGAATAAGCGCCAGCTGACCCTTGAAGGGACTCGGGCGGTGATCGTTGGAGTTCGCCGGCTCAGCTTAGACCAACTAAGCTACCTCTTGAAGTTTTAAAAAGAGGAAACCCTTCTAATTGTCTAATCTTATATATATATATATATATATATATATATATATATATATATAAACTCAAAGGGTTTATTACATTATGTCATATTTTTAAGTGGTTATAGCCTAACGAGGAGTAACAATCATTTGATATCAGCGTATGTTTATAAGATCCAATGTTCATACACAAATCAAACATGTTCTTTCAAAGGGAACAAAGAAATTATTAGTCAAAAAGTCGCCCTTTATGTTTGTATTATTGTAAGCTCTGATTAAATAGGAAATTCGTTGTTTTGGATTTCTCTTTCCGTAAAACCATTGAACTATGAAGGTTGATGACCCAAAGGCAAAGATAACTAAAAGAACAAATATGTTAACAAAATAACTAGGGGTTAGATTTTTCAAAAACTCTTTGCAAATCTTGAAGAAATTTCAAATAAATTATAAAGCAAAAAGTAAAGAGATAAGGAAAGTTAATTGCAAACTCTTTTACAGTGGTTTGATATACTTTTTACTTGCATTCACTTCTCCTCAACCTTTAAACGACAGAGTTCCTCTAACGAGCTCAAATCAAACTTTCTTCTCTTGTGCACTTAACCAGTTACCCAATTCAATGGGCTCTAACAATTTCACTTTAAGTAATTACCACTTGAGGTTTCATACTTGAGTTCTTCTCTTGTAAATATAATGAATTTGCTTTTACTAAGCTCATTCTAATGTAATACAAGAGAAAGATAGGATGAACAATAATGTTACACTCTGCAGTATGGAAGTGAAATAAATGTACCAAGAATAAATTTTAGAGTCAATGGAGCAGAGTTGAAATCTTATATTCAGCGGTAATCTCCTTGCTAAATGACAAAATTCTAATTTATTATTATAGAGTCTCGAGTGGTGCGAAGTGCTTGAAAATAGTCCTCTTATTTAGGCGATCATCAAGTCGTTAATGTAAGATTTTTATTAAGTGGGCTTCATTAATTGAAATTAAGCTGGATTAAAGTTTGAGTGCAATTAAGTGAAAGTTATACAGTTTCTTAATAAAGCTTATGGGGTAGCAAATGTGTGAAATTTGGTATGGCGGAAGGCCAGTAATGTGAGGAGGCGTGGTGAAACTTTATAAATAAAAAGCTCAAGTCTCTCCCAAACCCTAAGGATACGTACAATTCTCACATACAGTTTCTGAGAAAATATTTTTCTGAGGTCAGTGAGAGGCATTCTCATTCAAGCCAGTGTCACCAAAGGGTCATTCGGGAGAAGATCTTGAGGTCGTTTCTTCTGAGTTCTTTAAAAATCATTCCGCATCGAAGACATTCATGGTTCCCAGTCGGGTATGTAATTGGGTTTTTCTCCATTAAAATTATGCTTTGCATGTTTTTTTTAACACATGAGTGATGCAGGTTGTTCATCGTATCAACAGTTGAGTATTGAGCTGACCATGGATTAGGGAAATTCCAAAGCATAGATGGAGAAATTTTTTTGGGTTTATGAAAAATCGGGCGTGTCCAGTTTGAATTTTCTAGCATCAAAAATTAAAATTTGCGTATTTAAGATCTACAAGAAGCGAAGAGACGATCGGTCGGTGGGTGGCCGTCACGGAGGTGGCGGACAGCCCAGCCCTCAGCGCCGCCACGCCACCACTAGCATTGAAACGGCGGCGTGCGGCCGCAGCGCGAAGTCGATCCAGCGGCTGCTTGGCGTCGCCGATGATTCGCGCCGACGATCGGTGACACGACGGTCAGCCGGATCTACGACCCGTTTTTGACCGGTTCGGTAAGAAGTGAATCTTGGCGTGGACAGCGTGGTACATTTGGCGTGGGTGATGGCGTCATCTCGCAACCCGGTCTTTGAGGCCGGTCCAGCGACTTGGGCCGATCAGCAGCGGCGGCTGAACCGCCTTGTTGCCGCAGGAAGGTATACGGTGGCGGTAGTGTGATCGTTCAGGAGATCTTGGTATCTATGATTCATTATTAAATTATAGTGTGGTATATTCGCTGCATGTTTGAAGCTTTACGGATATGAAAATGCGTGTAGAACCCTGTTGCCGGAATTGAATTATTTTCACGTATTTTGTATTTCTCTATGGTTTAGAAACACATATGGTAGCTAACATGCATATCCTTGCATAAGAGTTTTGTGTAAGAGTCTATAGTAAATTCGACTATTAATGAATGATTGAGCAGGTATAATTGGCATAACATATATATATTGAATGTGATACATAAGGTTTATATCCATGTTATGAGAGATTTCAAGGATTCAATTTGATTTGTGGCTGTGAGAAGTGGCACATGATTAGGTTTGAAATGTCAGTCTCATATTGTGGTGGGATGTCTCTTTGTTACCATTGCGTGATCATACTCTAAAGGGAGGGTGGTCTGTGTTAGTTCATGGAGGGGATACATGTATGGCATGTGCTTGAAATGGCGATCTTAGTGGTTCATACGCAGGTGGTGATTTCACGAAGGATTAGGAAATATGTTCTCATGGCGTCATGTGGGGGTGTCTGTGCGTGTCGTATTTTTAGCACAGGTGATTATATGATGATGTATGTAAATTCTCTGTATGAGTATTCACACGTGATCTTGATTGTATTGTTTTGTTTTATTTTTCGGTCAATTTTTACGTGAGCAGCATTCATTTCAATTGAGGCCCTTCTTGGATTGAATTTCAAGAAATGAAGAGGACTTTCTATTTGGAATGGAACTGGCAGATGTTCACATGGCGCTTACAATGGATAAGCCGGCAGATATCACAACCTCTAGTACTGAAGCTGAGAAAACGGACTATGCTACCTGGGAGAGGAGCAATAGGATTTGCTTATTGACAATGAAGAAATCCATCTGAAACGAGCTTGAAAAGTGGTTTACCATTAGGCTGTCTTGCTAGTGATGTGACCATAGGGGCTAGAAATCGGGTTTCATCAATCTTGAGGTTGGAACGCGCTTCTTCAAAAGCTATTGACATAGTATGATGGTGGTGGGGTTAGAAGATTATGTCCTAAGGATGGTAGACTTAAGAGCGAAGCTCGAAGCTCTCAATGTTACCATTCGAATGCTTGCATTGTGCATCAAGCCACTGAACACCTTCCACGACTTTGGGATTATAAGACAAACTACAATTCCCTAGAGCGAGACTTTGTCGGTTAATGACTTAATAGCAAGGGTGGTGGCGGGAAGAAAAAGCGAAAGAAGGAGAAAGAGCATATGGCCTTATATCTTTGCTAGTCCCGTAAAAGGAAAAAATAAAGTTCAAAAGTCAGACTCCTTAAAAGATTGCTCGAAACTACCGGTCGATCGACAATATGGGTCCAAAGAAGACATTCTTGAAAAAGGATGGTGATATTGCTTCTTTTGTAGAAGAAAGGTCACATGAAGAAAATTGTAACAAAATTTAAAGCTTGGATGTCAAAGCGTGGGCTTACAGGTAGCCAGTTCGTAATACTTGTTTGTGAATCAACCTATCGAAGCACCATCCGGTTCTTAATTGGCTCGATAGTGGAGCAACTAATCATGTTGCATTGTCTGAGGATTCATAATAGGAGGAAGCGAACAAGGATGAATCAAAACTCAACATGGGGAAACAATGAGAAGAAGAATTTGGGGGCATGTTCGTGGGAGATGTAATCTTAGTTTTAGATTGGTTTTAAATTGATGTTGAAAGGCTTTGGCGTTTATGTACGCTACTTTGAAGAATTTAGTTTCCGTATCATGTTTGGATTCATATGATTACTCTTTTGAAATTAAGAGCAATATTATTTCAATATTTCTTAATTCAAATAACTCTGCAGTGTTGTTTATTAACAACAACAGAGGTCTCAAGGGGTCTAAGCATGGAGGTCAAATACCTGACCATAAAGGAAAAAGTTCAAAACGGTAACGTTGAAGTGGAGCACATATCAACAGATGATATGATTGAAGATCCGGTGGAGCACATATCAACAGATGATATGATTGCAGATCCGCTAACTAAAGGCCTTCGCCCTTGTGTATTTGATCGACATGTCATTAACATGGGCTTAGGAGTATCATGGGATACGTGAGATTAATTAGGGCTATTAAGTTTTATGTTGCTCTTATGAAGGGGATGAATCCAATTTCATTCGTTTTTGTAATAATTGTGAATTTGTATCAACTCTTTACATTCAATAGGTATTTGTGAATCTGTAGGTTTATCGAGTTGAGTACGTATAATTGAAAATCTCGAGGCATTGTGTAAACCTTGAATACGAGGCTATGGGGCATTCTTGGCATTGGCATATGACATGTTTGTTAAAGCATAAAGTAAGAGTTACCTATCAATTAACGTATATACGAGTTCGTTAGATATGATGGATGTCTACGGTGACACCTTGGGGTTTTGTGACACTTAAGGAAAGAGAATTTGGACTAACAAAATGGATAACACATGAAGTATCACTCATTATGAGTATTATTAGGCACGCAATATTCTATATTGAATCATGCTCGGTAAAGTTGGCTTTCATTATTATGGAAGGGCTTCGCGCGTGGTACATGCAATTACGCCGTGATTATTCCCCAGAAGCTTTATAAGGATCGGATTATTATTAAGAATAATCTCTACAAATAAATATAAAGGTCTTGTAGCGGTTTTGTTTTGATTAATATCGTGAGAGTGGGAGAATGTAAGATTTTTATTAAGTGGGCTTCATTAATTGAAATTAGCTGGATTAAGTTTGGTCTAATTAAAGTGAGATTATACGTTTCTTAATAAAGCTTGCCAGGAGGCAAGTGTGTGGGGTATATGGCGGCCAGTAATGAGAGGGCAGTGGTCGAGAGCTGCACATAAATGGTACCGAGTCTACCACGGCCTGCAAGGATACGTCTGATTAAATACGGTTTAGAGAAATATTTTTCGAGGTCGGTGAGAGGCATTCTCATTCAAGCCGGTGTCACGAGGGTCATTCGGGAGAGAATCTTGGTCGTTTCTTTCACGAGTTCTTCGTCAATTCCGAATCGAAGGCGTTAAATGGATTAGGCTCGGGTATGTAATTTACAGTTTTTCTCCATTAAAATTATGCTTTGTGTTTTAACATGGTGATCTAGGTTGTTTAAATCGTATCCAACAGTTAGAGCATTTAATGCTTTATAGGTGATTATTGCCTCATCTAGACCTCGTTCCCCACACTTGTTCCAACGACCAAAATGCCTCATCTGGATAACTTGTAACTCATTCAAAAACCCTAGCTTTTGGAAAGGGAAAAATTTTGCGCACACTCGTCTTAGACCTCATCCAAGTGATCCAAGCCCTCATCTAAACGAGTCTTGGTCAATATCTGAAAAGCAAGGCTACTACTAGTTTTTGCACCTCGTCCAAACAACCTGAATCGGTTGACTGGTTTTTTGTCTAGTTCATCCAAACGAGCTATCCTTCATCCTCATGAAGCTACCCCAACCTCTCTCTCATCCAGATGACCTCTCCAAGGGCCATCTTGGTTCATTTCTAATAATTTTTAATACCAAAACATTAGGATATAAATTTAAAACAAATTTATATGCAATCAAGACCAAATTACCTAAGGTTTAATGTCTAAAGTTGGGTTTTAAAAGAATTTAATAAGTTTAAAGACAAAACCTAGTTATGAAAGTGATACTTGAAAATTAAATACTTCAAGTATTGCACCAATACATTCACCCTAAATTGAGATCCTAAGGTTGAAAGGTTTTCATGTCTTGATTGAGTTTGGATTCTTGATACACTTAATCATCTTAGAATTGAAATTTTGTCCTCTTGAATAAGCAATCTTTGGCTTTCAAATGTTTGATCAAGTACAACTTCTCACTTAACTTGAACTAAATATTAGAAACTAATAATCACAATTTGTTGTCATCAAAACATCAATTATAAGTATTCTTAGACTAATAATAAGTCCTTCGGTACTCTTGGTATAATATTTAAAGTACACGAGTATACGTACTTTGTGATGGTTCACTACACTATGATTTAGTATTGTTAATTATCATGTTTTAAAGTTGTTGGGCAAATAATGATGCAATACAAGTATGTATCTAGTAGTTCACCTTCTAACTTGCTTGAGTTTAGCCCTTGGCCGTGGTGAGTCCTTAACCTAGTCAATTGAACTTTGTGCTTTGTGCCTTAGACTCGTTTATGAGAAAAGTTATTTATAAACTTTATTGTGGATATACAGTAACTAATATGAAAAAATAAAATAAGTTAGAACCTTTTGAGGATATGTTCCTCCTTTGACATCCTAGCTGGTTACCCAAATATGACCCAACATTGGAGTTGGTATTAGTAATAGAGTAGGAGAACTTATCCTTAAATTAAGTCTTTCATGTGATGAAAGACATGTCTATCCCTACAATGGGGACTTTAACCCTTTATCCCTAAAGATGGGGAGTTTTAGAAAATTAATATAAAAAATTAAAAATAAATCTAAAATATATGGTTTGAAAAACAATTTCCACTTTAGTGTAGTTTTCTCCATATTGGCTCTTTTGCATTTGATGAAAATTCAAAAGTAAAGGTGTATCTTTAAAAAATACTTTTAATATAAATTCATAATTTCTGAAAGAAAATTCATCAATTTGAAACTTTAGAAAATGTCTTTTCAAACACTCAATTATAATTATAATTTATTAAACTTTAAAAAGTGTTTAGCGAAAAACACTTCGAGATAAAATATAACTGAAAAGACATTTTTAACGTGTAAAAGAGTATATTAGATTTAGAATATCTCTCAATCTTTAGTATTTGAGAATTTTATTATTTTAGGTTGAATACTCGGAAAAGCCCCTAAAGATGCCAAGGTGATAAGTGGTTAATACATAATGTGTCCCCGTTGGCTCTAGCAAAAGAGATTGTTCACTTCTTGTTGGATGAAAGTTTGGTGATTGATATTTTTTCTCTTTGATACAAGTAATGGGTGTAGAGAAATTATATATCAATCTAGCAATGAAAATCTTGTGATTAATTATCCTTTTGTGACGAAAGAAAACTATGGGATAAAGATCTTACAACCACGTTTAATTGTCCTTGAAGATGCAACATTTTAGTCTTTTTAGATATCATCGTCTTGGTGATTTGATTTTTTTTTAAGTGGAAGAGATAAAGTAAACAAATCGAGCATGGAAAAATTTGTGCACACAAAGTTTGGACATGGGATGCTAAATTCCTGAAGCAACAAAAAATGAAAAAAAAAAAAAAAAAAAAACTACTTAAAAATATGGCTTATACTCCATATTTTAACCTTAATTTATATTCAATTTAACATTAAGAAGGAATATGAACATTAAGGAGAGATTCACTTAGGTGGCTTTTGTTTTTGTTTTTAATTAATGCTAAATAGAACTATTGTTATGAATAATATTTAATATGATGAAGTATTTAATTAGTTGTTTTATTTTCAAAAAAAAATCAATCTTTCAATTTTATCACAAGTTTTGTGTAAATAGAAATATAAAAATACTATAGCTTTTATTTAATTTGCATGAAACCAATATTGAGAGTTTTAATTGGATCATAAATTAGATGATTTTCTTATATTTAAATATCTAGTTTTGCTTAATAAAAACATTAAGAAAAAACCAAAATGCCAAATATTTTGGCTTTTTCTATTCAGCCAAATATTTTAAAATTTCAACGATAAGTCATGAAATAATTAAAAATAAAAACAAAAGAACTTGAAAATGAAAGAAAACAAACTTGGGCTCAAGGCCTAAAAGCAAAAAAGGAGCTAAGTATATAACTTCATTTGTTTATAATTATTCACTTAAAGTTAAAGTTTATTACTGCATGCACCAAACATTTGCTTCCAGCAGTTAATTTCCTTTATTTCTTTCTTCTCTTTAACTTCCTTTACAACCTATATTCCTTTTAAAAAGCAAAATCAAAGTGATTGGACACCTTAAAACGCGCTTTAAAAAAAAAAACATAATTAATTACTTTTGTTGCTTTTATTTTCATGGATCCAAGGTAAGGAACAAAAGCTGTATCATGTAGCCATTTTTTCAACACATCCGCCTCTACATCCGTGCTATTATTATTATTCCCTTCCATCTACATTACATTACATTCCTCTCCACCTTCAAAATCAATCAAAACCCACAAAAGAAAAAATCTCCGACCAGTTTTCCCGGAAAAAATGGCCCTCAGTAACACAGTCATCGGAGCAATCAACTTTGTAGCCATGCTTCTTTCCATTCCGATCATCGGCACCGGGATATGGCTATCAACAGAGGCTGATAACTCTTGTGTGAAGATCCTTCAATGGCCGGTCATCATATTGGGAGTCTTGATCTTGGTTGTGGCTTTGGGGTCTCAGGAGGTTTTGGAGGAATTCCATATGCTTCTTCTGTTTTACCTTATTGTTATGTTGATACTTATAATTCTGCTGGCAGTTTTGGTGGTTTTTCATTTATATGGTTACTGTTAGAGGACATGGTCATATTAAAACCAAGTAGAGTTATATTTGGAGTATAATCTTGATGACTTTTCGGGATGGATGAAGAGAAGAGTGAGGAGTTCTTACAAGTGGGATCGGATTAGGACTTGTCTTAGCTCTACCAATATGTGTGCTGAGTTGAACCAGCGGTACCGGATGGCCCAGGATTTCTTCAATGCTCATATTAGCCCCATACAGGTAAACTAACTCTTTCATTTTCCTTTCCCATTTCCTCTGAGTTTTCTTTTCTTTTTTTATTTGAGTTGATAGTTTGGTTTAAATGGTAGGCATATTAGACCTAAAGATACAACCAAGGTTGCTTGGTTTCTGTTTTTTAAAAATGTTCTTGAGAACGAATTTTAAAAACACAGAAAACTTTTGGTTTTATCTGAATTTAATGTTTTGGCGTTATTGTGGTTTTCAGAACAAAAA
Organism: Tetrastigma voinierianum; assembly: GCA_016808115.1. NCBI lineage: Eukaryota > Viridiplantae > Streptophyta > Magnoliopsida > Vitales > Vitaceae > Tetrastigma > Tetrastigma voinierianum. The sequence continues at coordinate 680,249 of JAEQBH010002502.1, forward strand.
GGAACCAGAATTTGTTTCCTGGTTTTTCTTGTTTTTAAGAGTAAAACAGTTTTCAATACATTAAACAAATGGAGGGCTCAAACTTTCTTTTAGTTTACAGTGTCCGATGAGTCGTTTAGAGTGGAAAAACATAGATAATAAATGGGTGAACATATTGAAGAAGTACCCAACTTTTCACAAGACATTGTCATGTTAATGCTTACGTGTTACTTTCAAAGCCTTCCCATCAGGTCTTGATTTTGCTTTTTGTTAAGTCCTGTGTCCTCAAGAAAAGACATCGAACAATCTTGAGTTTAAGTCCTTTGAATATCGACCATCACCTTTTCACTTCTTTTCTCTAACCTTCCAGACTTTCCCTTTTTCTTTTTGTCTAACTAATGGTCACAGAAAGTAGTTGAAAATTACTTTGTGTGGATTTAAGAAAGCTGCAGTGGATTTTTTTTTTTTCATTGGAGTTAGCCTTCCTGAAAGACACACCCTTGTCTCAAATTATTCTTGGGTGACATCCATCTCAAACTAGGGTTTTATAAGCATAGAATAACATACAATAAAACATAGGGAAGACTTCAAAGTAAAGATTTAAAGATTCCTCAACCATGTGTTAATCCTTCTACCTTCCCAAGTATGGTTCATCTTTATCTTTTCATTCCTTCGGCTTTTATTTCTCTTTACAGTCAGGATGCTGTAAGCCACCAACAAAATGCGGGTACACGTTTGTGAATCCAAGCTACTGGATCAGCCCCATAGACACGGCGGCGGACATGGATTGCCTACAGTGGAGCAACGAGCAAACACAACTATGCTACAACTGCAACTCATGCAAAGCCGGGTTACTGGCGAATCTGAAGAAGGAATGGAGAATAGCAGACATTGTTCTTCTCTTAACTCTGATTGCTTTGATAGCGGTTTATCTGATTGGGTGTTGTGCTTTTAGAAATGCTAAAACAGAAGAGCTGTTTCGGAGTATAAGCAAGGTTATGTGTGTAGGAGTAACACAGTAGTAGTAGTAGATGGCTAGTAGTGGTGTGAATGACAATTTCTTTGTTTCTATGACTTTGTATGGAGAAGATCCTTTTCTTGTTTGTTTTCAATGTTGGGTACGAAAAGTTTTCTTGGGTCTGATGCTCTATGATCAGTGTTGAAAAAATGAATAAAGTTAGGACTGATGAGGAGGTACGTGATTTGCGGAGGGCACCGAAAGTTGATTGATTTGTTTAGGGTTTGTAGGGTACCCCATGGTAAGGAAGTTTAGGGAAGGTTTTTCAGGGTATGGGACCATAGAGAGGGAGATGGGAGACAACTCATCTCTTCATAGTTCACACATAATGATAGTGTCATATAGGCTTTAACAGCTAATGCAGCTTCACAAAGGAAAATTAGATATGTGGTACAACAAATTTGTAGTAGTGGAGATGTGGTAATATGGCTGAGTTAGTAATATGAAATTTGAGTACGATGGTTCAATCTATTTGACCTGATTTTAAAAGAGTTTAGTTGTAAAATTAATGGTCATAATAAAATCGTCTTAATTAGCGTGATTAATTTTGGCTCGTGGCAGATTTAAGTTTGATCATAAGTAAATTAGAACTTTATGAGAATTAATATAATTTTGTGATTTGCGGAGGACACCCAAAGTTGATTGGTTGTCTAGGGTTTTGTAGGGTACCCTGTGGTAGGAAGTTTAAAGATGATTTGCTTAATTAGGATTTGTTGGGGAACCCATGGTAAGGAAGTTTAGAGGAAAGGATTTTCATGGTATGGGGCCTTATATATAATTGGGAAACAGGCTGGTTCGATTCAAATGGGTTGAGCTCATTAGGGTCATGGGTCTAAACGAGCCAAAATAGACCAAGCATGTCAGCTGAATGGCCTAAACCTAATGGGTAGCGAGCCTAATACAGTTCTTAGATAGATGCTGAGTATTTGAGCCACGATTCTCAACTTGACTACAAAAATCTGTTTAAAGTCTGGATTGGCCGTCGGGCAGATTTCCCGCCTCTACTTATATTTGTAGAGAGAGAGAGATGAGTGACAACTCATCTCTTCATACACTAGTGATAGTGGCACATTGGGTTTAACAGCTGATGCAGCCTCAGAAAGGAAAATTAGACATTATTAAAAGGGTTTAACAGGACAGCGACAGAAAACACTTTTAGAAGGCACATGCATGTGAAGTGGTGGTTCCAAGAGCACCTTATATGGGCTTTTGAAAGTGCATATATATGTTCGCCCTCCTCAAAAGGAATGTCTCCCACAGGATTTAGGGTATATGTTGGGGTGTGTATCATGATTCGCGGGCTTAACTTGGGTGAGTTAATTAGCTTGCCTCAATTGCTTCTCTAACAGGTTTGAATTTTTTTTTTTTTTGCTTCGATTGAGTTTGAATAGTTGGGTGATTTGAATTTTATCCAATCCAACATGAAAAAGTTTCAAGGTTTGAAATTATGGATTTTTTTTTTTTTTTTTTTGTAAGACCATGAAGGTGTCTTGAGTGGGCGTATCTTGCCTTATGAAGTATAAAACTTCTAGCATACTTGTGGATTGCATTTACAGGAACTCGAGCTTGAGGCTTGATTAAGTTAGCAAGATTATGGATTTTTAGGAATATGTGATGGTAGAAAATGATTAGGCCAATAAACACAATTTCGTAGCCCGCCATTGATCTCATTGGGGATGTGGGGATGAATCTCCCGTGGTATGAACCTAGCCTAGAAATATGTTATTTTAACACCCACAATACTTCAATCTATAATCCATCTTTTTTTTTGTTAGATTATGAAGTATCGTAGCGGCTCGTCTTGTGTTAATGAATAATGTCTATCGCGCATATATTATACCTTGACTAATCCACATAAAGTCGAGAGGAATTTATAAGAACAATAAAAGCTATATCTGTATACGTAATTGCGTTAAGAGCTGGCTCGAGGCAGCGGTTCGCCTCAGGGTTTGGCTTCGGCACACATGTTCGATGTGTCAGTATCCATATTTGGAATAATGGATTTTTCACATTCTATCTTTTTCATATTAGGGGTTTTCATAAATCTATGTGTTACTTGTTTCCATCTTTTTTCTTCGTAGTTGTTTTCATTTTTATTTAACATGAATTATGTTAATACAATTCAAGTTTAATTTGGATTGAAATCTTATGGAGACTCAAACAATCCAACCTCTATAAATTTTTTTTTTAAATACCAAATATTGATAGATTACTTTCTTTTTCCATTTTTGAAGTAGATAAAATTTTATTTTTACATTTTTCCCACTAATTTACAACTTTATATAAATGTACAAAAATTTTTTTGAGAGAATGTACAAAAAACCTTTTAGAAAAACATTATAAGCATATTTTGAATCATTTAACCCTATCAACCCAACTAAATCAAACTTAATATAAACTTTAAGAAAAAAAAAAAGAGTTTGGATTAGAATTGGGTTGACTACTTTAGACAGGGTCCATGTTAATCATCAATCCAACTAATCTGTCCAAGTTACAATCCTCCAATTTGTTAATGGACATCATTGGGCCTCATGGGTCTGAAGTCTGAACCTCCATTCTGGGCCCATATTTAGCCTATGGGCCTTATACCTGTTGCTTATGGGCCCATGGTATATAAACTGATCTCAGTGTGAAAATGACATCTATATATGTTCTAAAATAGAGTAGAATTAGTCAATCCTGAAAACGAGTTCTTCAAAGGAATTGCTCATGTTGGGTGACTGCAAAATCAATAAAGAGCAGCTCGATGGGAGTTAATCGAAAATGGGGTGATAAATCTTAGTTTGTAGCGCAGAGCAATTTTGGCCAGCTCAACGGTGTTTTTCTTTCCCGATGGTAAATGCAAAGTAGGGTGTCGTTTTAATGAATTGATGTTTAACATTAAAAAATATAATTAAAGCTTTATCGAATATGAGATGAAATATGGCCGTTGAAGGAGGCAGTGGCCGCGTCATTTATTTCTGGCCTCGGTCTCTGAGGATTTAGAGCATGTCGCGGATGACGTTTGTCATACCATCTGCCTCAGTTGAATGCAGGTACATCGTTGAAGTGTGTCGTTTTAAAGGGGATAGCACGATAGTAATCCCCGTGGGTTACTCTAAGTTCTTGATCAACTTAACTACCCTTTTTAGTTGTTGACCTCATCAAAGCTTGAAGATGAATGAGTTCTTGGATTTGGTCATTGAATTGGCTAAGAAACCAATCAATCAAGACTTCACATTTATTTCATTCGATTGACAAGTTCGACTTTTGGCATTCCGCAACTTGTTCTGATAGGAACTTGTTCTACACATGATGCTTGGTCAACTTAAATATTACAAAATAAATATATACATTATGAAATGGAAGCATACAGATGAACTTCATAAATGCAGTCTCACCATCTTCCCCCAAAATTTAAATGTGCATACGGTAACATCAAGATTTTTTTGTCATGATGACATCTTCCTTTAAGAGGTCTTGACTTTTAGAATTGAAGAGAGGTACCATGACAGGGTGGAACAAGTTCTATGAATGTGTGGTTGGATTAGCCCATTTAAGAGTTTGTGCAAGAATCTTTTTTTTTTTTCAGCTAATAGGTTTCCCAAAGTTGCAATGGGTGATAGGGTGAATCAACTTTTAGTTCATTTAGAGATGAATTGCAATATTGCTCCTCTCATGCTACTTCTCAAAATAAATGCTGTTTTAGAGAATTAAATTGTAAAGGCTGACATTTGATATTTTTCGATTGAAGGTTGTGAGGCATGTACATGAAGATTTTCATCCAACCCTTCGGTTTTTTGGCTTTTTGCTTGGGTAGCCAGCACTTGAAAACGCGTGTGAAATTTAGTTAGTCACTGCGTGTCGAAACTTTATAGATTATGTGGCAGGACAATCCCCCATATCGACTTCAGGAGCTCAACATCCTCAGTAGCAGCGCTTCAACCTAAATCAAACTCTGCATGCTCGTTTTGTAGCGATTCAATATTAATTCTTTGGTTTAAGGGTGGTGGAAACGTGCATACTAACTCTAACCTTAGTACAAGAACGATAATGGGTGACAAATTGGAAATTTGAACAAGGAAAATAGTAAAAAGAATCTGGGAAGTGTTCTCATTGTTGAATGATTATGGCTTCAAGCTTCTCACATCTGGCCCAAACTTTAGAGGTGGGATATTTTGGTTGTAAAATTGAATTAGTAACTCAGTTGACCAAGCATTAGGTACCCCCACCATCTCTAAAGTCTAAATAGTAGAACATGAATTTATAGTCTTGCCTGGAATTGATGGTGGATAATGATCAAATAATCACCCAACATGGAGGGGAAAGGACTTTGCATGTACAAAATGTCATGCACTTTCATCAACAAGGTAACTTCTCATCATGTGAATGGAATAAATGACCATTTCCTGCAGTTCTTACATGCCAAAAATATGTTTCTGTGAAGTATGAATTGGTTTAAACCCCCTTAAATTTCCTTCCTAAATTTGAAAATGTTACCTACCCTGAACTGAATTAAGACAAACGTTGATCTAAACCCTAGCTGCCACTCCTTTTCTTCTTTCATTTTTTTTTTCTATTAGCCCTTTTTTCTTAAGCAAAGATGGGTGATTTTTAGCTATTTTGATTGTAAATCACACCCCTCACATCTATCGTTTTCTTATAATAAAATATTATTTATAGATATAAGTTTTTACTTTGTTTTTTGTGATTTTGTCTCCGACTTGTTGCGGCATATGGTTTTGTCGTCGATTTATTGTGGCATGTGGTTGTGTCGTCTTGGTAACGATATGACAGATTTAGGCAATAAACGTATTTGATTAGATAGAGGCATTAAAATCATGGTTGTCGATATATTACAGAAGCGGAATCGTATGTGTTGGTCATTTATAGGAGAAATTTATCGAATATGTAGGTTTGGTAGTTATCTTTGTGCAGGATGTCGCGTATCATTTAAAGTTTTCAACAAATTTAATTTTATGTTTCTATAAAATGTACCGTCACTTTGAATCAATAAAATTATTTTTCTTTTAAAAAAAAAAAACCTTTGCTGTGACAAACATTTGGTGAGTTTTAAACCATGATTTTGACAACTTGGGTCAGGCCCATCCCAGCCCAGCCCATTATTAGGTTCCAGCCCACACTTAGATTCAAAATATCTGGAAAAAAAAGCCAAAAAAAAGGAACCTTAATACTATCGATAACTATAGTTGAAGAAAGGGAAGACAACAAAAAAAGGGTCCATTAAATTAACAGAGGTGGCTCTATCAAGTTTGTATCCTACCACCTTATAGATATAAACTTGTAAGAAAAATCAAAGGCACATCACCCCAATGGGAGGATTTTTGTTCCTATTAAAAACAAGACAAGTGAGTTCACTATAGATAGATGAAGGATTCCTCCAAGTTGTGGTGCCATAAATTGATGTTTTCAATGCAGAAAAACAATGTCATCACATCCAACAGTGGATGTGTGGGGTGGAGATGGGCTTGCATCACATATTACTAACTTGACATTTCTTAATCGAGACTTATCCTTAGTGGTGTATTACCCCCATGCTTATCCTCTCTTCTCATGCTTATCCCATATTGCAATAAATAAATAAAAATCTTTCTTAGCCCATACCTACTTCACCATGCCAAATCATGCAAGTAGTAGTGTAGGTGATCAACTTTTACTATAGGAATTGGGAAATGTTGTAAACCCATATAACCCATTAAGAACATTAATTGCATACAACATTAATCATCATGAACAATGTAGCCTCAAGGGCGAATTAACAACATTAATCACCATGAACAATGTAGCCTCGAGGGCGAGTTGGGAAATGTTGTAAACCCATATAACCCATTAAGAACATTAATTCCATACAACATTAATCACCATGAACAATGTAGCCTTGAGGGCTGCATCGAGATCAAATCCTTATAAGAACATAATATATATATATATGCGTGTATCACTGGAATCTCTGATATCCACTTATCGATTAGGAATAGAAAGGCATGAGTATATAAGTATAGGCTAAATCCCAGTGGTGCATGAGAACTTTTGGAAGAAAAGCCACAAAATAAAATTATGAGGCAGCGTAAAGTGGGCTGATATCATGCCGATGAGATGAGGAAGGTGGTGGTTTCTCAATAAATGGTATCAGAGGGCCCTCCTAGTAGATGGTACTTCACGTAAAGTGTCCCCTAATGTAATAAAGGAAATCATGGTTTAAGGGGAAGCTCAGTGAAACTTTGTTTGAGGAGATGATTATTGGGTTTACTGCGATATCATGTCTCTGTCGATTAGGAATGGGAGTCTATCGAGTATATAGCGTGGTGCGTCCAAGATTGGTAGAAATCCTTTTGGAGAGGAAGCCGAACAAGCAGTGAGGAACTTTGAAACTAAAGTCACGTAATATCATCTGATGTGAGACGAGAAGGATTTGCTCTCAAAGTCACTTAATCCTTATATCATTTAGGGATGAAAGGCATGAGTATATAAAAAATAAATTTATTAGTCGGGTTAACATTAGCATTACCATCAATAAAAAGCTTTCTTACCTCAAAATTTCCCTTCTAGATCTCTAAAAATGGGAATTAAAATTTAAAGTATTATGTTTAAGAGTATTTCTACTCTCAAACCATTTCTTGTAAAATTTTTTTTTATAAAAATGTTTTATTTGTAAGTATTTTAAAAAGAATTATCTATCTCCATATTTTTATTATTTTTTTATAATTTTGTTCAACAATCAATTTAAAAAAAAAATAACTTTCTAAAGTCATTACCAAACAAACTCTTAAACTTTACTTTAATGGATTGAGAACCAAAAGAAAAGGAAACAAATGTCATAAGAAAGGGACAGGTTTTAGGATTCGAGTTTAATAAGGGACAAATATACGAAAAACAAAATAAAATATCATGATATAATCTAAAGTAAATAGATGTCAAAAAAAAAATTCATGAAATTATATCAAACCCCAAAGATGTTAATCTATAATAAGAAAAGGAGCCGAAGTGATGAATTGATTTACTCAATCATTCACTAGATACCCTCTAAAATTTTCACATCCTCAATCATTACAAAATAAACCAAAGACTAAAAATAAAATACAAGAGTACAAAATAGGATTATTCTAGAAGGTGAATTAATCAAGAGTTGAGATAGAGTAGGTAAAGGTAATGTTGAGTTTTATGGATGAAGGGAACCAATCAATGGCATAGAATTATGGCAAGGAAAGGACCAACACTCAATAGGGAAATGGAATCAAGATTGAGGTGTGGGCATGAGATAAGCCTCCCTTCCATTCTTTTTTATCCATTATTAGATCAATGATTCAATAAACCCCCAAAATGACATCATGCCATGGGCAACTTGATTGTTGTGGGACCCTATTTTCAATTATACGTGTATTTTTATTTTTTGATTCAATAGTAAAAGGAAAATGAAAGTGTGATGAATATTAATAAAAAGCATGCCATGATAGAGAACATATAATATATAACATTCATTACCCATAATATATTTGAAATATAAATATATATTTATACATATATACAAAGGTCTAGACATGCACTCTTTGGGGATAGAAAGGGGTGAAGGGCATTATTGCAACAAAAAAATGGAAAAAAAAAAACAAAAATAAAAGTAGAGAGTGTGATCCACATCCACCCCACTTTCCTTTGGCTCCTCCCAGTAATGCTACTCTACATGGCCACCACCAAATTTATATTTCCTAGTGTACCTGTCTTTCTTTGTATTAAAACATCCAATAAGCACAGTTTTGGTTTATGACAACCATAGATGTAGGTCCATCCCATCATCATTTCCCATATTTTTTTTTTTCCCAAGATTTGGAAAGTGGGGTATAAAGTTTACTTCATAATTTCACACCCTACCCTCCCTCGAGTTCTTATTCAAGTGGTAAAGGTTGGAGCCGTATATCCATCCTTTATGTCTTATTCAAATAGTAAAGATCAGGGGCGAGTTATGAGGGGTTTTAAGTTCAAATCCAAATAATACAAATCTATTTTCGAGGTCTGATTCAAATGATAAATATTGGGGTCGAATATCCACCCTCGAGGTTTGGTTCCGGGTTCAAGTACACATAATGTACAAGCTACCTGTGTCATGCTCATAAAACATTTTAACATAATTTTTTTTCAACTTCTAGTAATATAGGAAGGTCAAAAACTTTGATATATACTCATTGGTCACATGCTAGATTGTGATTGTGCCCATTCTTATCTGTGAATTTTGTTTTCTAGCACACTACTTCACAAAACTCCATCATGGGCAACTTACAGTCACACAAAAATATTTTTTTATTAATTATTATTATTTAATTTTGAGGATGAGAAGCCACCTGAGATTACCAATAATTTGTATGCAAACATTAGAGCATGATAGTGAGTTTCCCTTGGAAAGAATCGAAGAAAGATGAAGAGTGTAATAACCCACATGTTTGCATGCATGATGAACAAAGGCCCAATTCCCATGTGCCCTTCCTCTTTTAACTTCTACCCTCTATGCATATGAAAAATAAATAAAATACAAATTTTTTACGGTTATATGAAATAGTGAATATTTCATACTTTTAAAAAAAAAAAAAAAACTTAAAGTACTCTTTGTAACGATACTTTCTTTTAATAGTATAAGTATTACATCATTTTATATAATATTTTTTACTGATAATGATAAGTGTATCTGTACATGGAACAAGAATTAATTTTAGAAAAAAAAAAAATTTGTTTGTAAAGAGAAAAAAAAAATATCTTATTTTATAAGTATTCTTGTATAGATATGCAAAAGTATACTTTCTCCGTTCTACAAAATATATGGAGATTTTGTTTAAGAGTGTTATCAAAATTAAAAACAAAAAAAAAATTAGCATGAAAGATATTTTAAAAACTAAGCATTTGATAATATTAAGAAATGATTTTAATAGTTTTTTTTTGGTTTATTCATTTTTCTGATACGTTGCGTTGTCTTAGTCGAGCATATATAAATAAAATGGTTATAATCTGTATAAGCTTGTCCGATTTTGAAGTTGAGCTTTGAGAATCTAGTTGTGTTCTATGATAGAATTTTATCGTCCTTATGATCCCTCTCAATTTATGTGTGTATAAATTTGCTTAAGACACCTTATGATTGGAAAAAAAAATTATATTGAAATATTTTGTTTTTAAGATTTAAACTTATGAGGGTGTTTTTGTAATTTTATCATACACAGAGTTATTATAAATACCCCCTATGCCACTCTATTTAATGATAGTGAAAGTTTTAGTCTTCATTCCATGGAGGTAGTGACACATTATGGAACCCTATAATTTATGGTGTTTACTCTTCTTTTTTTTATTTTTCTCTTTGATTTCATTATTTTTTGTTGCATGAATCCACAACGCCCCTACATTTTACTTGAGCCGGGCCTCCAAGGACAAAAATGTTTAATAGTGAGTATAAAATAAAATACTTTAAAACGTTTTAATAAAAATTACTTAAAATTAAGAAATTTTTATAAGTAGTGATAGAAAAAGTAATTTTGGTGTTTTTATTTGGTATAGACTAAGATTGATGACGTGTTTTTGTGGACATGAGTGGGGATCTGCTAACCAGATCTCCAAGTGGCCAAAAAAGTGCAAAGATGTGTTTGGGAATCCTCAAAAATCTATTTAAATTGCTGCTATAATTGACTATCACCATTTCAATTAAATAATTATTGGAGGAAAAACTAAGAGCATTATGAAAATGGGCAGTGCCTCAATTTTCTGCACTACTTGAGTGGGGATGGTTATATATATATATATATATATATATATATATATATATATATATATATATATATATATATATTATAAATAAGAAATGAAACTGAAGAGGATAGACATAAATAAGACATTTATTATTGTTTTTTCTTATTTTCTCCTTTTCATGAAACTTTTTAGCGAAATTAAAAAAGTTGCTAGTTTTGGATTTTAATTCCTTGGTCACAAAATAATAAAAACCAAATTTCCAGTAGCTAACTATTCAGATTCATTCGAATTATTAAATTTTGTTTTTGTAATACTTATGTACAAAAAAAAAAAAATTAATTTTGTTATTTTGTCAGTTTCTTTCAAATTTTATTATTTTGTCATTTTCTTTGCCAGTTTTGTCTCAAATTTTGTTATCACGTCATCCTAAGTCCTAACAACACAGTGTAAATGTCTTTAAAAAAAAAAACAACACAGTGTAAATTTTCATATATCAATTACACACACACACATATCCTTTTTCCATTTTTCCTCAAATTTTCATAATAATTATTTGTTGATATTGTATGGAGTTATAAGGAAATGTGTTTCACGTTTTTGTTTTCATTTTTAAGAAAAATCATTTTTAAAGTGTTCTCCAAAAATTCATTATAAATGATATTTATATTTTATAATTATTTTTCAAATTTTAAAGATAATTTCTAAATTTTTCCAACTACCTTAATTTTCTTTAAAAAGGTTTTTAAGATAAAATTTTTTTTTTTTTAAACACCACTAGATGGAGAATGTGTTTGACAATAATCTTAGGAAGTGTTTATAATATTTTTAACATTTGAAAAAAATTATTTGTTAGAATGATTAAAATCACTTTGTGAAATCATTGTAAAACAAGCTAATTCCATTCTCAATAAAAATTATTTGGCTTCTTTTTTCACTCTAGGAAAATCGTGTGAATATATTATTTTACGAGAAAAAAAAGGATGAATTTTTGGAATTTCAACCTTATCTATTTTCATTTAAGTAAATTTTACTAGTTTTTTTTTAGTTATTCTTATCTTAAAATCACTCATATACATCTTTTTATATCATTTTCGTGTTTTTATCATCGTCTTGTGCAGTGTATGATTTGTATCATCGTCTTGCTCTGGTGTGTGGTTTGTATAAAGCCACCGATTGACCGGTTTTGTTTTTTATTATCTTTGTTGCGGCGATTACTTGTGGCCTTAGGTGAGTTGACGGCCAGCATGTTGGACAAATAGGGCGTTCAGAATCAGTCGTAGTTGCGTCCCGATATATTCTGGCGGGTTATATGTGATACGAGTGTCATGGGAATTATCAGATGTATTGTTGGTTTAGTGGAATTCGTTATATTATTAACTTAGATTTTACGTCATTATCTAGAGTTTTTAGCGTATTTGATTTTATATTTATATCGAATGTATTGCTAACTTGAATCAATAAAATTATTCTCTTTTTTTTACAAAAAAAAAAAAGTAAATTTGAATCAATATTCAAATTATTGATTAGTAAGCTTTATTTTATAAAAATCTACTAAAGAGTCAAATTAATGATTACTTCATCAGAAAAGTATTAGTAAGGTTTTAAAAGGCTTGTTTAGCTAACAAGTTAATTAATTAAAAGGGTTTTGTGGGTTAGGAGATGGATGAGGGGGGCATAGGATCAACACTAAAGCTTCCTTTCAACATCAAAAGTATCAAAGGAAAGAAAATTTATTTTCTGGTGATTTCACCATAAAAAAAATATAACAAATCAAATATAATCAAAATTATTCAAACTATATATTTTTAAAATTTTAGTATTATACGAGATAGATGAACAAATAAAATGAGTTTAAATAAGCATGCTATAATTAATTTATTAATTTCAAATTTTATTTTCACTTTTTCTCTTTCTTTTTTTTTTTGTAAAAGGTGAATAATTTTATTGATTGAAATTAGCAATAAATTCTATAAAAATAAAGAGTCAAATTTGCTAAAAACTTTAAAGGATTACATGACATCTAAGTTAATAACATAATGAATTGGCTTAAAGCCTATAATTTTATGATAACTATAATATATATGACTCAAATTCTACAATATACTAATGGTCATGATTTGATTTGATATCTTTATTTGATCGAATGTGTTTCTGATTAATCAGCCCTTGTAAAAAAGCGTTAATAACGAAGAAAATGAATCGTCTTCTTAAATATCTGAATCAGCGTGTAGAACCAATAGTATGATAAAAACATAAAAAAAACATTTTAAATCCAAATTTTATGAAATAACCACTTTATTGAAAAAAAAATTATAAAAATAGATGGTAAATTGATGATTTTATGCTAATAATACTAAAATACCACCCCTTGTTATTTAAAGAAAATTAGAATAAGAGAAAAAAAAAAAAAAGAGAAAGATAATTTCTTATTTTCTTTTCTTAGTACTTTTCTTGACTCCAAATAGAGCCCAAATCTAGTAGAAATATAACAAATATTGCCCCCTAAATCTAGTACAATATCACAAATTTTGCTTATAAAAAAAAAAAAAAAATCTTCCAAAACTCTTCTATAAAATTCCCTTTCCATTTTTGTGTTATTTATTTATGAGGGGGTCACGTGCTTGATAGTTCCGTCTAGAAAAAAAAAAAAGGTAAAAAGTAAAAACCCAAAGTACAAGAGGAGGGTCACGTGGCAAGCACGCGAGGGGATCCAAAAAAAACGTTCTAGATGAATCAGTCAGTCGCCAACGTTGAATATTCCACGTCCACCCCCCCAACAACAACAAACTCCACACGTGCGAACGCAAACGGACGGTCATCAGCTATTCGCTGGAAGGTGCTTTGACACGTGTCAAAATATGGATGGTGATTAGGACTTCCACTTTAGATGGCGGACAAGTCTTGCCACGTGTCGGCCGTCGCTTTCTCCTCTGAAAATTAAAAGATGCTGATGGGAATGGGGCCGTAGAAAAATGGCGAATACTACACGTGTCGCCTGACAACGCCCCCCCGCCCATGGAGTTACGTGTATCTTTCTCTCTTTGTTTGTATGGGCCACCTTTTTTTTTTTTTTTTTAATGTTTAAATGTTTTTATCTTTTTGCCTATTGGCTATTCCTTAAGATTACGAAGAGTTATCCAAGATACATGAATGGTATGCTCGGAAAAGTACACAATAATTCTTTTAAATATTTTTGGATTCGTTTTCTAGAAATAAAATAATATAAGTCATGCATTTGATAATTAAATGAAATAAATGTGAGGGCAGGTTAGGGGTCTAATGAGCCGGTACATAACCAAGTTTGAACTTGACTCGATTAAAAAAACTCGAAGTTCAGACTCGATTAGATTTTTTCTTAGATGTTCAAAACTCGAAAACTCAAATTAATTAAAAATTAATAAACAATTATACTTGAAATTGAGCAATTAATAAAATATAGTAAAGCATTGGAAGGCTCGCCATTAGGTTGAATCGGGTATTATAGTGCGAAGCTCGGTGGAATCGATTGATTTGGAGTCACGTTCAGTATTTTATGTTTAGTAGGCATTTCGTAGGTAGTTTGGCTTCATTTATACGCACATATGATATTCGTTAGAGTTTATTCGATGATACTTTATCGGAAAACTCAGATCATTTAAAATACTATGTGATTATTACAAGTTAGCGGATATCTATGATTATCGAAAGAATAAAATTAATAACAATTCGTGAAACAAAGAAATCGTTACTGGAAACTCGAAAATAGCATGTGCGTTATATTCCCCATTAGCATAAGAATTCGATCTTAATTATTTTGTACACCCATCGACTTCAAGGACAGATGACGAAGATATTTTTTAAAGAGGCCAAAGGAAAATTTTGAGGATATCCAAGGATCATACAAGCATGTGGTTAAACATAAATAAACAATTTTCAAATCAACTGTGACTTGTTATCATCCATATCAACTTTTCTAAATGAAATGTGGATGGTTTAAATGAAATTCATACTATAACTTACACAGTTGAGGGCGTTGAGCCCCCCTTCATTATTCTAATTTAGACCTTAACCTTTTTTTTTTTTACTTTACCATATAAATTTTGAAAATTAAAATAAATTCATGACACTTATTATCAACATTTAGAACTGGTCAAATTGATCAATCCGATTGGTTTAAATATTTGATTAGTGACTTTTTCGAGTTCCTTTTAATATGATTCGACTACCATTTATCCATAATAAATAAATTATGAAGTAGCTTTTCAGTTAAATCATTCATACCGTTTTCGGTTTTTAAAACATTGTTTATCACATCAACTTTCTTGGGTATATCGGGAGTCAAACAAATAAAGACAAAATTAGACAAGGAATCGAGTCACCCGACCCTACTGCTAATAAAAAAGAAAGAAAAAAACCGTGTATCATGGATCATTTAATCAAGGGTTAAGTTCCATTTGGAAGAGGATCAACGGCTGAGATGCATCGGAGGCCATAACCACAATGTGAATTACTTTTAGTAGCCACTGGCCGACCGACCCATCCCCGCCACTTGCCATCACGTGTCAGAATCGAACTACGTCAGCCGTACGATCACCGTCAAAGACTCCAGACACAATCCAACGGACGAATTCCCGCCTGAGAGGGCGGCTATTCACACATGATTCCTCGCATCGAGACGCCATCTTTCCGCCGACCAATCACAACCCGCCACGTTTACAATCGCGACCAACCACCCCCAATTTTAAAGCCGGCAGGTGCGGGCCCACGTTTAATAATAAATAATATAAAAAAACATTGCCAAAAATAGAAATAAAATTAGAGGGTAGTCTAGGCACTCACAAAATAAAATCTATTATTTGATTCCATATATAGACATTCTTCTCCTGTATACAAGGAGTAAATATTTACATTTCACTCCCCACTTGCCAAAACTTATGTATAATCACTCCTACACCCACTCTTATTATTATTATTACTATTGTATCCTTATTTTTTTTTGTTGCTAAATTACCGTTCAGTCCCTGACATTAGCTTTACTCCTTTCTCCTTTCTTTTGTTCTCCTTCTCTATGTACACACTGCTTCTGCTAGAAGGAGGGAGGGGGGCTCTGGCTTTGTCCAATGCTGGCCTTTTTGGTAAAAAGCACAAGAAATGGAGAGCCATTGTGGAAAACTAGTCTTGTATGCGAGGGTATTTTGGGGAATTAGACTAGTAGTATTCTATGATGAGTCCACCCATTGGAGCTCTGTGAGGAATCCCCTTTCTACGCTTGGCACTTCTGTAATTTACTGCAGTCGGGGGAGGCGTTGACGGACTGAAACTCTGGTCGTTGTTGTTCTTCCGGCCGCCATGGCTGCTGCTGTTGCTGTACGATTCCTCCGAGTCCGACGACGCCGTCGCCGGCGACTGACGATTCTTCTTATGGAAGTTCTTGGATGTTCCCACAATCTATAATTCAAAATCGACATTGTGAGAAGAAGGGGAGAGGGTTTAGTTGATGGAGGATTGATTGGATTTCTTACACCTTGCAGCCGAGAGAACAGAAGCGGAATGAGTCGAGGCTGCGCTCGCGGGCCTCACGCAGGTGTTGGTGACACTTTTTCGGGCCTGGAGCTGGGGCGTTCGTTGAGGAAGACGACTCTGGCGCTGTTGATAATGTAGGTCTGGACGCCGGTGATGTCCAGAACCTTCTGAATCTCGGAAACCCTGATCACGTCGTGGTATGATGATCTTCTTATCTGCGAATGGGAATGGAGGAAAGAAGAGAATAAAGAAAACAGAGCAACCCCATCAATGACCGGTGAGAGTTAGGACAGACCCATGTGGTGATGGACTTTTTGTATGATCAAAGCGAAAGAAAGATGATGAAAAGTGAGAACTTTTTTTGGGAGGAGGAATTTTTTTTGAGATTCCAGTGATGGATTGTTTGGTTGATGGGAAAATGTGGGAAGGAAAGGGAAGGAAACTTTTTGAGAGAACAAAGATTTCCCACATGTTGAAACCTTGCATTGCTGCAAATGAGAAGAATTGGAGTCCAAAGCCTGCACTCAACCGAAGGCTAACACCTAGTTGAGACGACTTTTCTATTCTTGGAAAACAAATCATCAGGAAATTTAAAACAAAAATTTTCCATTTTCTCAAACAGAAAATGAGGAAATCGTAACAGAGCTCAGAAGTTTGAACAAAGAAGAAACCGTAATCCCATTTAATGGAGACCCAAATGCCGGAACCCGATAAAAACAGAGAATCTGCACTCCCCCATTCATCAAAAAAACGGAACCCAATTGAGAAATCGATGATTCGACAGGAAAGATTGAAACATAGAATCCAAAACCAGAAGAAAAAAAAACCAAGAAATCGGAAGAGAATCAAACCTGGATAGCACGATGATCCTTGTGATAGCCCAAACAGAGAGAGCAGAGAGCTCCATTCATGCAGTCCAAGCAATACATATTGCATTCGCTCTTGTGAGAGTCAGCATGCAACTTGCATTGAACAAAGAAGCTCTCCCTCAGCAGAGGCTTCAGCCATGGCGGCCACCTGTTGTCCTCCTCATCAGGACCACCAGCACCCTGTTTGGATTCCAAGAAAAAAAAAAACAAAAAAAGAGCATTAAACCAAACCCCACAAACCGCCACAAGAAAACCAATCATCAAAAACATACAAAACCCCCATTCCCCTCACCATGATTCTCCTGCTCTTGGGCTTGATTTCTCGAACACCAGATTCCTGATTATCGATCGCCAGCTTGAATCAAAAGAGAGAGAAACGGAGAACTCTGTTTCTGTTCTTTCTTTCTTTCCGGTATAGAGAGAGAGCGAGAAGTGAAATGTTGCAAGTGGAGGAGGTGGATTTTATGGGGGGAGGGTCGTGCTTATCCGCTCAAAGTCTTCAACCGAACCTAGCTCCGACCCTGACTCCGAACCCGAACCTAGAACAGATGCGTTGGCTGCAAGGAACCGCCCTCCTTCCTTCCTTTCCATTTCCTTTCATTTTCATGCTCTTAGCCCTTGGGTCTTATCGTATCCTAATTTATTTTATTTACCTTTTTTATTTTATTTTTATTTTCCTTTATTTTTATTTTTCTATATTTAATGCTTTTATTTTGTCACTCAATTAATAGTTGATTACTCATTCTATTAAAAATATGTGTAATTCCATGCACCCTTCTGCAGAGACCACGACATGAAGAAGGAAACCATGTTTGTCATCCACCACCATTGGGTATTATTATTAGTACTCTCATTTTTCCCAATTTAACTACTAAATAACAAAAATATCCTAAAATTTAAAGAAAAAAGATTATCACATGGCATGTAAGAAGTTAACATTTGATAAATGATTATACGTCGAGTAACTAAGTTCATTTCGGTCATGAGTTTCATAAGATTAATCGAAGTACATACAAATTGACTCAAATTAGATTAAAGGTGTAAACAAGTCAATCTATTTGAACTCGACTTATAAAATACTATAATTTGACTCAAAGTTAATTTAGTCAAACTCGAATTCAAGTAACTTGAATAGTTTATCAAGTCAAGTTCAAATATTCTGATACACGATTCATTTATCTGTAAACTTAATCGAAACTGTATGTAAATTTTATTTTAATGAATAATTTATTGTCTTAAGTTTAAATTTATTCGATTTTCATTCGGTCGAACTCAGTTGATTTGAGTTGAGTTCAAATATAATTGTTATTAATTTTTTAATTAATTCGAGTTTTGTTAGTCAAGTTTGAATAGGCTCGTATTTTTCGATAGAGATTTCGAGCATCCCAAAAAGAAAAATCGTCAGTTCGAGTTTGAGCTTTTTAATCAAGTCGAACTCAAACTTAACCAGTTAACCCTATATCGACTCGATTCGATTCGATTCGATTCATTTTTATGCGTAGTACGCGATTATAAAATATAAATATAACGTATACGTTAAGAAATGAATGGAGAGAAACGAAAATCCAAATACTTAGATATATTTGTGGGAATAATTAAGGAAATTTAATAATGAATGAGTTTTGGTGATGACAATGAAATCCAAATCTAAACAAGGAGGTTAATTAATGTTAAAAATTATTAATTATTGATTAATATTTAAGAGTGAATGAAAAAAGGGGGGTGGTATTGGATCTTGCAAATAAATAAAGTAGGGACAAGAATGGGGGAGTGAGCCAAGGGTGGATGCATGATACCAACACTCAATTTCATGACTCCAAAGAGAATACATTGGAATCTCAACCTTAGGTTAAGATAATTGGAGCAACAATAAAAGGACAAATTAAAATTAAAATTAAATTAAAAATTTCTTATATATTTATTTTATATGAGAATGGGTTGGGTATGTGTGTACTTTATTTACAGAGAGTGTCAAGAAGGGGCTGCTCCCACCTTAACTATTTGAATCACATTTTGGTTGTCCACCATACCTAACCTAACCCACCCAAGCATTTACATTGTACAACCATGGTATCTTTGAAACAAAGGAAATATATTCTTTTTTCCTTTTAAAATGTGGAGCCTCAAGAGGTTAAAACTCTGTCATGGTGTTTAAAATTATTTTTAGGAACAATAATTCAAAATTCCTTTTAGAAACGAATTAGGGAGATAAATTTCAGTGGAACCGCCTCTAGTACTTGTAAATATTTATTATTTAGCAAATTATTTATAATTATAAAGATCCACACTTAATCACTTAGATTTCTTGATGTGGACGTTGAAACTTTAATGATCTTAAAAATGTATATTAAATTAAGAAGAGTTCGTATTTATATGTCGCGTATTAGAATTCCCCAGATCTATTATAAGATTCTTTAATTTAATGGTTATCATGAAGTTAGAAGTAAAAGGAATGTCATCCGTTGTGTTTCAATAATCACTTCCCCTAAATGATACTCAATAGCCCATTACAATCTTTTAAAACCTAATTATTGGATAGATTCAATGATCTTGTTTGAGTTTAATGTTGGATTCATGCAATGAAATAATGAAAATGGAAGAAAAATAAAGAAGAAAAATGTTCACTTGCCCAAATTTACAAGATCACATTGTTGTATCATATGTAACTGATGACGATAGAGTCTTTTTGGCTATAACAAATTAGGGTTATATAAGAGCATATATTTATAATAATCCATAATAAAATTATAAAAATACCCATGTAACTTTTGCTTTGTATATGGAGTCACATACTATAACATTTAATGGAACGTTTCATAACATTTGATATTTCATCCCATGAAATATACATATATATTTTAAACAAAAATTCATTAACAGCAAGAGAAAAGGCTACAAAATAAGAGTAGGTAAACCAGTACAAGTTGAAGATAGAGGACAACATCCCATGGAATGTGTTTTAAGAATTATCATTTGAGTAATTCATTTTTAAGCTAGAGAGTGACTTTATTGTGCTGGAGGGGATAAGTATTAATTGAATCTCTATAAAAAGACTTGAAAAAAGTAATATCCTATAAAAATGCTTTAACCAAGGGTTCATATATATATACACTTTAGAAAGCTTAAGAAAAAGGGGAGGGGATATTATCCATAACCCACTCATAAAGGTAATTGACTTAGGAAGGAAAAACAAAAACCCACATGTAAATCATGTTTAGGAGATAAAACTTGATGAATAGACTTTGTTATAATTTTATTTAAATTTCCAATGAGTCATAATTGCAGCATCGTATAAAAGCATGTTGGATAGAGAGATGTGAATGAATGAATGAATGGAATGGAGCCGGAATACATATCCCACAAGTGGTGTGTTGCCCTTTTCCTCCTTAGTCCATATTGGGGTAATGTAGTAATTGTACTCATTATTCCCCATAATGCTTCCTCACTACAACATGTATGTATGTATGTCAATTTGGACTAAGGTTTTTGATGGTGATGTTGATGATGATGATGGGTGAATGCTTGGTGGGGGGTTGGGCCATGTGGCTGGGCGTGTCCGGCTGGGCCGCGTGGGGGCGGGCTGTCACGTGTTGCTCCTATTGGGCTTTTATAAACTTCGATGTTCCCAATGCTGATGCTTTTTTGGTTGTACGTCCCTTCCGTATTTCTAGTTATGGAAAACTAGTTTTTTTTTTTGGATAATTAAGAAAACTAGGTTGTTAGGTCCCATTTTAATTTATTTAAAAAATTATGATTAAAAGACTTCAAATCATGTTCGGATACTTTGATTTAAAAAATATTTGATAAATTATATAATAAACTTTTAGATACAATTAAAATCTAGTAAATCTTAGATACTTAGGTACAACCTTATACCTAATGGTTATTGATATAGTACTTAAGTTTTGTTGGAACTTTTATAAAATATTTGAAGTATGGAACTATTTAAGTTTATCGATTAATTTTCAAATAAATTAGAGCGAGTATAGCTATGCGTAGTTTTACTTAGAGTTATATTTGATTAACCCAAAATACGATTTTCTTTTCTCTTTTCTAATTTTATTTTTATTTTATTTTCATGAATATATGGGTTTCGATTAAATTTTTGCCAAAGTTTTTTAATCAAAACATTATCAATTTTAATTTATTTATTTTCATAAATATATGGATTTTCAGTACATTTTTTTGCCACTAGTCACCCATTCCATTTTCTTTCGTTTTGTTCTCTTTTAGCCAATTTTCTTCGAGCAATGAAGGATGAATTTTTTTTATCATTATTGGTTTGAAATCATCCTTCATATCTCTTTAT
Source organism: Tetrastigma voinierianum (assembly GCA_016808115.1). Classification (NCBI taxonomy): domain Eukaryota; kingdom Viridiplantae; phylum Streptophyta; class Magnoliopsida; order Vitales; family Vitaceae; genus Tetrastigma; species Tetrastigma voinierianum. Next base: position 701,646 of record JAEQBH010002502.1, read on the forward strand.
TTCATTTTTTTTGCTCAATAAAATGATTCTTCCACAAAGATTTAAGTCTTATTTTGTTTTTCATGTTATCACTGTTTTATTGCGGTCTTTGGTTTGTCACAATTTGACCTTGACATTTACCCCTCAGCATCTCTTTATTTCATTTTCTTCTTCCGATAAAATGGTTCTTGTGAATTTAAGTCTTGTTTTATTTTTCATGTTATCAACGTCTTATTACGGTGCTGGTTTGTCGCTGAACTGACATGTGGGTTAATTTGTCGTCGTCGCATTGTGATCTTTGCCTTATTGCAATTTTGGTTTGTTGTCGGCTTATTTTTCGTCGTTTTACTGTGACGTTTTATTTGTATTTGAACAATTAAGATAGGCAAAACCGATTCAATTAGTCGAAGATATCAAAAATTATATTAAATCAGTATGTTGAAGAAGCTGGATTCGTAAATATTATAGTCATTTATGTGTCAATTTGTAGAGCTTTATGCGATTTATTATCTTTATTAACGCGAATATTATTTGTATCATTTCTCTGGGGTTTTTCTCCTATGCTCGCCACCATCACTTTTGCAGTATCAGGCTTAGGGCCTCAGGGCCTAAATATATTAACCTAATTTTAAACATCTTTTAATGTTTTTTTATTTTACTTATATTCACTTTTGCATATTACATTGTAGTGCTTTATTTTTACAAGGATTTGATTTTAGGTTTTCTCCTATACTCATCCCAGCCCTTTACCATTTAAACCAGACTTTAGGCCCTTGAGGCCTAAATTTATTTATCCCTCTACTCTAATTTAACCTAATTTTTGAAGCTTCTATTTTTTAATCTTTTTTATTTTACTACTATTCACTCTTGCATATTATTTTGTAATATTCTATTTTTACAAGAATTCGATTTCGGGTTTTCTCCTATGCTCATCTCACTCCTTTACCACTTGAATTAGTCGGAGCATCGAGGCCCTCGAGATTTCATTTATTTATTCCTTTGCTCTAATTTAATCTAATTTTGAAGTTTCTATTTTTTAATCTTTTTATTTACCTCTTGATCGCTCGCATATTACATTTAGTCCTCTATTTTTACAAGGATCCAGTCTCGAGTTTTACTGCATGCTCATCTAAATCATTTCTGGCAGGCGGTCAAACTTTAGACTCCAAGAGTATAATTTATTTAACCTAATTTTGAAGCTTCTCTTTTTAATTTCTTTTATTGACACTACGTAATACATTGTAATTAGCTACATTTTCTAGTCGATCGGGATTTCTGTATCTTATTATCATTTAACATAAGTCAGTCGGAGCTTTAATAAAGACAGATGTCGTAAAACAGGCGCCGATCAAGTTTGTCTGCCTAATAAATCAATCCACATTAAACCCTATTGTTCAAAACCAAATCAAAGTTGGAGTTTTCCACAGCCTTTAAACTATAATCCAAGCATTTGGACGGCTCTCTCCCATTGACAAAATCCTAACCAGACAACAAAAAAAGGGTGGTCCCATGCCTTCACACTCTCTACTTAGCTTTAAACATCATCACAATAAGCATGCAATAATTGTACATTTTCTATATTAATTACAAAAACTATGTGAGTCTGACTGACTGCACGATAAATAAATAATTCTCTATTTTGTACGTAGCATGATTTAACTAATTTGGATTTGTTGAAGATATGACAATCTTATAAATGCATATATTTCATGAATAATTGCATGTTCCATTCTAATCTCTCATGAATTTACGCTTATCCCACTTTAGATTTTCTATTCTTGGGTATAGGGTTCAAGTGTGGCCTTACCAAAATAATAATTTAGTTTATAGATAGATTTAATTGAGTAAGGATGACGTGGTTTTGATATGGTGTCGTGTTTGTGAGGAGCAGGTAAGGATTGGATAATGGTCCTAGTAAAAGAAGTATTGATATTGGTTCATGTTTTTAAAAACATAAAAATACTATTTTAATGTTCTTTGAAAACTTTTCTTATTATGTTATTTTGTTTTTTAGAACAAAAATGCGAAGTATAAATGTGTTACTCTCGTTTTCACAATGCTTTTGTTTTTAAGAACATAAAATAATTTTCAAAAATGGTAACTGAACATGCCCTTAGATTCTAGTATTTGATAGCAAAATTTCCTTTAAAATGTTACAAAATATTAGTTATAAAGATTATTATCATTCTTGTTTCAATGTTTATGTAAGATTTTTTGTTAATAAAAATCTTATAATAATAACAATAATTTGAATGAAGTCGCGAGCATTTCGAGTGATAAATGGGAGACAAGTGTCACGAAGAGGTTTTTCGAACAGAGTCGCCGAGTTAACTTTGTAAAATAGAATCTTACCAGATGTAATACAAAGTTTTTTTTTTTGAGTGCGTAGTAAATTATTTTTAAATTTAATTCGAATCAGCATTGGCCTCTCTTTACATGCTAGATTTACTTTATTTTAACGATGAAATGGTCTGGCTTGTTTGGAACGCGTGACCGCCCCGATGATGTAGCGCGAAGATAAATCGAGCATGATAAATCTCCTAGCAAAATCTCAATTAAGAGACCATAAACACAATCTCAAAGAGATTTAACAAAATTTGCTAGGTTTTGATTATTGAATAAAAATAATAATTGCTTACAAAGATAAAATTATTAAATATTTATAAAGACAAGAATTTCTTTGATAAACAAAAATCTTGCATAAACAAATAAACTAGAATACTTGATAGGTAAGAAAAAGTGATTAATAATAATTAATAAACAAAAACAATTAAAAGATGAAGACTCTTAATTAAAATAATTAATAGGAGTCATCGTCATTAAAGACTCTTAATTAATTAAAATAATTAATACAAGTCTTCATCATTAAAAATTCTTAATTAATTAAAATAATTAATACAAGTCATCATCGTTAAAGACTTTTAATTAATTAAAATAATTAATAAAAGTCCTTATCATTGAAGACTTTTAATTAATTAAAATAATTAATAATTACCCTCATGTAAGACGGTAATCCAAAGTTAATAGATGAAAAAAATACAATAATTTAGTATACGAATTGGAATTGAATTGGTAAGAAGGTTAAGGGAGCAGTTCTCTTCCAGCCTATAATACCCCTCCAGGGCAAAGCATAATAATATAATATTTTGGGTTTTTTTTTATATTTAAAAAAAAAACAAGGGAAATAAAAAAAAGAGAGAAAGAAGAAGAAGAAGAAGAAGAAGAAGAAGAAGAAGTCAGCGGAAGCCAAAAGGAGGAGGTAAATGAGTGGTGTACAGAAAATGAATCAAAGGAAGACTTTGAAAGAAAGGGTGAGTCAGTCCGTCAGGGCACGGCCGCCATAGACGACCTAGAATGAAGAAGAGCCAAACCATGCCTTCCACAGACCGACATACCAGGACCATCATCCCCCTAATGCACTTTGCTTTCTATCCACTCAACAATGAAAATATATATTTATCATATCCACAATGGATATGTAGTTTATGTTTCTCTTAACTTAATAAACGTGTTTTAAAATCGTGAGGGTTTTATAAGCTTAAAGCGGATAATAGCTATATGGTTGGATTTGGTCCTTACAAATGGTATCCGAACCGATCGTCAACCTCTATATGGAGGTATGTTTCGTTTGATCTCGTAGAAGATGTTTTTCTGTTTGACCTTATAATTTTATGGGATACAATAAGGATATTGTATTTGTATAAAGGGTGTTTATCATATCCCACATTGGATAAATGTGAAAGTTTCTTAAACTATATAAGTATGACCCTTTATGAGGTGTTTGTCTGTTTGATATCTCAATTCCATAGTACATAATAAAAACGTTCCTATACACATTGTATGAGGATGCGGGTTTGACACGTCGTCTCCAGGATATGAGCACCTGCCGTATATAAGTATGGGTTAAATCTCTCACTTGAGACGTGTTTTAAAGCGGATAATATATCACGTAATTAGATCGGATGCTTATAATTTTCTTTTACAATAATAATTATTTGGGCCATTTTACTTGCATTTTCACTAATCCCATAACATCTTAAAGTTAACGATCATAATGATGAAGCCAGAAAATAAAGTCGATGGCATAATTTAGTTCAGGGGGTATAATAGTATGGTAGTAGCATAACTTCCTTGTGAGCTCTTGGTCTAATAATCTTAAGATGACTCGAATTACTAACCATTAAAAAGCAAATCCGAAACCAACCCTCTGAGCTTATCCCTCAAACTTATCATCAACAATGAAAATATTATAACAAATCAAATTTCAATTAAATGGTTGATTGAATGCAAGTTGATTTAGGCAAAATAAAAAAATAAAAAAATCCCACAACATCCCAAATACCCATGGGAAGTGAATTGCAGAATGTTTTGGAGATGTATATTGTTGGTATTATCACTATAGTGTGGTCAAAGTTCCAAAAGCTTTTTGTCTACTTTACATGCTTAGCCCATCCTTTCTTGCAAGCCTTTTAGACTTTGACTAATGAAATTAAGCTTTATTTCATTTTAATTAAAGGCTTAAAGAGATATGAATGATGATCTCTTTGCAAACCTTAGTACTATTACACCTACCTCAAAGATTTGGTCTGATTTCCATACATAAATTATTTGTCACTTTATTTAATTTCCATGACATTGCTAAATAGTTTAATCTTAGAGCAATAATAGTGCCAAGAAGTACCAGCCAAGTCAACTTCTAGGTTATTGCAAAGTCGTTTCTTTATGTCTTTCTATATTTCCCCCATTAAGGAAAGATTTACATTAAGGATGGTAATGGGTCGAGTATAAGATGGGACAGCTTTATCCTAACCCTAGCTCGTTTATTTAAATCATTTCTCATATCAGTCTATTTAAAAAATTCTCATATCTGTCCCTTTTAGCTTTTGTTTTTTTGTTTTATTTATTTTTTATATTTTTATTTTTATTATATTAAAATTAATATATTTAAATAAAAAATAAATATTAAAAATAATTTTATTACTATTTATATTAAAAGATAAAAAATAAAATAATTATAAATTATTTTTAATATAATCGGTTTAGAGCAAAATATAGCAATCACGTGAGCACATCTGAGTTTGGGAAAAGAGCAATTAAAAACTTGTTTGCATTTAAACCATACCTATTCGATTAGGGGATAGGACAAGACGTGAACCTGAAAAAACCAACCTCATTAGTATCCCTAAGGTTACCTTATTAAGATTTAAGAGTGATTAAGGTTAGGTGTGTGAATTTATGATTCCTTTTTATTTTTTAAAACAATTTTTATATTTGTTCCACTAAAGTACACAAGGAGCTAATCCCAAAATTTCATAAGCTCAAGTACAATTTTTCAACGGTCTCAATTGCATTCTAATTCCCAATTAATTGGGGGAAATTTTAGTCAAAGGACATCTCATTGGATTTATATATATATATATATATATATATATATATATATATATATATATATATATATATATATATATATCTCTAAAATATAAAATTAAAAAAAAAATTTATTGATTGCTTTACAATATTGACAACTCAAACACCCAATACATTTTTTTTCTCTTTTTTTCTTGGTAGGACTTAACTTTCATAAGATTCCCCAACCACTGTTGGACCAAAGCCCAACTCTCAATAATTCCATTCTACACATCTTGCACATAAAATATCAACTCAATGATAAGATCTTATTTATTGGTATCATATTCTTGAGTACCAAAAACCTTTTTTTAAGTGCAAAGAAAAAAATGCTTTTGAGCTAGAATATAATACGAAATTCCCAAAATGGTACCCACATGACAAGGATTAAATGGAGGCCAAGTATTTAATATGAATCATGTGCAAGGTTGGTCCTGCATGCTAGCACTTACATATAAATAGGAGTGTTAGGTCTCTATCGTATCGGGAAAAGTATATATCAAGCTACTAATTTAAAAAAAAAAAAAAATGAAATATGGGAAATTGTTGGTTCAAAATATGTCTAAGAAAAATAATTATCTTTGAGGGAGAGGTATTGTATTAGCTTAACTAATTATAGGAAATATCTTAACAAATCATTTAAAGTAATACATAAAGTTAGTTAAGATAGTATCTCAAGTGATTAAGATAATAATTTTATATGAAAGCCAATTTCCTTTTTTTATATCTTATTTTAACTTTATAACTGGATACGCACTTTTCCTAAATGGAAAAGGTAAAATTCTTTACAAGGGCTTCCCTATTTAAGAATTACAAAAAAAAGAGAGAGTGAAAAACAAAGATAATATACTACCTTAACTAATGGTTAGAAATATCTTAACAAATCATTTAAAGTAGCATCTATACTTAGTTAAAATAGTACCTTAAATAATTAAGATAATACATTTACCTGAAGTCAATTTTCTATTATGTATATCTTTTTTATCTTTAGAACCTGATACATACTTTTCCAGAGAGGAAAAAGGGTAAGTTTCTTTACAAGGGCTTCCTCATATAAGAGAGAGAGAGAGGAAACTAAGGAGGAAACACATCACATGTGTGTGAAACTGAAAGCACATTTGACGTTGTGAAATGAAAGCAAAGTGAACCAAACAAACCCAAATAAGGAATGTGGGGGAAGAAAAGAAGAGGAATGTGGGTGGGAAGAAAAAGATAAGGAGGTTTGAAAGAAACAACTCATCATTGTATGCAGTGTGAACATTGAATATTAATAATAATGACTTTGTAGGTAGCTTTGAGTCACTTGTTGTTACACTTACACCACAACTCCTCTCATCTTCTCAGCTTTCCATTAGATTTCCTGCTATTTTCCAAGAATCTTAGAATGGACTGTAAAGTATTATCCATCTATATGACCTTTTCCATTAGCTTTCCTCCTGTTTTCCAAGAATCTTAGAATGGACTGTAAAGTATCATCCATCTATACGTAAAGGTTCCAAATATTAATTTATTGATAATTTGTTGGTGGCTTCTCAATTATTCTGTAGCCTTTGCTTTTTACCCCACCATATAGGGTTAATATTATATATATACACATATTCTATCTTTATTGATTTGTTGTAATCTTTTAGTTTCATTATTATTATTATTTTAAAAGTTGGATGTTGATACTATGATGTCATATCATGTGAGTTCTACAAATTAATTAGTATTGTATTGGTAATGGATTGTAAAACGGGGGAATCTTACTTAATTAAGGCTTTTGATTTACTTTTTGAAATGATTAAGAATCCTAATTAGTTGTTTAATTAACCAATCTTCTTCTTCCGTGTCGTGTATGGAACTACAAGTATGAGAATCGTTCTTTTTTCACAACATCAAAGACTTAAAAGTCCTTTTGATTAAAAAAAAAGAATATTTATATATATATATATATATTCTTTTTATCATTATTTATACACATCAAAGACTTAATGAAATATATAGTTTATACACAATAAAAATTGGTTATCAATTTTTTTACTAATGGATGGAATTGGTCCAATAAAACCACCAAGCATATAGACAACAAAATAAATTGAATTTTTCTTATCTTGTCAATGGTATCGAGTTTGAGTTTGGAATGTATTTGTGTTTTTGATATAGAATTTTTATCGTCCTTTATGATGCATCACAGTTGAATAGGGTTGGTATAGGCGTGGGATGAAGCTTAAAGGCGTATTTAGATACATCTGAATCCATTCAAATGGCGCCGTAGCTCAGAAAAAGAATTGGTTCGATAATAAATATGGAGTCCAACTTACTCCCTTAGAAATAAATATATACAACTATGAAAATTAAACCTTTTAATAAGTGAGAGTACAAACATATACGATAAGAAACAAAGAAATAAAATATAAAGCATTAAGTAATAAGTACAAATTTATTTTAAAAAAAAGTAATAAGAACAAAATATACACGTGTCTTATGACAATTGGCCTTTCTTGTCTATAAGTATGGACTTGATAAGGAGGTCATTAAAAAATAAAAATTAAAGCACCCATTTGACGAAAGAAACAAACGAATTTTGCCTATTTTCCAATTCAAGCAAATGAATATGACAACTTAGATCTCCCAAATTCTTCTAGAAAATTTGACATTCCTTTGAAATTTTATGCATCGTTCTGTTTTCAAGCCTTGCTAAAATTCATTATTCTTAAAAGAAAATGTTATATTTCAATTCAGTCTCTGTTCATTCCTCAAGAATGTTTGGTTTTTGTTTTTAAAAATTGTTTTTGAAAACAGTTTTTGAAAACATTGAAAACATCATTTTGGTTTTCTTTCAAAACTGTTCTTATTTTCTATTTAGCGTCTTCTTTACTCTTTGTGTTTTTCATAACAGAAAAAAAAAAAAAAAAAAAAGGGAAAGCTGAGCAGTGTTATTGCTTTGTTTTCATTGTTATTAGAGCAAAACAGTCGATAAACCACTAACTCAATTGGTTTAAAGAAATTTGAGCCAAGGTTCGAAACTTCTTGAGTATAATTACTATAATATTGTAATTCAAAGTAAAAAACAACGATTTTCGAAAGCGATGGCAAAGCGAGTTACAAGTTTCCTTTCTCTTATATATGGAAAGGAAAAGTTTTCAAAGGCTCTGTCATCTGGGCTAAAATTTGGGCCTTCTATGGAACTTGATTTCATTACAAAACTTGTTTATCCATGTGGCAAGCAGAGCACAAGCCCATTACTATGTCCTGTTGAGCCCATGTGGAGGCCCATGCCCTCTCTCTCCTCAGGAAGTAGGCCCAATGATTTTCTTACCATGCCTTTTTTTACTGGAAATTTGAGATGGAACAAATATAAATATACATTTAGAAAAGAGACTGGAAATTCGTGAAAATTTTTCTATTATAGCTATTTTTACTTCCCAAAAACAATAGTAAATAAAAAAATATATATATGTAAAGGAGAATAATTTTTCTTAGATTTGATTTTACTCTGAAAAGCATTAGCAAAAGTCAATTATAATTAAATTATTAAATATATACGTAAAGAGTTAAAAAAGTTTGAAAGAATATATGAAAGTAATTTATGAGCTTCAAATCAGTATTTTATTCTTTCATCTTTTCTTTCTTTCTACTTTTTTTTTTCTTTTTCTTATTATTATTATTTTTTTGAAACTAAACATAAGATAAAAATCCGTTTTGAAGACGATATATATCGATTATATTATTAATCTGAATTAATAAATTTATATCTTTTAATATATATATAGTCATATTCTTCCTATCATGTTTATTTCCCCTCATATACCAATTTGCAATTGGAATTCAATCAATCACTTTTATTTTGTGGTAATATAACTTTTAAAAATTTCACTTATAATACTAGAATGGGCTTGCATGTCCAAGAGCCACTTCGAGATAGACTTGGGACTCGGAAGTTGGGCACAAGACTTTTGAGTGTCATAGAGCTGAGACACATGCTCGAATTGGCAATCGGGGACTCGAGAGAGCATGTAAACTCTCACTGCACCTGGTCATAAGAGGACAAAAGCCGACTTA